>VDFB02358134.1:157706644-158320741 GCA_007258455.2 Sequoia sempervirens | reverse complement strand
CTAGAGTGTTCGGTGTGTCATAAAACACACATCAACATGTAATAAGCTATAAATTCTAATGAAACCCCATAGAAAATATATTTATTACAACTTCAATTTTCTAAAGGAAAATAACATTCATTTAATCCTATAATATAAATTTCTTTATTAGTTTTCAATTAAAGCACAATAGGTCAAGTTGCAAGTTCCATCGTATTAAATCTACCTAATACTATATTGAAACATTATCATTTCACCAACAATCACTTTGAAACATAGTCAAATTTTAAATAATGAAAAAGTCTATTAAACATTTATTTCCAAAATTTCACAAAGATTAGAATACTAAGAAAAATCTATATACAACAATCACCAATATCCTCTCTTTACATTTAGAGAGCATAAATAATGAACTAAATTTAAAGAGACATGGATACTTCAAACTCTACAAAATGGAGAATCTTCAATATACATAATAGTGAGCTTCAAGATCTATATATCTTCACTAGGCTAATGGGAGAAGCTACCTTCCCACCAAATGATTGACATTATAGTCAACTCCCTATCTTGAGAGAAGGGTCAAGAATCCACATGCATAGACTTTCAATTTATTCATTTGATTACACACAAGGCTCACAAGACTCATGTAATGGTTGCTCACAACTAAATCACTCACGGTTCTTCACAAAAGGAAAAAAGAGGAGATTCTACTCTATGGCAAGCCTTAGGAGCTTACCATCCATGGAGTCTCCTCCCACAAAAGAATAAATCATGCTCAATACAAGGAAAGCTAAGGCATACAAGGGTTTCTTATAAGCCATTGATTTTTTGGCACTTAAAGAACATCATTTCTCTTTACATAATTTGGTTCATAGACCCATTGAGGTTTTGTTTCAATCAAACACACACCATACCAAGTTATTGAATCTTACATCCAAACCACAACAAAATTCATATTTATTCATCCGCAAACATGAATAGAATATTAAAAGAAAAGGTAAACATTCATGGGAGCATACCTCCCACTTAAAAATACTCCATGAGGTTGAAGAGATGAAAAAAGTATTTTCTTTCTCAAAGATCACTCAAGAATGTTAGATAAGGTGTTGTACACCTTGCATAAAAATAGTTGATATATTATAAAGTTGTGGTCCATGTCCATGTCCATGGGATGAACACTTTAGGTGAGTTCACTATTTTCACAAGGGATTGTTATATGTAACATTGCAAATGCATTTAATGTCAATGATACATTTGTTGATTATCCAGAATACTGAGTGGGGGGTGAATTAGTATTCCATTAAACCATTTCGTTGTAAACCGCCCAATTATTAAACCACATATAACTACAAACAAGAATAAAGACATTGAAATGAACATGACACTACAAAACACATCAACACCGGATTTTTACGTGGAAAACCCACAATTGGAAAAACCATGGTGAGGATTAACTCATAATATATTTATCTAGATACAATATATTACAAGGCTCACTATCCTTAAAAGGCTCACAACCAAAATACAAGATAGAATGGCTAACCGCCAAGAGACAAAAGGATATGGCTCACTGCCAACTAATTGAACTGATGGAATACACCTTCTATGTGTTGAGTTCAGCTCCAATGAGGCTTTGTATGTGAAGTACTGCCCTACATAGCAGTCGCACAAAGATTCTACTCTGATCCTTGACTTCTCCCACAATATATTGCTCGCATCTAATAGATCATTTGAGCTCACACATTCTTTGTATCATACTCCCCTTTTTCACATAGACTCTCACTCCAATTCCAAAAAGTCTTATATATATACAAGTACATTTCATACATCAATTAGGTCAGCCTAATTAGATGTAATCAAACCAACCAAAATAGCTCTTGTTGGCACCATATAAGATTTAAACACTTTTATTCATGTGGTGCATCATATCAAGTTGACATAGACCTGTAAGGGATTCGACTAACATTTGCAGAGTATAATTAATCTTCTTAATGCATACCATATATTAGGTCAGCCAAGAACATGGTCTAATCATAAAAACTCCAAACCAGCACACAATTCTGAACGTAAACACTTTCTAGATCCAATATTACTTTAGTTTCTCATCACATTAACATCAGAGAGATTACCATTAGAACCATAGCATCAGAATGTTCTTCTTAGGAAAATGCGGAGTCTCCCACACTGGCATATTGATCAAAGAGACAACTGTAGTGTACAAAGTTAAACTTTGTCATTGATAACTTTTTGTACTCAACACAAAACTTCCCAAGATTTTGGATATAGCTAGATGAATGATTCATAATTATGAGATAAAGAGAGTAGAGTCATATCTCTTCTTGCAGTGAATTCTGGACTCCAAAACGAATGCATTGTATCAACGGTGAAGGACACTTCTAGTGTAGATCAGCTTCCGGTATACCAAGTATGCTTCCCACAATGTTTTCACAATGTTGACATCAATGAAAATACTGGAACAACCAAAAACATCCTATATACATTCATGCTCATGTTGCAAGGCTTCATATTTCCAACAACATTGATGAAATGGATTTAATATTTGGGGTGTTATAGTTTAGACAACACATGGTTTATTGTGCTCATGGTAGGAACACATTTAATGGTTGGAGGTTATTGTAAATTGTATTTAATATTGTAAACAATGATTAATGATTGAGTCACACCTTGCAAGTTGAACTATAGGGAGCAATATTGGTGCCTCAAAGAACATGTTGTCGCTTGGTCTTGGTGGCATACTCTCACACCCACCTTAGAGATGAAAATAGGTGCATTGGGTTGCATTAAATATTATTTTAGGCATTAAATAATGTTGGAAAAGGTCATTAAGAATCTTTTAGTCAGTTTTTATTTACTTGTTTATCTCCTACTATAAATAGAATGCTTAGGATAGATGTTATTTATATCTTGAAATATTCATGTTAAGTGAAACATTGTGTAAGAACTTGATGGCTTGAGTGAGTTGCTTGTTGAGGAGATTATGATGACCATAGAATGGAATATGTGGCTCTCATTGTTCCTAGATTGGTCTCATGGGAAAAGAAACAACAACTACTCACTGATGTAGAAGGTCATATCTGCATGGTTTCCTTGGTTGAGAGTGTTGATCTCCATGTTAAAGCTAAGAGCCCAACATTATATTGGTAACTATTTTGTTGTTGAAAATACATTGGTTTCAATGCTTTGTAGGCTGGGTTCCTAAGGTATATTTGTTTTTCTCTTGTGTACTTGTTCTTTCCTTTATTCTTGTTATGTTGTTAGAATTTGTATCGATTGGATAACTTGTGACATATATTTGTATATAATCTAGTATTAGAGCTTGGGAAACTTGTAAGAATTGTGTGTATTAATCCTTGTTAGAGTTGGATTTAGTTTTATTCAATCCTACTTCAAGATATAGTTATGGTGAACACTTTTATAATGAAGGTGGAGATATTAAATGTAACACACTTTGAGCATCTAGTGCTTAAGATGGAGGATTGTAATGATTGTAATGATTAAATTGTAGATCATATTGCTACTTTCCTTGGAGCTTATCCTAACATTATTAGAGTTGGTCTTTTGGTGACTTTGACCTAAAGCTACTATTTAGTGGCATGGGATAAGTCCTTGGTTATGTGGATGTTGTTGAGTTGGTCATATGGTGAGTTGGATCTCATAGACAACTCTTGGATACTTGGTTTTGAGTATGTTGTGGAGATGTATCATGTAATGACTTTGAATTTGAGTTGGTAGACATCCCCTTGGTTCTTGCTACATGTTCTTGGTAGAGGAGTTAGTCATATAGCAACTTTGACTCGGAGCTCTTGAATGCACATACCTAGTGGAGGTTATGGAGTTGGTAATGTAGTGAATTTGAATTAGAGTTCCTAGACAACCCCCAATCATTTTGGATGCATGTTCTTGCATGCTACATATTCATGGTGTTTTACATATGCATATTTTAGATTGGTGATATTCTATCAATTATAATGTGAATATTTTAGTCCTAGGATTTGTGGGTATTTTTTATGTGTTAATGGATTCATATTGCATACATGTTTCTAGATTGGTTGGTTTTTGCATATTTGCATTTAAAACCTATGTTTTTTCATAGATATGTGGAAGATTATTTTTTGGATTGTAATTCCCAAGGGTTTTCAAATGGAGATAGTTTTAAATTTGCATGTATGATTCTAACATGGTTCACTTTTTAGGTTTATGGATTTTTGTAGATCCATGGAGGATTTAATGATAGTTCCTAAGGTTGTGTAGATGGAGATAATTTTATATTTGCATGCATGAATTTGAGCATGGATAAAGGATTTCTAATTTGTGTCTAGCTATTAAATTGTAGTTATGGTAGATTTGTGTATTTTAACATTCTAGATCTAATGTTAATTCCATGATAAGAATTTACATGATGACTAAATTTTGTTGACGCCAATCAAGGTTTGAATATGCATTTTGATGGATCCAGGTTGCACCATTTTTTAGATTTATAAATTTTGTAGTTTACTTATTTTTAATTTTTGGTTTTTGTCATGCTTGTCACCTTTGTTGTAAATAAAATATATGCAGAAGAGGTTGTGGGTGCCATGTTAGCATGCCTTTATGTTACATGAAGAACTAGGGAGTGGATCTATGGAGTGATGATGGTGTCATGTTTATACAATAATGTGATCTTCCATAATAATGGTAGTGGTGAGTTGCTACTCCCTTTTTTGAGTGTCTCTATTATTTTCTATAGAATTTGGATTCCATGAAACTATATGTTTTGGTGTTTTGGTCTTTAGCCATTATTGTGTATTGACACATTGAGAATCAAAGAGACAATGAGAGGAATGGTTGAGAAGGTTCTTTTAGAAGGCCTCCCATTAAGGAAGGAACATTTTCTAGTTTTGTGGGCATGGGCTATGTTGTCATGACATGCTTTGGATCATGGTTTAGTCGTATATTTTGTATAGGTACATATTTTTGTAATAGATTATCTTCTATATTGTATAGAGTGACCATGATTGCATGGGAAGTTCTTAAGCATGTGCAATTAATTTTTTTGCATGACATGATATTGTTTGTATATTTTCCATAGAAATTTTAACCCTTTTTCCACATGAAGCTCTTGTTAAGCATTCAATAGGAGTTTTTTGTTGATATTTGGTCATGTGCAATCTTTAGGGTTTTGAGAATATTTCATTACATTTTTGTGGGTAGCTCTAGATCACTTTCAATGGGAGTTTTTGGTAGTGATGTGGAATGAGAATTTCTTGATAGATGGTCTTTTGTTATTGAGGATGTGTACTATTGTGTCATGATGAATCCTAGATCATTTATAAGGATCTTGACATGATATAGTTGCTTTTACAAAGATTTATTGGCTAGAGATAAATGATATTTTGTTATAAAGATGTAAATCATGGTGTCAAAAGGAATTTATTAGAGACTATAGTGGGAGCATTCACCACAATTCAAAGATGATCTTCTAATGTTGAGTATAATGATCATTTTACCTTGGAGAGAGATGCTACTAGATACTATTGTGTTGTAGTTAGAGTTTGGTTAGGCATGAGATGATCAAAGGAATACATTTTATTGCTAGATAGATTGAGGTAAAGTAAGATATCTCCTTATTATTTGAGAGAAAGTGTTGGAATGTGATCTATCTCAATGGGTTTTAAGTGGAAGAATAAGGATCCTCCACCTAGGCCTAGATGTGAATTAACAAGGACCTAATGAGGAGATTGTTAAGAGAGAGATTTAGAGTAACTTAGATAGATGAAAGAAGAGGAATAATCTCATACTCCACTCCCGAGTAGGTCCATTTAGAAAATAATATAAATTGTTAGGTATACCTAGCTGGCTTTTTATATGCATTCTATTTTTTTCTTTATCTTCTATAGGTCTATGATATGGAATTAATTTTGAAGATGAGTTTGAGAAGTAAGGGCATGGTTAGTGGTTGAGGGTTAATTTGTCATATCTAGGAATGGAAGTTGGTGAGATCTTATTTCCTATTGATTATTGAGAATCTTACTTGTTTTAAATTTGTTGATCTATTGATGTTGTGTTTTGCCTTGGTGTTGAATGGATAAATGTGGAGACAATTTTTTTGGATGGAGATTTGGAGATTTATGTTTCAAAGCTAGAGCACTTCGTTGGTGTTGTAAGGTCATACTTTGTAGTTCTATTTTACACCAATTGAGATAAAAGGATATCATCTACATCCTTTATGTTAGTGCAGTTGGTAATCTATTATGGTTTGTACTAGATTATAATTTTACTAAGTAGTGGACATCCTAGGTAGGTATATGTGTTAATTATAAATGTAATCAAGGGAAAATCTGAAAATTATTATTAAGTGGGGTTAGCACAATAACATTAAAATTCCAATGAAGTAACAAAGTACAAAGGAAGTGATGTGAAGACAAAAGGGATGAAGTTACCCTAGGTCTCCACCTTCCATGATTAACCTTTGTTACACCTCCTAGCTTGCAGATAAATAAAAATGCCCTCAAATTTATGTGAGCAACTATGACAAGATGACTAAGCCCTATGCAAGTGTTGAAGGATTTGCAGAAAATAAAATGACCCTACAATGGACTAAAATGCCTATGACTGTAAATGACTATGACTGTAAAACTAATAGCATAAATTGAAACCTAAACATGAAAGACTAAGAGTGCAAGAAGTCAAGGGAGCTGAGAGAGGCAAATGAGAACAAAATTGCCCTTTTATAAAAACTGCAATTTTGAATGTGTGGCCAGGATGAAAAGATGACAAGAACCCTAAGATCAATGCTTAAGATTGAATGTTGCTGGGTGCATTAGGGTTAGGTCAAAATTAGGGCAAATGATAAGGATGAAGGGTGGAGATTGAATTATAACATAATTCAATCAATGGTCGAAATTAAATGAGAAGTCAAAAGTCAAGAATTAAATTGGAAGATAAGGCTGGCACGGACAAAGAGGTGGCTGGAGAAGTTAAATAATAAAATTTATTTACTCTAGCTGACCAGTAAATAATTAAATAATCAAGATATTATTTAATTATGGAGGAATGTGACAAAAGGAATTATTTTGAATTTAAATAATGATTTTAATTCAAAATTCAAGAGAATTGGCTAAATTAAATAAATCAAATTTATTTAATTTTAGTAAGAGAAACAGCTAATGAATAATTAAATAATTAAATTAAAATTATTTAATTATAGTGGAAAGTGGACAATTAAATAAATCAAATTTATTTAATTTTTAGAAGAGGGGGACTTAATTAGTGACGTAATTAAATAAATAAAATTTATTTAATTAATCAAGGAGACATAAAATGACAAAGGGAAATTAAATAAATTATCAAATTTATTTAATCAAAGGAAGACTTAGATGACAGAGAGAAATTGAATAAATTATGAAATTTATTTAATCAAAGGAAGATTTAGATAATTAATGACGTATTAGATAAATAAATAATATTTATTTATTTAATAATCAAGGAGGAACAAATGACATGAATTAATTAAATAATTATGAATTATTTAATCAATAGTCGAATGTGGACCAAGGACATAATTAGATAACTTAATTATGCTAGGACGAAGGTGGTAAAAATGAAGCTTGCAGGCCTAGGTCATTTTTAGGTGTCTACATTTTGCCCCTCTTTGTCATAATGTCGCTTGTCGTATTGTGACAAAGAAAATTAAGTCAAAATATGCCCCAGTGAAGGTACGGAGTATTCTTGCCCCCTCGGGAAATTTTCAAATTTTGGGTCGGCGCCAGAAAAATTTGCAAAAGGTCCCGATAAATCAATTTGGTGGTCAGAAAAACAGCGGCGCAGTCGGTTTCAAATTCTGACATGTTTAAAGCAACGTACGGAGAGGTCAAAGGCGCGGAAATGAGCCTCCAGTATTAACTGCAGTTGAAAAATGTCACTTTCACCCTATAAATAGATGGTCAAAGGGGTAAAAGTCAATTCACTTTCACTATTCACCTTGTAAATCTTGAGAGCTCAGAGCAAAAGGCGCAGCAGCGACGATGGTGATTCCAGTGACAGAGCACCGCGGAGAGATCGTGAGGACCTTCAGACGGCCAGAGGGCTCAGGACCTGCGGTATGTACCCTAAACTTGCTTTGTCATTTTCTCGATTTACGTGTTTTTTTTATGTTTTCTAGGATAGTGAACGAATGCGCCGCGACGCATATGCGTTCGCGTAAGCCGCAAGTGACTTCGCGTTCGCCGCATTTGATGCGTCGCGACGCAACTGAGTCAAGCAAACAACCCACGGCGGCGGTTTGTGCCGCATTCGATATTTGGTGCGACGCAAGTGCTTAATCGAATCGCATTTGACCTCTCAAATGCCGCAATCGCATATTTGAGACGCAACCGACTGTTTAAATGTCGCAAATGAAATAACGCGCCGCATTCGCAATGTGGCGACGCAAACGCCTAAATTCGCGGCGCAAGTGTTATCCAGCGACGCAGTTGACTTAGTGCAACGCATTTGATTTTTCGAACGACGCAGTTGTGTTTTTGAGACGCAACTGCAATTTTGCGACGCATTTGCCCTTTTTTTTTTTTTTGACTTTAACTTGTTTTGATGTTTTCATGCCCTAAGTTATTTTCTATGATGGTCACAGTTGTCCAAAAGGTGCTAATGCAGTGTTCGTCCCTTTGCAGAGGCAGCTTGCCCCTATTTACACGAGGGAGAGCAGACCGAGGACCTTTCGGTTTGGCGATCAGCTAGGCCCGCGAGAGCGGCGACGACTGATGAGACTCGGCTTATTCCACGCTGCATTCATGCCAGCCATTCGGGCGAACAGGGGTTTGCTGATGGCGCTGTGCGAGAGATGGCATTCGGAGACCTGTTCCTTTCACCTGCCGACAGGTGAGGCTACGATCACTTTGGAGGATGTCTACCGCATTCTCTGGATTCCGATTCGAGGGGAGCGGATCGTTTACGATCCCCGCCATGGCGAGCAGACCTTCCGAGCGTACTACCAGGATCAGGGTGCCGGACTCGGCATTGAGGGTTACGAGATCCATTGGGATTTCCTGGCGGAGCATTACAGTCGCTTTGATGCATTTCTGGCGACTCTGATTGGTGGGATTTTGGTACCTGACCGACGAGGACACGGATTTCCGATTGGCTGGGGGGATGTCATGGTCGGCATGCGGCGAGACAGGACAGTTTACGCATGGGGTCCCTGTTTGCTGGGGACGCTTTATCATCAGCTGCATGACGTTGTGTACAGGAGAGGAGAGAGTATCTCCTGTGGGACCACATTGATGATGATCTGGGCATGGGAGCATATTGCCATATTCCGCCCTCCGATCGACAGACCACAGCTGGCCGAGGGGATGCCTTATTCGTACTATTATGCCGGCGCATTACAGCAGACTCATATAGGTGAGACAGGGTGGTGGCGACATCGGATTGACACCATGGTGACCTTCATCTGGAGACCCTACAGGGACTGTGAGGCATGGGATGATGAGGATGATCATCTCAGTTTTTGCAGGCAGTATCGATACCTCATTGGCCGGACAGTACAGACATCGCTGATTATTGAGATGTATCTGCCACAGCGTGTATTGAGACAGTTCGGGGAGCAGCAGGATGTACCGATGGGGACAGCAGAGTATGCCCGATCATCGAGAGAGCATGCAAGGGGGCCGGCCATCCCAGTGGCCTTCGCGACGCAGCAGATTGACGGGCTAGTAGCCCAGGCTTGGGGTTGGAGAGGTGGAGCGGCAGATCCAGGTACCACGCCAGCCTATGAGCTCTGGTGGCAGGCACGCTGACCCGTGCCATTGACAGATCCTGACGGGCCAGCACCAGTTGACAGGCGGTCAGTGATTCCACGAGTGCCGCGGGCCAGACGAGGGGGCAGAGGCAGAGATGGGGGCAGAGGTAGAGGCAGAGGCAGGGGCAGGGATGGAGATGGAGGGAGGGGTGGTGATGGGGGGAGGGACGGAGGCAGGGGTGATGATGGAGGGCGAGTTGGTGATGGAGGGAGGGACGGAGGCAGGGGTGATGATGGAGGGCGAGGTGGAGAGGGAGGCCGAGGTGGAGATGACGGTGGAGATGGCAGGAGGCGACGGTGGGATGGACAGGTACCAGGTCGCAGGTTGCGACAGCGCGTGGCAAGGGTAGCATTAGATGCTATCCCCGAGGTCGGTGAGGAGGGGGAGATGGAGGAGCAGCCCAGACAGGAGAGAGAGGGCGAGGGGGGACAGGAGGGGGGGCCAGAGGTAGGGGGACAGGAGGAGGAGGTCAGGGCACCAGAGGCGGATGTGGCCGGGGAGGAGGAGGCGGAGGGGGGGAGACAGGAGACGGAGGTGGCAGGAGAGGAGGAGACGGCGGTGGCAGGAGAGGAGGATGATGATGATGATCTGGAGGATGAGGCCATAGGTGAGGCGGAGAGACTCCTGAGATGGCAGATGGTGGAGGGTGAGGAGGAGATACCATCCTCAGAGTTGCCACCGGATGCTACAGCCGATCAGCGAGTGACCAATCTGCAGCAGAGACTAGATGCCAGCCAGGCACAGGTGAGATCCCTGCAGTCAGCACTGGAGGTAGCCCGTGTGGAGCGGGATCAGGCGGTGATCTGCCAGCAGGATTCAGCACGATGGTGTACAGAGTTCGCGGCCCTATGTACAGGACCCATAGGGGACATGGCTCGGGAGTTGGCCAGGGTGAGCATGAGGCTAGGGCAGTACAGGACATTATATGAGCAGGCAGTGCCACCAGAGCAGCGAGATCCTACCCTGTCTCGATCACAGACGAGGACAGGCAGTGGGCACAGGTCGGGTAGTGGCAGTGGTACCAGGAGCCACAGCAGTGCCGGAGGGTCGACTTCCACAGGACACACATCAGGCCGCAGATCACATCACTCGCGCAGGCATACTCCGAGTCATCATTCGGGGCACAGTCAAGGTTCCATTGGGTCAGCTCAGAGGTCAGTACAGGGTCAGCCACCAGTGACAGATCCTACCACTTTTCAGAGTCCAGCAGCAGTGACCTCACAGGTGTTTACTACTGTTGAGATGATGCCTTCACTCAGTATTCCATCAGCGCCACAGACACAGGCCACTACAGGACCATCCCTTGCTTCAGCGGCCGTGACAGAGTTGCCTCCACCACATTCTTCTCCCCGAGGGGATGATGAGAGCCTTCCCTAGGGCATATTTGTATTGTGACACACTATATTATTGTTGAGCCTGCGAGCTCCATTTTTGGGATATCCATTGATTTTATCCTGTGACCTTGCATATTTTTGAGATGATATTTATATGATGATGCAGTTTTGATGCGGCCTATATGTGTTATGTGATGTTCTATGCATTATGTGTGTATGATGTACGATGCTTATTTTATGATGCCATTTGTGTATTATGATGTCTATGTTGTGATTTTTGATGCCATGATGATGCAATATTCGTATGCTTATGTTAATGATGTGCATGATGCATTTATGTAAAATATGCAATGATGATAATTATGTTAATGCAATGTTTATGATTATGTATATGATGGAATGCCATGTATGATGTTATTTAATGCCATGTATGATGTATGTATGGACCTAATGCAGTGGATATAGCATGTATGCACTTATGTTTTTGAATGACACAGGATATCATCGCAGGATGGACAAGAGAAGACGACGGGACCGATGAGAGAAGATGACCAGACCAAAAAGGAGAAGACCTATGAGAAGATGCAAATCCTTCAAAACTTTACTATAAGACTTTTAATATTCGTTGCTCTTTAATCATCATTGGGCAAACTGTTGTAATGGTCAACAAACACCAAGATATGACGTAGATCCAGGTGTGCAAGGTCGTACCATTACCCAAGACAGAACAGTCACAGACAAGGATGGTTATGACTCATACTAGGAGCATGCTTGCCCCAGTCTTGTCGTCATAATCAACCACAGGCAGAAAAAGACAATGACAGATCATGAAACGTCGTGGCTTCTCTAAATCCTGTTGCCAGGACATCCTTGAGAAACTAGTAGCATGATTGTCAAAATACAAAAAGAAAGAGTCCTTACCATGATATGTCGTTGTTTTTCTAAATCCCAAAATCAGGACCTCGCTGAGAAATTAGTAGTCATGCGTGTCAATTGACATGATACGTCGCTGCTTCTCTAAATCCTACTTAGTGGGATCTCGCTGAAAAACTAATATCATGATAAAAAAAAAAAACAAATGCCAAGTGTTTTCCAAGTGCGTCTGGATTCCGAGTGCATTGATGTGTCAATGTAAATTTAAATGATGCCAAGATGAAAAATGCCGAAGGTTTCCATATTCAGGAAGGACACATCCTGAATAATGTCGATGTCTAGGAAGGACACATCCTAAAACACCAATGTCAAAGTTTTGTTCTTCAGAAGGACACATCTGAAAGAACGTTGTTGTCGAGAGGAATGATCCTTAAGTGTCAGAAAGGATCCCTCGAAAATGTCAAATGATAGGGACGATGCCTAGGAAGGACACATCCTAAGGCACCAATGTCAGAGTTTTGTTCTTCAGAAGGACACATCTGAAAGAACGTTGTTGTCGAGAGGAATGATCCTTAAGTGTCAGAAAGGATCCCTCAAAAATGTCAGATGACAATGTCGATTCCTAGGAAGGACACATCCTAAGGCATAAATGACAGAGGTTATTCTTCAGAAGGACCCATCTGAAAGGTAACCAAGAGTTGATAGTTTGACTGGTTGCGATAATTTGACTTGTTTTGACTAAGTTTGACTTGTTTTGACTAAGTTTGACTTGTTTTGACTGAGTTTGACTTGTGTTTGATTATATGCCAATGTTGCCCTAATGAGATTGTCATGTTGAGTATAAGATTGCTTTACTTTGTTTTAGGAGCTTTCCTCGTACAGAAAATAAGTGAAGACTTTTGACGTGTGTGCCAACGTTTTGCCACGAACCCTAATGGACTGACCTAGTGCGGCCTCGGGGGCTCATCGATAGATGGCCTTGCCTACGTCATACACTCAGAGACCTCGTAGTTCGACACGACCAATGACTTTGTCTTGATGGGAAAAGATTGCGCCATGATTTATTTTGACAAACCTAATAGGACTGACCTAATGTCTCGGGGACTCAAGTATGAGTCTTGCCTACGTAGCAAATGCGCAGAGACAACGTGGTTCGGACAATGACATGGACTTAGTGACTTGATTGACTTATACCGGAGATGACAGTGCACTTGTGTGTCTTGTGCGGTCGAATGTTTTGCTTGGTTTTCTTCAGGACGTTTTATGATTTTTAGGTCTTTTTTCAGGACATTTTATGATGTTTTTGGCTTTTTTCAGGACTTTTTACGATGTTTTTGGCTTTTTTCAGGACTTTTTATGATGTTTTTGACTTTTTTCAGGACTTTTTATGATGTTTTTGATCTCACGTGTCACCCACTGCAGTCGCATGATAAACATTATGCCCCCAGTCAGGTTTAAGACTTAGCCATTTGCAAGGGATACGGATAGGATGCTGTTGACTTGTTGGACACACAGTCGTCAGGACTTGATGTCGATCGTTCGTCCACTAGGACAGGTAGAGCAGGATGTGATGGTGACTTGCAGAATAATGGCGAAGACAGCCTTCATCCTAAGCCAAGTTTAGACCAAGTGACAATAGATGGCAGAGCAATGATTGCTTACACATGGCGCCTGTTTGCCAAGTTTTCACCATGGTACCTGTCCAAAGCGCCTGTTTGCCAGGTTTTCACTATTGGATGAATTATTTTTCTTTTTACTATTTTTGTGATTTTTTGATTTTTTTTGGTGTCACCAAGACGCCTGTTTGCCAGGTTTTCATCAAGGTGACGATTTTTTTTCCATTTTTCAATTTTTTTGTATTTTAGGGTCCTCCAGCTTTGTCCTCTGATGCTATGCGTAGAACTTTTGGAGATGTAAACTGTTGATGGGTTCAGTCAATTGTTCCCCATCTGGAGTCGCCAGTTGATATGCTCCAGAACCAAAAGAATATATGATGATATATGGACCCAACCAGTTTGGTTCAAACTTTCCTGGCTTATTTCTGTCTGCTTGATTCTTAGGGTTCTGCATGAGAACCAGGTCGCCAATGTCAAACCTTCTGACCATGACCTTTTTATTGTAGCTGCGACAAAGGCAATTTTGATATGCTTGGAGGTGATTCAATGAGTTTTGTCTTCTTTCGTCCAGCATTTCCAGTTCGTGCAAGCGTGACTGTCGGTATTCCTCTTCATTAGCTAGACCCTTCAAAGAGACCCGTAGCGAAGGAATTTCGACCTCAATGGGTAAGATGGCTTCTGCGCCAAAAACCAGGGCGAATGGGGTAGCTCCTGTGGGCGTATGAATGCTAGTTCGATAAGCCCACAGGGCAGGGTTAAGTTGTATGTGCCAATCGCGACCAGCGTCATTGACAGTCTTCTTAAGGATCTTGATAATGGTTTTATTCGACGCCTCAGCTTGGCCGTTTCCTTGGGGGTAGTATGGGGATGAAAAGTGGTGTTGGATATGGAATCGCTCACATAACTCACGACGCCTTTGGTTTTTGAAACGGACGTCCGCTGTCGATGATGGATCGTGGGAGGCCACACCGCAAATGATGTAATTGAGGATAAACTTCAGCACGGTTCGCCAAGAACAATGTATGTCAATGGAATGGTTTATCCACTTTGTGAAGTACCAATGCTGGATAATGAATTTATGGTCATGGAGTGAAGTTGATGAATCTACCACGAGGTCGAAGTCCCCATTGATGGCGGGGCCACGAGAAGCTGATTATCGGGTTCGCGGCCGAGCATGGACCAAATCACTATGGATTTGACACTTGCGACAGGTTCTGACATATTCTATTGCATCCTTTTCCATTGTCGGCCAATAATATCCAAGTCTCGTTAGTTTCTTAGCCAGAGTAGGACCGCTCGAATGAGATCCGCATATACCATCGTGCACTTCTCGTAAGGTCGTACATGCTTCATCGGTGTCAAGACATCTAAGGAGGGTACTATCGAAACTACGGCGGTATAGGGTGTCGCTAATAATGGCATACCTTGCAGATTTTCTAATGAAGGACTTCCTTTGGTTATTGGATAGGTTCGATGGAAGGGTGTGAGTCTTTAGATAGTCATAAATGTCCTAATACCAAGGAGAGTGGGGACCAACAATTTCACAAACCATTTCTGACTGGGATATCATATGCCGTATCAACAAATGTCAGGGAACCCAAATTAAGACATTTTTAGGGATGTCCAGAACCAATAGTTTACGCGTCATCGCACTGGGATTGTCTAAGACCATTGAAGTATGCGAAGCTATCCACCATCTCTTTGTAAGGGAAGCACCATCCTTTGCTCATAGTCACCATATTCAATTTGTTTGATTATTGTCGAATCCCCGAATAAGCAATGTCTGAATTTTCCATTTGACAACTTGAAGACCCTAACTAGTGCTCAGATTCCTACGACAAGAGCCCAGCAAGGGTGCCAAATTCAAATGACCAGGAAATCTGAATCCCCTTGTGGTGTGATGAATAAGATTCCAGCCCCTGAGCCATGACCAGTGTGGGACCCATCAAAATACAGCTTCCATGGTGTTGCTGGTTCCGTATGAAAGATGGACTCGTCAGGAAAATCAGTTACCAATGGATGAGAGGCTTGCATTGGCGCATCTGCCAATTGATCTGCTATTACTTGCCCTTTTATTGCCTTGCGTTCAACATACTGTATGTCGTACTCACTTAGGATCATGACCCATTTTGCCAATCGGCCTGTTAGCGCTGCTCGACTTAATAGGTATTTCAATGGGTCAATTTTGGCAACTAGTTGTGTCTGATGATTGAGCATATAATGCCTTAGTTTTTGGGTTGCAAAGACAACCGCGAGGCATGCACGTTCAATGTATGTGTAATTCAGCTCGTAACTGATCAGTGTGCGGCTGATGTAGTAGACTGCTCTTTCTTTCCCTTCATGATCATTTTGGGCCAGTAATGCCCCCAGTGCAGAACTAGTGGTCGAGATGTATAGAATTAATGGCTTTCCATGAATAGCATGAGAACCGGTGTTGATAGTGTAATCTTTGATTTGGTCGGAAGGCCTCGCTGACATTTATTCCGCCCATGCTGAAGGGACACCTTTGCGTAATGATAATCGAATGGGTGGCACTTATCCGCCAACCGTGGCGCAAGTGAAGTCGGTCAGATCGTGACCGCTTCTAGCTCGAAGTTCACCATCCTGTGTGGAGGCAACATGATTGTTTAACTTTTCCTGACGATTCATGCCTCTTTCTAGAAACTATAAATCCTAATAGCTTACCCGACGTGACGCCAAAAATACATTTCAGGGTTTAACCAAGACTTTGTACTTTCTAGTCTTCAAGATTTTTGCATGGTACCTTCAAATGATCTTCATTGCTGATTGGCCAATAAGTTTGCCTGCTAGTCTTCCATTATATTGCATCATGTCATGGAAGATCGTGGTCATAGCCTTGTATGTGGCACCGATTTTAGGTCAAGGCGACGCTCCAACAAGATAAAATCTTGGGCAAGTAATGCTACTGTAGGTTATCCTCGTATACTGTGCGGATTTGATTATAACCCGAGAAACCATCCATGAGGGATAGCATCTCATGTCCTGCAGTTAGATCGACTATGATGTCAATGTTGGGCAAAGGAAAGTCATCCTTTGGACATGCTTTGTTTAAGTCTCAGAAATCTGTACATACCCGAATTAGTCCATTTGGCTTTGTCACCGGCACTAGGTTGGAAATCCATTCAGCATAATCTATAGACCTTATGAATTCGGCATCCAGTAATTTCTTTAACTCGGCCTTAACCAATAGAGCAACTTGAGGGTGCATCTTGCGCAACTTCTGCTTGACTGGTTTAGCATTGGGTACTAGTGGCAGATGATGTAGAACCAGTTTGGGGTCCAATCCTGGCATGTCAGCGTAGGACCATGCAAAGTTTATTTTTCGTTCTGCAAAGAATTTATGAAATTCCGGTTTCTCTTCATCTGTCAATGATGCCGCAAATAGTACCATCTTGGGGTCTTCTGGAGTCGAAATGTTATCCTCTATGGTGTCCTCAACAAGCATATCACCTTGCACGGAGAGTCCACCTCCATCTTGGCGCCCGAGGTTTTCACCAGACACGCCCTTTTGTTTTTACTATTTTATCACAGAGGTGCCTTTCAAGCCACCCAGAGACGTTTACTACTTGATTTTATTTTTATGAGGACCAACCACTTACCAAAGTATGCCGCGCAATGCAAATCAATAGTAAATCCTGATCTGTGGTCCCCACTGGGTATGCCCTCACGTAACCCCATGAATTCAGCAATGGCTTCATCATTTTGGAATGTGTCTAGAACTGGCGGTCCTTGTTGGTCCCAATCGACTAGTTCAGGGTAGATTAAGGAAATGCCGTCGTCACAGCTAGTGAATTCGGGTGAGGATGCGGATATCATACAGATAGATGTGTTGATGTTGTAGATGAGGTTATCATCGTCCAACTCGACATCGGACTCTACCCAGTATTCTCCTTCACTAGTGTCATATTCGTTGTCATAATAAGGGGTGAAGGTTTGAGAGTCCTGGTTATCAATATTATCTGATACTTCAGATAGGTTAGACTGAGGGGGTTCGGATGGTGGTTGTTGCGTGTCATGAGATGTGGTAGTGGGATTTTGACTGTTTGGTGCCTGATCAATTTTGAATGTTTGCCAAAATCGTTGTTCAGAGGTCAATTCCCCTGGTTCAACAAACAAATCATCAAGACAACAACACTTAGGATCGTCGGAGCCAAATTCTACCGGGAGTCTCTGTTTTATAGGTATTCCTAGTAGTCTCAAACACTTCGTAAGGCCGTACTTGCTCACCGGAAAGTTCACAAGAAGGCCGATCGCCATTGTCGAAAGGATCCAAACCCCATCCAAGATACTGAATTTAAAGCTCATGGGTTCTCTCGACCGCTTTTATTTTCCAAGGCCACTAGTACCATCGTAGAGCCTTTTAGCCTCATGATATTAAAAATCCTTGCCATATCTCCTCGGACCTGGTAGTGAGGCAATGAGACTGTGTCCTGTAGATCCATCCCGTGATATCGCAAGGTTCTACCACTCATGTCTCCCCCACTTGATGAAATCAGACTGTGGAACTTTGAATGTTTCTTTATGGGTTCCGGCTCAAACATGGCTTCACCAAGGTTTTGGAGGAGGGTATTGAAGTTAGCAGTTTATGTCGTATTTAGTTTGAACTCTCTCAGCCGAGGTCTTGATTTATCGGTTGATTCGGTCTTAGGGTTGGTGGAGGGTTGTGATATGTCAGAAGACGTGGATGGAGTGGATGTGGAAGATGACCCGAGCATGGAAGGGTCGATGTATTTGGACGAGGAGCCAGATGCTTCTCGGTTAATAGGTACTTGGTGTTCGGAGATACCCCTTAAATTGGTACAATATTGGAAAGGGTCGGGGTCTCCATATATGGTGACTTCTGTACCGTCAAAAGGGAACTTGAGGCATTGGTGGTATGTTGACGGAACAGCTTTCAAAGCGTGGATCCATGGACGGCCAAGTAAAATGTTATATGGTAGTTCCAAATCCAGGACCTGGCAAGTTGTGTCGACAATGAGTGGTCCCACTCGGATAGGGAGAGAGATAACACCTCGCGAAGAGCGTTCCTCGTCATCATATGCTTTGATCACTATGCTTTTTGTTGGGTCTACGCATGCATCAGAGAATCCAAGAGCCTTAACCAGTTTAAGGGAGCATATATTCAACCCTGCTCCGCCATCTATTAAAACCCGTCTAACCTTGTGCTTGTGGACAAAAACTTCTATGTGTAACGCATCATTGTGGTTGGTTTTTGATGATGAGTAATCCTGATCTGAGAAGGTGACATGGTGCGGCGTGGTGAGATATCCCACCATAGTTTCAAACTGATTGACATCAATGTCCTTCGGGACCGACGACTCTAAGAGAGTTTTATCCAGGATTTCTTTGTGTGCGGGAGAAATACGAAGCAGCTCAAGGATAGATATTTGCGCAGGAGTCTTGCCTAGTTGGTCAATGAGATTGAACTGACTTTTGGGTTTCCACTGTTGTGGGGTTGAGACAGATTTTGGTTGTTTAGCAGATGAAGCTGGTTGTGATTGCTTAGCAGATGGGCCTCCTACAATGATCTTGGCTTGGCCAGGGGGAGGTGGACCATCTATAGTGACCTTGCCACTTCGTGTAGTAGCATTGCACTGTGGTGCTCTCCTGATCGTAATGGTGTTGATGTATTCCTCGTCCGTTCTAACATTATTGATTATTGGTCCACCAGAGTAATCGTACTTGGCTCGGGTGAAGTTAGCCTGGTTTTGTGGACCTGAAGTGGAAGCATTATGGGGACCATGATCCTGTAGTGGATTCTTGTGGATAGTATGATCTGAGTTGGAATTGAATTGCGATCCACCTACTTCAATGGTGCGATTTTCAATGAGGTCTTGGATTACATTTTTTAGTTGTCGACAGTTGGAGGTTGTATGCCCTTTGACTCGATGGTATTCGCAAATTGCGTTGTCATCCCACCATGCTGGTTTGAATTGTCCTGGGTCATAAGGTTTTATTTACGGAAGTGTGATGACCCCATGTTGGATACATTTCTTGAGGACGTCTGCAATGGGTTCACCTAAATTGGTGTATGTGCGACCTCTAGGGAATTGTCTTTGTTGACGATATTGTCCTTGACGGTTTTGATCATTTTGACTGTTCGAAGGAGTATTGGGGGAAGGTGTCAGTGTCGTTGTTGGTCTATTTTGTTGTTGTACCCCTTTCAGAGCCAATACGGGACTTGCGGTCTTGGCGTCTACGACACCATCGTTTGTGACATGTTTATTCTTGACCCAATATTTGTTTTTGTCAGCGGGTGGGTTGGTGTTTGTGTTTTTGGAACCATACCTCAGTTCTCCCTTTGCGATAAGGGCTTTCTCAATTTGGACCCCCTTTTCCACTAATTCTGTGAAGGTTGTGCAACAATGTATTTGCAATGCGAATTTGAGGGGCCCTAAAAGTGTTTGGACAAACATGTCAACTTTTTCTCTTTCAGGGATGTCAATGTGACATCGACTAGCGAGGCTTCTCCATTTTTGAAAGAACGGGATAAATGTCTCACCCGACTCTTCTTGTGTGAGATTGCACAAACTAGTGATAGAGGTGTCCATGTCAATATTGTATGCGTAATTTTTTATGAACCTTCTTTTGAGCTCATCCCATGTTTGGATATCTTTTTGCGTTGAAAACCATTCAAGGGCTTGACCCGCCAAACTTTTGGAGAAAAGTCTCATCAAGTATGTGGGTTCGTAGGCGATATCCATACAGTTAGTTGCGAATTCGCGAAGATGTTCAATGGGATTTGTTTTGCCTTTGTATTTAGTGAAGTTGGGTGACACATATCCCGGCGGAAATGCGGGCATACGTAAGTTTGTGTCGAATGGGTACACATCCAAGTCATATGATATTTCGGATTTCCCGCCTGTAATGAGCATGTTTTGCATTTGCTTCGCCATATCCCGCACTGTTGTTTTGAGTTCATCTATGGTGGGGTCATTTACATTTCCATACGTTGAATTGCCTGGTATACCATGTGTTCCTGCGGGAGTATAGGTGTATTGTGGCGGTACGGGTTGTTGTGGGACGTATGATGTGTGTTGTTGGTATTGGAAGTTGTGGTTAGGTGCATGTTGATGAGTGTGAACGGTGGATGAGTATGTTGGAATGTGTCCCCCAGCTGTGCGTGTCATTATTTGGGGTATGTTGTGACCATGAATGTTATGATGTATTAATGATGTCATGGGTTGGGTTATTTGGCTCTTTTGTGTGAATTGCTGATTTTGCACAAGGGGAACATTGGTATTTGTACCTTGGGAGGTAATGACGTTTGACTGTGTTGTCATGTTCACGTTTTGTTGTTGTCCTTGTATAAAGATACGTCCTGTGGCTCCTCCCAAAGGATGTTGTGAACTATTACTGAATGCTTTCGTTGAAGTTGTGTTCATGGTAGTAGATGTAGTTGTCAAGGGGGAGTTGTGATGACTTGATGATGCCCCCGTGGTATTTGTTGTTGTGATAACAGGAGGGTTGGAATAATTTGCCGATGGTGTCAGGGAACCAAGAGTGGTTGTGTTTAATTGGGGTAGTGTCGTGGATGTTGTGGATGATTGTGATCCCCCAAGAGACGTAGTGTTTATTGTATTGGAGATGTTTGGGATGTTGGATGTGGTATGCAATGTCGTTGTGTTAAGAGGGATGGTGCTTGTAGTATTTAGGATTTGACCACTGTGCGAGGTGTTGTGAACATTGTTGGCATTAGGATCATGTAGCGAGTTACTGTCAAATCCTGGTGGTAACCTAGCTCCTTCACTCAAGAGCATAGCTACGAATCTGTCCCTGTCGTGACGCGCTATTGTTTCAGCCAACTGATAGACTTCTGGGTCTTGTGTCAATGCTTCTATGTGTTCTTGAAGGAGTTGACCGTTTTCATCTCTTTGCATGTAGCGTTCGAATGAGTTGTTAGGTGGGGATTGTGTTGTCACTGGAGGTTGATTGTCTAGATTGGTAAAGGGATCATTCACGGTCCAGTTTGAGTCATGTGGAGGACTGTTGGGATCTTGCCTAAAGTTTTCCATTTGTCTTTTGCGCTTTTGAAGTCTGGTTTCGACCATAAATGAGATTGCTCAAAGGGGATGTCCACTAAATGCAAGTATGACACTAGGTGAAATCTAAGGTTCAAACTGACGACTAAAATGACCACTGTTTTTGGATTTTTGTGAATAAGGTATGCAATGTGGATGCAATGTGAAATGAGGCTATCTAAGCACTTCTAGGCTTGAACTTTGTTTTCGATTTGGACTGCTAGAGGACTTTGTTGTTAATGACAAGTTGACAAGATGACTAATGAGTCTTCCTAACTAGACTTTTGAGTTGGGAGAAATCTCACAAAAGAGGACAATGACTAAAAGGATGTTTGATAACTTGGTCCAAAAGGGTCTAATTTCGAAAACAATGATTTTGCCAAGGGGTGCTTAAGATTTGTCTACTCCTAAGTATGCAAGATATGAACCTAGGAACAACGTAATGTTGAATGTATGCTACTAAATGGGGTGAGGTGTGAAACCTAAGGTGATCAAATGCAAGCTAAGGGACAAAATTTTGAGCAATTTCAAATTGGGTTGCTGGCAGAATCCTTCTAATGACAGAGTTTGACAGATGGTTGACAGTTTGGGGGTCTCTGGTTTCGAATGTGCAGTTTTAAAAATTTTGACAGGCAGATGCGTCTCAGTTTGGCAATTGCGTCTCTGTTTATCAGTTGCGGTTCATTGTTTCACTTGCGGCTTTCTGACTGTCAGATGCGACTTGGTTTAACAGATGCGACTTTTAGGGTTACACATGCGTCGCGACGCATACAGATGCGTTGTTATAAATTTCAGATGCGGTTTATCAGAGCAGTTGCGTTACAAAATGTCAGTTGCGGTTCGACAGATATGACAGTTTTGTTTCAAAGTGATTTTTGTGGTATGTTGATGGAAGTTTTTGATCTGTTTGATGACCGTTTTGTTTGGACTGTGACAAAACCAGAATGCACTTGACAAACACAGCGTTTTAAGGGATAACCAAACACACATGAGATAAGCACAATCCTAGAAAGGCCACTAGGCCTTGGGTTTGTATACTTGATATAGCCCACCAATTATACCCCGGATTGGTGATGAACACCTTTCCTTCTCGAGAGCGGATAGCTTAGAATTTGGTGGCATTGGCTCCCCTCCACGGCTCATTAACGTCATTCGAGCACACCAAATTCGGATTCATTGGGTAGTGACATCCCAAGAATTGCTATCTCTACTCAAGGGGATCAGTAGTGAGTAATCTTCGGGCATGATACTGTACCCTGCACTATATCAAGCAACGGCCAATAGAACGGTTGGACACTAAGACAAGAGGTGTTTAATTCGGGCATTCCGTTCGTGGGGCGTGATCCATGCGGCGAGAGTCCCCTTTCGGATCCATCTCGTCGGAACCACGCTCGTGATTCTTGGGCTTTCCCCAAGAACCCACTTTTCTATACCGGCTGGAAGTCCCTCGGTGTCAGGGTGCTACCGGTCTGAGTCGTCCTGGGGTGAGTACTTTTTCCCACCAGAACAGGCCCAAGTTCTAGAGTCGGTAACCGTTTCTCTTACACCCAGGATCGCACGAATGCGCAAGGGGAGAGGATACTCCGATATACCGAATCGTGAAGGGTAAAATAACAATAAAGGAATGGGTCTGGTTTTCTGATCACAAGGTTTTCACCAAGTGAGAGCATACTCACCTACCACTCCACAAGCACACTCAAGCATGAAAGACATGATTCGTTTTAAAAGCACCAAATTCAAAGTTTGCTAATCTAGGAATAAACAAGCACGCTGTTTGTTTTCTCTTTCTTTGACATGCGAATCTGCAAACATTGAGTTAGTAGTCTTGTATGTCTTGGTCTTGGACACACGAAAAAGGATCGCCACACGCTACAAGAAACTATTAGTAACACAAAATATCTAATCTGGTTAACATGCAGGAATAACCAACATAGAAAAAGACAGAAAACAGAAAACCAGAAAACAGAAACAATTCGAAATTCGGCAATTAAAATCTAAAAACTGACAGAAAAAGTTTACCAGGCAAATGCGGCGCGGTGTTACCAGGTAGATGCGGCTCGGTTTATCAGATGCGTCGTTCTGTTCTGCGAATGCGTCTCGGAATGTCAGTTGCGTCTCTGTAATTTGCAGTTGCGGCTTGTCAGAACAGTTGCGTCATTTTTGTCATCAGATGCATTGCGACGTTTGCGGCGACCCGTACCTGTACCTGCAAAACAACAAAAAACAACAAAAAATCCTACCAAAACAGAAAGCCACTACCAGAAAGGATTAGTGACAGAAGATCGAATCGTATTGAATCATGCAGGAATAAAAACCGAATGCAGGAACACATACGATTATACAACCCGAAATCCGAAAATAAAAATCTCAAACTGGAAAGAAAAATTGTTATACCAGACGGATGCGGCGCGAGTTTCGAATGCGGCTTTCGAGGTTTCAGATGCGGCTCAGGAATAATGGATGCGTCGTTATGGGAATCAGTTGCGTTGCGACAGGTCAATTGCGGCTCTACTGTTGTCGTGTGCGTCGCGACGCATATGATGCGTCACACTGTTTTTAAAAAAGTTGCGGCGATCCGTACCTGTACCTGCAAAACAACAGAAAACAACAAAAAAAATGTACGAAAAGCCGAAATAACAACGTCGGGTTCACCAATGTAATCAATGGAAAATCTCAAAATTATTATTAAGTGGTTAGCACAATAACAGAAAATCCAAAGAAGTAACCAAGTACAAAGGAAGTAATGTGAAGACAAAAGGGATGAAGTTACCCTAAGTCTCCACCTTCCATGATTAACCTTTGTTACACCTCCTAGCTTGCAGATAAATAAAAATGCCCTCAGATTTATGAGCAACTATGACATGTGCCTAAGTCCTATGCAAGTGTTGAAGGATTTGCATAAATGAAAATAACCTAATAATAAGCTAGAATGACAAATGACTGCAAATGTTAAATGACAAATAACCTAAGTTGACAGAAAATAGACATGAACCAGAGAGAGACCATTGACAGGAACTGGAGGAAACCAAATGAGGATAAAATTGCCCTTTTATAAAAATTGCAATTTCGAATGTGTGGCCAGGATGAGAAGATGACCAAAAACCCTAAGATCAATGATCAAGATTAAATGTTGTTGTGCATTAGGGTTAGGTCAAAATTAGGGCAATGATAAGGATGAAGGGCCAAGATTGAATTATAAGATAATTCAATCAAGGGTCGAAATTAAATGAGAAGTCAAAAGTCAAGAATTAAATTGGAAGATAAGGCTGGCACGGACAAAGAGGTTGCTGGAGAAATTAAATAATAAAATTTATTTACTCTAGCTGACCAGTAAATAATTAAATAATCAAGATATTATTTAATTATGGAGGAATGTGACAAAAGGAATTATTTTGAATTTAAATAATGATTTTAATTCAAAATTCAAGAGAATTGGCTAAATTAAATAAATCAAATTTATTTAATTTTAGTAAGAGAAACAGCTAATGAATAATTAAATAATTAAATTAAAATTATTTAATTATAGTGGAAAGTGGACAATTAAATAAATCAAATTTATTTAATTTTTAGAAGAGGGGGACTTAATTAGTGACGTAATTAAATAAATAAAATTTATTTAATTAATCAAGGAGACATAAAATGACAAAGGGAAATTAAATAAATTATGAAATTTATTTAATCAAAGGAAGACTTAGATGACAGAGAGAAATTAAATAAATTATGAAATTTATTTAATCAAAGGAAGATTTAGATAATTAATGACGTATTAGATAAATAAATAATATTTATTTATTTAATAATCAAGGAGGAACAAATGACATGAATTAATTAAATAATTATGAATTATTTAATCAATAGTCGAATGTGGACCAAGGACATAATTAGATAACTTAATTATGCTAGGACGAAGGTGGTAAAAAAAATGAAGCTTGCAGGCCTAGGTCATTTTTAGGTGTCTACAGTTAGGATCTAAAACTGTTCTCCTATCTCTACACTTCCTATGTTTTCCAAACTTCACTTCTGGATCTAAACCTTCTAAATCCTGGAAAAAAAAATAGTGTTGATTTTACTATAGGGGTTTTTCCTCATTCAAATCCCTAGTGTGGTAACTAAACCTTGATAAAAAGAATAGATATTGAAAGTAAATATGTGTGAGTCCTAGTATTAAGTGCATCTAAGATTAGGAGATCTAGAGTGCAATGAAACCCTACTCTAATTTTCTTAAAATAGGATGCATGAATGAAACATAAAGATGAAGACTCACTTTGGGAGATCTCTAATCACCCTAATAATCCACAATAATGCATGTACCTTCCTTTAGGTAGAAATTAGACTGATAATGGAAGATGTAATCACTTAGGAAATAAGTCATTAGGCTTGGTTCAATGGCTAGTTGCATCTCCCCAACCTAGAATCCATGATGATTCTCCATAGGCATCCATCACCAACCTTTGACAATGCTTGATCTTGAAATGAAAGTGAGCTTGAAGACCTACAAAAATACTATTATGCTGCTCAAAGACTTCAACTTTGCTTGCTACTTGCTCTTGAATGCTTGAAAATATCTCTTAAGGGATCTTGCTTGAAAATTCTAATCTTGCTTAGGTGAAATAATGATTCAAAACCTTAGTTTTATATTTATGTCATCTAATTTACCATTTATTAGATCCCAAATGCCGACATTGGCCAAAAATTTGAATTAGAAACCTTAATTTCCTACTCAAACCCTAAAAATGGGCCATACGAGACTCATACGCCCAAGGTGGCATATGGGTCTCATCTAGGGGGAATCATATGCCCAAGGTGGTGTATGAGTCCCACCCTAGCTTTTCAGGGTCAGGAAATGTTCGGGTGTTAGAAAATTAAATGTATTTGTTGATTTTTTCTAGATTTCAATTGAAATAACCCTTGGGATTCAGGATAAAGGGTCTTAGAGACCTATTAATGATGATTTAAATGGTCATGAATACAAGGGTACTAAAATAGGTCAAAATTAAGTGTGAAATTGTACCATCTCCAAGAAGGGAGTACAATTTTCTACACTGCATTTAGCCCCCACTTTAGTGCCCATATGACACTATGTGCATATGCAAGCTAAAGAAATTCAAATAGTAAACCTTGTAAAAAGGATACTCATATGGATTTATTCACGAATCATGGGAGAATGAAGCCCCTATTGTAGGTATCTGCAAAACCACAATGTTAGGAACTGCATCCTACAGAACTAATTCATTATTCATTCAAAAATCCTCTTATCTAACTTATTCAAGAAATCAAATTTGAGGGTAGATGTATGCCCCCCCTTAATTTTGCTTGCTTTATGGAGGTAGAATCAAGGTAGCTGTCTAACTGCATTGAATTGCATAAGTCGTATCATAGGGTGCTTCCAAGCACCATACCTCATAATGATAGACATTTGATAAGTATGGGAGTGGAATTATGAATCCAACACAACAAATGGTATAGAAAACAAGTTTTCTAGCCTCCAATATGCTAGTTTGAATGATAAAACACTTTTAACCCTAATATGTAAATGAAATAATTTGAAAGTATAGAAGAGTAAAAAGTAAAGTAGTTTGTAATAATTTTGTCTTTTACTTTTTTGCAACTTGATTATGGTGGAGAGCGAGTGACAATGCTGAGCGTATGACCTTATGTACCTATGGGACTTAAGATCCTATGTGAGGAGGTGGCACGAGGTGATCTGCAACATACAGTGAATGGATTCTTTTCTACCTTAGCTTCATTTTTATGCATTTCTTTTATGTTTTATGCATTTCTAGATAGATTTAGGACACTAGAAGAAAAAGTCACAAAGCGTCCCTTTTTTCACAAAGTTTCCCTTTTTTTTTGCATAGTGTCCCTCTTTTTTGCGAAGTGTCCCAAAAAAGGAATAAAGTATCTAGGACCCTTAGAAAAATACCCTAGAGAAACTTTAGGACACTTTTTGATTGTTGATGTGTAAATTTAAGATTTTTAGAATGCTTATAAGTGATATTTGTGTTTTTTTTGTATTAGATTCCCCCTCGATCGTGACAACATCTTGACAATAGGTTGTTCTGTCACCTACGAGACCTAGTTGCAACATTGTCAGAGGAGGACACATAGACATTACAAGATACAGGTATATATTGGGTGTATCTTATGCCTCCCATGAGATACCATGATTCCATGTTGATTGCATTAGTGGAGAGGTAGGATGTAGATACATGCATCTTTCTTCTACCCACTAGTGAGATGACTATCAATCTAGAGGATGTTAATTGCATTCTTCGAGTTCCTGTTTGAGGAGAGACTGTCCATTTTGTAGAAGACCATTCATACAGAGAAATGAGAGAAGATATCCAATATTGTCTTGGAGGCCTAATTTAGGAGGAGATCATGGGGCGACATATTGAGCTACAGTAGCTACTCTACACACGATCACCACTGCTAAGGTAGATTATGATTTTTACTGTAGCATTAGTACTAGTCCTAGATAGTCAAGGAGCAAGCCTAGATGGAGGGCTAGTGCACATGATATGAGAGATAAAGCATCATATGACCTTCTATGTATTGGTTCACAATATACTAGCACACCTCTACTATGATCTAGGATGGTTCACTTATGAGGAGGTGGATAATACGGTGCATTGTACACTACTGCAGGTTTGGTGCCTATAACATATCACATGTACCAAGTTGATGTGATTTCCTTCTGTTTGCACCATAGGATACCCATGCTATTTCAGTTATCCACTGAGATGAGCATGATAGTATAAATATTTTCTATTCTGGAGAGTTGGATTTGACCATCTTAATTAGGAGGAGATCTTATGGAGACCTTACTAGTTTTCCTTAGTCAAGAGGATTTGAGGTTTGGTGCATTGGAAGATAAGTTTTCAAGTAACAATGTATGGTAGAGCTATCTAAGTGTACTGGGTTTGTAGATTCTTCAGGAAACTTGAAAGTTTTTACGAAGGAGTATGTTGGATCTTAGGTGGTTCGTGGTTTGTTCTAGCTTGTCTAGAAGCATTTTGTGTGGTTTTCAAGTTGTCTTTGAATTTGAGGAATCTTGTACTTCAAATTTTAATGGTGATTGCATGAGTAATGACCGACCTAGTATTTACACTACATGCAAATGATAAATATTGATTGTGTTAGTTTGTGGTTAAGCAGTGTTGTCGTTTTGGGTCCCAATTAAGTTTTGATGTGGTTTTCATTCGCTTCTATCCAACATTGAAGTTTTTTGATGTTGAGCTAATTATAATTTGTATGTTTATCCAACCTTGGAAATAGTTTTAAGGTTGAGGAAAGTATTAGTATGAGTTGAATTATTAAAGGAGGATAAGATAGATAAAATTATGAAGTGTGTGATGTGAATGATGCAAACAACAGAGTTATAAGGTGTGAAATTGAGAAGAATAGTGCAAAAATTCATGTGTTGGATTACCAAATGTAGTGAGAAAAAGGTGTTTGCAATCGTTCAAATAGACTGCGAAGGTGTTGGAGTAATTATCGTAGACTTTCTGTTCCATTGAGATCATGTTATTTGTGTAAAATTTCTTCTCCATCTTCTTTTTCTGTTCCAATCATGTGCCTTGGTTGCGAGCCTCTCTGGACAACGTGTCCTATTATAGTAGTAATCCTTTATAACTAGTTTTGTAATTACTTATATTGTGAGCTAATCCTCACCATTATTTTTCCCTTCTTGGATTTTCCACATAAATTTGGTGTTTTTTTGTGTATGGTTTTAAAGTTGTTTGAGTTTCTATTATTTTCTTTTCATTTTGATTCATCATAACAAATTAACGGTTTAATGAATGCTTGCTGATTTGAATGTTAATGAGGGTTTTGATGTTTTGATAAGATACAACTGATTCACCCCCTGATGCCACCCATCCCACGCTCTTAGTTGTCTTTTTCATTCAACAATTGGTATCATAGCAAGGTTCCTTGGAGAAGAGCTTAAATACTTGAGGTAGATCTAGGATGGAAAATAAGAAATAAATCCTCATGTTTGATGGTACAAACTATGTATTCTAGAAGACAAAAATGGAAGGCTATCGTGTTTACTTTGTGAAAAGGTGAAAAATTGTGGGCTTTCTTTCACCTTTAGGGTTTTAGACCTAAAAGGAGAGAGGAAATTCTCACACTCTTCAATCAAGAAAAAATCCTTGAGATTCCAATGCAAAGGAGATTGAAATCTTGCAAAGGGACTATCCTAAAGGCTGAATGAAATCTAGTGAGGGGTTCACCACCAAGCTTAGACTTGGAAAAGATAAGGAAATGCAATATGAAATACCAAATCATAATTGAATGCAATCTAACTCTAAATGACCTAGAAATATGAACAAAATACAATAGGAAGTTATGAAATAGAAAGTATACACATGGGAGACTGAAGAAGGGAAAATGGAAGTTTGGAATGCTAGAAAATATGTTGTCAATGCTAATTGGAACTCATTCACCAGGTTGGGAAAATCAATCCAAGTTTCAGCCAAAAAGGTATCCAGATCTATGAAAATATTTGTCAGGGCTGTACACTAGGACTCATTCGTCAATAGTGGAAAATCAATCCACTTCTACTTTTTTTGAAGTTTTGAACTAGATTTTGTTCCTCTCAGTCTGCTTTGCTCTTCTTAACTAGTTTCTAAATCTGAAACCGCAAATTGTCACTTGTAGACCTTCTCCAAGCTTCTCCAAGGCTTGATGACAACTTTAGGAATTTGAAATTTTTTCTCCGACTTTGTTTCTTGAAAAATTTGCAACCTAGTCTTGCAAATCACACACAAGAAGAGGGAAAAATGTTGTGGGGGTTTGCCTTGGTCAAATCCATTGTTGGTAGTTAAACCTTGAAATGAAAGAAAATATGAAAGGAGAATGATGAATGAAAAAATAGTAATGCTGCAAATCACCAAACCCTAGCAATAAGGTGTTGCAAATGTGCTTAAAATGGCTACAATGGATGTGGGTAAGTACAAGAAGTTTGATCCACATTCAGGGGAAGTGCCATTTTTCAGCTTTAAAACAAAAACCCATTCTTTTTTAAAAATAGGTACCTATTTTGAACTGGGTACTTTTTCCAAAAGGTTTGAAACTCACAAGACATGTTTTTTGTTTGGATTTAGGCTCAGAAAAGGCCTGGTAACCCAACATTAAAGGCTTAGACCTACAATTACAAGGTCATGGCAATTTCAAGAGAAAAAACCAACTTTAACAATATAGCTAATGAAGTTTTTTTGAAAATTGTTTTATGAAATTAAAACCCATTATATATGACAATGTCTAGTATTTAAATATGTAATTTTTTTTATCATTTGAATATTTTTTCTATTTTTTAATTAATTTATGAGGAAACAAGTCCATAAACTTGAAATGTCAGGTTTTCCTATTTTTTTAATAACTTTTAATTTGTTAATTTTCTTGTTAAAAAATTATATGGCATCAATCTATAAAAAATATTTACACAGTGAAAAATACAATTCAAAAAATGATAATTTTAGGTTAGGTTATGTTGTCCGTACATAAAGGTTTTAAAAACTAGAAATTAGGAGCAATAAAAAAATAAAAAATAAAAAAAATAATAGAAAAAATTATAAAAAAATATACCCATCAATATTAATTATAATATACATCTTTCCACAAAAGGAATTAGAAAAGTACTTTTATTTATGTCAAATTATGTTGTTTGTACATGTGCATGGTATGGTCCTAAAAAAGTGACTTTTAAAAAGTGGTTTTTACACATGTTTATTAAAAATATTTTATATCATTTGTGTATTAGAATAAGTTACATATTTGAAAACTAGACTAAAAATAATTAATTTCATATTGCTAAGATTTTTTAAGATTCAATGTGTAAGTGCTTCAAATTTTAAGTCCAACTGTGACAAATTATGAAAATTAGGAAAAACACTACCACTTTTTGAACATTTTATGGACCCAACTTCTTGCACCTACCAATGTGGTTCTTGACTCTTGGTTGAATTATTTTGACCCTGCTTGAAGCACTTGCTTGGATCATGAACTCTACATCACAATTGTTAGCACAATAACAAACATGAAGAATGCAATCTTTGACATGATTATTGGCACTTGAAGAATGCTCTAAAATGCTTGATAATCTACCCTTGAAATGGCTTGGATACTCTTGTAAATTCTTAGTGCTCTTGTGAACTCTCTTGAATGATAAGTGTTGAATATGGGTGAAAGAACCTTGTATTTATACTCAATTATGCAATAATTCCCGAAATTACAACACTGCAAGCCGACATTAGATTTAGGGGAATAAAATCCTGTTGGAAATTTGAATTAAATTTGAATTTTTCTCACATGGGACTCATTCACCCAAGGTGGTGAATGAGTCCCATCAGACATAATGTATGAGACCAAAAATGAAAAGTGCTTAGAAATGTGTGAAACCTGCATTAGGGCTAAAAAAACCTAGGTAGGACTCATTCACCTAAGGTGGCGAATGAGTCCCAGACACTAAATATGGGCCACACAAGCCAGTAACACCTGAATTATGATTGGTCGATTATTGGTGTTAGGATTATCCTCAAAAAAATGCAATAAATGAGGCTTGTGGATGCAAAATAGGGCCAATTAAAGCATAATAAAGCCCAATTATTAATGACAAGCCTAGAGAAATGTGAAAGCATGTTGCAACACTTTACAACACTCCAAATAAGGCTAGATTAAGGTTGGTTTTGATTAAAATTATGTTTATTATGCTTAGTTAATTGATAAAACTCTAGAAAATTGTGAAAGTGTTACAACACTACACAACACTTTAGCAAGACACCATTAAATTCCATTCATTCACAAGGTCCCAAGACCTAATGTGAATGTGTTATCCACATTGCAACACTAAATCAAGGAAACATTAAGCTGAAATCCATAAGGAGGACCCAAACAACTGTGAAGATTTCAAGGGATCCATTTTACTACACTACATTTAGCCCCCACTTTAGTGAGAGGATGAACTTGCTTCAAACTCACACTAAAGTAGACAATCACGCATCAAGATGGGTTCCCATGAACCAATGCTAGAAAGATGAGATGACAACGATCAAGGGGGGTGATCAAGCCCCTAGGATCAAGATCCCATGACAAACGAACATAAGCACAAAGGACCACACATTAAAATGATATAAAGAATAGCGCCATGGCACAAGCATACACTGCCAAAGATGAAGAGAAACAGTGAAATAAAGGAATCGAATCAAGCTTCGACCATTTTCCATCACAATGTAGATTAGATCTAGGCTGTTTGTTTGAAAAATACATACGCACTTTGAGGCGACCGAACTCCTGGTTGTCCAATGGGTGAGAAGTCCTAAAAGGTGAGAAACATACACTCATGGTTGGTATGTACTCACACACATGCAAGTGGCTATGGGGAAAGTCATGCCTCAAATTGGGCTTGCCGCTCAAACCATACCAAAGTTATACCTCCCGATAACTTTAATAAGGTGCCACACAAAAATAATTTTTGAGCTTCATGAGGCAAGTAAAAATTTGTATGCTTGGAGCTCATGAACAAATAGGATGGCACTATAAGCATGGAAGCTATTTTATGCAAGGTGGCCATATAATAAAAAATGAAAAATAAAAAATGCAAAGAATGTTCAAAGGAGTCCTGCTTAGTTCATGCGAGGTCTTTAAACTTAGGGAACATTGTGCATAATGTCTCCAAGACAAGACAAATCAAAGAACAAAAAATTCACAAGTTAGGAGATGTAGTGTGTCACATCAAGCCACTAAGAGGAATACACACAATGAACGATGATGAACCATGAACACATAGATTAGACGACACAAAGAGAGAAAAAATAGAGAAAAACCTTTTGGTTCAACATGGAAGAGACATAAAGTGTCTTGATGCCTTGCATCATCCCCAAAAACACAAGACAAATGAAAAAGAGATAAAAAATGTGAAGAGATTTACAACATAGAGAAGAATGAAGGTACAAATAGAGGAATGCCATAAAGAGAGAGAGAGAACATCAAACATAATGTCATGGGGGATCACATTACTTACATGAAATCACACAAAAGAAAATAAAAAAGAAATAATGCAAAAGAATAGTAAGGAAAATGTGAGTCAACCTATGAGTAAGTCATCTGCCTCCCAATCTTAGTCTGTATAAGTAGAAGGTGAATAACGAACCTAAGGGACAATGAAAAATGCATTACTAGGACAAGGCTATCAATTTCTTTCCCCCACTGAGTGTGAGAAAAGAATGAGCCGAGATAAGTGATGGGAAAGGTCATGTAATAGTGAGAATAAAATATTCTACAACTATTACATGACAATGGGTGAAACAATTTTAAGCTAGGCAATCACACAATGAAAATCATTGTCATCAAAGTGAAAGTTTTTCAATACTAACAGGAATGCACAACATTCATCAATACTATGTCTGAGAATTCGATGATATGCACAATATGGGACTTTTGCATGTTTAGGATATAGTATTAATCTATTCATTGGTGGTAATGTTATTAGTTCTTTGTTCAAAAGCAATTGTAGTTTCCTTTCTGTTTCGAGTGGTGGATGAGGAGGTTGTAAATTTTGTAATTTGTAAGGCCTCTTACACTTGTTATATTCACCAACTTCTCTATATGGGATTAGGGCAGGAGGTCCTGAGATGATCTTATCTTTATCCTTGTTATTATTATGCTCTATTGGTTGTTCTTGAGGAAGAAGGATATTCAAATTAGGAGGGGAATCAAAGATCATTATACCATCACCACGAAGCCTTAGATATTCTCTGGGAGGATTTTTCTTATGAGAGGGATCTTGATATCCTAATCCCTTTGTGTTTTCAGAAATTGGTATTTGCTCTAGGAGTTGATGAATTTAATGTTCACTTGTTGTATCACATCTTTGTTTACTCAAGATTGTGAAGAATTTTCTGTATGTTTCTTCGAGATTGATGGGAGTGTTTGTTACTTTGTTATCATAAAATGGTTGAGTGTTTACTTTTCTAGAGGAACTAGGTTCACCTATTGTAGGTAACTTAGGTTCAACTTTTGTTTCAGGATGTAAGTAACCAAACATCTCAAGAGGTGGTATGGTAGGAGGATTTGGTTGTTTCATGGATGGGTAAAAGGATGCATTAGCTTCTAGGTTATCAAGACAATCATTTAGGAACCTATTCATGTTGTCATCATCTTCTCCAATTATTTCAACATCATGAGGAGGACATGCATTAGTAGTTGAGTGAGCATGAGTAAGTTCAATATCATTAAGATCATTTCCAAAGGCACAACTTGACACATTCACTAAGGATTTTAATGACATCCAAAGCTTGTTAAAGCACATATCCATGATGCAAATCTCATATTGTAAACCATGCAACAATGTTGTAAATGCAATTTTGATTTTAAGTAATGCACAATATGAACGAATTTAAGCTAAATACAATGAATTAAATGAAACAAAAAGTCTACAAACTGAAATAGAAAGGTAACAACAACAAACAAAAACTCAGAAAATGAATTTTAAATGCTAGAAAATGTTGGGAAAAATATGCAAAGGGACTAATTTTCCCAAGGTGGCGAATGAGTCCAGATACTATTTTTTTAGAATTTTTGAATTGAATTTTATACTTTTTATGTTTTTTGATGCAAATTTGAGATGCAAATGCAGATTTTGATTAATTTTCAATGAAATTAAATGCAATAATGCAAGCTAAATGAGCTTTTCACTAATGCAAAATGTGAAAACCTAGAATGCAAATTAACTAATTTAAAACCTAATGTGATGTTAATGCAAGTCAAATCTAGGATGTAAATGCACTCCAAATCAGAATTATGATGCTCTAAATGTAGGTTCACCAAAATAAAAAGGTGAAAAATTGTGGGCTCTCTTTCACCTTTAGGGTTTTAGATGTAAAAGGAGAGAGGCAATTCTCACACTCTTCACTCAAGAACAAACCCTTCAGATTTCAATGCAAAGGAGATTGAAATTTTGCAAAGGGACTATCCTAAAGGCTGAATGAAATCTAATGAGGGATTCACCACCAAGTTTAGACTTGGAAAAGATAATGTAAGACAATATGAAATAAAAACTCCTTTAATTGAATGCAAACTAACTCTAAATGACCTAGAAATATGAACAAAATACAACTGGAAGTTACGAAATAGAAAAGTGTGCATCTGGGAGACTGAAGAAGGCATAATGGAGGTCTAGAATGCTGGAAAATCTATTGTCAAAGCTAATTGGGACTCATTCGCTAGGCTGGGAAAATCAGTCCAGGTTTTAGCCAAAAAGGGTATTCGAATTTGTGAAAATCTTTGTCAGGCCTATACAGTGGGACTCATTTTCCAATAGTGGCCCGAATTAGTCTACTTTTGCTCTTTTGAAAGTTCTAAATTAGATTTTATTCCTCTCAGTCTTCTCTACTCTTCTTGATTGGTTTTTAGATCCGAAATTGCAAATTTCCACCTCTAGACCTTCTCCAAGCTTCTCCAAGGCTTGATGACAACTTTAGGGATTTGAATTCTCCAAATTTGCTTCATGACAAATATTAAAACTATCCTTGCAAACCACACACAAGAAGAGGGAAAAATGTTGTGGGGGTTAGTGAATAGGGTTTTCCTTGGTCAAACCCCTTGTTTGTAATTAAACCTTGAAATAAAAGCAAATATGAAAGGAGAATTATGAATGAACAAATAGAAATGTTGCAACTCACGAAACCCTAGCAATAAGGTGTTGCAAATGTGCTTGAAATGGCTACAATGGATGTGGTTCTTGACTCTTGCTTGAATGATGTTGATCTTGCTTGAAGCACTTGCTTGGATCATAAACTCTACATTACAATTGTTAGCACAATAACAAACATGAAAAATGCAATCTTTGACATGATGATTGGCACTTGAAGAATGCTCTAAAATGCTTGATAATTTTCCCTTGAAATGGATTGAATGCTCTTGTGAATGCTTAGTGCTCTTGTGAACTCTCTTGAATGCTAGGTGTTGAATATGGGTGAAATAACCTTGCATTTATACTCAATTATGCAAGAATTCCCAAAATTACAACACTACAAGCCGACATTGGATCTAGGAGAATAAAATCCTTTTGGAAATTTGAATTAAATTTGAATTTTTCTCACACAAGACTCATTTTCCCAAGGTGGAAAATGAGTCCTATGGATTGAAAATCCCTTGAGCTCCCTTTGGGATAATAACATTGTTTTTCTTAACCTCGGCTCGTGCCTCATATGCTTATACATCTCCGACCCCTTTTTGAAGATTCATGCGCGTTGCTTCCACGTGTACGTTGTGCTCTCCTTGCAAAGGGTTTCCTCCCTTGTTCCTCTATGAAGCCCCCCATGTCTCCATGTGTAAAAAACATGGGCCTTTGAGAGCCCGCTCCCCTTTTCTTCTCTATCAAGCTTCGCCTGCATCCCACATAGCGTCATTCTACAGGAACCCTTTAGTGGACCCCATAGTCAATGCTCAGGATGAAGACTTCTCCACGAGGAGTTTCATCACATGGAAGGGAGGAATGAATGAGGACCCCTACCTTGTCATCACGTGTCCTAACCAACTCTGTGGGTGAGCGACACGTGTTCACACGAGGATTTTTGCTACTTCCACACTAGGACCATAGTCATCATTTGTAGGGGATGCATTTGGTTTGAAGGTGACTACATTCCATGCTTCAGAATATTTTTTGTTGCAACAACCATGGGAAATCATCAGGATGGGCATCATTGCGAATGCGGGGAATCTTTTCTGTTACTGGCTCTCAGGCGGTGGGATGCTTCTCTATATAAATTGATTCACCTCTTTGAAAATGGTCCCGTTTGCAGAGTTTAAAGAATACACAAAAATTTGAAAAAGACACCATGCCTTTGTATTGTTTTTAGATTATTTTTTTAAGATTCACGGATTGTGCCATTCTTGTTTAGACTTTCTGTTTCTTAGCTAATTGACAAAGCATTATACTGTGATGTTATTGTATTGAGTATTTTATTTGTAGAACTTCTATAATTTCAATATAAGTTTGCTAATTCAAATCATGTCTTGAACTCTTCTTTTCAGTAAATGTGTATGGAGGTTATTTTATGTCATTTAATGAACTTCTTAGGTTTTTTATATGCGCTCTTTGTTATTTCAGGACATGCAAATTGTTGAACAGGTCTTTAAATCCCATCTAAAAAGCAGATTTACCATGCCCACACCTACATCTTGGTGCATTTCCCTAGTTAGATATTTATTTTATATATCTGCTTCCTTTTCCCATTCCAAAACCCCCAAATACAAAAGAAGCAAACTTCTTTAAAAACCCGAAGGTCACTTAGTTTAGCGCAATTGGTTTTCCCATTAACTGAGTTTCCCATAAGGTTGTTGCTTGATAATTTTAGGCATCCAAAGTTTCATTTTTTGTCACGTGTCGGTGGGATGGTCTTAAATGTATCCAAATATAAAGTGGGTGTATAAGCCATCAACCTATTACTAGATCCCAAACAACGAATAACCCTGGCCTGCTAGTGCCACCACTAGTAATAGTAAGAACAAGAACCCATCTAGTGAACATCTCGATGCCTCCACCAACCATGTTGTTGATTGCTAACATAAATTATGTGGCATGGGATGCCAGAAACCCCCTTATAGCACTAGTAGCACCTGTTGTTTGGGCCCCTATCTCGACCTTTGATTTAAAAGATGTACCAAAATTCATCAGGGAAGGCTCAAAAATTCCATTTGAACACCTGCAAGATGTGGCGGATGTGTGTTTGGTGCATGGTGTTACCAACCAGAATGTCATGCTAAGGTTGCTTACAACCTCTTTCAAAGGCAGAGGGCTAGATTGGTACCACACTTTGGGAGCCAATACTATTGTATCTGGGATCAACTCGAAGATACTTTCTATGAGAGATTTTCAAATAATGGAGATAGGTCTTCATTATATCATCAATTGGACACCATAAAGTTGGCCCCTAGGAGGCCATGACCGATTTTAATGCCTGCTTTCACATGACTTGGCAAAGGATTCAGCCTGCAATCTTCCCACTTGCAGATTTGGCATTCATGTTCTATCTAAAGTCCCTCAACACCAAAATTTAAGTGATGATCCAGTCCCTTAGTGGGAATACCTTGCTAGGTGCATATAGCATTTTTTTCTAGGCAAAAAATAATTTTATTGATGTCAGAAAGTTACTGCCTTTGCCCAGTATGCCTATATTTCAAGAGTTGTCAATTCCTGCTCAAGAGATAGAATCTACCAGTGTGTCTGCTCCTCCCCAATCTATGCATGCATATCTGAGCGTGTCGTAGAGTGTTGCTTCTATGTCTAATTTTCCAAAAAATGAGATGTACGACATTAAAGAGTTGTTGCAGAACATCTCAAACGAAATAAGTAGCATCAAGCAGAACCAATCCATGCCTGCGAAGCCAACATATCAAAATTATCAAGGTGGAAAATCTTCCTACCATCAAAATCAGTTCCAACAAGGCTCCTGCACAAATCCATAGACTCAAACAAGTAATCAGATGGTGTCGATTCCTACTCCACTGTAGAATGCTCACCCAAGCTCGAGTAGAGAGCTGACAGTGGGGAAAAATAATCTCATTGATGACATCAACCCTTGGTGCTTCCCTTGCAATGAAGAACATATGCCCCAAAATTATCCATACGACAATATACAACAAAGAGTAGTGGAATAGTGTAGTCAAGGCATGGCATCAAATTCAGGAGGTTATGTATATGCCTCTTCACAAATGGAAAACATGGTACTATGCAAATGCAAGGAATGTACCTGGAGCAAGAAACATATATAGCTATAGATCACACACTCTTCTCATGGATGGAAGAAGAAGAGGCAATGTTTGCAAATGATGTATCCACATCCAAGGCTCCACAAGTGTAGTCCAATTACAAAACTCACTCAAAGAGGAGATTCACAGGAAAACTGGTCATCCTGCAACCTAAAAGTGTCCTTGACCAAACTCCTAGTACTTCCATAGTTGCACAAAAATTTCAGCTATGAAGAGAAATTTTTATAACAAGGGCTAAGGAACAAAAGCCTTTAAATCCACCACCCTTCAATGTGGTGGAACAATTGAAAAAATCCTCTGCCAATGTGTCTATTTGGGATATCTTAGCTATTCTAGAGTAGAAGCCATTGATGCAGAAGGCCTTACTTGAAGATGCAAGTACCAAGCCAACAGAGGAATCACTCAAGGGAAAGGTAGTTGATCCATCACCTCTATCCAAAGACCTCGTAAATAGTACAGATGAAGCCTCTACTGAAGTTAAAGGTAAGACAAAATTGAAACCCTTTTTCCTAACTCTTATTGTGGGTAAGAAATTGTTGCACAATTCTATGATTGACTCTAGTGCTAGTACCACAGTCTTGCAGATAGCTAAAGCCTTAGGACTTAGCTATGAACCTTTAAAAAGGGGTATTGTGCAGCTTGATGGAAACAAGGTTGAAACTGTAGGTGTCATTAAGGAGCTCCCCTTGACTCTATTCTCCTGCCCTAGCATCACAGTTCCACAAGATATCGTGATCATAGACATTCCCCCTATGTTCGGTCTTTGCTTATCCTAGGAATTCACTTCCAAGATAAGAAGATATCTTTCCTCAAATTGGTCACACTTGATCCTCAAGACTAAACACAAAGGTAAAATGAAGATAGTGTCTAAACCTCTACATCGGAACATGTAGTAGATGAAGCCATGATCAACTTTGAGGCCACTCATACCTCTTTCCCCAAAGCGGAAATATATTGTATTGAGCTATTAGAGGATGAGAAGGTAACCAAAGACTTGATAGATTTAGAAGAGGTCATCTTGAGTGAATATCTAGACACTGATCCTTTCGGCAAGTATCATGCTATTGGATTGGGAACCTATGTTATCTATGATGAAGATTAACTGATTCCGAAGGTCATCAAGGAATTCGAGAGTGGCCAAGCCTCAAAGCTATGGATGTTGCATTTTGATGGAGCAAGATGTAAAGTTGGCATAGGAGCTGAGATATTTTTGACATCCCCATCCAATGAAAAGACGCTCAGGTCCTTCTACTTTCAGTTTTCCTATTCAAACAACGAAGCTAAATATGAAGGACTAGTGCAAGGTTCGAGTCTTGCAAAATGGATGGGCGTTAAGAAAATAATGGTGTTTGGAGACTTTGAGCTAGTGGTAAATCAAGTCCAGAGGATTTCCATAGCCAAGAATGTCTACATGAGATCCTATAGACATAGAGTCTAGGACCTGATTGAAAGCTTTGAAGCCTTCAATATCTAGATAGTGCCTAGAGAGCAATATGCAGATGTAGATCACATGGCGGCAATTGGATCTCAATTTGACTTGGTTCTTGACCTAATTCATAACATACACTCTATACAAGTGATTGTCTGATCAGAAATCCTAGATAATGATTAGAGTTGGCAAGTGTTCGAAAGTGATGAACACATCACCTCATTCATCAAGAAGACAAGAGAGTTCACAGAGCAACTCCAACTAAAAATTGCTGAGGTCTATGAAGGGAAAATTATTCAGTTGAGGGCCAACAAGCTTTCAAAAGGACTGGTCACTCTCAAAAACCTATTCGATTGTGATGATGCAAGGAATGATAAAAGGAAGTTTGTAGTGGAAAAAAGTGACTATGCAGATCTTCAGGTTGGAGATGCAAGGAAGCTCAAGGTCAGAAAACATGTCCCGCAGCATGATAAAGAGAGGCTCATTCAATTTTCTAAAAAATATGGAGTAGTGGCTCAGTCGTATGATGACCTCAAGGGATTTTATCCCAAAATCATCCAACATACTATAGAGCTGACAGAAGGAGCAAAACCCATCTGCTAGAAGCAGAGGCAAGTAAATCCAAAGATTGAAGCCTTAATGGCACAATTGTTGACAAAGCTAATTTAGTCCTAGATTGTCTTCCTGATCAAGCACAACACATGGGTGTCCATCTCGGTTCTTGTCCAAAAGAAGAACATAGACATTCACCTGTGTGTGGATTTTTAGGACCTAAATAGAGCATCCTTGAAGGAGAACTACCCCTTTCCTTCCATGGAGTCTATCTTGTAAATGGTGGCCAACTCAAAAATGTTTTCTCTAGTGGACGGCTTCTTCAGTTACAACTAGATCTGGGTAAAAGAGGAAGACCGACACAAGACAATGTTCACTACCAAGTGGGGAACGATTTCCTATGCAAAAATGCCTTTCGGTCTCTCAAATGCAGGAGCTACCTTATAGCAGGAAATGGATATTGCTTTTAGAGAATTGATCAACAAGATTATTTTAATATACTTGAATGATCTGACTATATTTTCTAAGTCTAAGGATGATCATTTTGATCATCTAGAAATGGTTTTTAAAAGATGCCAGGAGTTTGGGGTATCCTTGAACCCAAAAAAATGTGTCTTCAAAGTTCCACAAGGAAAATTATTGGGGCATGTGGTGTCCAAATATGGAATTTCAATTGACCTGGAGTGGGTGAAGGAAATCAAAGAGCTTCCCCTACCAGTCAACAAGAAGGGAGCTTAGTCCTTTCTGGGAAAGGTAAATTTTGTGAGAAAAATCATTTCTGATTTTGTAGGACTAATTAGACCTATTACCTTGATACTCATGAATGATCAATTATTCAAATGGAAAAAAGAGGCCAAAGAAGCCTCTGAGAAGGTTAAGGATGCTATTTCTTAAGCTCCTGTGTTGGTAAACCTAGACTTATCAAAGGACTTCATAATGTATGTATTTAGGAGTGAATCCAATATTACTACTATTTTGACCTAGAAGTGATGAAGAAAAGGGCGAACATCCAATAGCATTCCATTTCCATAATTTAAAGGATTATGAAAAAAATTATCACTTTGTTGAAAGGAAAGAATTTTCCATTGTTAAGGGGCTCAAGAAGTTTTGACACCTCATATCTTACAACAAGGTGGTAGTATATGTCATGCATTCTAGTGTGTGCTAATACATGCTATGGAGGGAGAAATCATAGAGAAAAGGGCCAAGTAGATTACTAAGATCCTCAAATATGACATTGAGGTCAGGACCACGCAACTGTCTGAGGGAGAGGATTGTGTGAATATTTGGTGCATGATCAAGAAATGCCAGCTGAAGAGGAACAACTTGAGCTTGTTCTAATGAATGAATCTGAGTTTGAAAACTGTTGGTTGGTGAATTAGACAAGATTTATGCAGACTAGGAAATATCTGACGAGCCTCCCTTCTCAGAAAAAGGAGATTCTATAGATTACAAAATATCAGATATGCGCTCATTGAAGGAGTCCTTTACAAAAGGAAATTCAATGGTGTTCTCTTGTGGTGCGTCACCACAGAGCAAGCAAAGAAAATTCCAAACATATTCCACAACAGTCTAGCTGGTGAAACTTCTCTGCAAAGACTAGGGCCATCAAAATTATGTGTGTTGGATATTTCTGGCCTACACTATTTAATGACTCATACTCTTTGGTTAAGGCTTGTAAGGAATGCCAATTCTTCATAGGGAGAAGGAAGAACTCAACAATGCCCCTAAATCCAATAGTTACTGAGGAACCCTTTGCACAATGGGGCCTTGATTTTATTGGGATGATTAATCCTACCTCCAGTGTTGGACATAAATGGATCCTCATGGCTATAGACTACTTTACTAGATGGACCGAGGCCATGCCCCTAAAGAATGCAATAAAGGTGGAGATTGTGAACTTTCTCGAGGAATTGGTAATGAGATTTAGCCCATTGAAGACCATTATCTCTGACAATGCTAAGGATTTCATGGGTTTAAAGGTATGTCAATTTGCACTCAATCATGGCATATTCTTAAAAACATCTTCAAACTACTACCCACAGGGAAATGGCCTAGCCGAGTCAATGAATAAAAATTTAGTCCGACTTATTAAAATAATCAAGTTAGAGCATCAAAAGGAGTGGCATAAGAACCTCTTGGTAGCACTTTGGGAAAACCAAATAACTCCTAAGCAAGTTCTTAAGAATTTTCCGTATGAGCTAGTATACGGGAAGGGAGCGCTATTGCCCATCTCCATGGAAATTCATGCATTACAATTGCTCAAGTCTCTAGAGGTGGAGCAGAATGGAGTCATGGAAGTCCTATTGGTTGAGTTGTTGGAGGTGCAGGAAAAAGGAGAAAAGGCGCTGATAGTCATGAACAACCGCCAATAGGTGGTTAAAAGGTGGTTTGACAAGAATACCTTAGACCAAGGTCTTAAATGCAAAGATCTAGTGCTAAAATTCAATAAAAGGGCCGCAAAGCTTGACCTACATAGAAAGTTTGAGAGCTTATGGGAAGGCCCTTTTCACATTATTCAATGCAAGCAACATAATGCATTTGAACTAGAAAACATGGAAAAAAAAGCATTGGGGATTCCAATCAATAGAATCCACCTCAAATTGTTCAATTATGCTTCAATAATAATTTTTCCAGGGTTGATATGTAATTATGTAAATTTCCTTTGTGTTTTTTTTTTGTCCAATCTTGAAATGAACCCATAATGCAAGAAACAAAGAAACAAACCCATATGAAAAATTTGAAAAATAACTCAAAGAAGCATAATAGAACCCATAATGTACAAAGAAAAAGAGATAGAAATTGATTTAAAAGCTATATATTCATTGTATTATATACTTTGGTATTACAATTTCAAAATGGCTCTTAGGCCATAATTTTTGAAGTATACATATACTGTGCATGTTTTCAAAGCATATATTAAAAGCCTTTTGAGGAATATATACAAGAAGCAGGGAAAAGGGAGTTCAGTCTTCAAGTAGGAGCATTAGCAACATCAACAAAATATGGAAAAACTTCACCAACATGATCATTAACAACAACATGATCACTAACGATAGCAGGAGCATCAACAACAACAATGGCCAGTGGCGGTGGATACACCAGGTTCCTAAAATTAGTGTACCACTCCACACAGTAGAATAGCACCACATTGTAGTAGCATAGTAGGAAGTGGCATGCAGGAGTGACCCTCTGGTGGTGCTCTTCATGTGTCAGAATGCATAATCCACTCAGAAATAATATCGACGACACCACTTCATCTTCTTCAATGTGTTTGCGAAGGTCGCTCGCCGTAGGAAGACCAAGCCCATACATTGCATTTGCCACAACTTCTCTGAGACCACCAAGGTAGCACTTCAGGAAGATTTCTAATGTGAGTCACACAATCATAGTATTGGGTACCTGTATATCAAGCAGGGAAGCCATGAAATGGGAGAAAATGTTAGTGTTAACCCTATACTTGTCCTCATACTCTATGAAATCCCTCCCTAGTATCCATTTTATTGCTACTATCTCAAAAGAATGCTTATTCTTCGTCATATATTTGAGACACCTATTAAAAATTTCACCTAAAAAGGCTGTTTGTGACTTATTTCTAGTGAGCCTAATCGGAGTATTCATTGCATCTATCTCTACCCAACTACCAAATGCTAATTCTTCCCAATTACCAAGTGTAATTTGCTATTGTCTTATGGTCTATTTATAGAAATAGCTGAGGTACATGCATTGGATAAGCATGATGCTAATTGAGTGTTAACGCTAAAGTCCCATCAAGAGCCAACTCGAAATTCCCACCACAAAACAAACTTGAAAATCCCACCCAGTTGCATCTGTTGCATACGAATTGTTGCATGCGAAGTTATGGAGGAGTAATTAATTGTTGAAACCAGTGGCAGTCCCAAGTGATTGACCACATAGTCAAGTGTTGATGTGTCACGCTATGGGACTTTTTTTATTTCTCCAAGGATGAATTGAATATTTTGTGTACTCATTATGCTTTGGGCCTAATTATTCTTTTTAGGGTATTAATTGCAAAAAACATACAAAAGGTTGTGTGCCTTCAATCATCGGCTCAATTTCCTAGGAAACCCCATTGTAGGACATAATGACTAATCACCATTATGAACGATTGTCTTTTCAAAGGGAAATAAATTCATTTCACATGAACAAGGAGAGTTGGAGGTATATGATGAATTTATTGAAAAAAGGAAACCGCTATCTACAACTCCAAGTCAAGAGAAAACTAAGTATTGCATGAGAAAAAATGACATTGTGAAAATATTTCTAAGTACGTTATTCATTGCTAAGAGCTTTGAGTGCAAAATTTTCCAAGGAACCCAAGTGAATTGTAGAGAGTTTGAATGTTGCTAAGGTCTAAAAGTTCTTGAAATGGTCCAAAATCTTTACATAGAGGCATAAGGACAAGTGAATCAAAGCCTATCTAACACCATGCGTGTGACACCAATGGCCAACATTTTTGATGACCTCTTATGCTTCACTTGGGATGCTAGAGAAGTCGAAGTGGGTCCGCACGTAGTCCATGGAAAAGAAAGTTCATAAGGACTAGATGTTGATAATAGAGGAATGGGATAACATTCATGACCCCATCCTCAAAACCAACCCTAAGAGTCTGAGGGAGGTAGCCTGCAAGAGGATGAAATAGTGTAGTAGCCAACAAGCCTTGCCATACAAGCTATGGTTTTGGGGTCTACCATAGTATATGGTTCCTTTTGTGTATTACTTCCCAGAACTAGTCCACAAATGCATGCAACATTTTAACCCAAATACCAACATCTTTGAGGGACGGGAATTGAGGGTCATAATCAATGTAGAGGCTATAAGGGATATGCTATGCCTCCCTCCAAGCAAGGGCTATAGTGCAGAAAAGATGGAGAAGTTCATTCTAGAAGGGGGATAAGAGTTTTGGCACACCAGATATCTTGCTCTAAGCTTTTATAACCAAAAATCCAAATGTCCTAAAGAAGATTTTAAGAAGCCACCATAGATTCTAGTCGTGCACCTCACTTTAACATAGACTTGTAGGGGGCCTTCTCTATGATGGATTTAATTTGTGGCATGGATGGCGACAAGTATGTGAATGAGTTTCAACTAGGTCTGGGTTTTCAGTTGAGGAGACAACATTCTTTATTCTGGTATGAATTTGCGGAAGTCATCATCTAGGAAATACTGAGCCAGATCAAAGAATAGAGTACACAACATAAATTCAGGTTTTCTTCTCTCCTCACTCATGTTTTTGCACCAGAACCCTGATTTCTTTATAAAACATATGTACTTGGCTATTTTTTATGAACATGGAGTCAAAAGGACAATTTCTATATGGACTCCCCTCCTCTCTGCAACCTATGATTCCTATGCATTTTTGGAGTGCTTCTTAACTCCGAGTTTGCAATATTTTAGTGAAGATAGCAAGCTTTATTGGCTATCCATCGAGCAAATAAGATGGATGTAGATTTTCCGTCCTTGCGATTGGTTTCTCGGGGAGGATTTCACATTTTTTAGGCTACATGGCTTTATTGAGGAGCCATTATAACTCCTGAAATGCATCATAGATAGGGTATTGGCCCTCAAGGTGTTTCAACAACTGTCAATTATCAACAAGAACTTTTACGGAGGGAAAAATAAGAAAGGGTTTTTCTTCTACCCTTTGAGCTTTAAGACAGTGGTAATGATAAAGAAGTAGATGCATGGTTTAGCAGAAGCAATGCTGGCTCATCTAGGGTTGGTATTAATTTGTGACGAATCACAATACAACCCTGAAAATAACTTAGCGGATCTAAATGTCAAGGTGACTCACAACTCCCGACCTTAATGGGAAGCTCGACAAAATTTGCAGTCAGAATAGGATGACCTGTTTATGGGCCTGGCTTATATTCCTACTAAAGATAGGAGGCCACCATGGCTCTCTTTTTATTTTCCTTTGGTGAAGCCTAATGAGAAGTGCCAAATGGGGGCCACCCTTTGCAATAATTTGGCCAAGCATTGGAATTGGAGCAAGGAGAAAATTGTAGCCTTCTAGATTTATCGTCAAGAGATCAAATGCCCTGATGTCCCATTCCAAGATGTAGACAAGGATGAAAGATTCAATACTCTGTGGAATAGAAGGAATGATTACACTGATGCGAGTGGTAATGAGGATATAGACCCAGAGGAATATAGGAAATATATAGGGAAGGGAAAGGAGGTGAAACAGGCCCAAGCGTAGAAGAAAGAAAAGGCGGTAGAGTAGTCTGGCTAGACTTCATTGAAACTGCATTTGATTGCATCATGGTTAGAGGCTTCACTACCATGCACATGGTCTATAAAAAGGTCCAGGGGAGCCCAACAATCTTTAGATGTCATAGAGGTGGACAATTCCCCACCCGATAAGAGGCAGCGCATAGATGCAACCTTTAGAGAGGGCTCACAGGAACCTACAACGAGCCATGGATCCGAGTCCTCCATAGCTCAGGTATCTTTCTCTCCCCCTCTTCTCACTACACAATCTTTGGTTACTCCTAATACCTCTATCGTATCTACACCACCAATCACTTTGGGTATCAGCCTTTCTTTTTCTGCTTTTGCTTCCATGGTCAAGAGAGGTTTCTCCCAATTCTCCTATATTAAAAATGCAACTTTTACTCCCCTATTGTTTATCCCACCCTTCATTATTGCTGAGTCTGGATCCACCATTGCTACCCCTTTTACTCCCATTGCATTGGCTCCAACTCAACCTGGCCTATAGATGGAATCCATTGCAACTCTACTACTGCCACCACTCCACATGAGTCCTTCCTCCACTTCCCTGACTAGGCCTTGGTATAACATACCCCTGTTCTCCCCATTAACGGTCTCTCTACCAAAAAAGACATCATCCATGACCAAAAATCTCTCTTTTCCTTTTTCTCTTCCTCTCGGTGCTCCCTTCGCTAGTGAATTGATTAAATCACCAACAAGATTCATGTCGGAGGGTGACAAAACAAGAGTAGCATGGGCTATTAGAGTCTAGAAGAGGAAAGAAAAGGTGCTACAAAGTTGACCAAACCATGTGTGTAGACCCTTTTTAATGAAGCTCAATCATCATTGCATTTCACAACTATGCATCCAAACACCATCAAGCCATAGGGAGAGATGCAACCCTAGGACTATATGATGCATGCTGTAGGAATTGATCTGTGCATAGCCTGGCCACAAGACAAGGTTGAGCTAATGGAGGAAACCTAGAAAGTGGTGACTACTGACTTCCTCAAGCGCAGTCACCAACTACAAAAGAAGGAGGTTGAGCTAAAAAAAATCATGGAAAGGGTGGAGGTCCTTCTTAACAAGGAAAAAGCAAGGGAGACCAAAATTACATGAATATCTTAGCAAGCACAAGCGAAAGGTGACAAACTCCGGGTGGAACATGCAAAGTCCCAATCCATGGATCCCAACCTAGTCATTGAACTATAACAGAAAAACTAGGAGTTACAAGACCAGTTGGTGTGGGTAGAGGGAGAAGTGCAACAAAATACCGAAGAGCTTCGGCAGTAGCGAGCTCAATTAGAGCAAGAAATGTAGTAGAAGGATCATGAACTCTGGAGGAAAAAAGCTTAATTTGAGGAGATCAAAGAAGTAAGGCTTTCCATAGAAAATGAATCCACAACCAGAGGCCAAGCTGAGGAATGATTGCTTGCCAAGTTGGGGACTCTACACGAATGAATCTCTGTTGTAGAAAAAAGAATTGAGGAGCTAACACAAGATGTTGGGTTGAAGAAGATGGAAATTGGTGCTTTCCAAAATCCTCCTCAACCTCTTGCTACTCAGTCAGATCTACCCTCAGTGGCCCAACACCTATACATTTCCTACTAGGAAAAATTCAAGACTTTTTGTTTGACTCTTTTGCTGATGCTACAATTCATGGCACAAGTGACAAATTTGAGTAGAGAGGTTCATGGAACAATAGAGCAGTTCCCACAGTTAATAATAGAGAAGGTGCCTGAGGAAAAGAAGTTGCTAGACAAGATATACACGGTGAAAAATGAGGATCCAGTGAATGCAGGGATTGAAGACCGAAGCTCAGCTGCCAAGACAACAAAATAATTCATTTTTTTCCATGTGGCTATCCTCCATGCTAGCATTTGCTCGACAACACTAGGTCAGACTATGAATAGTAAATGGGTGACATTCTATTAACTGACTTAGATGGGCTTGGCCTCCCCATTTCTTTTCAATGATTCAGTGGCCACAACAGAGCATATCACAACAAAAATTAGGGAGAATCAACAAGATTTATCCACCTTTCAGAATTTTAGTCAACCACCTACTACTGAGGACATTGAAAGGGTCACCCATCAGATAGCGCAACTACTCTTTCAGCTTGAGTCTGGGAACAGGATATCTATGAAGCTGCCTTTGAAAGAGGATCGATTTGCATGAGGCACAAGAGAATCTGCACACCATATCAATACCATCCAAGGCCGACTGGCTACCTGTATAGATCACACTCTCAAAGCTCTAGCTTTGTTGCCCAATGGATAAGGATCTGGTCATTGAATGAAAAATTTTGGGTTCCCATTTTACAAGTGAAATTCCCTTGGTAGTTTCCAAAGACTATGGATTGAAAATCCATTGAGCTCCCTTTGGGACAATAACATTCTTTTATTTAACCTTGGCCTATTCTCATATGCTTATACATCTCTGGCCCCTTTTTGAAGATTCATGCCTGTTGCTTCCACGTGTCTGTCGTGTGCTCCTTGCAAAGGGTTTCCTCTCTTGTTCCTTTATCAAGCCCTACCATGTCTCCACATGTCAGCAACGTGGGACTTTGAGAGCCCATTCCCCTTTTCTTATCTATTGAGCTCCACCCACATGCCATGTAGCATCATTCCATAGGAACCTTTTTCTAGACCCCACAATCAATGCTCAGGATGAAGACTTCTCCATGTGTCTTCTCTACGGGGAGTTTCATCGCAAGGAAGGGAGGAATGAATGAAAATCCCCTCTCTATCACCATGTGTCCTAACCAACTTTGTGGGCAAGCAACACATGTGTGCATGGGGATTTTTGCTGCTTCCACACTAGGACCACATTCATCATTTACAAGGGGATGCATTTGGTTCGAAGGTGACTGCATTCCATGCTTCAGAATATTTTCTATTGCAACGACAATGGGAAATCATCACGATGGATATCATTGAAAATTTAGGGAATCTTTTCTATTATTTTCTCTCAGACGGTGGGATGCTTCTCTATATAAACTACTTCACCTCTCCAAAAATGGTCTTGGTTCCAGAGTTTGCAGAATACACAGAAAATTGAAAAAGACACCAGGCTTTTGTATTATTTTTAGATTATTGTTTTAAGATTCACAGACTGTACCATTCTTGTTTGGCCTTTCTATTTCTTATCTAATTGAAAAAGCATTATATTGTGTTGTTATTGTACTGAGTAGTTCATTTCAGAACTTATATAATTTCAATATAAGTTTGCTGATTTAGATCATGTCTTCAACTCTTCTTTTTAGTAAATGTGTATGGAGGTTATTTTATGTCATTTAATGAACTTCTTAGGTTTTTCATCTGTGTTCTTTGTTATTTTGGGACATGCAAATTGTTGAACGGGCCCTTAAATCCCATCTGAAAAGTAGATTTACCATGCCTACACCTACATCTTGGTGCATCACCCTAGTTAGATCTTTATTTTATATATTTTCTTCCTTTTCCCATTCCATAACCCCCAAATATAGAAGAAGCCAACTTCTTTAAAAACCCAGAGGTCACTCAATTTAGCCCAATTGGTCACCCCATTAACTGAGTTTCCCATATGGCTATTGGTTGACAATTTTAGGCATCAACAAGTTCCATCAGACATAATGTATGGGACAAAAAATGAAAAGTTCTTAGAAATATGTGAAACTTGCATTGGCACCAAAAAGACCTATGTGGGACTCATTCACCCAAGGTGGCGAATGAGTCCCATAAACTAAATCTAGGCCACACATGCCTTGAACACATAAATTATGATTGTTCAATGATTGGTGTCAGGATTATCCTTGAAAAGATGCAATAAATGAGGCTTGTGGATGCAAAATAGGGCCAATTAAAGCATAATAAAGCCCAATTATTAATAAAAAGCTTAGATAAATGTGAAAGTGTGTTACAACACTTTATGACACTCCAAATAAGGCTAGGTTAAGGTTGGTTTTGATTAAAATTATGTTTATTATGTTTAGTTAATTGATAAAACACTAGAAAAGTGTGAAAGTGTGTTACAACACTTCACAACACTTTAGCAAGGCACCATTAAATTACATTAGTTCACAAGGGCCCACCTAATGTGAATGTGTTATCCACATTGCAACACTAAATCAAGGCAACATTAAGCCAAAATCCACAAGGAGGACCCAAATGAGTGTGAAAATGTCAAGGGATCCATTTTACTACACTACACTACACTTGGATATGATTTTTGGTAGTCAATGAAAACTCAATATAGCATACCTGCAAATGGATTGAGAAAAAGTGATGACATGAAGGACTATGAAACAAATGGTAAAGAAGGCTTCGCTCTCTTGAGTAGTCTTGCAAATTCTGAATTAGTCATTTAGTTATGGATCTAAAAAATGCTAAAGAAATTTTGGATAAGATGGAAAGTGTTTATGAAGGATATATTATGGTTACACAAGTTAAGATGTAGAACTTTAAGACCACATTTAAGAACTTGAGGATGTTTGAAGATGAGAACTTTGCAATCTATATGCAAAGTGTAGATGAAGTGATGAGATCCATCAAAGGTCTTGGAGGAAAGGTCAAAGAACCTAAAGTGGTAGATAAAATTCTTAGAACCCTTAATAAAGCTTACAATTATAAAGTTGTTGCTATTGAGGAATCTCAAAATCAAGATCAGTATTCTAGAGATCAATTGTATGGCTCTTTAATTGCATTTGAGATGAGAGAGTTTGGTACTAAAAATGGTGCAAGAGTTGAGATTGCTTTTAAGGATACAAAAAATGAGAAGACTAAAGAACCAGATCAAGAAGATATTCATGATGTGGAGGCTAACATTGCGAGAAGGATGAGAAGAGGTAATGGTAAGTATAAATGTAAATTACCTTTCAAATGTTTTAGTTGGGGATAAATAGGTCACTATGCTTCAAGTTTCCAAATAATGAATTCTTGTTCATGGATTTAAAAGATGAATCTACTTTTGCTAACTCTAAAGGATGTGTGAAGGAAAGTGCTCTAAAGAGAAGGGATAAGACTAAAGGTACTTTGGTATCTTCTTTTCATGTTAGCAAAGATAAGAAATATTGGATCATTGATAGTGGATGCTCAAATAACATGACTAGAGACAAGAGTAATTTTGTTAAACTTGAAAAAATATGATGGAGGACTTGTTAGATTTGGAGATTAGGTAGGTGCTAATATTTGTTGAATAGGTTCAATCAATTTTTATGGAAAGCATAATATTGATGATGTGTACTATGTCAAGGGTTTAAGGCATAACCTTTGAGTGTTGGAAAAATGTGTAGCAAGAGATATAATCTTATGGTTTAGGATGATGGATGTGAGATCAAAAGAGGGTTTGAAACTGTGATTGTTGTTAGAAAGAGGACATATGGAAATGTTGATCAGCTCAAGGGTGTTTGTGGTCATTATTTTATGAATTCGATAAATTGAAGCTAGTTATGGTACAAGAGGATGTGTCACATTAATTTTGACAACATAGTTAGAATTAGTTCAATTCAATTCAAGTAGTGAGAGATTTTCTAGGGATTACAAAGCCTATCAATGTTTTCTACAAGGAGTGTCAGATTGAAAAGAAAACAAGAAGAAGTTTCAAGGGTAAAAAACAATCTTTTATTGGATTGTTAGAATTAGTGCATATAGACCTTTGTGGTCCTACAAGATTTATAAGAATTCAAGGTGACATGTATATCATGTTTTTGATTGATGATTATTCTAGAATGACATGGGTTACATTTTTAGAGAAAAATATGAAGCCCTAAATAGATTCAAAGAATTTAAAGTTATGGTTGAGAATGAAATGGATTTGATGATCAAATTCTTGAGGTCTAACAGAGGCAGAGAATTAACCTCCAATGAATTTAACATGTTTTATGAGAATCATGTCATAAAGAGGAACTTGTCTACCCCTAGAACTCCTTAGAAAAATGGAGCACTTGAAAAGAAAAATAAGACTATTCAAGAAGCTACAAGGACTATGATGAAAGAAGCTAGCCTACCAGAAGTCTACTAGATTAAAGCAATTCATACTACTGTTTACATAACTAGCAGAGTTCAAGAAAAAGAAAACAACACAAAGACTCGCGATGAGTTGTATGGAATGATCCCTTTTGTCAAGTACTTCAGAGTGTTGGGAAGAAAATTATATATTAGAAGATATGATGAAAACTTAGGAAAGTTTGATGCAAGGTTTGATGAAGGAATTTTCCTTGGATATTCTACTTAAAGAAAAGCTTATAAATATTACAATAAAAGATTGAGAAATATTGTTGAGAGTGCAAGTGTTGAAGTTTATGAAGATTTGTAAAATCTAGTGATGATAGATGGATATGAATCTAATGAACCTACTTGCACAAAATAATAAGAAAGAGCCAAGGAATAGGAAGCACATGATGAAGAGGAAGACACTCCTGAAAAGACCCCTAGAACCTATAAGTATGTGAGGAGAAATCATTCAAAAGAACAAAACATTGGGGAAAAAAGAAAAGGTGTATTGACAAGAAGGAAAGTTGTTGAAGAAGAGGTAAATTTGTGTCTACTTTCTAAAGTTGAACCTAAATAGTGATTGAGGCATGCAAATATGAACATTGGATGAAAGCTATGGAAGAAGAACTTATGCGGATTGAGAAGAATTAGACTTGGGAACTTGTCTCGAGACCAACAAAAAAAAGTAATTGAATATAAGTGGGTGTTTAGAAACAAATTGAATGAGAATGGAGAAGTTGTAAGAAATAAGGAAAGGCTTATGTTTAAGGGCTACTTACAAGTTGAAGGAATACACTTTAAGGATACATTTGTTCCAGTGGCTAGAATAGAAGCAATCAGGATGTTTTTGGCTTTTGCAACACATAAGGGATTTAAATCTTATCTGATGGATGTGAAGTCTTCTTTCTTGAATGGAGAATTGGAAGAGGAAGTATACATGGAACAACCGAAAGGATTTCAGTTATTAAGGATTTCAGTTATTAGATAAACCTAATATGGTCTATAGATTGAAGAAGGAATTGTATGGATTGAAGCAAGCTCTTAAAGTTTGGTATGCAAGGCTAGATAAGTATTTGATACAAAAAGGATTCAATAAAGGTATCGTAGATAGTAATCTTTACTTTAAGGTTAAAAAATATTAAATCTTGATTGTAGTTGTGTATGTTGATGACATAATTTTTGGAGGAAATGAAGCTTTGTGTAAGAAGTTTGCATAAGATATGTAGAAAGAGTTCGAGATGTCTATGTTTGGGGAGATGAATTTCTTCCTTGGACTACAAACAAATCAGATAGAAAAAGGCATATTCATTTCACATTCAAAGTATGCCAAAGAAATTTTGAAGATGTTTGGAATGGAAAACTCTAAATTGGTATTTACTCCTATGATTATTGATTGCAAATTGAGCAATAATGATGTATCTCCGAAGGCTGATTTGAGAAAGTACAGATCTATGATTGGCAGACTGGTATATCTAACTACTACTACACTAGATATCATGCATGCAATTTTTCTTGTGGCTAGATTTCAAGATCCTAGAGATTCACATGTTTCAGTAGTGAAGTGGATATTTAGATACCTAAAGGGCACTCTGGATCATGGGTTATGGTATCCAAAAGATACAAATTTTATATTGAGTGCTTACACAGATGTAGATTGGGCTAGTTGTGTTGATGATAGAAAAAGTACAAGTGGTGGTGCATTCTTTCTTGGATGTAGATTGGTGACATGGCTAAGTAAGAAAAAAGATTCAGTTTCTTTATCTACTATAGAGGCTGAGTATATTACAACATCATGTTACTACACACATGTGTTGTGGATGAGGAAAATATTGAAGGATATTAGATTGGTGTATGATGAACCTATTTCTATTTTTTGTGACATTAGAAGTGCAATAAAAATTTCAAAGAATCTAGTGATGAATTCAAGGATAAAACATATTTCAATCAGATATCACTTTCTAAGAGAGAATGTTGTGGAGAATGAAGTGAAGCTTGAATATGTAGCTACAAAGGGTTAGATTTTTGATATATTCACTAAGGCTCTTCCTAAGGATACTTTTGAGTATCTTTGGGAGAATTTGGGTGTTATTTCCCCTCATTTTTTGAACTAGATGCATAAGGAGATGCATTAGTCTAGTAGATTTCAAGATCTATCCCTTATTCTAGACTGATGTTGGTGGCTACCTCTTAGGGGGAGTAGGTAGTGGTATTGTAGATTGTTGCAGATTGTTGTGTAATCCTAAGGGGTAGTATATAGAGAAGTAATGGAAAAGGGTTGAAGAGTAGTTGTGTAATGGAAAAGGGAGAGAATAATGCAAAAAAATTCTATCCTTTTCCATTGATGTCAAAGGAGAGAAGATTCATGTGAAAATGAATAAGTAATAAGGGAGAGAGTATCACATGAAAACGAGAAATTTATCAGGGGGAGAGAGAAACATTTGAAAGAGAAATTCAGTTGAAGAAAGAATAATGTAAGGTGGAGAGTGAGTAAAGAGAAAAGAGAAAAGGAAATAGGTATATTCAGAGTTGTCTTTGGTGTTTGTTCACATCAAGTGAATTCCATCAATAACAAAGGGGGAGATTGTTGCAAGTATGTGTAGATTGGTGTTGTCATTAATGTCAACAAGCAAGTGTGTTGTCATTAGTGTCAATTGTATGTGATGAGGGATATTGGTGTTAAAGATGAATATTTGGTGTTGTTTTTGCTTTGATTTGTTGCATTATTTTTTCACCAGTTAAGCTACTAGTGTTTAACTTTGATGTTACTTTGATAAGCTTCTATATATAAACGTAGTAGTGTTGAAGATGATGTGGATGTGTCTTTGGTGCTTTTTTTCCAGGTGATTTTGATAAAAAATGATAAAAACAGGAACTAGAATATTCTAGTGTTGTTCTAGGTTACATAGAGGGTTTCTGGTTTTGCTCTACATTTCTTCTAGGTTGAAGATATGCCTATGCAATTCGAATGCAGGATTGTGAGGGGCCAAACAGTGGCAATATGAAATAAAAGTGGCTAACAACTTTTCTTTATCTATATTTGATGAAATGGAAAGGGTTTATAGAGAAAATTGTTAGCTTTCCAAAAATATAAGATATTCCTTATTTGGACTTAGATAGATAATTATTATTGATTTTCTACGTACATTTTAACTAAAGTCTAGATTTATAGGATGATTGAAAGACATCTATAAATTTTAAATGGTTGAACATTTTTTGAATCCAAAAGGTGTGTCACACACTATGCTTCATAAAATATAGGTTAAAAAAAAAGGAAAATTAAATTTCATAATTTTTAACCAAGTTAAGCTAGCCGGACAAATGGTTTTTTAATATTTTTGAAAAATCCTACTAGAAAATTCATAACTAAATATTTACTTGCAAATAAATTATAAAAAAATATGTGTTACATCCAAGAATGTGTCCTATACTTATATTAAAATATTTAAATAAAATATTTTCTTTTTCTCCCCATTAGGGTGGCCAGACAAACACTTGCTTTTTATTTTTTTCTTTTAAATTTAATACTATTTCATTGAAATTTCTAATTTTCATCAAATAGATTTATTTTTTTCCAAGAAAAAGGACTAATATCTTATAAACTACATTTAATTTACTACAAATTCTCTTTTTACATATTTTTTAAATTATGTAAATAGCCTATTCAAATTTTTATGTTAATAGGAAGATCAAGTTTGGTATCCGAGTAGTTTAATAGGAAAAATTGCAAGTGGTGGATGTTAACTAGTTTGAAATTAAAGTGAGAAGAAGGTGCACTTGAAGAGTTTAATCCACATATTGGATCAAGGCGAGATACTCGAAGAAAAACCATGGAACAACTAAAAGAAGGAAAACCTTCTAGTCCTAAAATCTTTGAGAATGAAGAAATGTTTCACAAAGCATTCCTGGATATGAAGATGATGGTGGAAGAATTGTACAAAGACTGTTAGAAGGAAAATGAGAGGAAAAAAATAAAGGAGGAAGGTGAATCCTCTTTGAAAGATGATAAAGGAAAAGGAGTAGGAGGTGGTAGTGACCCTCCTGAAACTCCATCCTTGTCTTCTTCATCTTCATCTTTTTCTTCCTCTTCATTTTATTTTTATACTTCTTCCCCCAAGAAGAAACAACCTGTACAGTTTGAATCAAATTCACCTTTGTTAAAACTTGATGTTAAATTTTATTTTCCAACCTATAATGGAGAACTGGATGCAGAGAAACTTGAAAATTGGATAAAACAAGTTGAAGTATATTGCAGGGTACCAAATTTCATTGATGATTCTTCAAAGATCCAATTAGCAACTATTCGCCTGGGAGGCACAACTCTAATTTGGTGGGAGAGCAAAACTCAAGAAGATCTCAGCCGATATGGTAAAATCATTTCTTCTTGATTTGAGTTTACAAATGCACTTAAGAAATAATTTTATCCATTAGGTCACATGCAAAAATCTGCAATGAATTGGAAATCATTAAGGCAAGAGAAAGGACAAAGTGTACAAGAATATACACAGGAGTTTAGGAAAAAAGCTTTAATTTTGGGCATTCCTTTATACACGCAAGAAAATTTGTTGAAATATATAGGTGGATTACATGAAAAATTGAGGCATACAATACTTATGCTCAATCCAAATAACCTTGATGAAGTTAGGGTGCAATCCATTCATCTTGAAACAAGCATGAAGAGTAGCCATGATAGTTTCTTAATGGAATCTAGTAAGCATAAAGGAAATAAGAAAGGGAAGAAGGAAATGTAGTGGGAAACTTCTATGAAGAAAGACGAGGAAAATCCTTATTGCTCACACCACAAAAAGAAAGGGCACAAAAATGCAAAATGTTGGAAATTGCATCCTGATCAAAAACCAAAGTGGTTCAAAGATTGAAAGGGTAAGCAAAAGACTCCAGCCATCGTGCAAGACCTCAAATCAGATTTCGATGATGAAACCAAGATAAAAGTTGTGGGTTTAAAAGGTATCACTCCTATTGCTAGTACTAGTTCCCATGCTTCTTCTATAAAGAATAATGAGATTCTTGTTGAAAGTAAAAGGAATGAATTATTTCATATAAGGACTATTATAAAATAGAGTAAAATTGATACACTCATAGATAGTGGATCACAAGTAAACTTAATCTCTGAACAAGTTGTTAAGAAATTGGCATTAAAACCAATACCTCATCCTAAACCATATCCATTGGGTTGGGTGCATGATAATTCTCCGTTACATGTGTCAAGGCAATGTAAACTCTGATTTACAATCACATCCAACTTTGTAGACGAGGTAGAGTTAAATGTAATTCCGCTTGACATCTATGGGATGGTTTTGGGAAGTCCTTACTTGTATGATAGAAAGGCCATTTTTTATAGGGAACATAATAGGTATCATTTGTTTAAGGATGGAATTGAATTCATTGTGAAAAATCATCACATGAAGAGTGATAAATCTATTGTAAACATAGGGCATTTGAAAATGGTTGTAAATGTAAGCAAGTAATTAACCCTCATGTCTGTAACAACTAGTGATGTTAAGCATGAAAATGAAATGATTTCTAATCATGATAAGGTGTCACAAAAAACACAGTGTGAGGATTAGTTGCAAGCACATTTAAGCCTTCAACCTTGGGTGGTAAAAGGGGGTTTGAATGACTCATTTTCTAATGATGTTCCTGTTTAGGAGATTCAAAAAGTTGATACTTTTTCCTTCACATCAGTATATTCAGTATTGTTGCTTTCCATTCTACTAGTTAGTTCTATGTGGATGGTGGATGCGACAATGAGTATTGATGGGTATTTAGTTGATTGTATTAGTTATAATATCTCATTCTTCATCTTGTTTGTGATGAGTTAGATGATACTAGGAAAGTGAGGAAACAATTCGCTCACTTAATCTCTATGTAAAAACAAACTTTTGGCGGTCTAAAAGCTTCTCAATTGGGAGGAATGATCTAGGAGGATCTAGAATACCTAAAAAATTCATAGTCTCAAAATCTGGCAAAACCATATCCATGTTGAAGTGCTTGGAAAATTGGACCCAATGCAACTTGAATGGGTGAAAAAGGAGCTCGTACGCCCAAGTTATGGTCAATCAAAGTTGGGGTCAAACTGGGTATAGAGGCCAATCAAAAAGGTGAAAATTTTGATTGTTCCAAAAATGGTCAAAGGTGGCATCATGTCGAAGAGATCATTACCACGGTTCCAATACCGCTCATTTCATGAAAAATGGAGCTTGTATGACAAAGATATGGCTAGTCAAAGTTGAAGGTTTACTGGATACTGATGTGGCAGTTGAATGGATGTTGATGTGGCAAGTGCAGGATATGTGGCAAAAATGTGGATCCTCTACACAAAATTCATGTACCACCACTATACCATGCTTTATTTTTGATAAACAAAGTGGTGGAGGTTTATTTTATTTCACAAAATCCATTTTATGGGATTCTAAGTGGATTTTGTGTGATCCCAAGCAGATTTTGTGGGATTTAAAGGCAACATATTAAAACTAAATCTCCTAAAAATTAAAAAATTAAACCCTTTAAAACAATAATGAATAAGCTCGAATCTCCTATGTTTAGAGAATTTAACCCCCAAATAAAATTAGAAAATCCAAAATTAAAATACTAACCCCTATAAATAAGGGCCTAATCCTTTAGAATATTAAAGCCCATTTACATAATAAAACTAAAGGGCTTAGATAATATTTTAAATGATTTATGAGATTTTCCTATTGTAAATGGGGGATTTTTCAAAGATATTTACTTGTAAAAGAGGATATTGTTGAACTTTACTTGTAAAAATGGGAGATATGAAAAATTTGTAAATCTTATGGTTTTTAACCATAATGGGAAAAAATTTATGTATAAAAGGGGGGTATAGGCTTGAGAGAATTAATCAATTCTTTTGGGAGGAAATTAGGAAAAGTAATTTTTGGAGATTGATGTAACACATAGACTTTGTATTTTGTATTCCTTCAAGTAAAGGAAAATGTGAAAGAGTCTTAGGTATTGAGAGAGATTGTGAAGAAACTGTAATGCAGGTCTAGAGCTTCGATGATGTAAAAAGGCATGTTAAAGCTTGGTGTCATTAATAAAGTGGTTCCTCATTGAGAAGTAGACCAATAGATGTAGCTCATGTTGAGCAAACTCCGTTATCAAACTCATGATCTCTCTTCTTCTCTTCTATCTTATAATTTTCTCTTATTCTTTCTAGTTCTTCTTTAATTCCTTCTTTGAGATATTAATTATGAAATTTAAGTAATTAGTTAAGTTGTGTAAAGGAATAAGTGAACTCAATTTTATAATTTCAACAGTTAAAATATGTAACCACACAATTTTTTTTGCGATCGGGATAAATTTGTAATTGGGAGTAAAGTGCAAATTATTTGTAACCCTTTAATTATAGATCAAGTTGCATAACTCTATCTTTCTGAATTTTTATTGCCACTTAGGGGCCTAGTTTGTCCCCCCATGATCCTGCACTAACCCTTGGATTGATATACAATATAATTTGTGTTCACCAATGCGTGATTGTGTAGTGTAGAGGTGTCTAGGAGAAATGTTTTTGCCTCACATTTCTCTATATAGTTATGCTTCAACTCTTGCAATTCTAAAGGAGTGTTGATGTTGTTGATTTTACCTTAGTCAAGAGGATTTGAGGTTAGGTGCATTGGAAGATAAGTTTTCAAGTAGCAATGTATGGCATAGTTATCTAAGTGTACTAGGTTTGTACATTCTTCAAGTGAAAGTTGTTGCGAAGGAGTATGTTGGATCTCAAGTGGTTCATGGTTTGTTCTAGCTTGTCTAGAAGTGTGTTGTGTGGTTTCCAAGTTGTCTTTGAATTTGAGGAAGTGTATACTTAAAAGTTTATTGGTGTTTGCATAGGTAACAACTGACCTAGTGTTTACATTACATGTGAAGGATAAATATTGATTTTGGTAGCATGTGGTTCAGTGGTGTTTCTTTTTAGGTCCCAATCAAGTTTTGATGTGGTCTGCATTCACTTCTATTTTCCACATAAGTTTTTTGTTGCTGACCTAATTTAAATTTGCATGTTTGAGGTGCATAGCTAACCTTGGGAAGGGTTTCAAGGTTGAGGATGGTATAAGTATGAGTTGAATTAATGAAGGAGGATAAGATAGATGAAAGTGTGAAGTGTGTGATGTGAATGATGCGAATAGTAGAGTTATAAGGTGCCTGATTGAGTAGATCAATACATAATTTCATTTGTTGGATTATGGGATGTAGTGAGCAGAAGGTATCTGCAATCATTCAAACAAAATGCAAAGGTGTTGGAACAATTATGGTGGATTTTATGTTGCATTTAGATCATGTTATTTGTGTAACATTTCTTCTCTATCTTCCTTTTCTATTTCAATAGTGTTCCTTGGTTGTGAGCCTCTCTGGTCAGTGTATCCTATTCTGGCAGTGATCCTTTGTAAATGGTTTTGCAATTACTTATATTGTGAGCTAATTCTCACCATATTTTTTCCCTCCTTGTACTTTCCATGTAAATTTGGTGTTCTCTTCTGTCTGGTGTTAAAGTTGTTTCAGTTTTTGTTATTTTCTTTTCATGTTGATTCATCATAACAGATTAAGGTTTTAATGAATGCATGTGGATCTAAATGTTAATGATGGTTTTGATGTTTTGATAAGATACGACTAATTCACCCCCCTCTAAGTTGTCTTTATTATTCAACAAATTCATCATCCTTCAAAGACAAGGAATCTTCCTTGGATTAGAGACTCTTCTTAAACATATTTCTTCTAGGCTCTTTTTTTCTCCTTTCAAAATCTTTCAAGGGACATTTAGAAGAAAAATGGCCAACCTCTCCACACTTAAAACAATTGAAAGGTAGCTTACCTTTGTATTTTTTGGTAACCCTCTTCAACTTCCTTACAAAATTTATTTATTCTTCATCAATGTCACTATCTAGATCAAATACTTCATACACTTCCTTCTTACTACTTGTAGTAACAAAAAAAGTATCCCTTTTTCCTTAGTCTAGGAATGAATAAATAATATTAAAATGAGCTTATTGTTGCCTTGATTTAGTGGTGTAATTTTTTTTACACATTCACATTAAATTTAGGGCACTTTTAAACTAAATGGACTTAATTGTGTCTTATTTAGGGTGTTGTAAAGTGTATCTTTACACTTTAACACTAATCTAGGATTTTATGAATTAATTGAGGTTATGCCTTAATTGGCCCCTTTAATTCAAATCTGAGCCTAATTAATTGCAAATTTTGAGGGATAAAGATCGACATCCATAAATTCTATAACACAACAGTTAATTTTTAAAGGTATGTGTCCTAGGTTAGTGACCTACGACCCATTCACCACCTGGCGAATGGGTCCTCACTAAGTCCTAGGACCCTATTTTCACATGATCTTTCATATTTCCTGAACTTTCCTAGTTAAGTGAGATAGGACCTATTTGCCACATGGTGAATGGGTCCTCACTTAGAACTAGGACTCCCCCTTGGGATATGTTTTTGGTAGTATTTTAGAGATTTAAAATCCAAGATCTGATGTCATCTTGTGATATTTGAATTTATGGATTTAATGTTAAGATATGTATAAAGAAGAGGTTATTTCACTATGATTCAGCTAGAATTTTTTATGAGAAAATCCTAATATAAAGTTTATTAGATAAAGATCATTTAAGAGAATTTCTAAGGAATTCAAGGGAAGATTATTGAGGATTATTTCAGAAATGAAGAGTCCTATCATCATGTCAAAGATTTAGTGCATCATGCATGTTGTTGATCTAATATGTTGATGTATCATTCAAGGTCAATTCAAGCATACTTAAGGAATTATTCCTAATCAAGGTTCATGATCGAGATCTACACTCATTGAGGCCACATCATGCTAGTTTACATATCTACAATCCAAGGTTTCAACTGAGGTTTAGTGAGTTGTTACATATTGTTTCTCATTCATCATTCATTTTATGCATTGTGTCATTTCAATGTTTAATTACCAAAATGAGGTATGACCATGGAAAACCCCTATTCCCTAACAAACAACAATTTTCTCTCATTTGATTTGTGATTGTAGGTTTTAGGTTGAAGATCATTTTGAGACAAAAATTACAAAATTTGTCAAAGTTGCTAAGAAAGTTGTCCAATCACAAAAATTAAGGTATGAGATTTATTTTTGTCTTTTCGATGGTGCTCGACTAGGATCTGGGAGTGGAGATTGAGAAGAACATAACCCAAAAACTATTTTCTAGAGCCCCAACAAGGACCCATTCTCCATAGGGTGAATGAGTCCTCAATGAGGCCCAAAAAAGAACTTTTTGTAATAGGTACATAGCATTTGACCCTCTTAAAACTTTCCTTTTGATTGCTATAATAGTTAGGTTTAATTTCTATAACTCATTTATGCATCATAACCCTCATATTGAATGAAACTAGGGAGATAGGTACATTGTTCATCAATTCATTTTGATCAACCTAACCTATTTCTCTTTGTTTCATTATGGTGAAATCAACCTTTTGAGCATTGTAATCTTTTTATTTTGGAGTCTTTTTCATCCTAGATTTAGATCTTGCATTCATTTTCATTTCATTAGGTCTCATTTAGGGTGTTTAGTTTGCATTCAAATTTGCATCTCCTTAAGGTTTTAAGATTGCATTCTTTAAATCTAAAAATACCAAAAAAATTAATCATCTTGCATATAATTTACATCATATAAACTTGCATTTTAAAATTGAAACAAAATTGCATATCAAACTAGGTCTTATAGGTTATCATTTTGTCACATTTTGCACTTTCATTTCACATTGCATTTACAGAAAACTTAAACTGAATCTTGTTGTTACAAACCTGAATCTAAAAACCACTAGAAAACACCTAAATATGTAAAAATTAGTTTCAAAAACCTCATCTAGGACCCATTCTCCATAGATCAAATGAGTCCCTAATCAGGTCCTAATCTACATTTCAAGAAATCAAAATATTCATTTTTGTGGTACTATTTGCTCCTTTCAAATTTTTGTTTCAGTTTGTTGAGTTTTCAAGTCATTAATTTCATCATATCTAGCTTAATTTGGTACATTTAGTGCATTTTGTGATTTCAAAATTGCATTTACAAGATTTTATTTTTAGATTGTTGCATAGTGTAATTAGAAAATTTCCTTGTTTGAATCTAAAAGCTTGAAAATGGACAAGTGTTTTAGCAATATGCAAAAGTCTTTGTTCTCCTTGGTTGATGTTTCAAGTTTTTTTTTTGGATATGATCCTATGCAATTGAACCTAATCATGCTCACTCAACTCCTAATGTTGTCCTCATGAAGTTGAAATTATTGGAGAAGATGATGCTAGCATGAATGAATTCATAAATGATTGAATTAACAATCTTGAGAATAATGCATTCGTTTATCCCTCCATGAAAAAACCAACACAACTTGAGATGTTTGGTCTTTTACATCCTAAAATTGAGTCACAAACTAAGTCTAAACTTCCAACAATGAGTTAACCTAGCTCCTCTAATCAAGTGCATACCCATCAATATTATGTTAACAAAGTGACCAATGCTCCCATCAATCTAGAAGAGAATTATGGCCAAGGATTTAAGATTTTAACCAACCAAGGATGTGACATAACTAATGAGCATGAAATCTCTAAGCTTTTAGAGAAAATTCCTATTGAACAAACCAAAGAAATAGGATATCAAGATTCTCCTCCCAATGTAAGTTTCCTCCTTCCTAAAGAACAACCAATGTCTCAAAAGGATGATAGGATCATCTTAGGTCCTCAACAATTCAGTGAATCAAGCAAGACATAAAATCCTTATAAACTTAAGAAACTAAAATTTCCATGTCCTATGTCTTAAAATGAGATAATCTTACACATACTTCTAAATCAAGGACTTATAACATTACCACCCATTAGAGAAAATCCAAATCCAAATCCTATGAACAAAAACATGTCTCATTGTCGATATCATAGAATTCTTGAACATAGTACTGATGAGTGTTGTGCTTTAAAAAAATATTTAAGAAGTTTGATATCACAAAAGTAATCCATTAAAGCATGAATTTTACTCCTTTCCATGTAATAGTTGTAGGATCTTAGTATGCTCATTATTACACGTTTTATATTCATTACAATTCATTTTCTTTATTAGAAGGAGCTCATTCTCATCACCTATCTTGGCTCACTCTTGTCTTGCACTTAGTGGGGGCAAGGGGTTAGATAGCCTTGTCCTAGTTTTGGCATTTGATGATTATCCCTTTGGCTAGTTGTCTACCTTCCATATACACCAAACGAGATTGGGATGCGGATGACTTGTTATAGGTTGACTTGCATGTGCCATACTAGTCCTTTGCATTGTTTTTGTTTTCATGTCTCTTTATATGATTGCATGTGCACAATGTGATCCCCCGTTCTATTTCATTTGATGTATCTATCTTTTAGTACATTCCTCTATATGTACCTACATTCTTCTTTATGTTGTAAACATCTTACCTTTTTCTCTTTTCTTGTGTTTTCCTTTTGTGGATGACACAAGGTATTGAGACATTTAGGTCTCTTCCAGGTTGACCCGAAAGGGGTTTTTTTTTTCGCTCTCCTTGTGTCATTATTCAAGCTCTATGAGTATTTGGGGAATGATGACATTTCTGAGCTCTATGAAACAACATTGTAGAAAAGATATACTAACCTCAAATCCATAGATCCCTTGTGTATTTCTAGGGGTGACCCATCCCTCCTTTTTCATGATGTAGCTTTATTTTAGAAACATATGATTTCGCATATGGCTTTTCGAGGAAGCTCTCATCTCTTAGGAGTAAACATTGGGTATTTTAAAGCAATTACTCACATCAATAGTGTTAACAACTAATTTAAAGTGGGGGCATACATCGATAATAACTTTCAACATTTTGCATGTTTCATGGTGTGATTTTCTCTTTTCTTGTCATGCATCTTTTTCTTCATGGTTTCATTGGGTTTGATGTCCTCCATGATTGTAATATCTCTTAGTGCATTATTTCCTCTTAGTGGTGATATGATTTTCTACATTCTTTAAGTTGTGAATATTTTACTCTTGACTTGTCCTCTCTTGGAGATGTTAGGCATGATGTTCCCTAAGAAGAAGACCTTACATGAACAAAGCAAGATCCCCTTGAACAAAAACTTATACATAATTTTCATAAGTGTTTGGAATATAACAACTTGTTGACCTTGTGGATCCTTGTCATGTGGAATATAACAAAGCTATCTCTCTGATAACTTGTTAAGCATGGAATAGGAATGTGAGTGGCATCCTATTGAAGTTATCAGAGAGATAGCTTTGTTATGGTAAGTATAGTGAGAGCTAACACCGAGGCATGACTTTCTCACTAAGCCACCTTCCTGGGGGAAGACTCACCTGGTGGACGACTTGAGTTTCCACTACCCTAGAGTAAGAAAAAAACCAATAGCTTAGATGTGTTCCACATCACGTTGGGCCATGTAGGATTGATTTTTCTTGGTCTTTGATAGTGTATGATTGTGTGTCTTTTTCATTGCTGCATACATAAGTGTCTTGAATGTCTACTTTAGTGTGAGTTTGACATGGGGTCATACTCTCACTAAAGTGGGGGAAAAATGTAGTAACAGAAAAAAGTATCCCTTTTCCTTAGATTGGGAATGAATAATTAATATTAAAATGAGCTTAATGTTTCCTTTATTTAATTTTGTAATGTATTTTACACATTCACATTAACTTTAGGGACCTTTTAAACTAAATGGACTTAATTGTGCCTTATTTAGGGTGTTGTAAAGTGTATCTTTACATTTTTACACTAATCTATGGCTTTATTAATTAATTAAGGTTAATTTGTCTTAATTGGCCACTCTAATTCAAATCCAATCATAATTAATTACAGATTTTGAAGGATAAAGCCTGACATTCATAAATTCAATAACACAACACTTAATTTTTTAAGGTGTGTGTGCAAGTTTAGTGACCCAAGAACCATTTTCCACATGGAAAATGGGTCCTAACTAGGTCCCAGAACCCTATTTTCACATTATCTTTCATATTTCTTGAAGTGTGTCCTAGTTAAGTGAGCTAGGACCCATTCACCACATGGAAAATGGGTCCTCACTTAGACCTAGGACCCCACCTTAGGATATGTTTTTGGTGGTATTTTAATAATTTCAAATCATAGATCTGATCTCGGCTTATGATATTTGAATTTCAAGATTTAATGTTAAGATATGTATAAATGAGAGGTCATTTCCCTATGTTTCACTTATAAATTTTTATGAGCAAGTCCTAATAGCAATTTTATGAGATTAAGAGCATTCAAGATAATTTCTAAGGAATTCAAGGGTAGATTATTGCAGCAATCAAGAGTCCTATCATCGCATCAAATATTTGGTGCATCATGTATGTTGTTGAACTAATATTTTGATGTATCATTCTAGATCAATTCAAGCATATTCAAGGCATTGTTTCTAATCAAGGTTTATGATCGAGATGTACATTCATTGAGGCTAATTCATTCTAGTTTGCATATCTACAATCCAAGGTTTCAACTAAGGTTTAGTGAGTTGTTACATATTGTTGTTCATTCATTATTCTTTTTATGCATTGTTTCATTTCAAGGTTTAATTACCAAAATGGGGTTTGAACAAGGAAAACCCATATTCCCTAACAAACAAATTTTTTCTCTATAATATTCATGGAGATCTCCTCAGGTGGTGGTGATGGTGGTGGAGTGATTTAAAAATTGAAAAGGAGGGAAACTTCGGAGGTGCAACAAGCGCTAATGGTGGGTAGCTTGTTGATGGCAAGGTGATGTCAAAAGGGTACTTGGCTTATGGTAAGCAACGTGGATCCCCTATTGTGGAAAATGAATATTTTGGTGGGAAAGGAGTCTCAAAGTTTTCTTGTCCTTCGCATTCTCTGGTGTCCTTCTCTAAAAGGGGGAATCTTGGTGCTAAAAATTTGAGACTCGATCAATCAGTTGCTGGTCTAGGTGTGACTTTTTATGGCTTGGGTCCTAGGGTTGATAAGACAAGGGATAATTTATTCTCAAAATCTTCCCTCAAATGGTCTAATCCTTTTGGTGTGAAGCCTAAAGATGAAAGCTCTTGTCCTCCTATGGATTTTGTCTCTAATACGAAGACTAGAGAATACTCAATCTTTGTCCTAGATTGCATTGTTGAAAAAAGTTTCTCAAATATGGATATGTCTCTTTTGGGAAAATTTGTGGGGCCTCATCCTCATATTTAGTTGTTTCTTAAGTTTTTTGTGAATTGGTGGAGGCCTAAGGGTTAGGTGGATGTGGCTGCAATGGCCAAAGGATTTTTTCCCCTTATGTTCAACTGTGAAGATGACCTATTGTTGGCTCTTACAAGTGGCCCCTGGTTTATTTGGAAGTCATCTTTGATGTTGAAAAGGTGGGAACTAGGCTTTAATCCTAACTCATGCTCCTTTTCAGCAACCCCAGTTTGGGTCAAAATTCTACATCTCCCTCTTGAATTCTAGGATGAGGAAGTTTTCAAAGGGATTGCAAGTACTTTTGGGTGTTTTCTTTTGATTGACCAAATGACTTCTTTTAGGAAGTATCTTTTTTATGCTAGATTTTATGTTAATGTGGAACAACCAGCTAATCTTCCCTCTTTGGTGAAGATTAACTCTAAGTTTGGTGTTTGGGAACAAGTAGAAAAATTTGAATCAATCCATTTTTCTTATTTCCATTGCAAGAAAGATGGAAACTGGGCTAAAAAATGTCCTCTTAAAGTGTAGACACAAGTGGTTAAGCAATGGAAAGAAAAGGAAAAGGCTCTTGAGGTGGCATCTTCAGATCCTTTAGAGAAAGGGAGTTTTCCCCTGGTGATGAGGTTGCACTTGTGAGTGACAATCTAATGGAAACAAATATGGTAATGGATGAGAACATTGTGAATCCTACAGGCCAAGATGAACTTGAAAAGCTTAATGTGGTTTAGGAGACAAGAGGTGAGGATAAGGTGTCTCATTCACTTAGTACCGTGGAGCCTTGTGAAGAAATTAGATTGGTAGTTCTAGCTGAAGACCAGGAGACTGAGGGTGAGGGTTTGGGCTCCCCTCCTATGGGGGCTCATGGTAGTGGGGTTATGAAATCAAGAAATGATGAATGTTCTAAGATAGAGGGGTTGGAGGTTTGTTCAATGTATGAATTGAAGGATTCTGGTGATATAGCTAATCCTAAAAACCCTCCTTTTATTTCAGTGAAAGGTAGAAATAGAAAGAAAAAATCTCCCCCTCTAGGAGTTATTACAAGAAATAGGAAAAGGTCAGATTATGGGTTTGAGCCGAGGTAGAGGTCATCCTCCTTCAAATGTTACAAGGGATAAGGAGAGCTGAATGGATATAGTTGAAGGAACTCAAAGAACTTTGTTGGAAATATTCTCCAAGAGTACTTCCCATAAGCCCTCTTGAAGATCATCTCTTGGAATATGTGAGGGTTAAATCACCCTCATAAGCATGATCTTCTTGCTAACCTGGTAAGGGATCATCAACCTGATATTTTATTGATCAATACAAGAAACTAAAATGGGAATGGATGGGTTGTCTAAACTTAAGCATAAGCTCTTTAAGGATTGTGGTATGCATTACTCTAAGGTGGTTGGTGCTTCAGGGGGGATTGTTAATTTTTGGAATCTTAAGTTGATTTATGGGATTGAGGTGTTTTAGGACTGTAATCATGTGGCTACTTCATTTATAAATGTTTGTGATAAGTTATCTTGGAACCTTTCTAATATCTATGCTCCTAATAGTAAGAGTGCTAGGAAAAAGTTTTGGAAAATTCTTTGTTCTTTCAAATCTCTGCATCTTATTGCCAAATGGTTGGTTATGGGGGATTTAAATACGCCCTTGCATGATGCTGATAAGCTTGGAGGATCACAGATTGTGGATGATAGTAGATATGATCTCATGAATTTGATTAATGATAATGATCTCCTTGATTTGGATCTTAAAGGGGCTTCTTTCACTTGGTCTAACTGGTGTGTGGGTGATGCTCTTATCTAGGTTAAGCTTGACCATAACCTTATTTCCCTAGATTGGCTTATCTCTTATTCCTGCTCATTGTTTTCCCTGACTAGGTTGGGGTCTGATCATTTTCCTCTTTCTTTATCAGTGGATTTGTTGGGGAGGAAGAAAATTTTTCCTTTCAAGTTTGAAAAGATGTGGATTGTCATCCCAACCTAAATGAATTGGTCCATTCTTTGTGTAACATTCATGTGGATGGTTCGGCTATGTACAAGGTTGCTAAGAAGTTGGCTAATGTGAAGAATAATTTTAGGAGATGGAACATGTATTCCTTTGGGCACATTTTTTCTGAGAAAGAGGATGTTAACTGGGAGCTTTTCACTATGCAATGGTCTATTCAAGCATCTAGATATGATCAATCTCTTTCTTTGAGGGAGAATGTCCTTCTTCCTAGATTGCATAATATTGTGGCTAAGGAGGAGGAATTTTGGAAGCAAAGATATCAAATTATGTGGTTAAAAAGTGGGGACAAAAATATGATGTTTTTCCATCTCTCTACATTGAAACATTGGGATTCCAATTGTATTAATTCTATTAATTTTAATGATCAAGTGCTGGATAAAGATGCAGATTTTCAATAGGCTATGTCTTCTTATTTTTCTAACCTATTATCTAAAGAAGGAGAGCTAGATTTAGTGTGTTAGGACGATCTTCTTTGGGATATTCCTCATATCATTTCTAGTGATCTTAATCGACAATTGGTGTGGATTCCTTTAGCAAAGGAGATTAGAAGTGTTGATTTCTCTTTTGAAGATAATAAGGCATTGAGGCCTGATGGTTTCCCAATGCTATTTTTTCAGTCCTTTTGGGATATTCTTGCTAAGGATGTTGTGGATGCTACTAAGGAATATTTTGGTAGTGGAAATCTTTTGATGGAATTAAACTCATCTTTTATTGTCCTTTTTCCTAAGAAACTGGGAACTACTTCCTTTAATGAATTTCACCTTATTAGTTTGTGTAACTCTATCTAAAAGATCTTTTACAAGGTGTTGGTGGTGATATTGCAGAAGGTTCTTCCTCAAATCATTTCTCCTCAGCAAAATGTGTTTGTGGCAAGTAGAAAAATTCTAGACTCTATTCTTACTATTCATGAGAATATTCATTCTTGAACTACTAATAAGCATGTTGGATTCATAATGAAGTTGGATTTTCTTAAAGATTATGATAGAGTTGACAAGGGTTTTTTGTTTAAGATTCTAAAAACTTTTGGTTTTGGGGAGAAATTGGTGGTTTTGGTGCTTCAGCTGATCTCTACCCCAAGATTCTTTGTTCTTGTCAATGGCTCCCCCTCTCTTTTTGATTGTTTGAGGGGGTTGATACAAAGAGATCTTATCTCTCCTTTTCTCTTTATTATCATGGTGAAATCTTTGGTCCACCTCATTCAAAGATTTATCAATTCTGGTTAGTTTTTTGGTTTGTCTCCTTCATCTTGGAACCTCATTTTCTCCCATCAACAGTTTTTTGATGATAATCTTATGCTTGGTGAGTCGTCTATTAAGGAAGCAAAGATATTAAACTTATTTTTCAGAGATATGAGGCTGCTTCAGGGAAGAAGATTAGTTTACCTAAAAGTGTTATTTTCTTCCTCAACACTCTTGAGCATAGGCAGATTAAAATTATGAGGATTTTGCAATGTCATATTGGCGAGCTTCTTGCATCCTATTTGGGCCTCCCCTATGATCTAATGTGGTTCTTGAGTCTTTTTGGTGGGGGTTGATTGATAAGTTCAACTCCAAATTGGTTGGCTGGAAGGGTGCATTGTTAAGTCAAGCTAGGAAAGTGCAACTTATCAAATTTACTTCTTAGAACCTTTTATTTTATGCTCTCGACTTGTTTTATATGCCACAAAAATTTGTGGATATGTTGGAAGGTATTTTAAAAAATTTCCTTTGGTTTGGCATGGAAGACAAGAAAATAACTCATCTAGTCTCCTAGGATGATGTTTGTAGGCCTAAAAATGTGGGTGGTCTTGGCATTCGTAAAATAAGAAAATTTAATTTGGCTCTTCTTGGTAAGAAATTGTGGAACCTAATTTATACTAATAGTGAGTTGGCTAGAATTTCCATGAGAAAATATCTTTGTGGTGTGGACTGTATAAGGGATCTGCTGTCTTTCAAATTTTCTCCTCCATCTGGATCTGCTCTTTGGAACTGTATGGTTAAGGCTCGCAAGATTGTTTCTAAAGGTCTATTTTGGAAAATTGAGAAATGTTAGGAAAATTATGTTTTGGGATGATTATTGGTTTGGTAATAGGTTGCTCAAAGATGAATCTTGGGCCTTTCCTCTAATGGATATTTGTATTAAGAGGTTTTGTAGATTTTTTGTTGACTATATGGATGAGGTGTGGTGGAAAAGGTTGCATGAGGTGGAATCAAGGTTGGAGGGTCTCTTTGATGCTCTTTCCTTAGTTCATATTCCTTCTTATGCCCCTGCTGATAAGATTGTGTGGAGGCCTTCTTCCAAGGGTAATTTTTTTGTCTTTGGCCTTTGATCTTCAAGTTTATTTTGTTGGCCCTACCCATTTTTGGTCCTCCCTTTGGTTCCTTAAATTGATTCCTAGGGTGAATATTTTTTCTGGATTTTGTTCCAGAATAAGGTTTTAACTACTGATAATCATGTCAAGAGAGGTTTTATGTTGCCTAACAGATGCTTTCTATGTGAAGAGGAAGCAAAGGATTCCTTTCATATCTTGATTGGATGCAAATATGTTAGAGAGGTGTGAGCTCATGTTCTTTCTCTTTGGAATCTCAATTGGTTGTTTCCTTCTTCAATTAGGGAAGTGTGGTCTCAATGGGTGGGACCTTCATCTAATCCTTCTTTCCTTTCCTTTGGTCTCTCTCTACCTCACATTGCTTGGGGTATTTGGCTAGAACATAATAGTAGGATTTTCAAGAGATTGGATCTTCTTGCTATCTTTGTGGCTTTTAAAATTTGTGCTACTATCAAAGAAGAATTTTGTTTTTGGAGCTTTCATTTTAGAATGTCCCAAGGATTGTGCTTAAGTTGGGTGACATTTCTATTACACAAAATTTGAAGCTTCCATGTGATATCTCTCTTCCTCTGACTAAAGATAAAGCTTCTAGAGGTGATGTTGTTTAGAAGGCTCGTTCGGTTGGATGGGTGAAAGTTAATTTTGATGGAGCTACTAAAGTTAATTCTAGACCTACTGGCTGTGGGGGAGTGTTAAAAAATTATTTAATGGTAGGTTTGTTTCTACTATGGCACTCCCTTTGGGAACCTAGACAAACCACTTTACAGAAGAATTTGTAGCCTATCATGGTTTGAATATGGCTCAATCTAAAGGCTTTAGGAATGTGTGGCTTGAGGGAGACTAAATATTATCAATTATTTGAAGAAGTCTTTTGTCCCCTCTTGGAGTGTTGAGTCCCTCATTTTGGATGCCATTGAAAATTTGAATTTCTTTGATGAATTTTATATCTCACATTGCTAGGGAAGGCAATGGTCTTGCAGATGTCTTTTCTAACCTTGGTGTTAGCATCTATAGGTTTTGGGATGTGGATGATCCCCTTCCTATTGAGGCACATGCTTTTCTTAACAATGATTACCAAAAATGTTGAATTAGATGGAAACTTCATAATGATATGTGCTCACATGACCCTGTTCATGTGGTAGATTATTGTTTGGAGTGATTGTGAGTTAGATCATGCTTTGGATTATGGTAATTCGAGTAATCTCCATATGGGGAAGCCTTCAAGGCTAAAAATGACCCTTTGCCACCATTTTTTTGTCACATGGATTGTGGGTATTTTCTGGCCTTCATTCTTGAGGCTTCTCTTCATTGTTTATAAAGTTCTCAAGCTCTTGGGTTTTGCTAAGTTTGTGATCATGGGTGGAAATAGAAATAGGTTGGAGCCTTTCTCCTGTGATACCTTGAAAACTAAGACTAATGTGTATACCTTAAAAACTAAGACTAATGTGTGGGAATGTTTATAGAAGGGTGGGCTCACACCATACTTGGAGTAGCTCCATGGGAATGATCTACAGGCTACGACTTTGTTTGTTAAGGGATGGAATAATAGGATTTTGAAGTTGGGTGGCACTAAATTTGATATCAATGAGGATTTCATAGCGAATATTATTGTTCTTTCCATGGAGGGAAAAAAGGTGTATAGAGATAAGAAGGAATCAAATGTTGTAACGTAGATCTTCTTTAAAGGGGATGAAGAACTAAAGGTCAAGCGTGCTAAAAGTGGTGGATACTAGGGAAGTTCAATCAAATCTTTGTGGGGAGATGTCACTGAAGAATTGATGAGGTACATAACCTGAGAAGGTCAGTTCTATACTATAAATGGTTATCATCTTGTTCTATTGAATCACTTTTATGATAAGAAGAAAATTTCCTTTCCTTTCTATCTCTTGGCTTGTTTAGAGAGTGGCCTTAAGGATCATAAAACAAATCCTAAGAATCCTATGCTACATGTTGGTTTAATTCTTCTAATAACAGATTATGCAAAGGATTTTTTGGTTCATAAGTAGCCTGAAAGGGCTCCTAAAGGTAAGGAAAAGAAATTGGCCTTGGAATATGAGATTGTGTCAGAGGAGGACCTGATGAGTTAGAAAGAGAAAAAGAAGAAAGAGGTTTTTTAGGAGTTTGAGTTGAAAGAGGATGTGGACTATGTTCCTAACTCTCAGGCCTCTATGGAAATGTATTCACAGCCCCCTGCTCTGGGTAAGAGTGGTAAAGGTGATTTTTTTGTAACCCAAGGGATTATGAGACTTGTAGTAAGGAAGGGGTTGGTGTTAAACCTTGTAAAACCGGGTCGATTTATCCCTCTACCATATTGAAAGAAATGATTGATGTTGCAGAGGATTTGACTCATACACCCCCTATTTCAGGGTCTAAGAGAAATAAGGGTTTGAAGGAAGGTAGTAGAAAGAAAATGGCTAAGATTTCTGGTAGCCCTATATAGGAGGAGCCTACTATTTCTTCTCTGAAGATTGGTGGCAGGCAGGATGCTATGGAAACCCCTGATGAGGAAATGGAAAAGAAAAATAGGAGGATGGTGGCTGAGGAAATTACAAGCTCTCTTCGTAAAATCTAGATGCCAGTGGTTGGTGCTATAGGTAAGGAGGTTTGTGAGAGCGAAGAAATGAATAGTACCTCCTAGGAGGATGAAGATGAGGCTTTGAATGTGTTTAATATTAATTGGGAGGATCTACCTAATGTTTTGAGTCTGGCTAAGGAGGGTACTATTTCCCTGTCTAGATAGTTAAAATGGTTTTTTCACAAGTTTAATATGATTAATGTGAGGGTTCAGGGGATTGTGAGTACAGATGGGGAATCTTTTCAATCTTTTGTATATACTCAAGTTGACCAGTTGTATGATGCCCTAAATATTGTTGTTGAGGAGATGCTTAAGCTGAAGCAGATTTTTGAACAAAGAATTGTGAATTTGGAAGTGTAGATGGATCGAGTTAACATGAAATTGGATAAGGTTATTGAAGTCACTAAAAATGTTATGAGGAATGAGGCTAAGGGCCTTACTATTCTCAATGAGAAGGCTCAAAAATGGACGTAGGGAGCTCCTGGTGATAAAGAAGCTACTAGGGAAAGGCAGGTAGTGGAGGAAGTTTCAGTTGATAAGGTTGTTGGTTCGTAGGATGTTTTGGTTAAAGAGGCAAATGTTTTGGGGCCTAGTGCTAGAACTCACAACAAGACTAAGATGCAAGTTGGGATCCCTGTCAAAGATATTTCTGAAGTTATGGATGCACATCAGAAGATAATTGAGAGCGACATGGAAGCTGCTAATATTTTGAAGAATATGTAGTTTTTTTTTGTTCATCCTTTTTGGTAGTTGTCTTGCTAATGTTTTGTTGCATGTTGGTTGTTGGTTGGTCTGTTTAGTTATCTTTTGATAGAGATTTTCCTTTTTGTAAAGAGTTTTGGTGCCCCTTCAAAACTTTCTTTACCTCTAATCAGAAACATTTTTCTCTCCTTTGATGTGTGATTGTAGGTTTTAGGTTGAAGATCATTTGGAGAGAAATTGCAAAAGTTTTCAAAGTTGTTAAAGTTGCTACAAAAGTTGTCAAATCATGGAAATTGAGCTACAATATTTACTTATGGTTTTCCAACAGTTCCCAAATAGGATTTGGGAGTGCAAATTGAGAAAAATAGAACCTAGAAACCACTTTTCTAGAGCCCTAGCAAGGATCCATTCACCATAGGGCGAATGGGTCCTTAGTGAGTCCCAAAAATGCACCTTTTACAATAGTTAGACATCATTTAAACCTTTTAAAACTTTCATTTTGATTGCTATATTAGCTAGTTTTAGTTTTTGTAACTCATTTACACATCATAACCCTCGTATTGAATGAAACTATGGAGATAGGTACATTGTTCATCAATTCATTTTGGCCAACCTAACCTATTTCTCGTACTACCTTTGAAAGTTGCTTCCTTATTTGGAGATTCTTTGTCAAAAAATATTATCTAAAATGTAGTAAGGGCACCATATAACTGATCCACTGGAAGTTTATCTAGATCTCTGGCTTCCTCAATAGAAGATAGTTACAATAAAAATACTTGGACCTAGATCTACTATGTTTATAATTTATATATGATATTACATTGAGTACATTTCACATGTTGACCTATAAAAAAGAATATTTCATTTGTAAGTTAGTCAAAGATAAAACAATCAACATGAAATATGTAGAGCTAAAGACCAAAAAGAATACAAAAAACACTAAGAAGATGAACACACCTTGTGAATTACAACACATGATTAACCTGGTCCTAAATAATCTTCACACCTTCAATCTTCAATATAAAACATTTGCATGCTTCACAAATTCAAATTAGGTCGATCATAGCTAGAAAACATGAAACTTGTAGCATGTCAAGCTTCACAATATTGGTGGTACACATGAAAGATAAGGAGTTACTTGCACTTCTCCAAAATGAGTTGACATGACCCATACAACACCTTCAAGCACTACTTAAGTTTTTCTCACACTTGAACTTGTGGTGCACATCATCAACATGCCTTAGTTGGCTAGGAAAAAGCGTAACCCAATAAAACATCCATTCTGGATCACAACTTGTTATGGAGAAGCTAGAAAACACCTTACGGAGTAACAAAAAACATCAAAAGATATTTAGGAATACTCGCATACATAACTTTCACAACTTCATGTAGCAACCAATTGGTGCAAGCCAATAGGCAATGAAACCAATCACTAGAAAACATAGTCTTATAATCTGCCACATCAAAATTTATTTGGTGAATGAGTATTGACATGAAAATTTTGATATAACAACTTCACATCTCCAAAAAAAATTATCTTATAATCCCCACAACCATATTTACAAATGTGGAGATATGTAGAGCTAACCTTTGCACCTCTATGAGAATCCTCATAGAATCAACATAGAATTCAAACTATCACACTCAAAACTACCTTTTTGGTAACCTAAATGAACTAAAACTTGGATCACACATGCCTTGACACATCGTGAAGCTATCTTCCAAACCATAGGAGCAACCAAACAACTAGAATACAACACACTCCATAGATTAAGATGAAAAATAATACATAACACAACACAACACCAAATATATATGAAAAACCATGCAAGGTAAAAACCACAATGAGAAAATCTACTAGGATCTACTATCCTAATCTAGCCTCACAATATTAAGAACATTTACAACCATGTTTTAGGGCTACAACCCAAGGAAGCTACAACTCCTTGATGATAGTTTTAGGGTAACTCCTAAGGAAGCTACAACTCCTTGATAACTTTGATTTAGGGCTAAAACCCAAAGAAGCTGCAATTCCCTGATCTGAGTATAAAGTCAAGAATGATTACAAAATGATAGTCCTTCCACTTAAACTATCAATTAGGCTGAATCCTTTTGATTATTGAAATTCTACTTTGTCACTTTTCTTTTCATGATTATACTTTTGCTTTTAAAATTCTGCAAAAGTCTTCTCAACTTCTTACAAACTCACTACTTTCAAAAATTACAATGTTTTCCCTTTGGATCACTACATCCAATAGACAATTAATAACCTTCTTCACTTCCCTTTTTTCACATAAATATGATCAAAATGAAACCAAACAAGATCTACCAATTTTTCTCTTTCTCTTTTAGTTACATACACAAATTTCATGATACATCATACTTAATATCATAAATCCTTAGACCTAGATCTACTAGGATTACAATTTATACATGATATTACATTGATTAAATTTCACATCTTGACCTATAACAAAGAATATTACATTTGTAAGTTAGTGAAAGATAAAACAATAAACATAAAATCTATAGAGGGAAAGACCCAAAAGAATACACACAACACTAAGAAGAGGAACACACCTTGTGAATTACAACACATGATTAACTTGTTGCTAAATAATCTTCACACCTTCGATCTTCAATAGAAAACATTAAGATGCTTCAAAAATTCAAATTAGGTTGGCCATAACCAAAAAACATGAAACTTTTAGCATGTCAACCTTCACAACATTGGTGGTACACATGAAACATAAGGAGTTACTTTGACTTCTCCCAAATGAGTCGGCATGACCCATACAACAACTTCAAACACTACTTAAGTTTTTATCACACTTGAACTTGTGGTGCACATGATCAAAATGCCTCAGTTTGCTAGGAAAATGCATAACCCAACAAAACATCCATTCTAGACCATAACCTATTATACAAAAGCTAGAAAACACCTTGTGGAGTAACAAAAAACATCACAAGATATTCAGGAACACTCACATACATCCCTTTCACAACTTCATGTAGCAATGAGTTGGCACAAGCCAACAAAGAATGAAACCAATCACTAGACAACATAGTCCTATACTCTACCACATCAAAATTTCTTTGGAGAACGAGTATTGACATGAAAATTTTGATATAAAACCTTCACATCTTGAAAAAACTTATCTTCTAATTCAGACAACCATATCTACAAATGTGGAGATATGTAGAGCCAACCTTTACACCTATATGAGCATCACTATAGAATCAACATAGACATCAAACTCACACTCAAAACTACCATTTTGATAACCTAAATGAACTAAAACTTGGATCAAAAATTCCCTAGAACATCATGAAGCTATCTTCTAAACCCCAGGAGCAAAACATCATCATCAAATAAATCTGGAACATTTCTTAGAGACTTTGACAACCAAACAACCAAACTACAACACACTCCATAGAAATTTTGGCATCAATGATAACCAAACTACAACACTTGTGATGTGCATATGAGATAACCATCGATGTGATGGAACCCCTAAAATATTTTGGTTCCATTTCCAAATCCTATGAAATTTGGTTGGTTTCAAGTATCTGGACTTAGGGTTTCATCCACTAATAATTCCTTTGGTTATGTGTTGTCAAAACCCTTCCTAAATAACCCTTAAGTTTTTTCCTTGTCAGATTATAATTTTTCATTGACCCCTTACCGCCAGTTCTCGATTAGTTAAGTTGTGACCTATGTCATCAAATCTATTGTATTATTGGCCCCTCATGCCTAGATTTGAAATATATTTTTTAAGGTCAACTAATCAACCTTGTTTGGCCTTTACATCCTTTGAATAAAATTATTTTATGTCTTTTAAGGAATTTTCATATGTGGTTCTAGATGTTCCCCTTCTTAAAGAAACTTGTAAGCACATGCAAAATTGTCTTACTTAAATCCCTGTTCATTGCTTTGTTGATCGCCCATCGCAAATAGAATTCTCACATTATGTTTCACATTAGCGATGAGTGATATGAGTTTCCCTATGTATCATTGGTTGTTTCGCTATCTCTAATTTCTTTTGAGTCCTATGTATTAAATTAGTGATGTGCGATGACCTTAAAACTATTTGTGACTCTTTTCATCACTTATCATTGATAGTTGTGTGCTTACCTTCTTCAAATGGGTGATGAGAGATGTGGTCCCCTGTTCTAATGTTCCTTCGCTGATATTAAGTGTTGATATGGGCGATGCCTTTTGTGCCTTGCATTTTCAAGTAGGTACATATGGCTTGATATTTTTCTATCACCACCATTCTCTTGTCATTGATACGAATTAGACATTGAGACATGGATTTGTGATGTGCAATGTGAGACAAAGATTATCCAAAGGGTGGATTGTGATCTAATGGTTGAGATTTCATCGTGCTAATCCTCACATCACTGATGGGACTCCATAAAAGGAAAGAAAGTCTATGATGGGTGATGGAATTTTTAAGAGAATATTCCCCTCACTACTAGCTCTTGGCACCTCACTGATTCAATTGAAGGGGTACCAACCAGGATGGTGATACATGATGGCTATTAGATTTGAGATGACTAATGAGATTAAAGGGTGACGTGACAGATTTCTGAGGAGTTATTACTATTTTTGAGAAACAATTTGTACAAGGAGAGATGCTTGAGGAGTGTCATTAATTGTGTTTTAAATTAGATAAGATTGACGACCAAGATCCAAAGTTGAGTGGTTGGTTGTTAGCTCGCACACGCGAGTCTTCTTTGAACAATTAATGGCTACATTCTCTAGTTGCTCTACTTAATTTGGATCATCTATTGTTTTATCTCACCATTTGTAGTAATCAAGAGTTGAGAAATTGGTTTATAGCCAAAGGAGAAGTGTGTGAGTCTAAGGCAAGTAATTATAGAGATATTGAAGTAATTTTCCTAGGTAAGTAGGTGTTTATACTTGCTCTATTCCAATTATGTATTAGTCGTCTTGTGAGTTTTAAATTCCTGGGGTAGTGAGGGTTTAATTCCCTGTAATTGCTACTAGGGCTGGTAAAAATTGTGTGTGTTTGAGGGTCTCTTTTGGAAATTTAAATTTAAGAGCATAAACCGGTGATTTTTCTTGTAACTGAGATTCACTATCTCTTGTCTTGTTTCCTACAAGAATGAGTAAGCCTAGTGAGTCCATCCAACCAGTCAAGAGGTCTAGGAGGATTAGTATGCTTGAATCTCAGGAGTACACACCTGAAATTGAACAAGAAGCACTAGGAGCTCCTACAATTCCAAAAGAGAAGAGGAGAACCCTTAAGAAGTCTAAGAGGGGTGGTGTCAGGAGTAATTACAACCTAAGGAATAGGTTTTTTGATCATAACTAGGGCGATTCTGGTGGGAAATTAGCTAAGTCTTATGGGAAGAAGAAGAATAAGTACCACAAGGCTTATGATTCTTATATTTGGAGGCACAAATGTCCCATGGAGGATTTGGCTGGTCCTTTGAGTGATGAATTGAACACTAACCCAGAGTATGACCATTACCTTCTCACACTAACATGTCAAGAGGATTCTACTGATAGAGGGGTAGTAGCTTCTCTAGTTTCAGCAAGAACATGAAGCATGTGTGCCTACTCTAATTCTAAAGAATTAGAGTAGCACCCCAATTCTATTTTTGTTTTTGATGACATCGTTGCCACAATGGCAGGCTCATCTTCTTCAGTGAACATGTAATTTTTTTATCTTGGGTGCTAACATGGAGAATCTTCTTTGGTCAACATGGACGAGATATTTTGGTGCTGCTATAATGACGAATGATGCCTTTTGGAAGGTTGGATGATCTTCTTCAATGGAACATATGGGTTTTGTCTTTTTCTTTTCCCCCATTTTGAAATGAGAAAATATAACCATTTGGGGAAATTTATGAAATTGAAATGAAATTAAGTGTCAAATGTAAATTTGATTGAAATGGTAATTTGGCCTAATGCTTGTCGCTCCCATTTTTATAAATGGGATTTTTAGGGCAATTACAGGGGTTTGAATTTTGGGTCTCAACTGGTCTAAATTGCAAAACTTAGCTCATCAAAGTGCGATTTGTAAATTCATGCACAAATGAATAGATTAGTATGAAGTCTAGGGTATAAGTCGATTTGTAATGAACTTAATTAGTTTTACAGTAGCAACAGTATATAAATGAAAATGCTAGTTCAAAAGCACATTCTCTCCTATGTATTTTCTCTTCTAGATTATAAATGAAATGGTTAAGGATATTTTTGTTTTTCTTCAATTAGTTTAATTGAATGATTGGATTTATTTCTGCTTGATTTCAAGGAATTGATTAAAATGATTAAATAAGATAACAAGTTTGTGAGGGAAGATTCTATGATTACTAAGTAGTTTTGTTTTTGACACAGTGAGTTGAATATTGTAATGCAATATGTCAATAGTTCCCAAATGCTAAATCAAAATTGCTAATGTATTACAGACTATTATAAATGTGACTTTGTTACCCAAAGACAAGACATTGGTCTATTTATTTGGTTATCTTGAATGTAAATGATTCTGTCTTGCACTTGACCATGGGCACAAAATGAGAATGAAAAACATCTAAACACATTTAATTACAACATATCATTATGAAATAACATTGCATTCATTGTTGTAGATGGTAATTTGCTTAAGGGTTAGCCAAATCTTTGATGAATTTTATCTAGTTGCATATGATGGGAATATATCTATTTAATCAAATGTTCTTGATAAAATGGTCAAATAATATCATATGAACATGATAAGGATCAATATCTTGGGTTTCACAAAGCCCAAAGAGTAGAAGTTAGGGCCTTGTAATCCTTTATTTGTTTGTTGGCCAATCCTTACCTGTGCTTATCATTGGATTGTGGCAAATTCGTAGGCATCTGGTGAGATCAATTTTGGTTCTTAAAAATAATCAACATATTGGTGACTCCGCTTGGGAAAAATTCTCATGAAGTATGTGTTTCTATATCTTAATTATTAGATTCAAATACTTTGATAGTACAAGTCCATTTTCGATCTAGCTTTGATATCAATGAGTTAACTCTAAAAAATGTTGCAAGAATCTGTTGTGGTTCCCTTGAAAATTGCAAATGCTATCAAGAGCTACCACAATTTCATGAATATTTTATAATTTCTCACTAGATGTGGGTGGCAACTCTGAGATCTTTGCACCAGTATGCACTATTTGAGAGAATATAATAAAATAGAATAAAATTTGTAGAGAAAAGATAAGGTATACTTGAGCTCACATGATAAAGCACCCCGATGTGAAGCTAGAGAGAAAATTTCAAAGGACTCTAGTATTACCTTGAGAGAGTTAAAGAATTTACTGAATTTGAACATTTGGTTCAGATTTTGAGTACTTTAAATGTGGAAAGGGTTGTGTTGCAAAAAACATAAAGGATTCATGTGTGACTTTGTTGATCAAAGAGGCTTAAATTGAAATCAACCCGTGAAATAAACTCATATTGTTGAAGTTTATTCCTCTATAAAGGAGGTGGTGACTGTATGCAAAGAACTAGATGGAATGGTGATGATAGCTTCATATCTGCAAATTTTTCTGATTAGAAGCATGATTTGTGGTAGCGGCAACATATCCAGGTATTTGCCCTATTTTTCTTTTCAAGAAGCATAAATTTGTTTGAAAACCATGTTGAGTGATTTGGAGAAATTTTGGTTCCCTATTAAGTGATTTGAGCACTAATAAAGGGAATGGTAGTGGTAATTTTACATACCTCTAAGATATAATTTGAAGTTTCTATATTTTTATGAAGTATGCTTATCTTTAAAATCTTCCCATTAGAAGATCCAAGGCATAGATGTATTTGAGTTATGCATTTGAAAATCATGATTAAATCAGGGACTATGGTAGTGAATGATCAAGTGTGAAGTTTATATTTGAGGTTTGTAAAGGGGTGCCAGAAAATGCATCATTCCTTTGTATCTCCCTGTGGAATGTCAAGTAAAAACATGCAGGGTGTGCAACCTTTGTCATACTCTTAGAAAATTTTCTGTATTGGGAGGTATAGACCATTGGATTTTAATGCTATTTAGGGTTTCCCAAACCTCATTCCTAATAATGTTAGGGAACATTTGCTAAAATTTATATTGAAAAGTTCTGAATCAACTTATAGACATTTGCATACATTTATGGACTTGATGGGAGATTATGAGATAAGTCATGAAGATGTTAAGAAATTTTTCTATTCAATCTCTAAAGGAGGATGCGACAAATTGGTTTTCATGCTTCCAACATGTTCTATTTCTTTATGGAATGAATTCATGATAGAATTTATTGAAAAATTTGGTAAAAAGGTTAATATAAGTTCATTAAGGAAAAAAATCATGGAAATTCATAAGGATGAAGAGGAGTTGGTCCCATCTTTCAACCTCATATTTGTAAAGGCAATAAGATATATTCCCATAAATATGAGACCAAGTGATGCAGAGTGTTTAATTATATATTTGGGTGCATTTGATGAAGAAATGAGCTATTTGTTGAGAGATACAGAGCCCATAACATTGCATAACACATATCAAATTTCCATGGACATTGAAAACAACTTGAGGTACTCAATCATGAAAGGGTATATGGCTGCAGTGTCGGCTACTTTAGCACATTTCATACAAATGGAACAAATAATAGGAGTAATTTTCATTATAATGGTGCTTCTACTATTCTAGTTTGTCCATCATCAACTAGTACAACTAATGATGAATCCAGAATTGAACATCAACAAATTTCAAGCATTACTGATCAAATGTCTTTTGTTAAAAAATTGTTTAAAATGAAAAGACATAAGGGAGAATCTCCATATGACCTATTTGCAAGGTTTTGGATGCCTTGTTGGAAATCCCCAAGAGTTTTAGGCCTGAGGATTCAGTGTTCATTGACCTATTTTGTGAAATTTTTGAGCCAAGACTGAGTACCTTTCCAAAGGAGTTGAAGGCTCAAGGTTTTGATCAGATAATTGATTGGATAAGAATTGCTAAGGAAGCTAGGTATGATTATGCACAAACTATGAAATTCCAAAGTGTCAAAAATGGTTGTCCTATTGCATAAAATCATAAGGTAGTGCAAGTAACTGAAAATGGTGTATCAGAGAATAGAGATCTATCTTGTAGTACAAGTGAAGACAATGATTATAACCATTTCACAAGTAGCCTATGTGTAAATCAATACATTGGTGATAAGGAAGAATATTTATTTGCAAGCATGGTTGATGCCTCATCACAAATCAATGGTCAAGGTACTAAGAATGAGATTTTGAGCCTTCACCCTAAGCACTTGGGGCTTAGTGCATGTGGCAATGAATTGCCTTGTGATGATGATCATAGGGAAAATGAGGTCTCTGATTACTTTTTTGAAGATTATGAATCTTTTTATAAGGATAACCTAGATAATTTTTCCGCATGAAGGATGCAATAATATTGATGTTGAGGAGATATTTTTCTCACAAGTAAATGAACAAGTTCCATGTGATGGATACCTGGAGTGCAATCTAGTTGTGTTAGAGCTAGAGCATGCTAGTTTTGGGAATGATGATGAATTTTAAGACAAGAATGTGTGTGTTTAGTATTTTGAGCTTGAGCATAGTGTTAAAACTATGAAAACTGTAGTGCTAACTAGCAGGATCATGTCCTAGTTGTTCCTGATTGTCTATGTGAAGCAAAAATGGAATATGCAAGTTTTTTCAAAAAAATGGACATGATTATTTTTTATAAAGAATGTATTGATGAGGAAAGGGATGAAGAAGCTTATTCAACTTCTAATGAGAAAATTTCAGATCATCAAGAGCCTTTCACATTCGAGTCTACATACTTATCAATGGATGAGGTACATGAGGGCCTTCCTGCAGAACCTACAATTCTGAGTTATTTGAGCCATCCTTTGAAACATTTTTCTTTGAGCTGGATAGTGATTTGAAGAATGAACTAGAACATGTTAACGAACTTGAAATGGAAGTATTCTTTGATGCATGGGATGGAATTGAAAATAATGTTGATTGTGGTGATGATCTTGATTTGAATAAGAGCAAAGACACCGCAGGTTTTAAAGGATCACTTTTCCAAGGTAGTGGAACATGTGGTAGAATGACAGGTTTACACTGCTCAGGAGAATATGAACACCTATTTGACAATATGCTTGTGTATGAACATTTCATTTTCATTACGCAAGATGAGTGATTTCCTGGAAAGGGACAAAAACTAGAGGATGACCCCAGGGTTTTATATAACCTTTCTGTTAATCTTGGGCTATCAAAAGTAGAATTACAATGTGAATCCAAGGGGTCAAGATATATGATTTTGGGTGGAAATCTTGAGAAAAGTGTTTATGAGTGTTTTCAATTTCCAGTCCAGTTGGAGAATTATTTGGTGGAGTATGATTGTGAACTGAGCAAGGTAAAATGCTACATTGATTATGGATTCTAGTTAATTTTTTTGATTGTAGTTTTCAGTTGGACAGGGTTAATGATGACAGTGGTAAGTTCAAACATATGTCCATAGTGATGGATTGCAGTGGCCACAACATGATTAGATGGTAGGTAATTCATGGAGATGTTTTCAATCCTGGTATAGTATAGAAAACAAAAAATAAAGTTTTTGATAGAGGAAAATACTAGTTCTATGTTTTTGGGGGGCCTAGGGCCACCAACTAAGGTTGAAGCCTATCAAACTACAAAATATAGGCTAAAATCTTGTACAACAAAAAAGGATTCTAAGAAAATTTAAGGAGTGAACATTGTACAGTCATGTGAATATTGTATATATGTTGGTTGCTTTGGTTTGGTTCTCTTTCCTTGTCTAGGTAGGTCCTTGTTTTGGTTCTTTATGCTTGGTCTACCTCAACCTAAGATTTTGGGATCTCACTCTATTATGGAGAAACAAACATCCCCAATAGGAGCCATTGATGGAAACCCTAAAAAATTTTGGTTCCATTTCTAAATCCTATAAAATTTTGTTGGTTTCAAGTATCTAGACTTAGGGTTTCATCCACTATCAATTCCTTTGGGAACCCTTCCTCAATAAGCCTTAATTTTTATCCTTGTCAATGTTATAATATGTCGTCGACCCCTTACTACCAATTCCCGGTCAGTTAAGTTGTGATCTATGTCATCGAATCTGTTGTGTTACCGACCCCTCATGCCTATATCTGAAATATATTTTATAAGGTTGACTGATCAACCTTGTTTGGCCTTTACATCCTTTGAATAAAATGATTTTAAGTCTTTTAAGGCCTTTTCATATGTGGTCCTAGGTGTTCCCCTTCTTAGAGCAACTTGCAAGCACGTGGAAAATTGTCTTACTTAAATCCCCATTCATTGCTTTGTTGGTCGCTCATCGCGGATAGAATTCTAACTTTATGCTTCACATTAGCAATGAGCGATATGAGTTTCCCTATGTATCACTGGCTGTTTCTCTATCACTAATTTCTTTTGAGTCCTATGTCTTAAATTAGTGATGTTCGATGACCTTAAAACTCTTTGAGACACATTCCATCACTTATTGTTGATAGATGTGTGCTTACCTTTTTTGAATGGGCAATGAGCGATGTGGTCCTCTATTCTAATGTTCTGTCACTAATATGACATGTTGATATGGGCGATGCCTTTTGTGCCTTTGATTTTCAAGTAGATACACATGGCCCGATCTTGTTCCATCACCACCATTCTCCCATTGTTGATTTGAACCAAACATTGAGAAATGGATTTACAATGCACAATATGAGACAAAGATTAGCCAAAGGGTGGATTGTGATCCAATGGTTGAGATTCACGCTAATGCTCACATCACTGATGAGACTCTAGAAAAGGAAGGAAAATCTATGATGGGCAATGGAATGTTTGAGAGAATATTCCCCTCACTATCAGCTCTTGGCACCTTGCTGATACAATTGAAGGGGTAGGGACTAGGATTGTGATACATGATGGCTATCAAATTTGAGATGACTAATGAGATTAAAGGGCAGCGTGGTAGCTTTTTGAGGAGTTGTCATCATTTTTGAGACATAAGTTGTAAAAGAAAGGAGCGATGCTTGAGGGTCATCATTTCTTGTGTTTTAAATTAGAAAATATCAACAACCAAGATTCATAATTGAGTGGCTGGTTGTTAGCTCACTCATGCAAGCCTTCTTTGAGTAATTAATGGCTACATGCTCCAATTGCTCTACTTAATGAAAATAATTTATTGTTTTATCTCACCATTTGTAGCAATCGAGATTTGAGAAATCAATTTATAGCTAGAGGAGAAGTGTCTGAGTCTAAGAAAAGTAATTGCAAAGATATTGAAGTAATTGTTGTGGGTAAGTAGGTGTTTATACCTGATCTATTCCAATTATGCATTAGTTGGATTGTGAGTTTTAAATTCTTGTGTTAGTGAGGGTTTAATTGCTTGCAATTTCTACTAGGGCTGGTAATCAATGTGTGGTCCTGAGGTTCTTGTTGATCACAATGTTAGTTAGTACAATAGTGTAGATAAAATCCTCACAGGAAAAACGTGAAGAATCTATCTTTAATTGAAAGATTGAACCAGGGAAACCTCACAGGAAAGGAAATTTCCACATAAATAAAGGTTGACTCAGCTTAATCCCAAGGCTTTGGTAGTTAGGCCTTAACCATACTAGGTTCACTTCAAGGTATGATGTGATATTGCTGTTAATCTCGAGGGGTCTATGGTTATCTCCAATTTTTATAAAGGAATTATAAGTATCAAATGAAAGATTTTCAATTCGATCATAAAATAATTTTATGAAATCAACAAATTTGCAATAATATTTCATGAACATCAAATAACTTTGCTATCACTTAAGTAGATTTAGCTTGAAGTATTCAACAATTTCATAGAAACAAATTTTTTTTCAATAATATTTCCATTCATTCATCTTTTTTTTGGAACATTTTCTAAAATTTAACATCTAATCTAAAATAAAGCATAAAAATACTTGAAAATAAATTTCTCTTGGGTATTCTCCATGCATGTCACAAGATTTAATTTCAAATCAAAGAAAACCACTCTATACTTCACCAGATTGCTTCACAACTAGGCATGGAATGGTGTGAGCTTTTAAAGAGAGGGGTTTAGTTTGGATACTGAGCAGGTTCTATATGCACCCTTAAACGATGTAACATACAGTGTTGTCCGGATGAATGAACAAACCAGCTACAAAAGATACATGAGATAGGTAGCTATCAAATTAACTTCAATATTGATTAAGTTCTATGTGCATACAAGTTTTTAATCTAGAATGATTCAAAAAATAGGAAAAAAAATAAAAACTTAAAGACATTTTGGCTCTTCCGACATCCAAAAATTCAATACTTAACTTAGAAAGAAGTATCCCATGGCCTTTTATAGAAGTAAGACACAGGTAGGATAAGACAAGTACATGAGAGTAAATCCAAGGGATAAATCACATCAAGGCATGTGGAATGTGGTAACTGGTAAGAGAATTAAAAATGAAGTCAACAAACATCAACCTTCATTTACATGTTGATGTCCTTTGGGTGTTTCTCTTCTTATTATTAGGGTTCCTTCTTGGAACCAAACAAATCCACCAAACATAATGTAGGAACTTTCCACACATTCAAAATGATCAAGTGGACATTTGGTTCCCACATTCAAGTTCTATCTCGGGTTGAACATTCCTAGGAATGGGCTCCCCCTAAGATGAGTACACACTTTCATTGCATTCTTGATATCTAGATTTCTGGTTTCTTGGTATTCAATGTCTCTTTTAAATGATTTTTTTTTCCTACATGAGCTTCCATAATGTACTGTTGAACCTGGTAACACCATTGAATATGCCTATAACCTTAGTTTTCCTGATTGTTTGTAGCTAAAATTTGCATCACAATCTGCTTCTCCTACAATCATCATTTCCAATTATTAAATTCATTTTTTAAACTATTTATAAAAATCTCATGTAAATAAAACCATCATTAATTCATTATTGTTATAAATCCATCATAAATTACATGCTTTCGAGAAAAATCATATATTCTTGTGTAATTATTTCTTTTAGTCGGGTTACCAGACCATTAAACCTTTTGGATAACATTAAAATTTTGAAACTTTAGTATGCATTGTTACCCGGTACCTTGTACCCGGTGCTCAACTTTCACCCATAATTTTCCTAGACCTTGGCTTCTATCAAAACTTCTAAACTTACCAGACCTCTACTCCCAGACTGGAACACTTTGCTCAATATCTTGTATTACCCTTTTCACTTTTGGCTTTCCAGTTCCTAGTACGTGATACCTAGAACACTTGAATTACAAAATACTCATTTTTTTAAAGATTTCTCTTTTCTTTTTTACTTCTGGTGATATTTACAACTAGCCAACACCTACCATAAGTGTTAGTTTTCACTTGAGGTCCCCAAGTCTTACAGTCTTGGGGCATGTTGTAAGACTACACAACAACTTGCAACCAATAAAACCAAATTTAAACCAAAACTTGGGATTAAATCACCAGTCATAAATTATAATTTATGCATATTTTAAAACAATAGATCTTTACCTTTACCTATATTTGGACATAAAAATAGTAAAATTTTCTCTAAAAAATATTTGTGTGTGCTTTGATTACTTTCAATTTTTGAAACTTAGTGAAAAAATTAGTTCATTTACATTGAACTACATAATTTGGTAATCCTCCAAAGCCAACCATGGATAGAGCCTTGCTGTTAGTCGAGCATCCATAGACCCAATAAGGTTATCTCGGTAATTCCCCCAAACATAGGTCTACTGCTAGCTAGACGTCTCTAGCCCCGATAGAGATATTTGGATAGCCTAAAGAGCTGATTTCTCTTTTTTTCTTTTTTCTTTTTCTTTTTTAAATATTGCATTGATAGCTCATTTTCCTTTTGATATTTCATTGATAGCTTATTTCAACTTGCAAGAAATAAATCCTCCTATTAGGTTGGGAATTATAGTGGTAGAAAATGTTACCTTTTAATTTTTAATTCAATGCAAATCTCTTCATCGTTTCACTACTTCCAAGAAAGTCATTTAATTATTCCCTGTTGGTGTGTATTCCTGGCTAAACTTTACCACTTTTATGCCAAATCCTAGCTAACTACAATTTTCTATATGTTAGAAGATATGTATAAAATTAAAATTTAGTAGCAAACAATTTAGTCACCAAATTCAAATCTAAATTTAAAACCATTAGTTACCACCTCTTCCATTTCAATTTTATGGCAACAACTAAATACTCGGCTAGCAATTTCAATTTGACGGTGTTGCACCACATTAATGGATCAAAAATGTCATGATGACACTTAAACATAATCACATTATTCTACATTAAATTCACACGTCTCAATGTGCACATATCATTTCTTTCAAATTTCTAGGTGATGGTGTTTGTTTACTTATTGACTTCATTTTCCTTTTTTCTTTAACATGGGAACCTTCGTGATTAATACAACTTAATAAAAATATAATGAAATGATCACCATTAATTTCAAAATATTTAACTTGCTTGATTCACAATCTTCGTATTGGCCAACTTTGAAGAAAATTGTCACCAATTATGTAAGAATTAATTGGATTCAACATTCTGCTATAGAGAAATTCATCAGGTTGCCACCTCACTTATGATTTCCAAGACTTCAATCTAGGCAACTATGTACCATAACTTCCTCACAATTTTCTATAAATTTCACACTTCTCTCAAATTCTTCACACATTTGATTTGCTTTTCAATTATCATTTTGCATTTCTACTTTGCTAGTGCTTTCTTGCTTCTAGGTCATGGATACTCAAATTTGCTTGACCTACTCTTGTCGCCAAAATGCTTTTATGGGTCACCTTACAACTCAAAGGCTTGAAAAGGTTTTCTTCATTTGGACTACCAGTTTCACTATGCCAAACTTGTGTGCTTTGTCCTTAGGGAATAATGTGTGGAATCCAGAGCTTACTATCGACTGACTTGGCTTCTTGCTTTGTAGCATTAATCTTAGACATTGGGCTCTCTATTGAAGATGTTTGCTCGGATACAAGTATGATAGTGTGGCTTGGATATTTGGGGAATCTAGATGTTGTTCTATTTGTTGCACATCCAACCATTGGGATCCCCTCTATGGACGATATTCCTTAGTTCTTGGAACATGGGGAAGTAGTTCCACTCTGGTTGGTCTTGACTGACCTCCATACCCTTGACTTTGAAGTTCACTGAGAAATTTCCTATATAGGGTATTTGGCCCTGATGGATGAGGCATCCCAGATTGATTGAATGGCCACCCCTTTGCAGCTCAACTCCCTCTTTTTTTCTTTTTTCTCATTTTATAGTAATATTTTTTGTACTTCCATGTATATACATGATATACACACATATATAAAGCTTTATTGTACAATTCAAAGCATGTATTTACTGTGTATGGTTTTATTATTTTCTCATTTCACAACACAATGTTGTATAATGTTTGAATTTACTCTCATATGTATGATACATTAAGCAAAATTTGCAAATGTGGAGGGAAACTAGAAACCCTAAAAAATGACTAACCCTAACAAAACAATTTATTTTAAGCTCAATAACTATTTTTATTGTTATTTTTGTATGAATTACAATAGGTTTATTTTTAAATTTAAATGAATAAATTTCAAATGTCCTACTATAACAATGAATTATCTTAAATTTTATGCATTTAACAAACATAAATTCAAAGGCATACTTACCTATAAACTGGTTCACATGTATGAAAATGGCCTCATTAAAGGTCGATTGCACACACTTTCATTGATTCTTCAATACTCTACCTTCTTCCAATCATGGTTCATGGTTTTCTTCTTTACTCTATTTGGCTCCATGAATGGTTGTGTTCATTTATTGATTTTCCTCTTCTCCAAAATTTTTCATGTCCTCAACCTTGTCTTCACTTTGAAATTTTTTAGACCAAGTAGTACAAGAATTTATATTGTTATCAGAAAGAGAGAAAGTAAAAAACTTGATACTTTGTATATTGCATGAAATCAAGAAAATTTCCCTTTTCAGCTTATGAATTTTTAGTTTGGAATGAAAAACACGCATCTCTTGCTTGATTTTCCCGCTCTTTCTCTTCACTAACATTTTCTACATGTAAAAAGAATGATGACTCATCATTGTTGTTTCTTTGTTTTCGGTGCAATATTTCTGAGTCTCGACATTCTCACCTATCTTCTAGCAAAAACTTAGGATTTTCTTCATAACAATTGCAGTTAATAAACCATTTTGATTTACCAATTAATTTTTTAACATTTTCAATTCCACTAGGGTTACATTCCTTTTCAAAATTCAAAGTATTTCTCGTTAACAATCCCTTTCTTCTGGTAGTTAAAATTTCTTCCATTAACGTAATCACCTAATGCATAGCCAAACTTACCCTAGTTAGAAAAAAATGACAATCAAGTTTACCGTGATCAATTGTATCATGAATTCTACACTTGGTGACTCTACCAAAGGTGAAAAAACTCAAAGGATGTAATCTCTGGTTAAGGATTTTTCAGAGTTTCTCCACTTCCATTTTTAAACCATTGACCTGCATAGACTTCCATCTTACAAGCTACTTTCAAATTTGGAACCAATATAGATCCCTAAACAAAACTTGAAGGGAAAGATACGAAAAGGTGGACCCTCCTTCTAGCACCAATTCCTGTTGATCATGATGTTAGTTGCAACAACAGTGTAGATAAAATCCTCGTAGGCAAATCGCAAGGAACATATCTTTACTTGAAAGAATGAACAAGGATAACCTCACAGGAAAGGGAATTTTCACAAAAATAAAGGTGGACTTAGCTTAATCCCAAGGCTCCAGTAGTCAAGTCTTGACCATACTAGGTTCGCCTCAAGGTATGATGTGATATTGTTGTTAATCTTGAGGGGTCTATGTTTATCTTTGATTTTATAAAGGAATTATAAGTATCAAATGGAATATTTTCAATTCAATCATAGAACAATTTCATGCAATCAACAAATTTGAAATAATATTTCATGAACATCAAATAAATTTCCTATCACTTAAGTAGATGTAGCTTTAAGCATTCAACAATTTCATAGAAGCAAAATATTTTTCAATAATATTTCCATTCATTAATCTTTTTTTTGGATCATTTTCTGAAATTTAACATCTAATCTAGAATAAAGCATCAAAGTACTTGAAAAATAAAATTGCTCTTGGGTATTCTCCATGCATGCCCCAAGATTTAATAAAATCAAAGCAAGCCACTCTATACTTCACCAAATTGCTTCATAGCTAGGCATAAAATGATGTGAGCTTTTAAAGAGAGGGGTTTAGTTTAGACATCGAGTAGGTTTTGTGTGCACCCTTAAATGACACAACATACAGTCTTGTCCGTATGAACGAAAAAACTAGCTACAAAATATACATGAGATAGGTAGCTATCAAATTGGCTTCGATATTGATTAAGTTCTATGTGCATATAAGTTTTTAATCTAGAATGATTCATAAAATAGGAAAAAGGAACAAAACTTAAAGAAGTTTTGGCTCTTCTGACATCCACAAATTTTGAACTCAGAAAGAAGTATCCCCTAGCCTTTTATAGAAGCAAGACACATGTAGGATAAGACAAATACATGAGAGAAAATCCAAGGGATGAATTACATCAAGGCACATGGAATGTGGTAACTGGTAAGAGAATTTCAAACAAAGTCAATGGAGGTCAATCTTCATTTACACATTGATGTCCTTTGGGTGTTTCATCTTCTTATTAGCAGGGTTCCTTCTTGGAACCAAACAAATCTACCAAACATAATGTAGGAACTGTCCACACATTCAGAATGATCAAGTGGACATTCAGTTCCCATGTTCAAGTTATGTCTCGAGTTGAACATTCCCAGGAATTCCCCCCCGCCCCCAAGATGAGTACACTCTTTCGCTGCATGCTTGATATCTAGATTTCCGGTTTCCCGATATTTGGTGTCTCTTTGCAACGAACTTTGTTCCTACATGAGCTTCCATAATGTACTACTAAACCTGGTAACACCATGGAATCTTCCTACACCTACAACCTTAGTTTTCCTAACCGTCCATACCCAAACTTTGCATCACAATCTGCTTCTCCTGCAATCATCAATTCCAATTATTAAATCCCATTTTAAATTTTTTATAAAAATCTCATGTAAATAAAACCATCATTAATTCATTATTGATATAAATCGATCATAATTAACATGCTTCCGAGAAAAAATCATATATTCTCATGTAATTATTTCTTTTAGCCAGGTTACCAAACCATCAAACCTTTTGGATAACATTAAAATTTTGAAACTTTACTTTGCATTGTTACCTAGTACCTAGTGTTCAGCTTTCACCCATAATTTTCCCAGACCTTGGATTTTACTAGAACTTCCAAACTTACCAAACATCTACTCCTAGACTGGAACACTTCGCTCAATACCTTGTATTACCCTTTACACTTCTGGCTTTCCAGTTCTCGATAGCTAGTACTCAAAACACTTGAACTATGAAGTACTCTCTTTTTTTTAAAAGATTTTTCTTTGCTTTTTTACTTCCAGTGATCTTTCAAACTAGATAGCACTTTCCATAACCATTAGTTTTCACTTGGTGTCCCCAATTCTTACAATATTGGGGTGTGTTGTGAGACCACACAAATGTCTCTTTTTTGCAATTTCAATTTGATAGCATAAACCAGTGAGTTTTCTTGAAATTGAGGTTCGCTAGTTCTTGTCTTGTTTCTTGTAAGAATGAGTAAGCCTAGTGAGTCTGTCCAACTAGTTAGGAGGTCTAGGAGGATTAATATGCTTGAATCTTAGGAGGACACACCTAAATTTGAACAAGAAGCACCAGGAGCTCCTGCAATGACAAAAGAGAAGAGGAGAAACCATATAATTTCAAGAGGGGTGGTTTCAGGAGTAATTACAACCTAAGGAATAGGGTTGTTGCTCATAACCAAGATGAGTCTAGTAGGAAATTGGCTATGTCTTGTGGGAAGAAGAAGAATAAGTACCACAAGGCTTATGATTCTTATACTAGGAGGCACAACTCTCCCATTGAGGATTAGGGTGGTTGTTTGAGCGATGAAGTAGACACTGACCCGGATTATGACCATTACCTTCTCACACTGCCATGTTGAGAGGATTTTGATGATGGAGGGGTAGTAGCTTCTCTAGTTTCAATAACAACATGAAGTGGGTGTGCCTACTCTGATTCTGAAGAATTAGAGTAGCACCCCAATACTAATTTTGTTTTTGATGACACCGTTGCCACAACGGTGGTCTCGTCTTCTTTGATAAACATGTATGTTTTTGTCTTGGATGTTGATGCGGAGAATCTCCTTTGGTCGATGTGGACGATAGATTTTGGTGTTGCTGTAACAATGAACAATGGCTTTTGGAAGGCTGGATGATCTTCTTCAATGGACTATATGGGTTTTATCTTTTTCTTTTCTCCCATTTTGCAATGATAAAATATAATTGTTTAGGGAAATTTTTGAAATTGAAATGAAATTAAGTGCCAAAAGTAAGTATGACTGAAATGATAATTTGGCAAGTCATGCTTGTCACTCCCATGTTTTTATAAATGGGATTTTTTGGCCAGTTATAGGGATTCAACTTTTGGGTCTCAAGTGGTCTAAGTTGGAAAACTGAGCTCATGAAAGAGAAATTTGTAAATTCATGCACAGATGAATATATTAGTATGAAGTCTAGAGTATAAGTCAATTTGTAATGAACTTAATTAGTTTTACAGTAGCAACAGTATGTAAATGAAAATGATAGTTCGAAAGCACATTGTCTCCTAAGTATTTTCTCTTCTAGATTATAGATGAAATGGCCAGGGACCTTTTTGTTTGTCTTCAATTGTTTTAATTGAATGAGTGGTTTTATTTTTGCTTTTGTTGAAGGAATTGATTAAAATTCTTAAATAAGATCACATGTTTGTGAGGGAAGATTCTCGAATTGCTAAGTAGTTTTGTTTTTGATAGAGTGAGTTGAATATTGTAATGCAATATGTCAATAGTTCCCAAATGCTAAATTAAAATTGCTAATGTATTATGGATTATTACAAATGTGACTCCATTACCCAAAGACAAGACACAAGTTTGTTTGTTTGGTTACCTTGAATGTAAATTAGTCAGTATTGCACTTGACCATGGGTACAAAATGAGAATCAAAATCATATAAAAACCTTTAATTACAACATATCATTATGAAATACCATTTTATTCCTTGTTGTAGATGGTAATTTGCTTAAGGGTCAGCCAAATATTTGATGAATTCTATCTAGTTGTATCTGATGGGAATATATCTATTTGATCAAATGTTCTTGATAAAATAGTAAAATAATATCATATGAACATAATAAGGATCACCCTCCCAGGTTTCATAGAGTTTGAAGAGTAGAAGTAAGGGCCTAGTAATCCTTTACTTGTTTGTTGGCCAATCCTTACCTGTGCTTATCATTGGATTATGGAAAATTCATAGGCATCTAGTGAGATCAGGTTTGGTTCTAAGAAAATAACCAACAGGATGTACTTGTGATAAGTGTATAAGCTAATCACTGTTGCACTCTTGATATGTGTAAGAGCTAGCCAATTTTGTAATTATGATGTGCATATGAGCTAGTCACATGTGATTATATTTGTTATGTGCATGAGATAGTCACCTTGTATATATATGATGTATGGTTGAGACATTCATTATGTATGTGATCTTGGAATAATGGTATGACATTAACCTCGTGCATTCATGTATGCCCAAGGATTGGTAATGTTTGGTATGGAATGGACACTTGATGGAAAATTATTATCATTTAATTATAATTGGAGTAAGTTGATAACTTATGATGAATAGTATTAGTTTAAATGTGAGGTTATAAATCTCATGCAAGAGGAGAGAATGGACTCCCTCTAAAATTGGTGGGTGAACTACGAATCCTCTGATTTCCATGAGTCGATATGTAGGTTACTTTGAACCTTCGAGCTTTAAGTTTGGACCTAGGAATGATCCTAGATTTAGGAGCTTAACACTTTTGAGTGTAAGCATATAAGTGTGATGTTGATTTTGTGTAACCATGATGAATGAATATGTTTTGGAATTAATACTTGAAATTTAGATGAAAGATTCTTTGTCCGCTAAGTTGGTAGTTGTGTTGAATTGCTTAAAAAAATTTTGTAACACCCAAGGGGTGGATTTAACATTCATCTATTCTATTGAGGTGATAGTGTTGTCATCCTCTCTATTTAAATGTTATTTTATTACTATATAATCCTTTTTTCTTGTAAGCTTTTATGGGATTTCATATCTCCTTCAATATAGTTTACACACATTACTTTTCTTAGCCTATGCAAATATTAGGGATAACATTCATAACATTATTTTTTTCTCTTATTTCTTAGTAACACATAAATTGCAAGAATTAAAAAAATTCTTCTCTTTTGTAATTTGGTTGTTGTGGACGTGAAATACCAAAATAGGGGAGAGGGGCCTATAATGGAACATAGTTCAAAAGTGGGGATAGAAGTAGTCCTTAGTGGGGCCCATAGTGGGGCCCATAGTGGAACACTTTAATATCCAATTGCAAAACACTTTTTATCCATAAAGTATGCAAAGTGACAAATCATGTGATGCCACATTAGTGCACCAATAAAACATGACTTAGTGCACTACTATGGGTCTCACTTTGTTTTTGGGCCTTTTTGGAAACCTCAACAAAAAGCATGTTGATGTGGCATCATATTTGATGATGTGGCCCTAAAATGAAATATGGAAGCACATGAGTTGCCAAATAAATTGTTGTACAGAATTGGGAGTGATTTGAAATTTTTACATAGGATTTTGAGAAACCCGAAGTTAGGGTGCTCCACTATAGGCCCCTCTCCCTACATGTTTTATCATTCTTGATAAACTCCTATAAAACCCTAACCTTTTCTCATTTCTTACAACCACAAGTGAAGGTATTTATCTACCCAAAGGTTTACCAATATCTTCACCTTGACATCATTTTATTATTTAATTTTGAATAAAAATATTAAATCTTATTACTTTTTTTTTATTACTACCTGGTGATCTACTTGGTTGTTCTTATTTTATTTTTGCATAGGTTAAGCATGTTTCATGAAGAGAGAAGTGGATCTTGGTAGTTACTATTGTATGGACTATAGCAAGATGTGTTGGCATCCTTCAAAAAGGCTTCCAAATTTGGTGTGTAGGTTCCTCTCAGTCCTATATTTATAGCAATATGCTTATCTTGTTAAATCTATAAATTGTATATCTGTAAATTAGTAATTTCTAATTTTAATTATATTTTAACTTGTTAGAAATCTTTATTCTCTCAAGGGTAAAATATGTTAGGTTTAGCTAGAACAATTTTATCTTTCTATCAGACTAGTAGTAGATTAGTTTCCTTTTTGAGAGGACTAGTTGGTCAAAACGTGTTATCCAATAAAATCACGTGAAAGCGAACTAGCATGTTCTTTGTCATATTGGATTTCATAAACTACATTTTAGTGAAATTGATTTTCTCTTACTTTTAAAACCCTTCTTAAAAACACTTCAAAAATAAATAAAAAATAAGTTAAAACTTCTTATTCATTATTCTAGATTATGTCTTGTGAGACCTTTCATGAGCTTCACAATCTATTCTCATTTTGCTGATAATGTTGTGCATATAAGCTATCAAAACATCAAAATTTCTCACTCTCACACTTCTACTATTCCAATCAGATCAAGACTTCATTTTGTAATTTTTTCTAGTGACCTAACTACTGCTCTTTTCCTTCTTTCCTCTATTTTATTATTTCAATGGTATGCCATAAGCTTTGACACATGCAATAGCTCATCTGAAGAGTTTTCTATTGAGTTAAATCCATTGAATTAAATATAAATTAATTTAAATGTATGATAGAAATTAAGAAGAGATTTAAAAAATTAAAGAAAATATAATCAAATGACAATGTTAACAATATCAAATTTCAAAAATGTATTTAAAGTTGATTGTAATGATAATTTAAGATGGAAATAGAAACTATTTCAAGTAAAAAAATAACTTCCAACATATTTAAATAACAAATTAAATGATGAAAAAAAAAAACCCAATAGATAACCATGGATTATATGTTAAATGCAACCATTGAAAATAATTTAGCTAAACAATCATTCCAACTAAGACCATGTTTGCATGAAATTGGTTGTACCATTCAGAAATCATCAATATTAAGGGCCTGATAAAAAATAATAATTCAGTTATTTTTACAATACACCATTCCCTGGAACAAACATAGCCTTTATCATGAATAAGAATTAAGATTCTGAAATATAGTAGCACATAGATTAAGATTCAACAAACATATGTAAGATTCTGAAATATCGTAGTACAACCATGAACACTATCATTAATTTCTTACACATATCGGATCTGTTTCCCATTTGTAATTGCATGGCGAGGATTGGCATGCACACCACAGTTTAAATAAGTGCAGGTGGAGTCTTGGCGATTCAGTTTCATCGTCGAGGACGCCAACTTAGAACACTTGATATGCAATTCCTTCGCTCATTATTTGTTATGTACAAAATTCTAAATCCCCAACAAAGCATATTCCACCTCCATCGATTAAATGAATTTACATTTATTATGGTGGTTTTTCCATTATAAAATGAATATTGGGCTAAGCTCCTAATATTGTAGGAATGATTATGGACATAGTCTTCATCCCTTTTAATCAACTTTAGGTCAATTGATGGTCCAACCAGTTAATTGTCCCTTTTGTCAAAGGAAAGAAAATATAAGACATATTTTTTGGGCATGTCAATCTGTTAAAAGGCAGTGGGATATTGTTTTTAATGACTTACCAGCTATCTTTGGGCGTCAGTTAAATTGGAAATAATCTCTTCTTGGGGTTGGGTTGCATCATAATATCATTGCTGATGGAGTTAGACATGTCATTTTATTAGATTATATATGGAGAAATAGGTGTAAATATATCTTTAATAACCACACAGATCACCAGTGAGCTACACTTTGAGGGATTTACTCAGACATTTTTATTGTATGATTTCTCTTTAAATTCTCATCTGCAGGCCGAGACTGGGAAGAACTTAAGGATTTTCTTTCAAATACAACAGATCAAACTTCAAATTAACCAACTACCTAACAAATGAAAGATTATGATAACTTGGGGTCTAAACTCTAATTTTCAAGACTGATTCTCTTCGTTGTTCGTCATTGATTCATGTTGCTTGTGAATGTTTCGTGTCTAATTATTGTTGCCATGTTCGCAGACTATTGTACCTATTATTGATGACAACCTGTTTCAAGACTGATGTAACTGTTTCTTTCACTTCTGTATTGCTGCTACAACTCTTAGTTATGTACTTATTATTGTTGTAGCAATTTTGGGGCTCCTCGGTGTCTTGGTTTGGTTGGTTCGTTGTTTCCTACAGATCTTTGTCAAGTTTTTCCTATGTCTTTTTTACTGTTGTAGCAGTCTTTGCTACTATTGTTTTGTGGCTGTAAGTTTCTTTTGCAGTTTCTTATTGCACTCTCTTTGTAACATGCATTATTATCAATAAAAAAATACTTTAGGTCAATTGAAAAGTTAACTTGGTTGCATTGGAAAAATTTAACTTTGGAAAAGTTTTTTTTTAAAAGTTGAGCTTTAGAATGATATTTTTACAATTGCGTGTGCCTTACCACATTACCAAACAATTTTCTATTGGTCTACGATGCCAAAATAATCATAGCAAGAATATTACTATGTAATCCAACTTAGAGTGTAATCAAATATGATAGTTATTGTTTTTGATAGGAAGAGGCAGTCTTACTATCTTTAATTCTAAGATGTAATTTAGTCTTCTCATTTGTAATGGGGGATCAAATATTTACTTTTTCATGAAATAATAAAGTCATATAAAAATATCATATGATACATAGTATGGTTTATTAATTATGTTTATTTAAAATCTAGGAAAGTAATTTAATCATCTATAATTATTGAGCATGCAAAAGATGATTGAAAAAGGAATAAGTATCTTGTAAAAAAATTCTATAGTATAATTCCTAATGTGATGTCCAAAATCTACCACCAATTCTTCCCCTAAGGTAGAGGAGGTTGAATCCCCATCTTGTGAAGCATAAAATTAGGAACAAGTTCTTAAAAATGAAGAATGGAAGGAAAGATATATTTGAAAACTAAAAAATATTAACAAAGTAGGCCATTAGGTCTAGTCTTGAGAAAAGACTAAATCTTTAATGTTAGAAAAAAAAATGCACCTCTATGGAACTATGAATTCTCCTTTCTAGTGGCTTAGAGGAAGTCATGTAAGTGCTTGAAAAGATTATCATAGCAATTGATCATAGCTTCAACACTTTGGTGCAAATCTACAATTTGTCCACCAAAGAGAGACTTAGAGGTCTAAAATAATATCTACTTTTCAGCTCTATGTATGTCATAATTTCACAAAGTAGAAGGTGAGTAATTTAAAGGAAAAGGTGTCCCAAGAAATCTAACCATTTTCCCTTTGTTTCTATATAAAATATTTCATTCACTCAAGTTGTATGAAAGGGAATTATCTATATAATTATGTCTTATTCTAATAAAAATAAATCTAATTTCCTCACAAAAGGTATCAAGATAAGCCATGGATTTTCTAAAAGAGGCTTGATTCTCCATTAGCATTAGTAAATTTCTCATTGATAATATATTGAGATTTGCAAGGGACATAAATCCCTTTCACAAGCCTTTTAAAGCTCGGCAAGAAGATAGCTAAAAATTCCCACAACTAAGACATAAAGGAAAGGGAATGGAGGGAAATCTTGCTACATGCATTTGAAAAGATCAAACCTATCTAAAATCCAACAATTCATAAAGATTGTACTAAAAAAATATTTTATAGAGAAGTAAGAAAAACCCCAAATCTAAGACCTTTAGGAAAGACTAAGACAAAAGGTCACTCAATTATCAAGTTATGTTAGAACTACATATGATACTTTGAGAATATTAGAGAAATAGGTCTCAAAGGAGAAGAATAAGGAACCTTATATTAAGGATTATTTGGTAGATTGTGCAAATGATCACATGAAGTGAGAAAGAGATTTCATTGAAGGCTGACACTAAATAAAATGAGAACAATGGGAACTCACACAATACCATTATGGATAAAGGAAGATAATGAAAAGGTATTGCATTATAGATATGAAATAAATAGATTTTTTTATAACCCTATTTAGGACCTAATTGATGAGCTAACTAGGAATATTTTGGATTCTATCCAAACATGATTGAATCAATGGGTTGTATCATTAAATTAAAAATGCATAGACATCACTTATAGAAAGGAAAATAATAATAAGAGAAACATGAAGTTAGATAAAGGTGATGGTTTTGATGACTCCTTGATCAAGAAAGAAAAGATTCAAGAGGCTAAGGTGATCAAATTGGTAGAAGGCTCAACTGAAGGGGTTTTTGTATTTTCACAACACACCCCATTTTTCTTTTAGAAAAATAAGGACCCTCTTGTTTTTAGTAATTTTATGAGTTTTTTAAGAAAAAAATTTATAATTTTTCATTTGATAAAACAACTACCCTAATTAATTTGAGAAATATTTTATGCATTATTAGTTGATTAAGATGCATGCAAATAATGTTATACCTCATGTTTTTTTATTTTCAATAAGGTAGTCTCACCATCTTCAAGAGGGCTTCTAATCCCAAAGTTTTTTTATATCTAATAGAAGAAATCTATTTACCAATTACATATCTCTAAGACTAAAGAATGAATATCATCCAACTGAGATTATGAATATTGACTACTTTAGCCTTAAAAATGTGATTCCTCTATTAGTGAAATCCCTCAAATTCTACACTTAATATATGTGCTTCCTTGAATCAATTTTATAAGTTTAAATCTTATCTAGAGTTGCAAACCCATCCTTTGTGTTCAAAATCCACCTTGGGGTTATTAGAGTCTTTTGTCTTTGTCTTCATATTCTCAAAGGTTGTTATATCTCTTCTTCCCCTTTTGGAATCTCTTCTACCTTATTATCTTCCTATCTTTGCCTTTTGGCCATTTTATTAGGTTGTGCCTACTTGGTCCTTTTTGGTGGAGTAGTTTTTAGTGGCTTCCTTGGGGTGAATATGGTTTGTGTTGAGGAAGTGGGTCCCTCAGAATGGCTTCAACTCGATCTTCTAGTAGTTGGCTCTGATGCAAAGGGTTATGTGTCTTTCTGTGTGAATTCCTCCTTTGGAATACTCCATTATTCATGGAGTTTTTCCTTATTCTTCTCTAACTTTTATTTCGCATCATTCTTGTATATGTTGTCCATTACTTCATTCTATCTTTTGAACCTTTTTGTAGTAGGATCCATTGGTTTAGTTGTTAGGGTGGCTACATATGTATTTATTTCTTTTGTGGTGACTTCATATGGGAGTTGTAGAATCCATGTGGTTTAGGGCTCTATCACCTCCATGTATGTGTAATGCCTATCTACAAGAAATTTTACTGTGATTTTAATTATAGTAGTAGCTGGATACACCACATCCATACAAATTTAAGCCATATTTAACTACCTAAGCTACAATCCCAATGAGATGTTTGAAATGTTTAAAACAAGTAACCATTAAACTAAGCATGAAATAAACCATGAAAGCATAAAAGAAACCTAATCTAGAACTCCAAACCTTATCCCATTGGTGGATTTTTGTTATATTGATATGGAATAATGACCCTTTCCCAATCCCTTGGATAATACAAGCATCTAATCAAACTCCATTGATGAAATTGTAAGATAAAATGGATGAAACTATGGTGAGGATGGATGAAAAAGAGGAAAAAGCTTGATAATGGATGCACAAATGAATAAAAATAGTATTCAAATGAGAAACATAACTTTTCTTTGATGGAAGTGGATCCATTTCTCTCCAAAATTTGAGGTATTTATAAGATAAAATGGTGAATCAAGGGTCAAGATCAAATGGATCAATCAATGGTCAATATGGAATCAAGGGTGAAGACATGGATCAAGGATTCTCATCAATGGATGAGAATCAAAGATCACATGGATCAAATAATCAATCAATGGCTCACAATGATTCAAACAAGCACACTTTCAAAGTTGTTAGAAAGTTTGTTACAAAGTTTGTTAGGAAAGAATATTTCATTTTTGGAGCCAAATAAAAGAATATTCATTTAGAATATTCCCTATGCAAGTGGATGGGTAAGGAAAACTAGTAGTTAGTCAATTAAAACAAAATTTTAATTGTTCAAGTTAAGGAATATTAGGATGTGTTGATTATTTTTAATGAACCAAACTTTATCTCATTAGTTATCTATGAATTGGCCAAATTCAATTGTCAATAACTAAGGGATCGGACAATGAATAGGTGAAATCTTGCTAGGATTTCCCTATGCACTTTGGGCTCTACAAAACCACAGAGGATGATCCCTACAATGTATCTTTAGATACTCTTGTGTCAATTATCATATGCATTGTAATTCTAATAGATGATTTCTCCTTTAATTTCTTAATAGATGAATACCTTAAAGATCTAGATAATATTCATGGCAACATCCTATTTAAGCATGATAAAGTGTTATAATTCATCTTGAAATACATTCACACAAAAAATGGATGTTGAAATTGATTTCGACTGTAGTTGCTAAGAAAGATCTAGGAAATTGTAACATAACATGACCAATACCTTATCCTAGGGTGGAGAATTCTACATCTCATAATTGAAAACATCTAACAACAATATTCATATCATAACAAAGCCTAACCAATAATGCCTTACACCATTGGTGCTAGAATCTTAACCAAAAATACTTAATGATCCGTGCATACATTCACATAAAACTTTATCCATGTTAATATAGATTTAACTCATTCTTTGAAAAAGTGTAATAACAATGAATAAACATTCAATGAAATACAAAAACATGAATAGAATTAATCTTTGATTCCTTTGCATTCATAATCTATGCAAATTATATAATGGATAACATTGGCATTGAATATTTTTTCATTTATATTTCAAAATATGATAGTATTGTTACCATATTCACCATTACAAAATTCAAAAGACTCTTAGAACTTAGAACAAACTCATTTTATTATCTAGACCTGGTTAGAAAAATTCTTTGAGATCAATTTGCTAACAACCTTGTACAATTGGCCTTGAATTCCCTTTTATAAGAACAAGGGAGCAAAACAAGCCTTGGGCCAAATTGTACACATGTCATGTTTTCATTTGACATTTAAATTTACATTCAATGGTAGTTATATTTGCCAAAATCTGAGGGAGAATTCCACACAAGACAAAAACCAATTCTCATTTGTTGATGAAGATTCTCCCACCTTCTGAAAGGCTATTTAGTTAGTGCAGATTTTTCTTTCCATGAGCAACACACCTCTTTCCACATGCTCCAAAACTTGTAGATGAAAAGCATAAAATGAAAAAGGAAGAAATACACCAAATTGCTTGCACGTCTACATTCCATTTCATTACATTTGAACTTGAGAGAGTACAATATCTTAACGTTGATGTATCTAAGGCCTAATTTGTACTAGTTCCAGGCCATGTATTGTACTTCTCCTGCTATAACCTTTATTGTTGTAGACATAAGACCAAAATTTGCAATCACCATTTCACCAGTGCAACAACTTATAGTTCCAAGATGTCAACATATTTGGACTTCTAGAGCTCAAATTCTTTCTCAATAGGCCAATAAAATCCCATAATCTCATCTACCTGTTTCCTGTATGGGTTATATTTGATCACCACCTAGTTTGCCTCTTTGTCAAATTCCTCCAGGAAAATTCCTGTGTGGGTTAACTTATCCATACTGCTTTTCAACATCTCCACATCTACTCCATCACAAATTAATTTAGCTTGAGTGACTATCACCTTATTTGCTTGGTCCTTCCATTTTTGCAAAGGTTTAAATTCATCATTTTCATCTAAAATATTTGCAAATAGACTGAAGCTCCACTCACCAAACCTCTTCACCAACTCCCTAATCTTCATATCTAGAGGCTTAATCAACCCTTGAAATTCCTTTATTACTTTCACAAGCTTAAGGGTTGAGAGAATGTTGGAAGGCTTATTAGCATCATGTGTTGACCCAATAGCCATATCCCTCAATATTTGTGCTCTTAGGATCCATTTAACCATTAATGGGATATCAATCTCCTTATCCCTATCAAAATTTCTTATTTCGCCAAACATTGAAGAATAGTTAGAATGAATGCTAATTAGCCTCCTTTCAATCCCTTTATTTAGGTGTTCTAACACCACAACCACAATATTTAAGTTTCTTACATGAATTAGCTCATCTTGTTTCTTAAATATTTCCTCATAACTTTTTAGCTTTTCAATTAACTCCTTATTGGTGATCTCCACAATTGCAAGTGCATTTGATGTATCTAGAGCTGATGGTGAAATTGGAACATCCTCAGAATCAGGAGGTATAATGTCAGGTGGGATTGGAGGTGGTGAAAGGATAGAAGAGGATGAAAAATTTTCTTGTGGAGAAGGGGGAGGAAAAATTGTTACTTGTGATGATCTAGGTTGTAGTGACTGAAACTATTAGGAAACATTGCATTTAACCCATGATCTTAATCCATTTGCTACATAGACCATGAGAGATAAACATGCATACAAGTAACCACAATGCATAGATCAAATAGACAAGCCACAAGATAACACAAGATATACCCTAGGAAAACCCTCAAGAGGAAAAATCACAGCCTCCAAAACCATCCATACTCCATCATATTATTCAACAATAAACAAATACAAGAGTTACAATGAATAATTTTGAAGCATCAAACCTCTCAATGCATCTCCATGTATCCAAGAATAAGTCCACACATCACATGCCATGCTTCATAAATGCCCTCCTCAAAAAGACTAAATAATGACAACTAACCCACTCATCCCAACCTAAACCACTACATATGTGTTTTCCTTTATAGACACAAGCTCACACAAAATACAACTAGTGGTAAGGTAAAACCATGTACCACAAAACCATGTGAATACAAAATCACTAACCCATTATTTAATATTGGGTACTAATACTTCACTTTATTTAATATTTCCCCAATATTAAATTATTATCGCATGTCTCCCACACATTAAATAATAATACAATGTTACAATACAACATCAAGTACTCCCCAAATAATTACCTAGTGTGATTAACCACTCCACCAAGGTGCATCACAGCTAAATAATTATTTAATTAAAAAATTATAATAAATCATTGTATGCAATGGTGTACAAAACCATATCTCAACATTCTCCCACTTGTTGTTTATATTGCATAAGGGTTCAATACACGAAATACATCATCATAGCCATACATGAAAACTTATGAACCTCCAAAATGCTATTGTGCTCCATCAAGGTACCTAGAATAAGAACAAAGTGACCACCATCTCAAGCAAGAACTCCTCTCATCCTCCAATGTGCCACCTATGGAAGAAAAGGAACATGCCAAGGTGAAAGTGCACCAATCCACGAGCACAAGCATCAAATCCAAGTGATAACAAAGGCTCCCCACAAGCTACTGTCAACTGAAAAACCCACATGATTAGAAATAGCATCCACAACACATGCTAATACATCCAACCATCTATACCTCCAAGGTATCAATACATAAGTAAACTCATTCCAAGAACATGTGTAGCCCATAAACCGTAATCAAGCTCCCTATAACAAACATATCAATGAGGAACATACATATCTAGGAGCTCCCATTGTATAGGTAATGTCAAATAATATCAAGTCTACCAATAAAAACTATGTCAAGGTGTGATAAGTAAATAAAAGCATGAAGTACCAAGAACAATAACAATGATCCACACATTTAACCCAAAAAGCTACATAATCTCTCACAACATATTACCACCATCCTCCCAAGAACATGAACATATAGGAAGGAACCATGAAGAGAGAAAACCTATAAACCATAATGTCCTCCTACCAACACATCAAAAGTGTACTATTATGGCAAGTATGATCTCCTAACAACCCCAAATGAAAATCCTCAACAACATCCATAACACTCAATCTCATAGATCAAGTACAACATATGAATCAATGTAAATTCCAACATGGATGTAGGCCTCTCTAATCAAGAAGATCAAACTCAAAGTAACTATCCCCAATACTAGAAATCATGCCATAAACCATCTCCTAACAATACTTATCAAAGAATGATATCATAAACTCAAATGCACAAGGAGATAATCATGCCATAACATCCCTCAAAATGAATCCTCTAGAACTAAATATCCATAGCTCAAGATCCATATCTATGAAAGATAAAGCATATAAAATCATGCTAAACAATCCTCAAATAAGTATCCATAATCAATCACCATGAATCAACTCAATCCCATTAGAAATCAAAGCACAAAACATACCACATTTGAAAGATATAATGGAAAAATACCTCTCAAATAATAAATTGTCGAGTAGACCAAGAGAGTGAATGAGAATGCTCCTTTAGGATAACCCAACCATTATGAATCACTCCAAGAACAATCTCTATAGACACATAAATTGACCTAGGCCTACAAACTTTATTTTTCCATATCTCTTCTCAATATAATTAAAATATTTAATTATGTCCTCTAGTCCAAATTCAACTATTAATTAAATAATTCTTAATTATTTAATTAATTCATATCTTTTATTCCTCCTGACTATTTTAAATAAATAAATTACATTTATTTTATTTAAATATGTCGCTAATTTCTTGTCTCTCTATAATTAAATAAATTCTTAAATTTATTTAATTATTATTTGCCCATTATTTCCTCCTGATTATTTAAATAAATAAACTTTATTTATTTAAATACGTCATTAATTCCTTATGTCTTCTTATAATTAAATAAATTCCTATGATTTATTTAATTATTGTCCACCTTGTCTATTTTCTCTATAATTAAATAATTCCCCACTTTCTATTTTCCCACCAAGTAAATAATTTGAAATAATTATTTATTGTCACATGACCCCACCACTCTTGAATTAAATTAATTTTGACTTCAAGAGGTCAACTCAGCCTCTTCAATCAAATATTTTAAATTATTATTTGATTTTCTAGTAGCTTCATTTTTCATGCCCAATATCTCCTTGTCACATGCATTCTTGACATTTGAATTGATTTTCCTAAAATCAAATCTCAGCCCTTCATTTCAATTTTTTCCCTAACGCTAATTGTTACTTGTCACATGCAATTTCAGTCTTTGATCTTAGGGCATTTATCAATTTATAATCCTAGTCATTCATCCAAAATTGACTTTTCTATAAAAAGGGGCAATTTCAACCTCATTTGGACACCTCTTGACTTCATGATTTCATGCTTCAGAATTTAGGCTTGCATATTTCATACTTGCAACTGTTGAATAGAAATCCTTCAATATTTGCTTAGGTCTTAGTCATAGGTCTTTGTTGCTCCATAAAATCTAAGGGAAATCATCATTTTACAACAAATGGAGAGGGAAAATGAAGGTCAATCATGGAGGGCATGAAGGTTGCTTGGTGAAATTCTTCCTTTCTATTATGCTATTTTCCTCCTTTGTGATTCATTGTTAAGCTAGGGTTTATTTTAAGCATTTTTATTCATGCTAACCTATATTTTTACCTTAGTAACATTGGTGAAACCGATGCCAAAAGTATATTTTGTAGTTTTTCGTACGACCTTTTCATCCTTTTTTGCAGGTACAGGTATGGAAAGTTGCAAACACAACTTTTTGAGCCACATTTGATGCATTGTGACACATCTGTGTTCGGGAACAACACAACCGTAGAGCCAAGCCACATTTAACACCCGTAGAGATGTATTTTCTCTATTGCAACACATCTGACAGCCCAAACAACACATTTGTTAGTGAGTTGCATTTGACAAACAGAAAGACACATCTTCCTATTGCAGGTTCACTCTCAGTTTTTGGAAAAAAAAATTAGTTTTCTCTTTTCATTTTTTGTAGGTTAGGGCTTTTGGGTTACTATTTTTTTGTTGGCAGCATGTGGCAAGCTGGAAGGAGACACTAACCCTTGTTTTGTTGTTGATTTTACAAATCTTTTTCAATTCTAAAGCAACAAACAAACAAACAAACAAATACAACTTGCATATCACACATAATGGTTTAAAATTAACTTGCATTCACACTCATGGGATTAAAATGAACACAACTTGCATTCAAACTCATCAAGGCTAAAAATTTAATTGCATTCTCATAGCATTGGTTTAAAAATAACTTTGCTTGTCTCACAATAAGTTGGGCTAAAATGAATGAGTGTTTGGTGTGTCTTGTGGTGTAGTGATAACTCCTTAGTGTGTATGCAATTCTCTTGCGCCTTGGTGCGATCCTAAGAAATAAAAAAATTAGGGTTTGTTGCTTTTCCACCCACATATTTCAATTTGGGCATTAAAATGAATGTGTTTTCATATTTGTGTAACCCTGATTTAATAATAAGAGTATCTTGTCCCCTTTCGCACTTGTGTGATCCTAGGTGCAAGAGAAATTTTTATTAACTCTAGTTGGGCCTTTCTTGGTGGGAAAAAGTACTCACCCCAAGGAAACTCAAACTAGCAAGGAGCTAAAGCCAAGCACTCCTGACCGATATATAAATGTGAATGCTACTGGAAAACTTAGCATTACAAGTGCGGATGTGTCACACATACAAGTGATTCCCTCAATACCTACGTGGTGTGAAAAAAATGTAGAGCATAACCTCTACATGTTGGGAAACCTCCTTATCAGAGCTAATCTTGCCTCATGTGTGGCCACCTAAACAGGTTCCCTTACTAAAAACCATTTGTGTAGTTTCCAAAATCCCTTTCTATTCATTGGTGCAGGAACGGTCATTCCCAAGCCATTCCACATTCTCATAGTTCTTAGTAGAGATGAAGAGTTGTCATGGGAGAGTCATGAGAACTCAAAGCTTGGTTGACTCGGAGAAGTGAGTGTTGTGGAGGGGAGATAGTATGGCCAAGCTTCTAACTCATCTGCTAAGAATAAGTGTGGTTGGAGTAATCCAAGTGGGAATCTAGTGAATATAGTCCTTGCCATCCATAGGATTGTGCTTGTTTCCAAAAATTCAAGACAAAATCATGTGTTTTCCAAGTATTTGCTGACTCAATGAACACATTAACAACTTTTACAAATCCGGAAAATCACATTCAAACTGAAACAACCTCACAAATCTTCCAAAATTGCAAGACAACCATACTTTGCTCAAACTGCAATGCAACTGAGACTTTGCAACATGCACTTGACTGTACTAAAATGCATTTGATACACATAACAATGTATTTGATTTAGTGAAATGCAATCGCTATCTAAAACAACACATATGATAATACTGCAATGCATCTGCTGTTTGAAACAATGCATTTGTACCCTACAACACAACTAATATCTGAAACACTGCATCTGCTTGTCATTTAGGAAAATACTGTTACTGTCCTAGTCTGAAACCAAACATTTTTAATCTATTTGTAAACATATTTTCCTAGTGGTCTTTGTTCAAAAACCAAAAAATATTTGCTCAAATTGTCCATCTTTGCACCCTTTAGTTGGCACTTAGCTTTTACCATAGGTTTACCATTGCAACATTTTAGTTGCATCTTAGGTCCACAATCATTTTCAGCATAGACAAACTCTTAGGCCTTCATTTTGTAGACTTTAGAATAGGAAAACTTTCCATACTTTGTGAAACCATTGCCTCCAAAAGTAGATTGTCATTGGACCAAGTCAAAATCACTCCTTTAGTCTTTATCATTTTATGTGAGATATTTCCAGCTCATTAGTCTAGTTTGGAAAACTCACCTTGTCACTTTGTCATTTCATTTGGTCTTACAAAAGTCCTTTGACAATCAAAATTGAAACATTGGCCAAACATTGATGGTTATTTAACCTCTCCTAAAAATCTCCCAAAATTGAGTGCACTTTAGAGTTTGATTCCACCTTGCATACCCCAAATACTTTAGTCTTCTATCATTTTTCATTCCTTTTAGTCCCCACTATCACTTTGCATTGGACCTTCTCTTTAGACAACATTGTCACCTCGCATCATACATTATTGCACTCCTTATTCCAAAAATACCAAAAACATAGTTGCATTAGCATTGTCTCCTTATAACCAAAAATCCAAAAACATAGATTTAGTGTCATATCATCCTCATACAGAGACTTGGTTATCATTCACATTGTCCCTCCTTTATTTTAGAAAATATTATATGGTTGAGACTAGACTACAAAGAAAGAGAAGAGAGATGGATCCCTTTGGACAATGAAACAATCCTTACAACTTTCCTAGTGGCATGAACTTCAACAGTATTGAGAACAATACCGATTATGGGGACAACTTTCATCAATCCTTTTAGTGACACGAACATTGCATCTTCATCGTGCAACAATCCCTTTGAACAATTCATATGTAGAGATGAAAATCGACAAGTATTCATGGAAGATGTAGAGGCAACTACCCAAAACCCTAAAGTGGCTTCCTTTGTAGAATAATTTCTCTTACAAGAATTAGAACATTATTTAGCCATGTTTCTACACCAAGGAACTAAATTTCCATGGGGATTCAAGATCAATACCTTGAGAGCAGCATCACTTGACCATGGCACACAAAATAGTCAACCTTATTCAACACCACTACATAGTGCTAGAAATTCCACAAACATGATCAACAATGCCTCCATTTGTGTGACAAATCAAAATGCCACAAATACAATCAACACTACCTCTATGGGCACAACAACTTCAAACACAACCAATACAGTCAACACATCTGCTTTGGTGACATCAACCATATCACAATCAATGCCACTAACATCGACAATTGCATCACAAACTATTGTGGCTACATTTGGGTCCTCATCCAGTGTTATGGGGACAACCTCATCAAACCTTTTATTTGGGTCCTCATCCAATTCTATAGTGACAACTTCATCAAACCCCTTTAGAAGAAACAAAATACAAATTACTATTCAAGGACCTCAACCCAATGTCAATACCTTGTCACAAGGCACTCAAGTTAATACAAACACTAGTGTTCCCCAAAGGAAAAAAAATTCCACATGGTCATATTTATCAATTTGGTCAAGGAAATCAAGTGACACAACACATGCATCCACTTGGTCATCAAAATATTTAAGGGTCAAAAAAAATTCCTCAACTACAATTTAACACTGTTGGAGCACATATTCCCACATACGCCTCCCATATTCATACTCAACAAGAAGTTCCCACTCAAAATACTCAATACCAAAAAATCACAACTGAAAATATGTAATACACTCAACACCAATATATTCCAAATCAAAACATACCTTCACAACAAATAGGGACTCAAGGGATACAAATTACTAGTATGTGTGATGCCACCAACAATCCTATAGTGGACACACTAATGGCCCAATTTGCTACCCTACAAAAACAAGTGGAGGATATGTAGTTATTAAGCAAGAAGACACACACATCCTTTGATTTATGCCCATATACATTCAACACAAGCCTACACATGCCACCATTCCCTCCAAGATATGTTGTACCAAGTTTCTCCAAATACAAAGGAAAGGCTAATCCCATCAAACATATAAGAGAATTCATGACCAATTATGTAGATATCACATACAAACACACTTATTTGATGAGACTCTTTCCTAGAAGTCTCGCAAGTCCTACACTTGATTGGTTCGCAATCTTACCCAAAGGGATAAAATCATGAGCTAAACTCACCAATAATTTTTTGGAAAATTATGCCTACAATATTGACACTGACATCACTATTGCCACATTATGTAAGACTACCCAAGAGGAAAATGGTGAAACATTCATCCCATTCTTCCAAAGATGGTGAGTTCTAGCAAGTCGATGTCCCATTGAGATACCCGAAAGGAAAAAGTAAACATGTTTGTTCAAAATCTTGTTGGACCATTGGCATACAACTTATAAGTCCATTTTTGCACTACCTTCACAGACCTTGTAGAAAAAGGAGTTCAACTTGAAAAATATCTCATTGCAAAATGTGAACTTAAATATGCCAGCAAGAACATAAATGCGAACCCAACTAATGATAAGAACAAGTATTGGGTCAAGAACAAAATACCAATGATGGCATTGTTGATGCTAAATTAGTAAATACAACAGGTCTTGAAATCATGTTTAGAGGCTCTCAACTACAAAACGATCATTTTACCACCCCAACACCTACAAAAAATTCCATTCAAAACAATCAAGACTAAGGACAACAATAAAAAAACCCGACAATTTCCCAAAAAATGCACATACACCCCCTTGGGAGAACCAGTTGAAGTTGTCCTCAAGAAACTTATTCAATCAAATGTCATCACATTGCAAGATAATAAATTGTATGCCCCAGGGAAGTTCAAACCATCATGGTGGGATGATAATTCCTTCTATGATTATCATCAAACAAAGTGACATAAAACTTCATCCTATAGAAATTTGAGAAATCTCATACAAGATCTTATTGAAAGTCATGTGATTGAACTAGGTGGTCAAAAATTTCCTTCTAACTCGGACCATACCATTCACAAAAATCCACTACAAGATCATGGTTTAGGTAATCCCTCTACATCAGGTCAAAAGACTAACAACAGGGCCAATTACACTTGTACTGCCTTTGACTACTCAAGTAGACCTATAATTAATCACATTCGAGTTGATGATGAACATGTTAATACTGTCGCCATTAAAAAGACTCTGAAGTGTAATGTCACCACTCATCAAGGAAAGATCACAATACCTGGTCCTTCTGAGACTCTGGAGTGTAATGTCACCACTCATCGAGGCAAGAGTACAATACCTGGTCCTTCTGTTAAACAACCACAACCCAAAGCAAAATTCAACCTTGTTGATTAATTAGGAAAAACCCCCACACAAATTTCCATAATTGAACTATTGCGCATCTCACCCACACACAAAGCTATCCTTGATAAGGCCTTAAATTAGTCTTTTTAACCTACCGACATTGATGTCAACCACTTCGAAGCTATGGTTGGATATTTGACTGCTTCCCATCATGTCACCTTTTCAGATCAAGATTACTCCTTGCCTAAACCATCTCATAATGATGCATTACATATTGAAGTGTTCATCCACAAACACAAGGTTAGACAAATCTTAGTAGATGGTGGAGTAGGATTGAACATATGCTCCTTAAAATTGGTTAAGGTGTTAAGATTATCTAATGCATGTGTAGATCCCACCAAAAGAATAGTCATAAAAGCATATGATGATGAGGAGCATTCTTTAAAGGGAATTATCACACTCCCCATTCGTGTTGGGCCAGTAATTATAGATACCGCATGTCAAGTCCTGGATCTTGAGTTATCTTACAATATCCTACTTGGTCGACCTTGGATTCATGCACTAAAGGTCGTACCGTCTACCTATCGCCAATTTTTTAAGTTTCCTTTCGATGGTACTGAGATTACCATACTTGGTGATCCTGATCCCTTCTAGTATTGCACCAACTTGAGAGGCCTTTCTGAACACCAAGTTCCTATAAATCATGAAGCTTTGACATCCACCTCTTCCAAATACATCGATTTGTCTACACTAACTAAATCATTCATGTCCACTCCTTCATCTTCCACCACACCGTCTACTTCCACCATCTCAAGTGCCGATCCAAACATCAAGATCCACGAAAAAGGCTATGGTGAGTATAAATGGAACACAACCTATTGTATTACCAAGATACCCAAGTCTCCAAAATCTTATGGTAGGCTTTGTTTCAGACTAGAGCCCAAAGAGGTCTTTAAAGTTCCTCCTACAATGACTTTCACAAACTGGGGAGAGCTAAATAAAGAGGAAATTGAAGATATATTGAACTTGATTTACAAAGACATGGAAGACCTACCTTTGTTACTAGTACAACAGTATGCAAAAGGCTATGAGATAATGAAGGCAAAAGGCTATGATGGAACTAGTGGAATTGGTATAAACAAGACTGGAAGAAGAGAACCTATAATTCCTTCTAGAAGACCAAAGAATCTGGGGTTAAGGTTTAATCCAATCAAGATTGACGGTCCACGCACCCATGTACTTTTAGGTGAGGGCATAAATTCTTCTACAAGTGTCGAGAGAATTGAAGACTCCCATACTGAGACTGACTCACATGAGTAGGAATTTGGTTCTGAAAGATCCCCGAGTGACTATGAGATTGATGATTTTTTTGAGAACCAGATGAGCCTTCTTTTGATGAAAAATTTAGACAAATGTTTAACGTTGAACCTTCTAAAGATCCTCCTAAATTCCCATTGAAAAGAGAAGACTGGGTAAAAATATTTTGGCCTCCTAATGATGACAAACCTAAACCACCACCTGGCCCTATTGACCATCATTCTGATGCATTTTTCCCTTATATTGACCATGATTCCCACTTGTTTGTCCCCTATTTTGACCATGAGTCCAACTTGCCTGAGTCTAATGAAGATGACGATTGGATGGAATCCTCCTGGGACTTTGAGGACAATTTTTTCTTTACCCTTTTAGCCTCAATTTGCATGCTTTCAGCCTCATCTCCACCTTTCACCAACATTGATGATGACATCTCCCTTATCTACCCACAACTCGTTGATTGGGACCAACAAGACTCACCTATCATGGACACTTTTGAGAATGATGAGGCTATTGCAGAATTCATGGGACTTCGTGAAGGAATACCAAGTGGGGACTATAAGGTTAGATTTTCTATAGATCTTGATTCTACAACATACTTTGGGGAGACTGGTCAATCCTCTAGTCACAAAAGTAATAAAAATAAAACAAGAAAAGATGTCTTTAGGTGAAAACTGTAAGGCACCTTCTGATGACACAAAATTAAAAAAGAAAGGATGTATCCAAGGGTGAAAACCTCTCTGAGGCACCTAAGGATGGAGGATTGGATTTTCTTCCTATTACCTAAGAGAGATTAGAAATGCTCATTGAAGATACCATAGAATTCAATTTAGCCACACTGGAAAACCCCAAAATGGTTCTCTTTGTAGCCTCGTTGATAGAAGAAGAAAAGCTCGAGTTTCAAGATTTTTTCTTAGAACGTAAGATCAACTTCCCATGGTCCTATGCCGATATTCTAGGATTAGATCCAACTTTAGTTTTGCACCACCTGCCCTTGCTTCTAGAGAAAAAAATAGTCAAACAAAAGCTACAAAAGATGCACCCACAAATTTCCTTATTAGTCAAATCTAAACTCAAAAAGTTACTAGATGAAGGGTTCATAAGATCAATAGATTATGCTGAATGGATATCAAACCTCGTACCTATCACCAAGCCAAATAGTAAAATACGTATTTGTGCAAACTTTAGGGATTTGAATAAGGAATGTCCAAAAGATGACTTTCCACTTCCAAACATAGACATCATAGTAGATCTCACAACAGGATATGAGATGATGTCCATCATGGATGGTTTCTCGAGATACAATCAGATTTGCATTGCTCCAGAAGATCAACACAAAACATCATTCACTTGTCCCTAGGGTACATATTGTTGGAATGTTATGCCTTTTGGCTTGAAGAACGTAGGTACCACATACCGATGAGCTATGACCACAATATTTCATGATCTCATGCACACAATGATGGAAGACTACATTGATGACCTCCTAGAAAATTACTTAACACACCGTGATCACCTAAAAGAGCTAGATAGAATCTTTAAAAGGATAGAAGAGTATAAGGTTCATCTCAACCCTATGAAGTTTTCTTTTGTGTGACTTTAGGTAAACTCCTAGGGTACATAATTTCTCATTGAGGCATTGAAGTTGACCCAACTAAAGTCAAAACAATCTTAGACATGCCTCCATCGAAGGGAATCAATGGGCTTAGAACATTACAAGGAAGATTACATTCCATCTAATGATTCATTGCATAGTTAGCTGAAAAATGTCAACCTTTCCAATATTTTCTACACAAGGGAATCCCCTTTGTGTGGACCGACAAGTGTCAAGTGGCCTTTCAACAAATCAAAGACTTCCTCCTAACACCACCAGTCCTAATGCTGCCCATTGATGGAAAACATCTTATCTTGTACATTTTGGTAACCACTTCCACATTGGGAATTACTCACATAGAGTGACCATGATGAGAAAGAAAGAGACATATATTACATTAGTTGCACCTTGGTTGGATATGAACTTAACTACACTCCCATTGAACGTAGTTGTATTTTCTGCTTAGAAATTGAGACATTAAATGTTGAATCATAAAACACAGTTAGTGGCTAAGATAAATCCATTAAAGTATCTCCCTAGTCAGGAAGCATTAATAGGACAATTGGAAAAATAGGTCATTATACTAAGTGAATATGACATATAGTATGTGGAACACAAAGCAATAAAAGGACAGGTCATAGCTGATCATCTCACTGACGCACTTGCACAATGTGATCACTTGTTGGTAGTTGACTTCCTAGAAAAATCCATCTTTCATGTAGGCCCTCAATTACCTTGGAAACTCTATTTTGATGTGTCCCATACAGGTCATGGCTTAGGAGCAGGCATATTTTTCATCACACCACAAGGAGATTCTATTCCCAAGTCATTCCAAATCATCTTCCCATGCACTAATAATGTTGTTGAATATGAAGCACTCGTAACATGACTTTGAATGGCCATCAAGTGGAAAAGAAAAACACTCCTAGTTTTTGGAGATTCTCAGTTAGTTATCAACCAAGTCAATGATGAGTACGACACCAAGGATGAGAAGTTGATGCCCTATGAGCATATGGTGGATAGTTTCCTTTCATATTTCCATATGATCTCTTTTGAGAAGTTCCTAGAGCACAAAACAAAGTAGCAAACGCTATGGCAACGATTGGATCTCTCTTAGATATTCCTAGTAATGTGCCACAATTTGAGTTCTTATTGGAACAACTGTTGTTTCCCACTTATGATATTCCTGAGTCTGAAATGGTTTATGAGCTAGTTGGTCCTAATTCTCCTTGGTACTAGGACATATATGATTACCTCCATTCCCAAACTCTCCCAAAAAACCTTTATAATAACCAACACAAGTCCTTTATTCATTAAGCCGCCTGTTATACCATCATCAGTGACACCCTATATAGACACATATTTGACAATACCCTTCTTCGATGTCTTGACACAGATGAAGCACAAACAACCTTACGTGAGGTAAATGAGGGTGTATGCAGATCTCATTCGAGTGGCCCAACATTAGCCAAGAAAGTTATGAGACTTGGGTAACCATGGAAAAAGATGCCCTTCAGTTTGTGAGAACATGTCACCAATGTTAGATACACAGTGATCTCACTCATGCTCCCACATAAGAACTTCAACCAAGCACTTCTCCTTAGCCATTCCAACAATGGGGACTCGACCTGGTGGGTAAAATCCATCCAACTTCATCCAATGGCCACAAGTTCATTATCACTGCCATTAAATATTTCACCAAATGGATAGAAGCCATTCCCCTCACCTACATAACCAGTAAGCAAATTTCCAAATTCATCCTTAATTATATTATCTACCGGTATGGTGTTCCCCAATCCATCATCACAGACAACGGTCGTCCTTTCAAAAATCAGGATGTTTGTGAGCTTTGTGAACCCTTCCGTATCCAATATCATTTCTCCATGCCTTATTACCTGTAAGGTAATAGTCAAGCTGAGGCATCTAAAAAGACAATCATCAATATTCTTAAGAAGATTGTCAATGACGCTAGCGATGACTGGCATCTCCAACTTAATCACACTCTATGGGCTTACCGCACCAACATCCCCACACCTACTAGCGCCACCCCATTCACTTTGGTCTTTGGATTTGAAGCTATCCTACCCATTAAGGTTGAAATCCCCTCCTTAAGGCTCTCCATGAAGGGATTGATTGATGATGAGGAATGCCGACAGTCTCAATTGCATGAGCTAGAATTGTTAGAAGAACGTAGACAAAATTCCTTGAATTACTTATAGGCATATCAGAACCGCCTTTTCCAAAGTTACAACAAAAGAGTTATGGTTCAAAAGTTTGACATTGGTGACTTGGTCTTGATGCAAAATCCAAAGAATCAAACTGACTATGAGAAGCTCAACAAGTTTGAGTCTAATTGGTTGGGTCCTTACATCATCACCATTGCATTTGGTTCGGGCACCTACCAGTTAGCTACTCTAGATGAGAAACAATTGATAGAACCTATCAATAGTTTGCATCTACACAAGTTCTACACATAGCATTAGAGAGCTTTGCTAAAAACCGTAAAAATACAAAAAAATACAAAAAATACAAAAAAATCATCACCCTGATGAAAACCCGACAAACATGCATCTTGGTGACACAAAAAAAATAGCTTGATAAAAATGATCAAAACTACACAAGTAAAATGAGCCTAAAATAAGTCAACTCTAGCCACAGTCAGTTGCGTTGCTCCATCCTTCAAATGTATAGTGTTGCAACAATTGCATCGTTTGGACTCACAGATGCATCACTTTCTTGCAATTGTATTGTTTCCCCTCGCAGATGCACCTCTTTTGATCACATGTGTTGAATCCACCCGCTTTTGCATCTCATTTTGGTGATTGCGTTGCATGACCCAACACATGCATTGTAATCTGGCACTTGCATTGCAGTAGTACACAATTGCCCCGCTTTACACTAAAGCCTAGACTACTCCTTGCATTTGTGTCACGATGCATAAAATGCATGTAACGTGAATGCGTTTGCATGCTTTATGCACACAAATGCATCAAATTACCAAGCAACACATCTGAAACCCCTAACTTCGACACCCTAAAAAGCATGTAAAATGATGAAATTACAAAGTGGGTATAGGGTACATACCGGTGGCTCTGTGCCCTCTAGTTGTCGGTATGTCTGTACTCGGTATTCATGGTGATTGGTCTTTGGAATCGTCATCTTCACGTAAAGTCCTCTCGCTCTAAGCTCTGAATCTCCTAAAGACAATAGTGAAAATGAATTACCTTTTTACCCTTCTCAAGCCTATTTATAGAGTGAAAATTAGGGTTTTCCTCTAGGGGTTATCAAATCAACTGGGCCATTGTTTTTCTGGTTATCAAATTGACTTATCGGGGCACTTTCCAAAATTTTCTAGCACTTTTGTCAAAATTTGTAAATTTTCTTGAGGGGGCATAGATACTCTATACCTTCACTAAGGCATATCTTGAACTGAATTTTCTTTGTCACAATTCAATAAAGTGCATTATGACAAAGAGGGGAAAAATGTAGACACATAAAATTGACCTAGGCCTGCAAACTTTATTTTTCCATATTTCTTCTCAATATAATTAAAATATTTAATTATGTCCTCTAGTCCAAATTCAACTATTAATTAAATAATTCTTAATTATTTAATTAATTCATATCTTTTATTCCTCCTAATTATTTAAATAAATAAACTTTATTTATTTAAATACACCATTAATTCCTTATGTCTTCTTACAATTAAATAAATTCCTATCATTTATTTAATTATTGTCCACCTTGCCTATTTTCTGTATAATTAAATAATAATAATTAATTATTTAATTATCTTACTAAATTTTCTTCTAATTTTAAATAAAGTCATTTATTTAAACTTCCCCACTTTCTATTTTCCCACCAAGTAAATAATTTGAAATAATTATTTACTGTCACATGACCCCACCACTCTTGAATTAAATTAATTTTTAATTCAAGAGGTCAACTCAACCTCTTAAATCAAATAATTTTAAATTATTATTTGATTTTCTAGTAGCTTCATTTTCCATTCCCAATATCTCCCTGTCACATGCATTCTTGACCTTTGATTTGATTTTCCTAAAATAAAATCTCACCCCTTCATTTCAAATTTGTCCCTAACCCTAATTATTACTTGTCACATGCAATTTCAGCCTTTAATCTTAGGGAATTTCTCAATTTCTAATCCTAGCCATTCATCCAAAATTGACTTTTCTATAAAAAAGGTAATTTCAACCTCATTTGGAGACCTCTTGACTTATGATTTCATGCCTCAAACTTTAGGCTTGCATACTTCATTCTTGCAATTGTTGAATAGAAATCCTTCAATATTTTCTTAGGTCTTAGTCATAGGTCTTTGTTGTTCCATTAAGTTTTAGGGCAAACATCATTTTACAACAAATGGAGAGGGGAAATGAAGGTCAATCATGGAGGGCATGAAGGCTAGTTGGTGAAATTATTCCTTTCGTTTATGCTATTTTCTTCCTTTGTGCTTCATTGTTTAGCTAGGGTTTATTCTAAGCATTTTATTTCATTCTAACCTATATTTTTACCTTAGTTACAATCTCCTCTATCAGTCCATCATAAATCACGTCTGTACCTAGGTGAAAGCTCCTTAGTCTTCCTACTAAAACCTCCAAAGAGTAATCTTCTCAAGAAAATGTATCTAATCATGAGAGAAATCCAACCATCACCTACATCTCCAAGTATCCATGAGTACTTGTAACCAATCAATCCATGCCAAACTTCAAATGCAACATAGCACCATCATGAAGTAATCAAGCAAATGATCAATGTACTCAATACAAAGAGGACTACCACAATCAATGTCAAAGCCCCAACCATAAAATCAAGAACCTATCATGACAACATGATCTAACCATCTCCTCGTAGGAGATCACATGCACCAAAGCATACATCCTTGTATGAAGAGAGCACATGTACCATGTCAAACACTAAACTAGAATCAAGAGTAATCCATGACATAATAAAAAAATCACTCTAAACCAAGGAATCATATCTCCAATCCCATGAAGATAACCATCATTAATGATGCATCCACATCATTGCCAACAACTCTCATTGAACTGTGGTACGATCGACACATGGCATCATGAAAACTGTCCTCTCCATGAAGATCATATAGGTTTGCACACACTAAACTACAATATTAGTAACATACAAGTGAAACCAAGATCTCCAAGCCAAGAGGATACATACAATTGCCATCAAAACATCACAAACCAATCCAACATTGCCAAGTCATCACTGTCAAAAAGCTCCCATTGAAAGTGTATAAACAATGAATGTACCAAGCTATCATGAAATCATGATCAAACCACATGCTATAGGTCCCATCACTTGACTAATCAAATACTCTAACCATCCATCCTCTCAATCCCAAAGCAACATACTAATGTACAAATTACCATATACAAGGCCAACTAATAAAATCTACAACAACAAGGAATCAAACCTGGTGGATATAGATAGTCCACATCCAAGTCATCCCACTACAACTAAATGGGTGATCAATCCATACAACTGCATAACTCATAGATCCAACCATTGAAACATGTAAACTCATCATCACGTTAGTAATCTACACACTGATATATCAAAGAAGATAATCCTATAGACATCAAGACTAAAATTCCAAATCAAACACAAATTTGATTTTCAAACCATGTCCACAAATGGGAAATCATGGTCAAGGAACCAAATAAGCATCAAGAAGATAAGAACAATCTCCTAATACCAAACCATATCACCACCAAACAACCACATACATGATCATATTGTGCTAATGCATCAAATATACCTGCATATCCATGAAACCATAACCATAGCCATAATTGTACCTACACTCAACTATCATCCACACGAGACTTCAAGTCTCAAACCATGACCAACCATGTCCTCAAAACCAAAGACAACCAGTGTAACTGTCACCATCAAAGTCCAACTCTGAAAAACACCTATTAACCTGTACTAGGAAGCACGAAACTGATAATCAGTTGTACCATCATAAATATCATATAAAAACATGTACTCCCTCATGGTTTCACCTTTTGACTCATCTTAATGCTCACATAATCACACCCCAAATTTTAGGCACCTACAATCGATTAGATAACTATCAAACTCATCCAACTCCCTAAATTGATAAACAATCTAAACCACTGGGTAGCACACTGCAAATTCTCTCCAAGGCATTTTTGAAATTGAAAATCTAATTTTGTATGCAAAAGTTATGACCAAAACCATGCAAATGAGAACATCTGACTTCCAGGTTCCAAAAACATATCAAAATGGAAAAATTAGGGAACAAATCCTATACCATTGTGTAGTACTCAAAACCAACTTTTTAACAACTACAAGAAGTTGAAAAATAGACATACTAGGTGAAAGTTATGCAAGTTTGAAAAAAACTGATGTAAAAAGACCAATTCAACCTCTTTGTGGTGCTCTGGTGGCTCCAAGGTGGCTCGTTGGTGGTTGGCTAGTGGCGCCACCACTTGGGGTAGTGGAATTCAAAAAGGATTTAAATTTTGTTTAATTTTCCAAAATAAAAATTTTCCACTCCTTCCATTTTATCAGACCCGACTGGTTATTAATTTTGACATATACAAGTTTTGAAATCTGGCTTTCTCAAACTTTATTGACAGATTTTCAATTCTTTAAAAACCATTTAAAATTTTGGAAAAACAAAACTTCTTATATCGGTGGTTAAGATTTTTTTAACTGGGCCCACTGGCAAGCCTGCCAACCGGAGTTTGGTAGACTACCGGTGGCCGACACTAACAATGTCATGCACTGTGAGCCACATGCTGGAAAGGTATGGGGAGGTGGTAGATTTTAGCCTCCCCAAAAACTTTTTTTTTTTTTTTGATTTGATTTTTAATATGAAATTTCTAACCTGTGTTTTTATTATTTTTTAGGTATAAATATTTTATTTTAATAAAGCTCAATACCCAAAATTTTTTATGGAAAAATTAAAAAATGACTAATATTATATTTTTCAATAATTTTTGCACATGGGAAAATTGGGAAACTGAAAAGGCCATAAGACTATTTTTTTTTGCATTTTTTTCAACTTTTCCAAAATACGTCAAATTTTATGTCAATCTTCATCTCTTTGCCATCTTGAATCCAACCATGAGGTCCATTTTTTCTCAAGAGGTCATCTATGAAATTTCCCCTACATAACCCTCATATGAAAAATCAAACCAAGAAATCCTCTTTAACCCAAATTTGGAAAACTTCATATTTGCAATAAACCCAACAAATATTGACAACAAAAAAACCCAAATCTGCATACAAACACCTGCAACATGTGTTCCATATCTTTTAATACCTCAAACCCAACATGCATGTGCATGGCTTCAACATTGCAAAAACTCTCAAACTAGGGTTATAACTAAAATTATTCATGAATGTTATGATACCACTTGTTAGGAAATATTGCATTTAACCCATGATCTTAATCCATTTCCTACATAACCCATTAGAGATAAACATGCATACAAGTAACCACAATGCATAGATCAAATAGACAAGCCACAAGATAATACAAGATATACCCTAGGAAAACCCTCAAGAGGGAAAAACCTAGCCTTCAAGAGCATCCATTCTGTATCATATTATTTAACAATACACCAATACAAGAGTTACAATGAATACTTCTGAAGCATCAAGCCTCTCAATGCATCTCCATGTGTCCAAGCATGAATCCACACATCCCATGCCATGTTTCACAAATGCACTCCTCAAAAAGACTCAATAATGATAGCCAACCCACTCAGCCCAACCTAAACCACTACACAAGTGCTTTCTTTTATAGACACAAGCTCACACAAAAAAACACAAATGCTAAGGTAAAACCACATACCACAAAACCATGTGTATACAAAACCACTAAACCCTTATTTAATATTGGGTACTAAGAATTCACTTTATTTAATATTTCCCCAATATTAAATTATTCACATATCTCCCATACATTAAATAATAATACAATGTTACAATACAACATCAATTGGTCCCTGACTAATTAGCCAGTGTGATTAACCACACTACCAAGGTGCATCACAACTAAATAATTATTTAATTACAACATTATAATAAATCATTTTATGCAATGGTGTACAACACCATATCTCAATAGAAACTTTTCCTTCCATAATGCCATTTGCAATTACATTTTTGTTGTTTTATGTTGGCTCACATTATATTCAACAAAAATATCATTGTATTATGTTTTGAAATTGTCCCTTTCTTCAGTTAAGGACTTGTTGATGGTGCTTTTAGCACTATAACAACTCAGAAAAAATACAAGTATCCTATCTCTCTTGAAAGTTAAATTTCTATTAGCAAGCCTTAAGAAACAACCTGAAGGTCTCTAATGTCATGTCTTGACAATGCAAAACAACTCGGTGATAATATGTGAAAATGTTGGTAATCACAACCAACCTTACTAAAAAATATTGGAAGCTTCAATATTCATCAAATGTAGCAATAATGGTGATGATTTGTGAATCTTTATCTAATAATAATTTAAAAGAAATAGAAAAATATGTAGGGTTTAAGAGAGATATTTGATCTAAAACCTAAGATCAAGTATGAAAACAATAGAGTGTCCAAGATGGATCAATCTTCCAAAACCAATCTCTACTTAACCAAGATTAAATCCACAGTATCACAAAGAAAATGCAATCTCCAAAGGAATTAAATATTTTTAGATTGCAAATATTTAAACATACATTCGAACATTCACAATTGAACTTGAGTGAAAAATATAGTAGGCCAAGCTAACTTTACACAACAATCCACAATCAATAGATCACTAAAAGTATGGATTGAAGATTCCTCAACACCTCAAACACTTTATCATGAACAAAAATGAATTGCAACTAGTTCTAAGATTAATCATAAAATACTTACTCAAAAGATAATAGATTAGATTAACAAGAAAAATGCATAAATGAAACAAAACAAAGAACACCAAAGAACAATGTCTCATTTGTATTCAGTTCACCAAAAAAATGCAACAATTCAAGTTCCTCAGAATGTAACAACTTAGCAGCTATCAACTATGCACTACTCACTATCTGCTATTAACTATTGACTATTAGCCTTACAAATGAGGAGGCGACCTCGATTTATAGAAACTCCCAAGTCAGGTTAGCCCAAGGAAAACATAAATTAGGGTTTTACAATTAGGTTGGCCAGATAGGTTGGCCTTCACAAATTTACAATAAATAATACAGGATCCACCTCAAAAGGAAATTTTATAATTAAATATATTACATGGCATGGAATCCAAGGTGTGGCTGACTTGCATCCTAGGTAGGATCAATGTAGATGGCACAATCTTCAAGATAATCAAGCTTAGTCATCTTTTTTTTCCTTATCTTCTTCCCTCCTAGAAATTTCTTGAACTTTTGAAAGCACAATATCTAGGTTGGCCTGAGTTGGAATTGGTATCAAATTAATTCTTGTTTTAATTGAATTTAGCTCTCCTCCATATTCAGCCAAAGTTTTCTCCCCATTGCCATAAATCCCTTGATATCTATCCAAACTAGAAATATAAATTGTAGCATCTTCAATTTGATTTTTTATTATAGGTCCACTATCACTTGGAGAGTAAACCTCATGCCACCATTTCTGCAACTATTTGAGATTTAAATTGCTCTTTCCAAATTTCCTTCTTTAAGTGACAATTGTTCTCTCAACCTTTGCCACATCCAACCTTTCGGCTTGCAGCTCAACTTGACCAGGTAATCGTTGTTCAACTCCCTACAAGAGATTTAAGAGATACACACTAAAGAGGGTGTTGAGAGAGATTACATTCTCAAAATACTAATAGACTATTCAACTACCACACCCCTTTAGGGTTTCACTTCGAGCTACACGCCATCATTCAACATCCAATTTTGGCCGTCAGATAAGCAGTCAAACAAATCTCCACCATCGAGCTTAGGGTTCTCCATGAGTCACTGAGTCAACCATAAAGCACATGGTCCCAAAAGCCATCTGTCCTCCATGTCATAGCCACTTGTCAGCCTCCATCATGATCCACCAACCTTATTGGGTCCCAAGTGGTCCCCGCTATCCATGTAGTATCCATGTCACTACCGTACGATTGACGTCACCATCCACACATACTGGTCCCACCTTCCATCGGTCATGTTGCCAAGTTAGGAGAAATCTTAACTTCACAACCTCTAGTTGGAGGTTAGGATATTCTTGAAACTTGCGACAAGGAAGGGATCACCAAGTTGGGAGGTTATGAAACTTACAAACCTCATGAAATGAGTTTGGAAGTTAAGAAATCTAGTGATCCTGCGATGAGCTGACAAAGGGATTGCTTCGTCGCTCAAAACCCAAACTTCCAAACCTCTATTAGAGGTTATGAATTTCTCAAAACCCACAATGTACCAACAACAAAGGAAGTAGCCTTCCCTTCACATTCGCTAAGTTGGGAGGTTACAAAATGTCAAAACCCTGTGACTTAAGTTGGAAAAACTTGAAAACCAATGACTTAACTCAGGTCGATGAAGTATGAAAACACAATTGCTCCAGGAAGTCAATCAAGCCAGTAATTTGAGTCACAATTCTCAACATTCTCCCACTTGACGAAGAAATTACTGGCTCCTTCGAAAGAAAACACAAGAATCTTAAACAATTCTTTGGTGCTCCAACCAAGATGCATGCAACGACATCCAAGATGTCCACCAACTCAGGAAACAGTTCTAGCTATCCACCATAGGAAAAGGAACGAGCCAAGGCAATAATGCAACAGTTTCAAGAACACAAGCATCATATCCTATAGACAGAAAGGGAACCAACACTTCCACCACTCCAATGTGCTCACGAGTTATACAAAAGTAATATCAACTTCAAAGCCCAAACTAGAACACAACCATGAAGCCACCCTCTAGAAACAAGATAGAACGCCAACTAGAAAAAAATCAGAAAATTGATTTCTCCCATCCAAATGAACAACCCACGCAACTGAAAATAACAAACACAACAAGTACTACTCCATCCAATCATACATACCTCCAAGGTATCAATATCAAAAAACTCATGCCACTTGACATATCGAACACATAAACAAAAAATACAAGCTCCAAGTGCCAACTAGTTGAAGAAGACCAAACACATCTAGAAACTCCCACTGCATGGGTAATGCCAAAAACTAAAAAAGAATCAAGGTATACTGAGTCTACCAATAGCATAACATAGAGAGTGTAAACATGTAATTACAAGGAACCATCCACAATGATATACACATCATGTAACTATAGAAAATCCTCCTCATACACCTCTAAATACCAACTATGTCACCTTATCCTCCATGTATCCATGAGCACCTACAACTGATCATCTCATGCTAAACTCCAAATGCAACATTGCACCACCATGAAGTTCTCAAGCATATGACCAATGCACCCAATACAAAAAGAATTACTAGACCATTGTCAAAGTTCCAATCATCTAAACCAAGAACTTATCATGACATCATGATCTACACATCCCCCTTAGGAGATCCCATGCTCCAAATGGTCTCAAGAGCAATGCATCATGCCAAAACTCTAACGCACAATCAAGAGTATACCATGACATGAAACATAACAAACTCTAAAACAACATCACCTATCAACCACTGCCAACACCTCAACAAAACAATCCAAGAGTCCTCCATGGCTCCAAGATGTTACACATCTTCAAATAGTGTCCATGTAAATGTGAAATAACCCTTCTGTAACAACAGGATCTAAGAGTCCCTCCTACTAACATCTACAACACTAAAGAAGATAATTCACCACCACGTGATGAACCCATAGTCACTGCTAAATCTCCCATTGAAATGTGACAATGATCTTTTCAAGCATCATGACCAAACATCTGCTAAACTCAAGATCCTCTAGCTCTGCAACAACAACATTTCCATCTGACAACAATGCCAAGCAACACCAAGATCTCCAAACTAAGTAGACCAAACCATCATTTTCACAAGCTTACGCAAGGAAATGTATCCAAGATATCCATGACATCATGATACACATGTTACAGGTCCCCATAGCCAACTATTCAGGTACTCAACACCATCCATCCTTTCATCTCAAAGAAGCTACACCAATGCACAAGTGACCACAGACAAGGCTAGCTGATAAGTTTGCACCAACAATGAATCAACCTCATGGATATAGACAATTCACTTCCAAATTGTCTCACATCAAACATGTAGGTAAAGACAACCCACAATATTGCACAACCTGTAGATCCATTCAACAGAAACATGCAAACCCATCATCGCACTGGACACTACAAAACAAAGATCTCAAAGAGAACAACAATGTAGACAACATGACTCAAACACCAGATCAAGCACAGATCCAATTCACCAATCATGTCCACAACGAGCACCATAGTCAAGGAACCCAAAAGCATCACCACAATAATGTTGAGTGACAAATCACATACCAACACTCCCAAGTAGAAAAAATGTCACACCTCCTCAAACCATGCCAAACTAAAACTATATCATTTAGTCACACCCTAGAAGTTAGGGTCTAGAAAATAGCTTAACAACAACTCCATATAACCACAAGTTTTTCTTGACCACGTAAAACCTGCAAAACCACAAAACAATGCAAGTACAAACCATCCTTAAAAGGAAACAATAGTTTAGGAACTCTAGGCAATTTTCAAGCCAACTCCAAAACCACCAATATGCACATGCATATGAGAGACAGGCTATTACAGAAGCTTCCAGATCATCCAATGATCAACTCCATAGCCTTCATGCAATTGAGGTACCAGAAAAATTGTGCCTTCCAATATTGGGACAAACCACCCAACATAAGCACATTACTCCATGACTAAACAACAACCCAAGCTTCTCCAAATCATCAGGGAGCCTCTCACACAAACACCCAATATGAAAGCTTTGCTACAACACAGCTAGAAGGAAAAACATTCCACCCCATGCATCAAGGTTATACCGCTGCCAACTCATGAGCTTTAGGTCACATCATTTCAATATGACCAACTCAAGTCTCTCCATCTTCACCATCTTCCATGCTGTGTGTTGTCTTAGAAACTTTAATAGAAAAGCAAGAACTTCCACTCTACAGAGGATCAATACATCAGCCGATTCCTTGAGATTTCCTCAAGCCCAAGACTAAGAAATCTTCACAGAAGGAATACCTAGAACCAACAACACACTAGGAAGAAACACATCCCAAAAGATGGCTCTAATACCACTTTTTGGTATCATGGAGTCCTAGAATCCACTCTTCCCATTGTCACACAGCTTTGATACCACTTTTTGGGAAAAAGGAAGAGTATGGACGCACACGTCAACTATGCCATAAAGCGAAAACAGGCACAATTCAATTCCCATATTGACCCTTAGATAGAAACTCATACAAATCAGTTTCAACAACACTATTAACAAATTCAATAGAACCAACAACCTTCAAAGATGAAACAGAAGACATGAACACCCAAATATACATGGGGAAAACCATTTTGGGTAAAAAACCCCACACTCCAAAAGCCCAGATCGCCATTTGTATTATTCAACAAAAAAAATAGTTACAATACAATTTCAGGCTCATAGCCTTTACCAAGTTTACATCTTGTTTCATTCTGAAGAGTATTTGGCAACATAACCCCTCGCAACCACCTCTCTCAGCAACAAACATCTCATGGCTACACAACTACATGACTCGACCACTAGCCTCTTGGCCTCACTATCACATAGTTGCTCGGTCTTCACCTTCTGTGAGATCTATCTCTCCCTCTTGACTTACTAGCTTCTCAACCAATTCGGCAACACCTCGGCCTACATCAGCCTCTCGGCTTGCACCCAAGTTCTTGGCTAGTCTGCGCCTAGCACCTCGGCCTCTCAACTTGTTCGATGCCCAGCACCACGAGTCCTGTTTGGTGCCCAAGCTTCTAACCTTCACACAACCCCTCAGCTTTCATGCATCCTCTCGGCAACCACACAACCTATTGGCCTCTGCCTAGTAACCTTGACCAGCACCCAGCCTTTTGGCCTCACATCTAACCTTTGCACCTTCTGGCTACTGCCGCTCACTGTCATCGCCACTCTCTACTCCAAGCTCTGACAGAGTCCTCTCTTAGCCTTCATCGCATCTGGCCTTTTGGCCTGCAACTTGGCTTGACCAAGTATCCACTGTTTGGATCCCTGCAAGAGATTCAAGAGAGACACACTGAAGAGGGTGTCGAGAGAGATTACATTCTCAAAATGCTAACAGACTATTCAACTACCACACCCCTTTATAATTTCACCTCAAGCCACATGCCATCATACAACATCCAATTCTAGCCATCAGATAAGCAATCAAATAAATCTCCACTATCGAGCTTAGGGTTCTCCATGAGTCACTGAGTCAACCATTGAGCACATGGGCCCACAAGCCATTTTTCCTCCATGTCATTGCCACTTTTCGGCCTCCGTCATGATCCACCAACCTTATCGGTTCCAAAGTGGTCCCCACTATCCACGCAACATCCATGTCATTGCCATATGGCTAACGTCACCATCCATTAGTCATGTCGCCAAGTCAGGAGAAATATTAACTTCACAATCCCTAGTTGAAGGTTAGGATATTCTTGAAAGTGATGACAAAAAGGAAGGGATCACCAAGTCAGGAGGTTATGAAAATTATGAACCCCACGCCATGAGTTCCGAAGTTAAGAAATCTAGCAATCTCGCGACCAGCCAACAAAGGGATCGCTTCGTCGCTTAAAACCTGAACTTCCAAAACTCTATCAGAGGTTATGAATTTCTCAAAACCCACATGTCACCAAAAAAGTATCCTTCCCTTCACAATCTCTAATTCAAGAGGTTACAAAACTTCAGAACCACATGACTTAAGTTAGGAAAACTTAAGAACTAGTGACTTAGCTCAGGCCGATGAAGTAGGAAAACACAACTGCTCCAGGAAGTCGATCAAGCTAGTAATTTGAGTCACAATTCTTAACACTCTGATGATAGTGTCATTTGGATTCTAGCACTCACTAAAAAATTGTGCCATTTCTTCAAAGAGAGAGGATTCCTTTTCATACATTTGTAATACCTTTTCAATCATGACATCCCCTCTTTGACTCACACTTTGCAACCACTCTTGAGTGTCCCACAAAGAAGATTTCATCCTCTCAATCTCTGATACTGTATCCTTTGATAACAACCCTTCTGAAAATGAATATCCTTCACTACTCTGTGCCTACAGGGGTTTCACCAAATGCCAAACATATCTGTACACTTCCCTTAGTTTTCTTTGCAATTCTTCCTTCTCTTTAGTTTTCTTGTCTAACCTTTTGAGAGATGCCTGTGTTGATTCCTGCAAGTCCTCCTTCTCCTGCTCTTTTGCGGATTGGCCAAGATTAATAGTTTTGATCTTCTAATCTGAGGGCCCTACCTCATCTTTGCACTTATCACCCATAGGAGTTACAACATGAAAAATACTATTGTTGAATTCATCTTTTGTAAACATAGAAACCATTCTAATTCTTTTTCCTCTGTTTGGTTTTTCCCCAACTTTCTAAAAAATTATCCCAATTTGGAGTTTCATCTTCCACAATCATGGCCTTCTGTTTCAACCTCTTCTCCAACCACTCTAGGGTATTTGATTGCTCTATTTCTATATTCTCCTGAAAAACTTCTTGCTCTTGTTGGCTATTGGAAAGATTATCCTCAACATTCTTTGCTTCCTTATTATCCCCCCTTACTTTTTTTGTCCCTCATTAGCACCATGCTTATCCTCACTCATATCCTCTGCATGTGGTATCTCTATATGTTCATTTATTGGAAGTTGGGAAGGACTTTCTATTATCACTTCAGATGTTGCATCCTTTTTTTTCACTTCATTCTCTTCTGAATTCCTCCCAAAGTCACTTATCTTCCCACTCTTGGTTGTGGGGACTTCCTCATTTTCTATCTCCTCTTGAGGGTTATGGGAAATATCTTCATCTTGTTGTCTAGGTTCACTGGAGATATTTCCTTCTTGATTGACAATTTCTTCATCAGTTTGTACATTTTGGACTAGAGAGGGAGGTGGATAATTATTTCTTGGAGCTACTCTCTTCATTTTTCCTTAAAGATCATCAGTAGGCTCCTCTTCAGTGTCTACCCTTTCCTCCTCATTCATTTCCTCTGTAGGAGGTGCTTTCTTTTTGGGAGAAATTCTCCAAGTACATATACTTGTTGCTTTTCTCCTGAGCTTTCAACATCAATCACTTTGGTCTGAGTGATTTCCTCTTCAGTAACTTTGGCCTTCTTTGATTTTTCCATCCACTGACCCTCAGTGATAATATTTCTCTTCTTAGAAGGTCAAGCCCCTTCAATACCTTCCTCAATGATCTCTATTGAGGGCTTCCTTTCCTTTGCAATTGGTTGGCTCCTTACTTTTCCCTTGGCTTGGATTTTAGTCCTTCTCTTGATGAGGAATGGTGATTCCTCCACATCCTCATCTGAATGGAGCTCAGTTGTGTCATCCTTAGTAGCTTCTTCTTCTTCTTATGAATGAGACTCCAAATCACTCATGAGATCATAAGTAAACTTTGTACCTATTGCTTCCAACTCCAAAATTTTATGCTTAACCCACAACTTGGAGTATTTCAACATGGGAGCATTAAGTACATTCAGGTCAACCACCTCCTCCTCAAACCTATTGTCAGCAAGAAGTGGTTTATCTTTATATTGTTTATAATCATGATACTGTAAAAGGTCCTCTTCATCATCAACTTGATCATGCACATTGGCTATCTAGTGTAGTATGATCATTCTCAAGGATAACCTAGAACATTTTCTCTTGATCACCTCAAATTCATCTCTATAATTGGCCCAGTAATCCTCTATGTGAATTTTGTTCCTATACTCCTTACTTGCTAACTTTTGAGCATTTCCATTGGGATCAAAGTTATTTCTATTTATATGTGAATATAAATGGAACTATACTATCTCTTTATCAGAATGATAGGAACTTTTTTTAGAGGGGTAGGGTTCCAAAACTTCAATCCTTAGAGGGAATTTAGCCCCAAGACCTGTTTTGTGCATATCCTTCACAATTGTATCAAAGGCCACCAACTACCTAGTTAATTCTAGCAAAATGAGCTTATTTGTTGGATATACCTCATGGGTACTACTGGTGATCCTTGCAATCTAATGTAAGGAAACTTTGGAAACTGAATACACCACTGACCATATTTCCTTATCAATTCCATGACCTCTACTAAAATCCTAATATGTAATGCATCCTGAAGTAATATGGTGATATACATAAAAAAGGCACCATTCACCCTCTTATAATTAGAAGTACTGAATTGGAGCTAAGGGAAAACATTACATATCCTATCCTTTCCAAGGACTCCTTTGCAACTCAAACCTTTATACTTATTCTTTCTGGCCAACAAATATACATGGTAGGAGGTCATGGTGAATTTCTTAGTATCTTGGATGTTCCTCAATTGTAAGTCTAGGTCGTCACTTAAGATACATGTCCAATGATAAAGAGTTCCCTTCACAATTTGTGAGATAACATAGAACATCCAATTATTGAATATAAATGCCTCCTCTAATCCCATTATTTTTCCCAAGAGGGTAATCATATCATTGTATTCCAACTTGAAATCACTCATGTGCAATTGCTTGGGAAACTTTGAGTAGTGTGATTTTGGCTTAGCAATCTAATTGCTTTTTATTATGGCCAAAGCCTTATCAGGATCCTTTGCATAGAATTCCTTTTCTTCCTTTGTGTTAATCCTTACTAGCCTATGGTGTGAGCCAATGTTAAAAGTCTCTGCTATAGATTCTTCAGTCAAATTGGATAAGATCCTCTCTTGAGGCCCAACAATCACTCTCTTGTCTGAATCATAGTGCATGGAAAACTCAAAAGCTAACTCTGGATACTGTAATGTAGGTGGAAATTCTACATCTTGAGCTAATCCTATATGGGTAATGATCTGAGCCAGTTGGGAAGGTGCATTCCTGAACATTCTCTGTTTAAAATCATCATAATCTACATGTCCTATGTTGGTATCACTAATCTTGCTCCATGTTGACAAAATCTTAGATTTAGGCCAAATACCATTGAAGTCATACTTCATCCTTTCATCTCTGCTTTGAGGCTCCTCTAGATCAAGTTCATATGTCTTTGCCTTAGATCCCTTTCCTTGGCTATATTTTTCCTGCATCTATTAGAAAGAAACAACAATTACCATGATATTAAGCATAATCAAGCATTGAATCCAAACATATCATCAAGATAACCATGAGAGTCTATAAACATTACATAAGTAACCTTCAAACCATCATGGAAACCTTGAAATCCCATCACAAAAACCTTAGAATAGAACATCACATAACTTCGACATTTTCACACCTTCGGGGATTTTCAGTGCTGACGAATTTTAGGAAATCTGCCCCTAGGTTAATTCTCTGAAAGTCATGACACTCAGGGAATCCTCAGGGGGATAGATTGTTTGAAGACACCGATTCAAATCAAACTTAAGCCAAAATTCCCTTGTTAATGTCATGTGACTTCGATTCACATGATAAAATCGTATCCAAGCATTCACTTTCAACATATAAAAGTTTGGGGTTTCATGCTCCAATAGATTTAGAGAATCTGTGAGCAGGAAAATATTCAGAAGGAAATGGCACTCAAAAAATATGTGACATGGTGGATTTTTCGAAGGAAATGACTCGACCAAAATATAACTTGTGATACCTCGTTAATGCAATGAAATCATTCCTAGGTCAGTTTTGAAGTCACATTCATGCATTGATTCAACTTAGTACTACCTTGGGAATTCAGGAGTTCGGTGGATTCAGAGAATCTGTGAGGATGTGGATTTTCCAAAAGAACTAACCTTCGAAGAATCCGTGTGTAGGAAAATTTTTCAAAGTTCCTAACTTATCTTCATTTCTTCAATTTCACACAAAAACTCAAGTCTTGACTCACATTTCCTGATTTGAACTCATGATTTTGATGCATTTATAGACTAGAATTCAAGCACAAGTTTATAATGCAAAAAAAATTCAACTTCAAACCTCATCACAATGTGCTTACATCATTATCAAATCTTCTAGAATCTAAATTAGGGAAAAAAATGAATACAACTAGGGTTTGCAAGTCTCCCATGATATCCACTATAGTGAATTAATTCCAAACTTAGCACAATCATATTCAAACACTTTGGATTCAAACCATAGTTTACATAAAAATTTGTGTGCCATAATTTTCCATAACAGTGAACTCAAAAAGAGAAACCCTCGAGGTGGTTAGGGTGGAAGTGATACCCTAAAACATGCAAATTCAAATAAATGACTATAGATCTCAAAGAGTTTCATGAACAACCTTGAACACCAATTATTCATCATTAATATCCAAGAAATCAAGTGAAATCAAACAAACCAATGCAAATAACACCCCCCAAGATTGACCAATGATGAAGAAATAAAAAATCAATGAATGCATCGCCGAATCCTTAAAACCACTTACAAAACCGAGCCGAAATCATGAGGGATTTTCAAAGATATTACCTTTCAAATGGGGAGGTCAAGTCCAATGAGTCAAATGCACCTAAAATTTGAGTCAATGATCAAAAACCCTAATATCACCACACAATTCTCCAACACCAAATGCTAAGGAATGCTAAGGAATGCAAAGAGTTCTTCAAACTCACAAATGAATAATGAAAATTCAATGCAAAAATCCTTAAATCACATTCCCCAAAATAACATTGATGCACCCCAAAGTGGTGACTTACAAGCCATAAATGCAATGATGTGACCCCTCAAAACTTAGAGATACGACCATGGGATGGATTTGGGGAATCCAATAAGGTCTGGATTCTATAAAAGGATAGAGCTTCGAGTAATTTGTGAGGGGGTGGATTCTTCGAAACATAGGCACTTCAAAAAATTAGAGAGGAGACGGATTCTACGAAACACACTCTATCTTGCATAATTCAAGGCCTTAATGAAATCTGCATGGAAAGCTTAGGTTCAAGGCATCATTTGAGATCAAGATATTTCAAAAATAGTGTAGGTAGATCATTAATTCAACCAGGTGAAGTAAACCAAAAACTTGGAGGAACCTATCCCTTAAGGGGAAAAGGTCAGACCCAAATCAAAACCAAAAAAAAAAAAAGAATGCAAAAGAGGCTCCCTACCTCTGGTGGGGCGTGTGTGCAAAAATTGCACAACAAGTGGCAACTCCATTGGGAAAATGCTTAAGAGAATTTTGATGAAAAATTGGAATCAAGAACCCAAAATCTCTAGTTTCACTCCTCACATCAGGTCAACCAATAAACTAAAGTCTCAAAACCATCAAAAAAGCTATCCCTTTGTGTGCTAGAAATCTAAGCATGTGCAGATGTATTCATTTCCCTCCCTTAGATAGTGCAAAAAAACCAAGTTTAGTCAGGTTAAGCTATGTAAATATTCTAAATTCAAAAGCAACTAGATAGAGCCTTGCTGCTAGTAAAGCATCCATAGCCCCGATGAGGTTATTGTTGTGATTCTCTCGAACATAGTTCTACTACCAGTCGAGCGTCCATAGCCTTGGTGGAGATATTTAGATCCTCCTGATAAGTTTAATTCTCTTTCTTTTGATATTAAATATTTTCTTTTCTTTTCTTTCTAATTTTATTTTTACTCTTTTCATTTTCAACTTGCGAGTAATGAAGCTCGCCCTCAAGGCTGAGAATCATAGTGGCACTAAAGTAGAAATATAAGATTTTTCACTTAACAAGATCTGACAAGAAACCTACAACAACCTCAATATTCTTAAGATGTGTATGAAATATAAGACTTGAGCACATTTAGGAACTAACTCAATTCAATGACTTATCCACTTTAATCTTTTAGCATATGTGACACTAAATGGAGGACTTTCACAAAGCCATCCAAAAAAAATGATTAGAGTTTGTAAAGGAAATACTTAAAACAACCCCAGATAAATAACAAGATTGGGTGAAAATCAAACACCTTCCCAATCTCTAAGAACAGGGAAAGCTCAAACCCAAAACAAAGAAAGAAAACAAAGCAACCTACACTAACCAAAACAAAAGAAAAAGAAAACCAAATGAACCAAAAGAAAGCAAATACCTAATTTGACTATTTATAGGAATGAGCTGAAATAGGTCAGGAAAGGAAATAATGCTTCAAATATTTCCCATTGAATTTTAATGGGACATCTTCTCCAGTGATAGTTTTAAGGCATAAAGCATTATCTCGTAGGATTTCATAAATTTGGCAGGGGCCAAGCCATAACTTGTCAAACTTACCATTCTCCCCTTTATTTTCATGTGATTTATCCCAATACAGGACTAGGTCAAAAATCCTAAAAGATTTGACCTTAGATTTGTGATCAACCCATCTTTTGACAATACCTTGGTGCTTAGCAAATTTTTCTAAGGTTGCATCTCTTTTCTCTTCCAACTATAATAGTTCAGCTAGATGGGCCTCTAAACGCTCTCCCTCCTTGTAATACCCATTGATAAATTGGAGAGTAGGGATTCTCAATTGGACGAGAAAGAAATACTCAAGTCCATAAGCCAAGTGGTAAGGAAAGTTCCCTAGTGCGGCTTTCTTTTGGGTACAGTTAGCCCACAAAACAAATCTTAACTATGTATGCCATTCTCTTGGATTTTTGTCAATTAAATTATGAATGATAGTGAGATAATTCTTCTTGGACTCTGGTAAACCATTTCCCTAGGGATAGTAGTTAGATGAAAACTTAATAATGATACCATGATCAAATTCCCACCCAAAGAATTTTAGTGATGAAATTAGGTCCATTGTCACATACAACAGTAAAAGGGGAAAAAATGATTAATGATCCAAGATTCAAGCAAATTTATTACTACCTCTGTTGTACATTATTTGCAAGGAATTTCCTTAGTCCACCTAGTGAAGTAGTTAGTAGCAGTTAAAACATACCTGTGTCTAGTTGAAGATGGTGGGTTGATAGGACCAAAAAAATCCAGTCCCTACTATGAAAATGGTCTTACCTCAATCACCGGTTGTAATGGTAAAGCAACATTCTTCTCCCTAGTGGTAGAGGTTTGACAAACATGACAAGCCCTTATGTGATTGTATGCATCTTTGAATATGGTAGGACAATAGTACCCAACACACATAATTCAAGTTGTAGTGGCCATACCTGATCCGCGACATGTTCCATACCTGTTATGTAATTCCTCCATTACCCTGGTGGCCTCTTCTTTTCCAAGAAATCTGATATATACTCCCTCATGATTCTTCTTATATAAACTTGTCACTTTAAGCATATATCTAGCACTCTTTAAGTGTAACACTCTTTGTTGTACTAGATTCAAATGATTAGGGCATTTCTGATTTAGCAAGTAATACACCAAGTTATCATACCATTCACTAGGAGAGACATCTTAGAGATGGTATTGTTGTGCTACAATATCTAGTCTTGTTCAAGCCATTGTCCTTTTTAAAGCCCACCCTCTCACCAACTTCATTGGTTGAATTTCTATATCATATTCCTATAACATTGTGACCTAGTTAGCTCTCCTTTCACCCATTTCACTTTGCATTAATAAGAGCTTCACTACTGGGTTAGGCACAATGGTGAAGAATTTGTTCCTTAAAATGTAATGCCTGAATTTCTTAACTCCTCTAACCAGTGCATAAGCTTTCTTTTCCACATTTGGATATTTTTGTTCTACATCCCTACGAGGAACACTCATGAAGGCTATCGAATGTTCATTTCCCTCATCTAACTTTTTTGTCAACATGTTGGCACAGGAATGATTAGATTCAAAAGAATATATATAAAATGGCTTTGTATAATTGGGACTTACTATCACTGGAGCAGTAGTCCACTCCACTTTCGCATCCTGCCATAGCATTACATTCAATGGTTTTACTATTTTTTTGAAACCCTTGATGAATTTTTGAACAAAATTAATCTTCCCGAACAAAGACTTCATCTCCTTACTGGGAGGGGGTTGTATCTTGAAGATAGTCTGGATTCTTTCAGGATCAATTGAAATGCCATGCTTAGAGATCACATGTCCCAAGAACTTTCCTTACATTACAACAAATATGCATTTCTTGGGATTGAGGGAGATGCCAAATTCTCTACATCATTGGAATACCTTACGTAGGTCTGAAATATGATCTCCCCTATTCTTAGAGAAAACTGTCAGATCATCCATATAGATAATAATGCACTTACTAATAATATCTTTGAAGGTAATGTCCATAGCCCTCTAGAAGGTGTCTCTTGTATTGATTAATCTGAAGGGCATTCTTTTGTACACAAATGTGCCCCATTTGGTTGTAAAGGCAATATTTTCTTATCCTTGTATTGCACCATGATTTGATTGTAGCTAGAATAACCGTCTATAAAATACATCATTTGAGATCCATTCACAATCTGTAATACCTCTTCTAATGAAGGAACTGGATCCTTATCCTTTTCTGAAGTAGGATTAAGGTTCTTGAACTCCACACACAATCTTATCTCACCATTCATTTTATAGGCCAAAAGAAAATTAGCCACCCACATTGAATGTCTAGCTGGCGAAATGATGTAGGCAGATAACAATTTTGACACTTATGAATAATAGGTTCCAATAGTGCATTAATAGGTCTCTATCTCTGTCGGAATGGCTTTGCATTAGGCTTGAAAGAAATAGTGTGTGTAATTATTGATGTGTCATAGGTTTTCAGATCCTCATAGCTCCAACATATAACATCTTGATACGCATGTAATGCATCTATCAAACCTTTTCTTTCTTCTAAAGTGCATATCTTGCCTATAAAAACATCGTTGACATCATTGGGAGTTCCCATGTTATATGCCTCACATTGACTGGCTATGGAGTCCTTTTTTGGTTGTTGACCTGACCCCTTATTCTGTCCAAGTCAAAGATCCTCTCAAGTTGTACCATCCCTCTTGGAATTGTATTTGTTTTAAGATTGACAATTCCTTTCATGTCTAATTATGCCTCCTAGGGTTAGGCTTCATCAATTATCTAAGAAGTAAACACATTAGAACTAGTGATAAATTTTAGAATATGTTTATCATCCTCAAACACTTGGAAGTTTGTTACATTGTCTAGCATGAAAGGTACTGGGGTAATCTCTACCATGAATCTCTTCAGCCCAGACAAGGATAATGGCTCCAAAGTACTGGTTGCCTATGATAGAGCATCGGTAGTACGATTCTTACTTCTAAGGATCGGCTAAATGTTGAATGCCTTGAATCCTTCTATCAAATCACATACCCTATGCCTATAATTAGTCATTCTTTTTTCATGGCAAGAATATTGTCTTCTAACTTATTTGACTATTGATTCATAATATCCAAAAACTTGCAAAAAATTGACCTTCTTCCTTAGATCCACAAGCAACCCATGTATCAATGCCTCATATTCAACAACATTATTAGTACATTGAAATTGTAGTCTATGCATAGTAAAGAAGGTTTTACCTGTTGGGATTATTAACTCAAATCCAACACCTACTCCTTGCTTATACTTAGAGCCATCAAACTGTAAGGTCCATAGTTTAGTGGAGGAAATACCTCTAGAATCCCTTGTACTCTTACCTTTATTGGATGAGGGATCTTCCTCCATGACTAGTTGTTTTATTTCTAATCCTTTTGAATTTCCTGCACCTCAAGTCTGACTTTCAACAAAGGATTGATACATCTCTTGATTTTCTCTACCATATTCTAACAAAGACAACATTCAAGCTCAGGATGAGAGGCATTGTGAACTCTACACCAGTTGGGTAACAACTCCTTAAAATTAATTTTCCTTCCCAGATTTATTTGATCTTCAATGTACTTCTGAATGAACTCCTAGAAATTATCAAGCAAACCAAGATTACCATCACCTTGGTCAGTTTCCTCATCTAAATCTACAAATTCCTCCATACTACTGGAACACTGAGTCAAATCCTTAGGCATATCATGCATCATTAGGACTTCCTCTACTTCTAATTCATCAACAACTACTGCTTGGATATAATTTCCTAAACTTTCCTTACAAACCAACACTTCATTTGACATGTTTTGATACTCAGTAATCAAGTATTTAAGTCTTGGTTCCCTCTCAATTCTAATCTAATTAGGAACTCCCTTCCATGTTAACCACATATGAGAGTGATCTGTAGGAGTATATCTATTGATTACTCTCATGAAGTCTCTTCCAAGAATCATCCCATAGGAATCTAGTATATCAACCATCTAGATATTGATGACTTGCTACACATGTGGTTTTGATGCCATCTGCATTAGAATCATGTTCAATTCCCTTACTACACTTACCTTAGTCTTGTCTAGCTGAGTCACCTTACGTTGGGAAGGAGTAAGAGTGATGCCTAAAGCTTTGTAGATTGAAATGACATAACATTTGTTGATGCTCCAGAATCCAATAAACAATTGTGCAAGTTCTTACCAAATATAGAAAGGGAGGAGTATATTGTTTAGCTTGGACCAAATTCCCTAGCGAATCTACATGGCCCACCTGAGTTTTATTGTTTTATTTATTCTTATCCTTTTTTTGTATCTGAGGTTGATCCTTAGTAGGTTGAATAGTCTAATTTTGTACTGGTAGGGAATTTTTTATCTTTCCAATCACCTCTTTGACCAATGGTTAAACAAAACTAGCTCTCTTGACAGTAGAATCTTGTGAAAAATTTATGGATGCATTCTCATTCAAAGAACCCAAAACAACACTCCTAATAACAGGAACTCTTATAAATTCAAAATTTGAAAGACTTACCTTTACTTTCTTGAGTTACTCTGATACATATTCACCCATTTGCAACATAGTCATGTTAGATTGATTGCTCCTGAATTTTTATCCTTATTGATCCTTGGAAACATCACATTTTGAAGCATCAGAAGATCCTCCTTTGGAAAATTACTACTTTGGTACATGGGGATAGGAAGGATTATTACTTGCATTTGGATCAGGAGGAGTGCTGAAAATGTTTGGAGGTGTAGATGTGGTAAAGGGCTCACCAGCCTATCTATTCCTTAGATTATATGGCCTGCTTCTTTGGTGAAACATATGGACTTCATTTATTCTCTCCTCTTCTTCATCCAAAGGACCATTATCAATATTATCATTATCCTTAAACAACTCAGCTATTGATTCTCCATTGCACACCTGCTCTGACTTCACACATTTTTCTATGGACTCATCCTCAGGTCCATTTACTTCACCCCTTGGAAAAGGACTATGATTTAGTACTAACACTAAAAAATCATATGGATCAGAGGGCACAATATATTTCCCACTTGCACCAATACCAACAACCTGTTGGACCTCCATCTGGAATATGGTTGTTGTTGTTTGGAATTAAGGCCAATCAAAATCAGAATCTTGGGTTGTCTTATGGAGTCTACAATATCCTTTTAAAGAATATTCTACCAAGAGGGCTATACTTGTTTACTTATCTTGATTATCAGGTTGGTCTAGTGGTGTAAGGACTCCTCCATTATTGGGCCTTGTGTTCTAGGTCCTATTTTTCCTTGGGGGTGGCCTTCTATCAAAATTATGTCCTGATGTTTGATCTCTATCAAAGCCTTGTCCCTGACCTTGGCCTCTTTCAAAACTCTATCCTTGGGCATGGGCAAAGGCTATACTTTCTCTATTGTAATTGGATTATATGCCACTTTGTGCAACTTGTAGTTGACTATTTTGATTTCTCAAGTAAGTGACTTCAGTAGATAACTTCTTGAATTTCTTTATCAATTCATCTCGCCTCTCCTTATCGGTGTTTCCTTGTGGTGGTATAGAATTGTGTGATTTGTTCAACACCTTAGAATGCTGCAAGTAAGATAAGATATTGGATTACTATTTGGGGAATGTTTTTGCTAAAGGGTAAAACGGGTTTTACAGGGACCCGAAACCACCAAGTTTACAACAAAAGAAAAAGGACAAATAGTCCAACAAAAGAAAATAGGCTACTGAAAGAAAAAACCGGAAAAAGCAGTAGCCACCCACAAAATACCAGGAGGGTCAGACAAAAAACCAACCGAAAATCCAACAAAAAGACCAGTCACAACTAATCCAGAGTCTTCATAACAGACTCGGTTTCAGCCTCCAGGATCTGCATGTCCTGGACACCCTTCTTGAAGGTTTGAATCATCTGCGGCGTAGGAGGAGCCTTCCTCTTCAAATTAGCCCTAGTCCTCTTAGAAATACCAACATCCTCATCCTGGTTTTTATCATTGACCTCTTCCAGATCAACCACCAAAGACCCCTATTGAGCTTTGTCTAGTTTTTCTATCATGGCATTGATGATGATGGCATTGTGTCTTGCCATCCTGTTGTTCTGCTCGGCTATAGTTTTAATAGTATTTTTCATTTTATCCAGCTCAATTTCAACTCTTCTATCCATGCCCACTTGATTATGGGTTTCTTTTCTGGCACCATGATCTTTTTGCTCAGCCTCATTCTTGCCAAGCGCAGTAACCTTGACACTCATTTCTTCCAGTTTACTTTGAAGGGCCCAGTTTTTTATTTTAAGCTCATTGATTTCATGAAAGATCCATTTCAATATCCTGAAATGGTCATCAACATTATTCCTGGCTAAACCTAAGACATCCACTGTCGGTTCCCTTTTAGGGTTGAAGCAATTTTTAGCAGGGTCTAGGGTAACAGGGGAACCATTTCTAGCATCTTTGTCCTACGACGGGGCAGCATAGGAAGAAGTATTGTTAGCTCCAGAGTCCTTAGAATTAGGAGAGTCTTCAGAGTAGGACACAAGGTTTTTACCCTGTAGCTTCTTACCAACACTTCTAGTTTTAAGGGTAGGACTTCCTGGCTTAGGCATAGAGCAGGCTTTCACAGAAAGGGGGTTAAGAATTTTCTTACTAATTTGGACAGAGGAAGGACTAAGGACCATTCTAACTGGGCTCAAATTAGGTAAATTCCTCGAGCAGCTGGGTTCAGTATCATCCTCCTCAGAATCAGGAGGGGCATCCAAATTAGCAGGGGCTGGCATATTTTGGTAATGTTCAACAATTAACCTAATCAAACCAGTATGAAAAATAGGAAATCTTTTTGGATTTTTCTTGTGGTCATCTAGAATTTTTCTCAAAGAACATAGAAGATAGTAGGGAAAAGAAACCCTAACCTTGTAGCAGAAATGGTTGAGCAGGGCAAAGTGATAACCATAGACCCTGGTGAGATGACCATCCACAGTAATGTATTCCATGATAACCCAGATAACTTTCCTCCAGAGAGCTTTTATGGTGTCGACTTCGAAGTAGCTGTTAGAAATTTTCACCAGCTTCATTCTTTCCTTCTATTTCTTTGGAAATTTGATGATAGCTTCATCAGAGAAAACCCTGTCCCTAAAAAAATTGTGTCCATCAGTGGGCATTCCAGTTACTTTAGCTATAAGTTTTTCATCGAGCTCCGCTTTCCTACCAAAAAAGGTAAGTTCCCCATTATTCCAATTCTTCTCAAAATGCTCAGTCGCCTCCTGATTCGACTCATGGAGTTTTTCTAGAAAAGGGAGTAAACCCCCGCTTTTTACTTTGTTCCACGCTTTGGTATTTCTAGTATGCATCTCAAAGTTGTTCGGCTCAACTCTTCTCCTGTCTCCACCCATTTTGGAAAGTACAGTGGGGTAGAAAATGATGAAATATTTACTTGAAATGGTTCTGCCAAATCTAAGAACCCACAAAGTGTTCCAAGCAATCTTGCAGATTAAGCAACTACGCTCGGTCCCATACAATCTGATGATCATGATGTAATTATCTCATCGTATCATCATTAATGAGGTGACACGCTTCTTGCCTATGTGACACATCATAGTTTAGTAGGGCCTGGACGTTAACTCCTAATTCCATTATATTTAGCCAAGTGTGTTGTCATTTGCTCCTAACCCCTTCATTCACAAAAAAATCCGCAACAACATTGGCTTCTCTAAAGGCGTGTGAAATATTTATATTATCAAACTTTGCTAAAGTCGAGATAGCATCATCAATCCAAGACTTAATAGTCCACAAGGCGGGGGACCTTCCTAAAAGACTATCTATTATATTTTTGGAATCCCTTTCAAGCCAAAGGTTTTTAAAATTTAGACTATGGGCCAGATTTATAATATGAAAAGCTCTAGCAGCCTCAGTCAGGTGATTGGTTTGAGATCCAAGAGGGGTGGCAGTCGCACCTATAAATTTTCCAAAGGAATCCCTTATGACTCCGCCACAACCCGCCACCCCAGGATTACCTTTAGCCACTCCATTGAAGTTGGCTTTGACCCATCCATTAGGCGGAAAAGACCAACAAGAACCCTATATATTCTTCTTAGCTTGTTTATGGACACTGGGCAGATCAAGACTTATATTCCATTCCTTAGCAATCATAAGATCATAGGACGAGTGAGCCACTTTCTTGGAGTTGCTAACCTTCTAGGAAATAGCATTGACATTTTCTTTCAGAAATCTGATAATTTTATCAAAAACAATATCCACCGGTGCTTCTTTATCTCTATAAATTCTGTTGGGGAATGTTGTTTTAGCTAAATTATTTAAATAAGGAGGGAGTGGTTGGGATTGATTAAGTGGAGGACCTAGATGAGGGACCAAAGACATCTGATGGATTGGGTTCATCATAGAAGTTTGGTTAGCTAGAGCTTGGTTCAACCCTTGGACTTGTCTTGGATGTGTAGAAAGTTCTAATGAAGGAAAGGGTCCTTACAAATGATGCCTTAAATCTATGCTAGCCTTGACCACCTTTTCATATGCATTAGTTAGTGAAGCTGGGGTTGATGTTTCCACTTAATGAATGCAGAGGTGAGGCTATCTAGTGCTTCATAATAAACCTCTTTAGTTGATGCATCATCTACAACATAAGGTGGCTATAATCAGGAATAGGCACGATGAAACCTATTATTAAATTAGCCTATGAGTTCATTGACTTCCCTCTTGATTGATATGAACTAGAGGTATAGGTCATTGGGACTGATTAGAATTCTAAACTTTTGTAAGATGGAAGTCTCCAATTAATCCCAACTAGTGATGGAACCAGCTGGCAAATGATTGTACCAATAGAATGCCTCTTCTCCCAATGAGTAAGGAAACAACCTACATGATACATCCTCATGAACAATCTACCTATCCTTTAGGGTGGTTTGAAAAATCCTAATGTTCCCTTCAACAATCCTATTGTGATAATTAAATGGAACTTGGAGAAAAAATGCTCAGAATTTTTGGGCATGACATTATAATTGTTGAAGGATAGGGGTGAAGGATTATTAGCCAGAAAAGCCATTGGTAGTGGCTGATTAATTGGAATTTAGGATTGTTGAATGGGTGTAGGATTAGGCTCAGTAGGTTCAATGGGAGTAGGCTGAGAATCAGATCATGAAGAATTGGATGGCTAGATGGGTGAAGATGATGATTCCCTCTCTTTTTTGTTCCTCCTTGACCTAGTAGGGGCTAAGAGCTCTTGAAAATTTCCCTCTACTATAGACCTAGTCTATCTTCTGAATCTCTATGGAGATATAGATGATAGAAAACACTCTAGATTTTTTGAGTCAGCCCTCCTTCTAGTGATAATCTATTGATGGTGTTTTTAGCACTACAACAACTTAGACAAAATAGAAGTATCCTATCTCTCTTGAAAGGTAAATTTCTATCAGCAAGCCTCAAGAAACAACCCCAATGTCTCTAATTTCAGGTCTCAACAATGCAAAACAACTCAGTGATAATATGTGAAAATGTTGGTAATCACAAGGGACCTTACAAAAAAATGTTGGAAGCTCCAATATTCATCAAATCCAACAATAATGGTGATGCTTTGTGAGTCTTTCTCCAACAATGATTTAAAAGAAACAAAAAAAGATGTAGGGTTTAAAAGAGATACTTGATCTAAAACCTAAGATCAAGTATGAAAACAATAGAGTGTTCAAGATGGACCAATCTTCCAAAACAAATATCTGCTTAACCAAGATTAAATCCACATTATAAAAAAGATAGTGCAATCTCCAAAGGAATTAAAGATTTTTAGATTGCAAATATTTAAACATGCATTCAAACATTCACAATTGAACTTGAGTGAAAAATAGAGTAGTCCCATGCTAACTTTACATAGTAATCCACAATCAAAAAAACACTAAAAGTATAGACCGAAGATTCCTCAACACCTCAAATACTTTATCATGAACATAAATGAACTGCAACTAGTTCTAAGATTAATCAAAAAAGAATTATTCAAAAGATAATAAATTAGAGTCACAAGAACCATGCACAAATGAAACAACAAAAAGAACACCAAAGAACAATGTCTTCACTTGTATTCACTTCACCAAAAAATTACAACAATTCAATTTCCTTAGAATGTAACAAGTCATCAACTATCAACTATGCACTACTCACTATCAACTATTATCTATTGACTATTAGCCTTACAAATGAGGAGGAGAGCTCGATTTATAGAAACTCCCAAGTCAAGTTGAACCAAGGAAAACATAAATTAGGGTCTTACAATTAGGCCATCTAGATAGGTTGAACTTGACACTTTCTTTTAAAATTCCCTAATTCAAATTTACAATAAATAATACAAAGTTGGCCTCAAAAGGAAACTTTATACTTAAATATATTTCATGGCATAGAATCCAAGGTGTGGCCAACTTGCATCCTAGGTAGGCTTGATGTAGATGGCACATTGTTCAAGATAATCAAGCTTAGTCATCCTTTTTTTCCTTATCTTTTTCCCTCCTAGAAATTTCTTGAACTTTTGAAAGCACAATATCTAGGTTGGCCTGAGTTGGGATTGGTATCAAATTAATTCTTGTTTTAATTGAATTTAGTTCTCCTCCATATTTTTCCAAAGTTTTATCCTAATCACCATAAAGCCCTTTATATCTATCCAACCTGGAAATATAAATTGCAACATCTTCAAGTTGATCTTTTATTATAGGTCCACTATCACTTGGAGAGTAAACCTCATGCCACCATTTTTGCAACTGTTTGACATTTAAATTGTTCTTTCCAAATTTTCTTCTTCCAGTGACAATTTCCAAAAATGTGTTGCAACTATCAAATATTTCCTTTACCTTGTTTTGAGATTTGGATATCTTCTTTGGTGCTTTCATCTTAAGCTCATTTCTAAAATTTAAGGCCTCTATCTAGTTCATGGCTCTACTAGTATTTTCTACTGTGAGAACACCTTCCATGATCAACACATCTGTGGGACCTCAAATACCTTCTCTAGTTCTCTGATGATAGTGTCATCTAGATTCTGGAACTCAATAAGAAATTTTGCCATGTCTTCAAAGAGGGAGGATTACATTTCATACATTTTTAATACTTTTTTAAGCATGAAATCTCCTCTTTTTCTCACACTTCACAACCACTCTTGAGTGTTCTACACAAAATATTTCATTCTCTCAATCTCTGATATTACATCCTTTGATAACAACCCTTTTGAAAATGAATATCCTTCACTACTTTGTGCCTGTAGGTGTTTCACCAAATACTAAACATATCTATACACTTCCCTTAGTTGACTTTGTAATTCTTCCTTCTCTTTAGTTTTCTTGTCTAACCTTCTAATAATTGCATGTGTTGATTCTTGAAAGTCCTCCTTCTTCCGCTCTTTTGTGGATGGTACAAGATCAATAGTTTCTATCTTATAATCTGAGGGCTTTACCTCATCTTTGTACTTGTCACCCACATGAGTTGCACCATGAACAATTCTATTGTTGAATTTATATTTTTCAAACTTAGAAACTCTTCTAGCTCTTTTCCTCTCTTTCAACTTCCATAATAATGGTTTTTTGTTTCAATCTCTTCTCAAACCACTCTGGGGCATTTGATTTCTTTGTTTTTGTATTCTCCTGAAAACTTCTTTCTCTTAATAGCTATTTGAAGAATTATCCTCAACATTCTCTACTTCCTTATTATCATCCCCTTGCTTTTGTTGTCCCTCATTAGCACCATGCTTATCCTCACTCATATCCTTTTCATGTGGTATATCTATATGTTCATTTACTAGAGGCTAGGAAGGCTTTTCTACTATCACTTCAGATGTTGCATTCTTGATTTGTACTTCATTCTCTTCCAATTTCCTCTCGAAGTCACTTAACTTCCCACTCTTGGGTGTGGGGACTTCCTTAGTTTCTACCTCCTCTTTAGGGTTATGGGAAATATCTTCATCTTGTTGTCCAGGTTTGCTAGAGATATTTCCTTCTTGATTGAAAATTTCTTCATTAGTTTATACATTTTGGACTGGAGAGGAAGGAGGAGAATTATTTCTTGTAGCTTCTCTCTTCATTTTTCCTGAAAGATCATCAATAGGTGCCTCTTTAGTCTCTACCCTTTGCTCCTCATTCATGTCCTCTGCAGGAGGTGCTTTCTATTTGGTAGAACTTCTCCTTACATATACTTGATGTTTTTCTCCTAAGCTTTCAACATCAACCACTTTGGTCTAAGTGGTTGTTTCCTCTTTAGAAACTTTGGCCTTTTTTGATTTGGTCATCCTCTGACCCTCAGTGATAATATTTCTCATCTTAGAAGTTCGAGCCCCTTCAATACCTTCTTCAATGATCTCTATTGAGGGCTTCCTTGGCTTTGCAACTGGTTGCCTCCTTTCTTTACCATTGGCTTGGATTCTTGTCCTTCTCTTGATTAGAAATTGTGATTCCTCCACATCCTCATCTAAATGGAGCTTGGTTGTGTCATCTTTAGTTGCTTCTTCTTATTCTTCCGAATGAGACTCCAAATCACCCATGAGATCATAAGTAAACTTTGTACCTACTAGTTCTAGCTCCAAAATTTTATACTTAACCCACAACTTGGAATATTTCAACATGGGAGCATTAGGTACATTCAATTCAACCACCTCCTCCTCATACAAATTGAAAACAAGAAATGGTTTATCTTTATATGTCATTCCAATTATGTAAAACATGCAACAATTCTAATAAATGTTAGTAAATATCATAAAAAAATTTGTTATACAATTTAACTATCAACTGTAAATTCTATTACATAACCTTAAGTGCCAACCCTCTACAAAAGAATGAGGAGACTGCAAGAAGATTGGTTGTAGGGGGAATTGGTACAAGAGATGGAAATGGCTCTTCCAAGCCATCCATTGAGATGGTTTCATACAAAAATGTGGATGATATCCCCATTTCTAGAGAGCTCATGATTTAGGTTGATATGAAAAAGATGATGTTTTGGTACCCATATATAGCATCATGGTTCCATTTCATGTAGCCACCATCAAGAGTGTTACAAACCAACAAGATGGAGGGAATTATTATATAAGGATAATTTTCAATGTCCCAGGTACTGGCTTTAATGCCAACTACATGCCAACATTGAAATTCCATAGCACTATTTATGTTAAAGAAATTTCCTTTAGATCTAAGGATTCAAAGCACATCAACCATGTGGTAGAAATTATTAAATCCAATAGATGATCTGTAGCAATGAAAGAGTCTGAAAAGGAAGAGAGAGCTACACTGGTGACCCAGGAGAAACTTCAGCTTTCAAAAAAAAAGCTAATTAGGCTGGAAGACTTGTGGATCAGGCCAACATTTGGTGGAAGAGGAAGAAAGATGACTGCAACTGTGGAGGCCCACCATAATGGATTTCAGTATTCAACAATGAGAGTAGAAGAGAGAGTTGATATCATGTATCAAAAAATTAAGCATGCATTCTTCCAGCCAGTAGAGAAGGAGATGATTACTTTGCTTTGTTTTCATTTGCATAACCATATCATGGCATGGGAACCAAGAAGACAGAGGATGTCTAGTTTTATGTGGAGGTAATGGATGTGGTCCAAACTTTAGGAGGGGCAAGAAGGTCAATGTTTGATCCTAATGAAATTGAGGAAGAACAACAAGAGAGGGACAAGAAAAATAAAATCAATGCAGAGTTTCAAGGATTTTTCAAGCGAGTAAGAGAGCTATGGGAGCAGCCTCATCTAAAATATTTTTAACTAAATTTTGATATACCATTTAGAGAGCTTGGTTTTCATGGCGTTCCTTTCAAAGCCTCTGCTATTATTGTTCCTACGATAAAATTTTTGGTAGAGTTGGTGGAATTACCTTTCTTAGTAATCACTATTAATGAGATTGATATTGTTAATCAATTAGGCGCTAATTTCCTGTAGCAATGAAAGAGTCTGAAAAGGAAGAGAGAGCTACACTGGTGACTCAGGAGAAACTTCAGCTTTAAAAAAAAATCCAATTAGGTTGGTAGACTTGTGGATCAGGCCAACATTTGGTGGAAGAGGAAGAAAGATGACTAGAACTCTAGAGGCCTACCATAATGGATTTTAGTGTTCAACCATTAGAGTAGAAGAGAGATTTGATATTATGTATCAAAACATTAAGCATGCATTCTTCCAGCCAATGGAGAAGGAGATGATTACATTGCTTCATTTTCATTTGCATAACCATATCATGGCATGGGAACCAAGAAGACCAATGATGTATAGTTTTATGTGGAGGTAATGGATGTGGTCCAAACTTTAGGAGGGGCAAGAAGGTCAATGTATGATCCTGATGAAATTGAGGAAGAACAACAAGAGAGGGACAATAAAAATAAAATCAATGCAGAGTTTCAAGGATTTTTCAAGTGAGTAAGAGAGCTATGGGAGCAGCCTCATCTAAAACATTTTGAACTAGAGTTTGATATAATATTTAGAGAGCTTGGTTTTCATGGAGTTCCTTTCAAAGCCTCTAATTTTATTGTTCCTATGGTAAACTATTTGGTAGAGTTGGTGGAATTACTTTTCTTAGTAATCACTATTAGTGAGATTGAGATTGTTAATCAATTAGGTGCTAATTTCCTGTAGCAATGAAAGAGTCTCAAAAGGTAGAGAAATCTACACTGGTGACTCATGAGAAACTTTAGCTTTCAAAAACAAAGCCAATTAGGCTGGAAAACTTGTGGATCAAGGCAATATTTGGTGGAAGAGGAAGAAAGATGACTCGAAATTTGGAGGCCCACCATAATGGATTTTGGTATTCAACCATGAGACCAGAAGAGAGAGCTGATATCATGTATCAAAACATTAAGCATGCATTCTTCTAGCCAACAGAGAAGGAGATGATTACTTTGCTTCATTTTCATTTGCATAACCATATCATGGTGTGGGAACCAAGAAGACCAAGGATATCTAGTTTTATGTGGAGGTAATGGATGTGGTCCAAAATTTAGGAGGGGAAAGAAGGTCAATGTATGATACTGATGAAATTGAGGAAGAACAACAAGAGAGGGAAATGAAAAATAATATCAATGCAGAGTTTCAAGGATTTGTCAAGCGAGTAAGGGAGCTATGGGAGCAGCCTCATCTAAAATATTTTGAACTAGAGTTTGATATACCATTTAGAGAGCTTGGTTTTCATAGAGTTCCTTTCAAAGCCTCTACTTTTATTATTCCTATGGTAAACTATTTGGTAGAGTTGGTGGAATTACATTTATTAGTAATCACTATTAGTGAGATTAAGATTGTTAACCTTGAGAGATTAGGACTTGGGAAAAAGGAATTTGATATGGCTATTGTTTTCAAAGACCTCAAGTGGGATGTACTCTACATTGACGCCATTCCTCAATATTCACTTGATGGCATCAAGGAATGGTTGAACTCCATGGATATAAAGTATTATGAAAGTAGAATGAAATTGAATTGGCAGCCAATTTTGAAGACTATTACTGATGATCCAAATAAATTTATTGAAGATGGTGGTTGGGAATTTTTGAATATGGAAGCTAGTGATTTTGATTCTAATAATTTAGAAGAGTCAAATCAAGGATATGAACCCTCTAATGTAGAAGAGGAATTAGAATTGGATGAGGAAGGTTCAAAAGATGAATCTCTTGTGGAGTCAGATGAGGAAAAATAAGAAGAAGATTATAAAGGGGAGGAAGGTAAAACATGGGATGAATTATAAGCTGAAGTGAAAAATGTAGATAAGGAAAAGGGAGATGAGTTTGATAGTGAAGAGGAAAGGCAGTGATGAAAGGTAAAAGATACAAGGAAGTCTAAGGCACCTGATAGTAGAGATTCAAGAGGAAATCCTACCAAGAGGCATAAAGTTAGATGAATTGAGTTCATCTACATCCTTCTACTATTTATTCATGTGCATAAATGGTTCAACTATTTATCCAAATGATGCATAAATGTTAACTTGATCAGTGTTGTTACTTTGGTAGTTTGAATTCTATGACAACCAACCATTAGGCCATTGTGTGCAGGAGCACGTTTGTGTTTTTAGTTAGCTTTTTTGGATAGCTCTACTAGGTGTTAAGGACATTCCATTTATCTTTTGAATGTTAAGAGGTCTAGTATTACACACTTCTCTATGTTGATCAGATTAGGTTGTAGGTTTTTTACTACTAATTTCTTTATTTATGGAGTTTTTTAACTTGGAAGATAGGAATTTATTGCCTTTTTAAAAATTTGATGGAAAAATTAAGTGGCCGGTTAGCTATGCCAAGTGATGTAGACTACAAGGATGAGTTAGATCTATAGGATTCCTACCAAGATGCATCAAAACATTCTTATGTGTTCAAAGAATGGAAACATTTTGAGGAAGGATGGAAAAGATGCATGTGGATCACTTAGTAGAATGGAAACATGAATTCAAGGAAGCACTCCTTGAGATACCATGTTTGAGAGAAAAGAAGATAAATCAAATCAACATGGGACTAAGTTACTCAAATGATACAACTCATAACTTAAATGAGGACACTTAAGAGATATTAAATTATCATGGTCTTTAATTAAAAGATGCAATGAAAATAAGGCATGAATGTCACCCACTACCCTTTAAGGCAAACAATATTTTTTTCCTCAACATGAAATAATGGAACAATTGAGTGGGATCTAGGGCCAACAGAGAAGCACTTTAGAACTTATCTTACACATCAATAAACAACTCAACACAAGAAATGAAAATTGACATATTAACACAACAATATCCAACTAAGTTATTGAAATTCAAGTATTGATACCTCATTCTTCATCTAGATTACAAAATTGGCCCACTTTTTGCTTTGTAACTTTTCCTTTTCAAATTGCTTTGGATGCTGACCATATTTCTCCTCTTGTCAAAACATGGCACATGGACTAGTTAAACTAATTAATATGCAATCATTTACTTTTTCCTAGGAAACATAATAAATATCATTTAACATATTAAATATACTTACAAATGTACAAATCAAGGCCCGTAAATATTTCTGGCCACTGTGATGCATGGCACAAAGTTTTTGAAGCCTAGCCTTGGAGGCCTTGTCCTAAAACATGCACTAATTCGATTTAACTATGCATAAATAAAATTTAAGAATTTTTTAATAAATTTGATATAGTCTTATGAGAATATTCAAATACCTACGTACTCTCCTCACTAGACTTCCTCCATGCATTAGACTTCTCATATGATTTTACAAGCTCTTTCCATACTTTGACACTTACATCAATTGGCCTTTTTTTGAGCCTTAACTTGGGAGGGATTTTTTTTATCTTCTTTGTTTGGATGCATTGAAATCTCTTGCAATTTTGAGACATTCGTAGCTTTACCTTCTTCACAGACCAACCTGGGTCAAATTCAATCTCCATGTCATTTATAACTGCTTTTTGTAGGTGTATGGGTATCTTTGAGAATGGAAAATGTAGATGGTCTTTGAACCGTTGAAGGCATGATTCCTTCAACCTATTCACAAATTCTTTTCCAACATATGTCATTTGGACTTCCCCTGAAACCACATCGTATTCTATCTTGGTATCATAGCTACCAATGCAATATTGAAAACATGGCATGGTGGAAGAAGTCTGTGTCCTAGGAGTGGTTGGGACAGTGGAAGCCTTTGCTCCATGTTCTACATTCCTATATATTGTTGTTATTTATTTCCTCCTGGATCTTTTGCTCGATCTAGGACTGCTTGGGGAATCAATTGATTCCCTTTGACACGGTTGATTTGGTTGCAATGCTTGAGGGGCTTCACTAGATCAGTTTTCTATGTATTTGGAAAGCATTGTCCAATGTATATCATCTAATTTGTTCAATGGCTTTGCCCCAATATGGAAGCCAATGCCTCTTTATCTTTGTCAGTCACATGTCCCTATATATATATATAAAATAAATTTCTTCTTTTAAATTTAAAAATAAAAAACTAAAAACTAAAAATGAAAGAAACAATGGAAACATTTAGAAATCTATAAATTGACAATGAATTACCTCATTGTGGCCAAAGTATTCTCCCTTTGTTCTCTTCCCTCTATTGCTTGACATTTTGAGGCAACCTAGGGAAAATTATTTTCGTTTAGTCTGTGGAGGAAAACAAAGTACACATTGTCAGGTATGAAATTTTTCGTCCAGTTTGTGGTATGAAAGTTTTACCTTGAATGAATCTCCTTCTAGATTTAAATGCTTATGAATCAATTTATTGCACACCTATATATAATATAAATATATTTGAAAGGATATAATTATATGAAAAATGAAACAAATGTATTGTAAGAAAATCAACACTTGTGCACCTGTATAGAATGGTAATCTTTGGGGGATTAAAAGGGCACAAAGTGTGATTTTATTGAGTTAACACAGATAGGCCCCATGCTTGAGTCGCATCTGCTGATTAGAAATAAAATGAATGTGTGAGCACAATAAATTTGAAACCACGAGCTCATTGTTCTGTAAAAGAATAGGTGAAAATTAGTAATAGCTAATTTAAGTCTGAAGGTATCAAAAATTTGAGGAAATGATCTATTATTCATCTGTCATCTCCAAAGCCTATCTCCTCGTATTGTCTCAAAAAACCTCTGTTCCCATGGGACCTGGCTGCAATGGGGTGGATGCAAATTAACGATTTGTCTTGAAAGCACTCGACTAATTTTTTAGGAAGTGAGAAATTTGTCTTCAGAGAAAGGTATGGAAGGAAGGTCCGAGAAATCGAATTAGAAACTGAAAGCTTGGGATGGGAATGATAAGCAAACAAGGGCATTGGGGTTTCAAAAACATGTTCACTACTCTCAAATGCAGAGGAAATAATGCAATTTCTACAATTTTACCCTCCTCCTTTGCAACCACATGAGACTTGAATGATTCATGTGTAAATAAAACAATATTCACGACCCTTTCTTCACAATCCTCTCCATTTAATCCAAACAAAAAATATTTTTGGGAACAAATTTTTTTTTGTAACTTTACCTATGGTGTCACAAACTAAATCAAATTTCTAATCTACTTTCTTGTCACCATCCTTCGCGTCATTTTTCCCTTTTTTCTCCTCTCTTCCTTCACAAGGTGTTTTTCTCCTATCATCTCTTCCTTGATGCAGGAAGTTTTAAATTTTTGTTCTTGAGTAGTCAACGCTATATTCGACGTAGTTAACACCAATTGTAGCATCGCCTTTCAACCCTAAATGTAATCTGTTTGGGGTGAAAAAGGTGGCGCAAAGTGCACCTAATTTAGCACCTAGCAGTGTAAAATGATGTATTTTTCTCATAAATTGATAAATAAATTGATCCTAAATTGACTCCATCTTCATATGTTCCAAGGGAGCAATCATGGTTTCCCATTTTATCTATTCCTTATCCCATGTCAATTTTGTGGGTGCAAAACTAATAGAGGTTAGATTTGTGAACTCAGAAATGATCCCTATACAACTAGATGAGTCATCTAAAGTGTGAAATATTTCAAATTGTACGTTACAGATTTGTATAAAAGGACAAATTCATTACTATCATCTTAGATATAGGGATTATTGAGGAGTTATGAAAAATAATCTATGAGAACTAAATCATTATCATGTAACATTGACATTGCATCAACAACCTATGTGTATTGCATGCTTCCTAGAGAGATTTGAGCTCTACTTGTCAACATTCCACATGTAAACTTTTTGTGAAGAGAAAAATGTTGCAATGTCCTATTTTTTTTTCGTAGTGTGTCTTAATGAAAAGCGAGCGTATTAACAAGATAATTTTATGTGACTATTGTCATTGTTGTGTATTACAGGATCCAGAGGAGGCCATGGAGAGAGGAAGTAAATGGCATAGATCTACTAAATTGTAGAGAGGAAAGTGGGTGGAAATAGATATGACAATGGAATATGTAGATACAATAGAGGTAAGAAAAGAAAGCAACCTTAACCAAAGGAGGAAGGTGTTTATGAATTTGAAAATGCTACAACATAGAGGAGATAAAGTCATTTTTTTGTCCATGAGGCCTCTAAGGGCAAGGGAAAAGTTTGAAAATTAGGATGGCCAAAACATAATATCAATATGCAAAATATATGACTAAAGTGAGGTTTTGTGTTGGATAGCATATTCATTGAAATGATATAATTGGTGTACTAAACATTATTTACTATGTTGTGTATTATAGGGGCGAGACAAGGCCATGGAAACAGATCGTGTCATATCAAATGACGACACAATGAATGAAGCGGGACATCAGGTACTCAAATTTTGACTTTAACTTAGGAAAAAATGATCTAATGGCATTTTGTGATACGTCCATCTTTTTTCATAGTATTATTGAAATTTATAATGTATTATCCAATCTTGACATAGATTAATACATTTTGTTGATTATTTTAGATGGAGATTGGAGCAAATGCAGAGCATGAGCATTCAACTAGCAAAAGAAGAAGATATGTAAGTGGATGTGAACCTAAAACTATTAAATCATGTAGATGAAAATGGGTGGAATAGGATACGACAATGGATCTTGTAGACACAACAAATGATTGCATTGAACAAGAGGTTGGTCAGGACTATAGTACATGGGATGAATACTTTAAGAAAATTGTTCTTTGTGGATGTTTTGTATGTCATGGAAAGAAACAATTCAAACGAGCAACTATACAAAGACATTACATATATTATGAGCTTCTAGTTGGTAGTATGCCTCCTATAATTGATTCAAATCCAATAGGAATTGTGGTAAGGAATTTTCTAATTTGATATAAATAACATTTATACTTTGTTTAAACATTGTTTTATATTATTTAAATAACTATTTTTTTTCTTAATGGATACTTGTAGGATAAATTTCTTGGTTTAAAGTTTCCTAGATCACTGACTTCCAGCCTAGAGTGAAATGGTCATTTATCAGATGATACATCTAAAAAAAATATGTGCCAATATACCAGCTCAAAAGATGAGGAATTGATGAAAACAAGTCACAGAACAAGAACCGGTTTAAAGATGCATAATTTTCTTATGATAGGGTGAAGGTGGACTACATACCCTATGAGAATGAATTTGATGGAGATGATGACTTGCTCCTGAGTTTGAGATCAATTTACAAAGAGACATTTGATCGTCGACTATATTGCGCTTGGGCTAGTGATCAACAACTACCTAGAGTGTACGAGGTGTTTCAATTTTGGGGATACAACTACATGATACGACCCTCCAATATTCATGGAGTGAATCTAGGCCTCTTTATTGTCCAAAATGTACATGTGGGGTCTAAACATAGAAACAATTTGGAACAAACCACTAGGAGATTAATGCAATATTATGGTCCATCATATTACAGTGGTGAATGGAGAAGGCTAGCAGAATATAAGCCTAGCATGTCAACATATGGTCTAAATTCAAATATGTATACATAGCGTCTCCAATTGGAAAGTGGAAAATAAATTAATAGAGATCATCTTATGTATATAGATAGATGTGCATACACACACAAAAATATTGTAGGATTTATAAATAGTAGTAAAGGAAGGGACCCTAATGTAAGACCGAATTGTCAATTTTTTGAGGTTATAAATGATAAAGATGGAGATATGGAAAGAGAGGTTGATAGATTGATAATGGTTGAGGATATTATGGACCTTACCATTGGGGATGAGTTATTTATTGATTACCCCTTCTTAAAATTCACTCCTACATGAAAGAAAAGGGAAGAACAAGGTCTTCCTAAGGATGTTCTTAAGGGTAGAAAATCAAAGAATAATAAATGAGTGTGGACTGATGTTTTATAAACTATGTTGTCAAAATTTTGTTTTATTTAAATTATTGTATAAAAAGGTAGTCTATAAAATAATGTTCCATTATTCAATTGATGTATATGTGTTCATACAATTTATATATATATTTTTTAAGCCATATTTGATTACATTTTTTTGAAATTGATACATTTATGATTTATCCAATTGTTGGAAAAATATTAAATAATGCTTGCATTTGTTGATAGGTAGAAGATGTTGATGAAACACATACTAATACCCATGATCCAACTGGGTTATTAAGATTTGGACGAGATGATCCAAACCATCCTTTAAACAATACTAGTGTGAAAAGAGCAAGTTTGAAGAGATTACTACCAGTTGAGAAATTTGAACAGCTAATGAGATCCGCATACACTGTTGACATGCCACCTAGCCTTAATGATGATGATCATGATAGTGAAAATGGAGTGCATGAAGAAGGATTGAATGAAATGCTTACAAGTTTCTTTGGGGATGGAAACAATGATGACAATAATAATCATATGGTTGACAATAACAATGATAGCATGGGTAATTACCACCAACATGATGTTGATGATAACCTAAAAGACTCCATCAAGCAAGCAGTGAAGACACCCGTGTTCAAATCGGGTGCAAGTAGAACCTCAAAACTGGCATGCATATTAATATTATTAGAAATCAAGTCACTATTTGGTTGGTTAGACAAAGGATTCACTACCCTACTAAAGTGAGTTGAAATCTATTTCTTACTTTGCATTGTCAATTGGTGTACACAATTCGTAAATATTCATCGACTTTGTTTATATTTTTTTAAGGGGATTTTAAAACCATATATTGTATATAAATAGTCCTAGTATAGATTGAAATATCAAACATGTTCATCATAATTGAAAATTTCAATTAATTTAATCTCTATCAATCTTACAGGGCACTAAAAACTAAAATATTCCCTGAAGAGAATGTGTTGCCATCAACTTTCAGAGAGGCACGTTTGTTGTTGGTTGAGTTGGGGATTGAATATAAGCAAATTCATTCATGTAAAAATGATTGCATTTTATATAGAGATGAATATCAAAATAAGGTAGAATTCCCTGTATGCAAAGAGAAGAGATATCGTACAGATGTACAAGGTCCTACAGTTCCAAAGAAGGTTTTACGTCACATGCCAATTATACCTAGACTTCAACGAATGTTTTGTTGCAAGTCACTTGCACAATTGATGGACTGGCATGCAAAGAACAAGAGTAAAGATGGATTCATACGAATTCTGGCCTACTCTAAAGCAATGAAACACAGAGGAAAAATGGCCAAGAAAATTCAAAGATGAATCCCATAATATCAGGTTTGGTCTTGCAATTGATGGAGTGTGCCCATTCTCTTTCTCGAGCTCAAATTATAGTGTTTGGCTAGTCAAATTGATAGTATACAATATTCCCCCATGGATAAGCATTAGAAAGGAGCATCTTATGTTGACTCTCATTGTTCTAGGAAAACATCAAGTTAAAAACATGGATGTTTATCTTATGCCTTTTATTGATGAGATGTAATTGCTATAGAAATGCATAAGAATGTATGACATATCACACCCTCCATCATATTGTATGGTGTGCTATGTTGGACTATTCATGATTTCCTAGGACTTGGTGTTTGTTCTAGTAAGATAAAATATTTATGTATTTACATTCATAATTTATTTTCATCCCAACTTTCATACTTAGTTTTATACTATTTTTTTGATGTTATTAACATTACTTATTGAATTGCAGGGCTTCAAACAAAGGGGATATTTGCATGTCTAAGATGTACAAAACAATTTCAAGGGTGGTATTCTAAAGATCTACATAAATTTATTTACACAAACAACAAGGTTTTTCTACCACTAGATCATAAGTTTAGAAATTTCCTAAAGAATCAATTTGATGGAAAAGTTGAAAATAGAGGCCCTCCCATGATTATGGGTCAAGGTGATTGGCTTAAGAAGTATGAAGATGTTGAATTGAAAGCTTGGGAGGATTTTTTTGATCGGGGTGATTCAATTGAAGAACCAAAACAAGTTGTAGTTAATATGCCAAAAGGAATGAAAAGGAAATCCATATTTTATGAGCTCCCTTACTAGAAGGATCTAATAATATATCACCTATTAGATCCTATGCACATCTTCTAGAATGTCCCGAATTCTATATTTTGACATATATTAGGCAAAGAGAAGGACACCTTCTCTTCGAGGAGAGATATTGCTCTTTCACGTACCAAATTTGATAGAAAACATTTGTGGCCAAATAGGGAAAATGAAACATATGCAAAAGCTCCATGGATTTTGAAAAAAAGAGCTATACCAACTAAAAAATTTCATCCATTCAATAAGGAAACCTACTAGCTATGGATCATCATTGGCTAAAGCTTTTACAGTTGATAAAAATATCATAGGATTTAAAACACATGATTTTCATAATTTTATGAAGTTATTATATATCATCATTTAACATTTACTGGTAACATTGATTAAGTACTAAATATATTTTGATATTTTGTTGTGTGAGAAAAAATAACTAATGACCTTTTCATAAATGTGTTTGATAGCATATCATGCCATTGGAAATTAGGGGGGATTCCTATCTTACAGTTGACTTAAGGAATGCCATAAGTTGGTTTTCAGCATTTACAAGATATGTGGTTATATGAAATGTTCGTGTGTGAGAGACAAAGAGATATTATATTGCATTTTAATTTTTGAATAAAGGTTTATACTAATTTACTATTCTTATATTAGGTGGGTGATCTCCAAGGAGATCCATGAATGTGAAGTGTCAAAGTGGAAGAAGGAAATTGTATAAATTGTATGTGTATTTGAGAAGGAGCTCCCTACAAGTTTCATGGACCTACAAGTCCATTTACTTATACACCTAGTCAATGACATTGAATTGGTAGGTGTCGTATCAATGAGGTGGATTTTTTTCTTTGAGAGGTATATGAAAAATCTAAAAAGATATGTCTGACAAAAGGCACATCCAGAGGGTTTCATGGCTGAAGGGTATGTATTGAATGAAGCATTTTTCTTCCTGTGTGAATTCCTTGGTAAGAATTTTGAAGATGGGCCACACATCTGGGATGAAGAACAAGCATCATATATTATTGGTGGAGAAAAACCACAATCTAATGGTGTTCAAGTAGAAATTAGTAAGTAAATTCATGATCAGTGTGGTTGTTTTTGTTACAATCATTAATTTACTTTGTAATTTATTTGTCAAATTAACAACATGACATTTGGAGTTTGAAATAAACATGTTGCCATGTAATAAGTGTAGACGAAAGTGCTATACTCGACAAGTTCATTTTGTACCACATGGAGTTTATGAACAAATGGATTGATCTATATGATAAAAAGAGAGAAGTGTTAGAAGCAAGGAGATAGTTTAAGAGATTTAACCCAAGGAATACTCCACTTCCCACTAATTTATTGGGGAATGGGGAAAAGATTGCACACTAGAATGTGTTACTGAACAAATTCAAAATCAAATAGAAGTCGCAGGTATAGATTCAAACATAACAGAAGATGAAATCAACATTTCTAGAGGATGTGAAAGAAAGGTACAGTTGAAATTTTACAAAATGTTGTTTCCTTACAATTTTGACACTATTAACTATTTTAATATTCATCATTATATTTGTTTTCATTGAATTAAATGGTCTTTCACAGGTGAGGAAATATCCAACAATGTGGGCATATGGTCGACATTATCGTGTAGAAAGTGTAAATGTAAAGAGACAGTCCTTTGATTGTGGCATCATGGTTGAATTCAAGCAATCCAGTCGATCAAGCTCAAAAGATAAGAATATAATTGAAGGGACTATACAATATGTTGGGAAAATACAAGAAATTATTGAGTTGGATTACTGCTCTTTAAAATGTTGTATTTTTAAGTGTAGATGGTATGAAGCATTTGAGAGGAAACGAATAGTGAATTGCTTTCTATAGATTCCTCATGCTTCCTACTAAAGGATAAGGAGCTTTATGTTCTACCAATTCATTGTGAGCAGGTATTTCTTTAACTCAAACAAGAAGTGGTAGTGATCATTAATCTATTAATTCATAGTTTATTGTGAATATATACATGTGTTTATTAATCAATAAAATTGTTATAACATATGTCTAATATATGTATGTTGTTCATGTGCAGGTATTTTTATATGAAGATATTTTGGACCCAAAATGGATGTTTGTCATACATTATGATCCAAGATTAAGGCATGTATTTGATGAGACATTAGTGGATACTGAGCAAAATAATGATGGTGAACAAAATGAGAGAAAGGGATTAGAGAACATCAAAAAAATTGACATCCATGATGATTTTGAAGATGGTTATGTTCAGGCACAAGAAGACAACAATCCAGAGTTAGATGATGTTATGGAAGACAACAATATGGATGGTATAGAAAATGATGATCCAAATACATCTGGTAACGATATAGATGGTCTATAGTCAAATTTCAATGATGATGAAGATGATGCAGGTCAAGATGAGGATGATGATAATAGTAAATACATGAAAGAACATATGAACATTGGCAATGATACACTAGATGACATTGTAGCAAACAATAATGTTAATGACGAAGACTTCTAAATTTTCAGAATTATTTGCAATCCATGTTTAAGAAAGGATGATTCTTATGGCCTAAAATTTGAAATGCTTCAGTAATATTAATTCAAGTGTTAAACTATAGAACCACCACTCTTCATTTTGATGGTATATAACTTGTTTATTAGAAATATTTTATTAACTATATATTTAGCTTGATATGTATCTCCCAATTTCTTTAAAATAAGTGTTATAATGGTCTCTTCATGTACATTCAACAATATTGAACTAGCATACTTATATTTAGAAAAATCTATGTAAAATAAGTCAAGAGATATCCTTCCTAAGACCCTATTGTGCTTATATGGTGGAAATTTAATTTAATTTAACTTTAAACTTCATAAAATTTGTGAAAAATAAACCAAAATGAATATTGTACTGGCAGGGCTTACGTTTTTTTGGAGGTGCCTATTTTAAATTTCATGATCAAACTTCATAATGAATTTTTCCTATTTTACATGTAGGAAACGCTAATGTTAAGGACCAAGACTTCAAAAAAAATAGAATTATTTGTAATCTGTGTTTTAAAAATGATGATTCTTATGGCCTAAACTTTGAAATTCTTTAGTAATATTAATTCAAGTGTTAAACTATAGAACTACCACTCTCCATTTTGATGGTATATAACTTGTTTATTAGAAATATTTTATTAACTATAGATTTAGCTTGATATGTATCTCCCAATTTCTTTAAAATAAGTGCTATAATGGTCTCTTCATGTATATTCAACAATATTGAATTAGACAAATAGAGTCTAATGAGACTCTTAACTTTTTCTGATTTTTTCTACCTTATTATGATTAAAAATGAGCTCATTGGATAAAAATGGCATATTAATTCCACATGTCATAATTGCATCATAACATAATCATCAAATTAGGAATTCCATTATTGACTCATGACACATTCACCATTTTTGTGAGTCTAAATGTGATAATGGGCTAATAATTTTATGATGAAGTATGTAGAAAAAAATATACATGGTCATAAAATAACCTCTTTAAAAGGATTTTAACCCTGGGCAAGGACCAATTAAAGTAAACTATTTGAAAGGATTTTTAATTCACATCAACCAGAAACCAATCAAAGCATCCACATAGTAACAAAAAATGTGTTTTGATAAATCTTGAAGACTTAAATAACTTGAAAATACCACTTTGGAGACAACAAAGTAATAGATAAGAAATGAAAATTGACACAGTAATTGAACATTGAAAATGGATTATGAATTGTAAGTAGTTTGCTCCATTGTATTACTTGAAAATATAAGCATTTGTAACAAAAATATTTTAATATGATATGGATGGGTGGATTATGCAACCTATCTTCTTACTAATGCCTACTCTAATGGAATATGATCTGATGATGATGATTTCAAAATCAGGCCCTGGTTTCCCTATTTGTATGGGAAGCAACAAGCTTCAAGCCTGTTTATGGAAAGTCGCATCGCTTCATAACTAAAACATAATTAGCATAAACAAAAAAATATTGAGAGTTTTTTGGTGGATGCACTATAGTCTGTTAATCTCCAACAAGCGTCTGTGATCACCTAAGACCTGTTCAAGGCTTATGCACCATGATCGTGTATCAAAATCATTAAAATCAAGTCTCTATTACTCCTCTCTTACTTGGTCTATGCAATGAACAAGTTAATCTTTGAAAAATTCTCAATGTACCCACTTTTAGCATGAGTGTTTGCATTATGTATAATATCTTTCATGGAATACTCCAATAAAAGCATAAGATAAGGACTTCTAACATATTCACTCTTTGTTTTTCAATTGCACCATTTGATTCCAGAATTCAACAGGAGACCTACACTAATGGCCTTGAATTCACTTTTATGGAAACAAGGGAGAAAAACAAGCTTCGGGCCAAGAGTACACATGTCACATCCCAATTGGATGAATACAAGACACATTCCCATTGCAGTTATATTTAGATTTTCCATTGGAGGGAATACATATGAGACAAAGATCATTAGCCTTTGCAGCGAGAAGAAATATGCTCTTCAAATGACACATATTGGAAAGAATAATCTTCAAGTTGTTGTCACTCATTTGTTACATTGGGAAAAATTACAAAATGACAAGGCCAAAAGTGAGTCAGCATCGGCACTCATATCATCACCAATTAACATTTATCTGCAATACTCATTGTCAAGAAACATATATTTGTTACACATTATTCTTTCAAAGGCCAGACCTATGTTATACTTGATCAATCATACATGGTTCCCTTTTTATACTTACAGACCCAATTGATCAATAAATATTCTCTTCCATTGTTCATATTCAACATCATATGGCTAATTGAAATCAATGATTTCATCCATATTCTTCCTGTATGGAGAATATTTTTTCATTACTGAATTGGATTCCTTATCAAAATCCTCCAAAAAGCTGATGACAAAAGACAATTTCTCCAAAGTGTTATTCAGAATATCAATATCAACTTTTTCAAAAATAAGCTTTCCTTGAGAGGCAATGGTGTTGTCCATCTGGTTCTTCCACATCTGCAGGGGTTTCACTTCATCATAAGTTTGCTAAATTCCTGGCAACAATGACAAATTTGCCTAGTCATAATCAATTTTCAATTCCCTTATTTTTTGTTCCAGTGGAGGAATATACCCTTGAAATCCTTGTTCATTAATTTCATTGACAAATCTATAAGTTGGGATAACCTTTGGGTATCTATCTTCCTATTGATTGGCCCCAACTGTTATGAGCTTCAACTGCTTAGCTCTAGGAATCCATTTATCAAGGAGTGGGGTGGCCAACTCCTTATCCCTCTGAGATAACCTTATTTCTCTCAACATCAATGAGTGATTGAAATGAATGCTATTCAATTTACTTTGAGTCTTTCTATTTAAGTGTTTCAAGACAGTATGAATAATCCTTGAATTGTTCTCATACATTGTGTCCTGTGTCTACTCAATTAATTTCTTATACACTTCAATTTGTGTGAGGAGATGTGCCCTTGTAGGATCATCTGATGGGATGGTACCTGATGTGCTTGGTCTCTCAATTATGAGTGGCTCCTATCCCAAATTATATGGCACTATTTCCAAAGATTGATCCAGTGAGGGGGATTGAGAATGTGTAGTTGGAGAAGTCAGTGATGCATGACTTGAACTAGTTTAAAATTGCTTTCTTAATACTTCTACATGTTGCTTATACAATGCTACCTCAGTTTCTAACATGGCCACCTTTTGCTAACTCTTATCATATTCACCTATAAGATTATTATATTTTCTCCTATACTCATCTCTTTCAAGAGTGAGGTCTTCCACTTTTTCCTTAGTAAAATTCACAACATTCATAGCCATATCAACTACCTCTAAATTTGGGGTGTCAATGACTCTCTTTATCAACAATTGTACACTAAAATTTGATGGTTCAACCACTACCAGCTTCTTGGATCCCAGAGATAATGACCAAATTGCTAATGCATCCCATTCTTCACTAAATGATGATCCTCAAAGTGCCATCTCTACTTCTTCTTCAGTTTGCAGCAAGGGCCTTTTAGACCTCCTTATAGTATCAAGCACTATAGTGTCAAAAATTTCCCATCCAAGTAACAATAATATACCACTCTTCTTCACAAGCTCTTTTCCCTCTTTAGTAGTCATATTTTGGAATTCAACCCTCATAGCCTTCCTTACATTTGCTTGAATGATAGCTTCAGGGAGTTCCTGATGTAAGCTCCTCTCAGTAGCAACCTTCTCTGCATATTCTGGAGCTTTAGCTCTTCATACAAAATCTTTGCATGCACTTGTTTCAACAAAGGAGTCATCTTACATAAATTCTTTGTAGGCCTCAATCCTCAAATCATCTGCACTATTTAGACCTCTAAGGTCATCCTTTCCTAGTCTAAGGCTATCCTCCCTTGAGCTTAAAGCAACTTCCCTTAAGGGAGAGGGCATTCCCTATTGTATCTCCTCAGAAGTGACAAGGATATCATCATCCTTTGTATCAGAGTAATCCACTACTCCTCTTACCTCAGTCTTTTTCCTTTTAAGGGGTGGCTGCTCCAATGGAGTGGTACTTCCTAGAGGTGATTCAACATCAATCACAATAGTAGGGACTCATTCTAGAGGTGATGTAACTTATCTCTCAGGAGAAGCTACCCTCATTTCTCTAGAAGTGGCAGGGGATGGCAATGTTTGTTTCTTGTCTATTGTCTTCTTCTTCCTAGAGTAAATTCTTTTTTGCTTGGGTGGCTAATAAGTAGGCTTCTCTTCTAGTACCATAGTAGTGTCTTCTTCAGTTGCCACTTCTTTTCCTTTATTTGTGACCACTTGTTTTCTTCTCATTATACCCACTATATCCTCAAAATTATTCAAAACATGCATAATCCTATCGAATGTACTTTGTATATTGGGCATAGGGTCATACTTAGGATCTCTCCATTGAGCCCTCTCCATCATCTTATTAAAAGAAAGATATTTAGACTTCCTCTCATCTTGCTCTGGGAAGTCAAAAATGTTCCTAATTACATCCTCTGGGTAGTAGAAATTATGCACAAAAGTACCAATCCTTTTCTCCATCCTCAATGCATTAATGAAACCTTCTAGATCATGATTCCTTGGGCACATAAGATCCAATTTGTATGGTTCTAGCAGATGTAACAACTCTTTCCATGCTCCCTTTACTATAACAAAGTCAACAAACACAATCCATTTTGGGAAAAATAATATCTTCTTTGTTGTATCAGGCAGGTGTGCTGCTTGGGAGGCTCCCAATTTCCTTATGACTTCAAGAAACCCAATCATCAATGGCACATGTCTTGGAAAGATAAATGGGTCTATGTTAGTGCCATAAAATCTAAAGATTGTGGAATCTGGGTATAAGATTAAATCTCCCCAATTATGGCCCAAATTCAAATAAGTTCTCTTCTCCATAGGCCTCAAGAACTTATGTATTGCCTTGGGAATCCTTGGTGGGTCATAAACTGGATATCTTCTTAGTTTTGATGTGAAAGCATTTTGGAACACCACATAGTTATATTTTTGGTCATCCTTATCAAGAATTTGATTCTAACATTGGACAGGAAAATAAATACCATTCTCCTTTCTCAATGTCATCGCTCTCAAAATTATTTTCCTCTTGAAATAAAAACATATGCATCAATAGGGAATACCACCAAAATTTCACCCAATTCTTTCTTCCTTTCAACAAAACTAGGCCTTTATGGATATTCTCTATCAAATATGTGTTGTAGTCATAGACACTATTGAAGACTGGATGTTGTATATGTGTTGCCAAGTAACTATATTCCTTTCACAATGTGTTGGGAAGAGAGAAACCAATAATTTGGTAGAAGCAATATATAGTCTTCTTGAAGTAACTTGTGAAATACCTCATTGGGAAAGGTTCTAACTCATCTTTACCAATCCTTATTTGTTTTCTATTTTTCCTAGTGCTTGTGCTAACAGTATGTGTAGGTAACATTCTCATCCTAATCAACACTTTTGTGTTCTCATACTCCTTTCTAATGACATCCATATCAAGAGGCGCCATATCAATGTTCTATTCTTGCAATTGGAAAAATCCTACAATTTATTCTTTGGTTATCCTCACCATATCCTTCCCATCAAATGTTCTGATTACCCTTGAAACCAGGTCATACCTTGAAGCAATTTCCTTCAAAAAATCAACATCCATATACACATTGGGGACAACTAGTTTCCCATGTCTAGCCTCCAAGGGTTGCAAAGAGGAATCCAAATATTTCTATTCCCGAACTAATACTAAAATAACTACCATCCACTATAAGGTACTTCAAAATCTTTGATAAAACATTATCTGTCAAGTACCCCCTCCCTAATTGTTGGGCCATGAAACAACATTTTGCTCTCAACCTTTTTATTTGTGGATGGTTTTAGTAATTATATTACATCCTCATATAGTAGTCTAGATTGAGTTGCAGAGGTTGTGGCTTGTGCTTTGGGTGCCATTGGCAGTGGGCAAAACTTAGGCCATTTTAGGGTTTTCAACACAAAAGGTTTCAATAACTAGATTCAAAATTCAAACCTAGGGATCGACTCAAATGTAAATTTTTAAAGGTCCTACAGAATTTGAATAAAGCATAAAAATTGTGTTTACTTTAATTACGAATTTTACCCATGAGAAACCCTAATGTCGACTGTGCCAAACTCTGCAAATAGCCTCTCTCAATTTCCCGTACACTCCAAACATGTTTGAAACTCTTAATTATGTGAGACCCAATCATCTACATCTAGGTTGGAAAAAATTGAAGTAGTTTTAGAAGTCACTTCTACCATTACCACTCATTCGTGTGAAGAAAGAATGGCTACAATGGTCGAACTTCTCATTTTTGAATATTCTCCATTGATCTCCTGTCAAGATGGCCTTTTGGATGACTCAGATTGAGTCAATTAAGTTTGAATTCCAATTGTTGTCACATGTCATTCCACTGGCCAATGAAACCTTTCCAATTGGGTGCTCATTCATCTGTTCATGCGCTCCACCTTTCCTCATTTTCCTATGACCAAAGAAAACATGTGGCAGCTTCTTGCAGACCTTGTAGCTTTTAACCAGCCCACAACTTGATCCTACGAGATGGTGGGGAAAGGCAGCTATTGGAAGAATATACCATGAGAGTCAGGAAATATATACCTCCTGTCGCCTAATGTAATAACAATTCTAATGATGGGGCTCAACATTCACTCTTGTTCATGTGCTCCACCTTTCTCTCATTTTCCTATACCTTCCAAAGAAAACAAGAGGCAGCTTCTTGACAACCTTGTAGCTTTTAAACAGCCCAAACTTGATCCTACGTTGATGGTGGGGAGAGAAGAGCCCAACTATTAGTACTTAATGAAATAATTGACACAATAGAAGAATAATGATTTGATATATAAGCTACAAATAGCTTGATAATAACTGAGAAGAAACATGCCACTTCGAGGGGAAAACCTCCAAATTTTCTCTAATGAGAACACATCTTCTCACTTGATGATGAAATTAAGACTCACAATCCTCCTATATATACCTATTTATGCCAAGGATAATCATCCTAGGCCGACTGGTTTTGTGGAATTGGCTCATTCCCATGATAGTCCTTAATTTTGTTAGGGTCACACCTAAATACTCCTTCATTTGAAACTGATGTGTCCTCTAAATACTCCACCTCTGTAATGACTACAAAATGCACACTTGGGCTTAGTTGAGTTTCTTCAAGTATTTGTAATGCTTGGTCCACATGTTGCAAATGTTCTTCCCAAGTCTTGCTTGTAAATCAATATATCATCAAAGAATACTAATACAAACTTTCTCAAGAACTTCTTAAAAATGGAATTCATCAAACTTTGGAATGTAGATGGTGCATTGGTAAGACCAAATGGCATCACCAAAAATTCATAATGACCCTCATGAGTCCTGAAATGCTGTCTTACAAATATCCTCCTCCTTAATCCGAATTTGGTGATAACCAGATCTAAGATCTAACTTGGTAAAAAACATAGCTCCATTTAATTCATCTAGCAAATCATCAATGACTGGAATTGGAAACTTATCTTTAATGGTGTACATGTTGAGCACTCTATAATCTGGACACGCAGTATCATCCTTCTTACATACCATCACCACCGGCGAGGAGTAAGCACTTTGGCTATGCCTAATGATTCCTGCCTCTAGCATCTCTTCAACAATTTTTTCTATCTCACTCTTTTGTATGTGTGGATACCTGTAAGGCCTGATGTTCGGTGGCTGGCTCCCTGGGACTAATTGTATGGCATGATCATGATCCCTCTTAGAGGAAGTCCTTTAGGCATATCTCCAAGAACAACTGAGTGACGATCAATTATAGCTTGCAAATCTGGATGAGTAGGAGTAATAGATTGAGAGACTTCTAATGAACATAGTTGGGCCACAAATCCATCCACTCCTTTCTTAAGCAACTTTTGCATTTGATGAGAGCTTACCATTTGTGGAGATTTTTCCTTCAACCCCCTTAGCTCTACTAGCCTTCCTTTTGATTGAAATCTCATGAATAGTTCTTGGAAGTTCATCTCAATTGTTCCTAATGTAGTAAGCCATTGTACTCCCAAAACAATATCTGCTGCACCCATGGATATCATACATTGGGGTATCAAGTTGATAATCTCCATGGATAATTTAATGCTATGACACTTCCCACGAACAACTAAGCGTACCACCATCTGCAATCAAAACTTGAAACTCTGGAGCTGGATATATGAAACAATTTAGGCAGTAGCTAACTTTTTGTTGATGAAATTATGAGTACTACGAGTCGATCAACACATTTTATACGCTTCTTTAGGAACCCCACCACCTTGAGAGTTTGTGGACCTGAAACGAGAGTGCATGACAAGAAATGATTGGTTGAGAATCATGTGATTCCTCATTTGACTCCCTTTCATCTTCTAGTATGGGTTCCTCCTCTTCTTCCTCATTGGGACCTTCAATATAAAACAATTTCTTTTCACTACATTTATGTCCTCGTATTTGCTATCACAATTGAAACACAAGCCTTTTGCTCTTTTCTCCTCAATTTGTTGTGGAGTCAACTTAGTAGGTTGTGTTGAATATCCTTTCTCTCTTGTCACATTAGCCCCTTGCTTCTTAGGAATCAAATATTTCTCCTCTACCCTGCGTGCTAAGATAAAAGACTCATTTATGGAACTAGGTCTAAACATGCGTACCTCATGTTGAATGTGATCCTTGAGACCACCCAAGAATAAATCATTCAAGTTTTCCTCCGTAATTGAATCCACCCTTAAGGATAGATTTTGGAATTGCTGAATATAATCCTTAACTGATCCTGTTTGTTGAAGTTTAGCTAGCTGGCTGAAGAAGTTGTCTGTGACGCTATTGCTATATTGTGCTTGGAGTTCCTTTGTAAAAATTGACATGAGACGGTGAGCCCCTTTTTACCTCGATGAGTGCAAAGCCAACGATACCAAATGAATTGATCTGGTTCTAAATATAAGGAAGCCATCGTGACCTTTTGTCCATTTGGGATTTGGTGTACTTCAAAAAAATTCTCCATTTGGTTTATCCATGTTAGAGGATCCTTACCATCAAACTTGCGCATATCCACCTTGGGAAATAAATTCCTAGATCCAATAGGAGTACTAAAGCTTGTGTTAGTAGTGGCTGACCTAGAATTCTCACCTTGGTCGCTTGAGAACTCCTTTCTTGATTCTGCTATGTAGGTGCTTAACATGTTTCGCATGTCCGACATATCTCCTCGTAGGTCACACATATCCATCTTAATTGAGGAAATTTCTTCCTTGACCTTATTGTTAATTGAGGAAATTTCTTCCTTGACCTTATTTATTTCTTCATTATGAGTAATATCCTCGATTGTTTCACCATCCTTATCAGGAGTCTTCCCCGGAGTGACAACATTCTTTTTACCCCTTGTTGCAGGCCCCGTCATGATGGAAACCACTAATGTTGAAATAAATCACACAAATGAAACTTAAATTCTCTCAAATTTTTACTGTAATCTCCTTTATTATATCTTCAAAAACCCAATAAAAATCAGATGCCAATTCAACAAGATGTGCGAGATATGTAGATTCCAAAAAAATAGTGTAGAAACCCTAATTCTGCAATAATTCGCTTAATTCTGCTCCAATTCTTCTAAAATCTGGACTGCAGCTTCTCCAATATGTTCTTCAAAAACCCTTTAAAAATTAGAAAAAAATTCGACAAATTCTGAAAGATATGCTCTTCCCAAAATCGCCTCCAAAATTGAGAAAAACCTTCCCTCTATGGTGCCAAGATCATGCTCTGATACCACTTGTTATGAAATAACTTGCACAATGGAAGAATATGATATGAAATATGCTGAAAATACTTGATAATAACTGAGAATAACAAGCCACTTCGAGGGGGAAAACCTCCAAATATCTCTAATGAGAACACACTTCACAACTTGATGATGAAATAAGACTCACAACCTCCTATATATACCTATTTATGCCAAGGATATCACCTAGGCCGACTTAGACACACCTATATAAGACTTAGGCCGACCTAAAAACTAAATAACAATATACTAATGATAATATGACTTAATAGAGAGTTAAGATAGCCACAAGCCGACTATTCATAACCCGATGTACAATAATATTAAAGTAGCATTGACCCTACCATCATATCATAATCATTGATTATAGTACTAAGGATGTCAGATGGATGAAGTGGAGATCGGGCCCCACACTCATGGTTGTACATGCATCAACATCTCACAAACCATGTGATGTTTAATGAGCCACCCAAATCAATTCCCATGATCGGAGGGTCTCCCAGCCTGCACATGCGATAAAATTAGTCCAAACGGGGCCATGACTAGGATGACGAAAATTTGACCCTTAGGAAGATGACTTAAACGTAAGTCAATTGAAAAATATTATGGCCCGACTATAGGGGCATTTAAACAATTAACCATACTTGATGACCAACTAACTTAGGACTCGAGGCCAATACAAAGAATGATTTTAATGGCTCAACTCATGACTTAAACGACTGATAACCGGATGTAGTAGGTCAACATGAAATTAGAAGGATGGAGGTTTAAGATTGATTACTATGAAGTGAGGGTTTTTGAACTAAAACCTTAGACCTTACTCATGGATGCAGAAGGCAGAAAACCTCAAGAGGCAAAATTTTGCTAGGATTTTTTCAAAATTTCAGCAGCACTACTAGATGGGACATGTTATATTTTCTCCTCGACATGTCCAAGTCTCTTAGAAATATATTTCTTTAGGCTAGCAAGAATACATTTGAATATGTCTCTTAGATAGTTAGGATTCTCATCTACATTTCACAGCAACCCTTTTTGCTCGCATCAAAGAGACTTTGGTGAGACTCTCTTTGATATAGCATTGTCTTGGCGACATGCCATGTGTTGCTATGGGAACACTTTAGACAAGGAATTCACTTTAGTGTTATGACCAAGGGCCTTATTTGGTGGTTTATATTAGTGTTAGCCATTATGAAATGGAGATGGGACATATGGTGAGTGTGGGAAGATGGGTGAAAACAAAAGTATGCAAAATAACCAAGGTGGATTTTTGGCTCCAATAGGACCTTTAATATTATGAAACATTAGTGGTACTTAGTTATCAAATTTCATTAAAGGATAAGTTTTATTAATTTTAATCATTATGTATGTAAATATTGTTATGAATATTTTGGTCAAATAATGTTGTTCCTATTTTTAGTTAATGACATCTGTTAGGTCTCAAAAGTGCAGGTTTTTAAACCATAAGGGGTTGTCAATCCCTTAATACACCTTTGGCACACAAACAAGGTAAACAAGACTGATTAACTTTTGCTCTTCAAGCTCTACCAGACCTAAGCGGGTGTACCTGAATAATAAGGCAGATTTTCAATTGGATATAGTTCCTAGATTGAGCAATCTACTCACTATGGCATGTGAAGGTGGAGTAGATGCAGAGCTTTGATATCTAATCCTATTGAAAGCAATTGAAAATTCAAGATTGTGAGTTTTATTTTGTATGCAATATCCTAAGTATGACCAATGCCTACTCCTATTGGGTGAACATAGTGGATGAGTGAATGGTGATTAATGGAATGGATACAAAGTTGTAAGATAGGTAATCCTAGTGTTCAATTTAATTCAAATTATTGGGCACTTGAGATGTTTGCACCTTGTGAAAATGTGCAAGTATGTTTATCACAATGTTATTTAATAATCCTAGTGATATCTCCTCAAGCTACTGTGAAAGTATGAAAGGATTTTTAATTCTTGAGTTAATGAAAACCAATCAAAACAACTTCTTTAAAAGGATTTTAACCCTGGGTAGAGACCAATTAAAGTAAACTATCAGAAATGATTTTAATTCACATCAACTTAGAAACCAATCCACTCTTTCACACAGTAACATCAAATGTGCTCTGATAAATTAGATAGATTTAAATAACTTGAACATACCACTTTAGAGACAACAAAGTAATAAATGAGCATTAAAATCAACATAGTAATTGAACATTGAAAATCAATTACGATTTATGAATAGTCTACTCTATTGTATTACTTCAAAATATAAGCATTATAATAGAAGTCTTTGAAATATGGTATGGATGGGTTGATTATGCAATCTATTTTCTTACTAATGCCTACTCTAATGGAATGGAATGTGATGATGATGATGATATGATATCTCAAAATTAGGCCCTGGTTTCCCTATTTGTATGGGAAGCAACAAGCTTCAGGCCTGTTACAAAAAGTCACATTGTTTCATAACTAAAACATAATTAGAATAAACATAAAAATATTAAGAGTTTTCTAGTGAATGCACTGTAGTCCGTTAATCTCCAACAAGTGCCTGTGGTCATCGAAGACCTGTTCAAGGCTCATGAACCATGATTGTGTATCCAAAACTATCAAACTCTAGCCCATGTCACTCCTCTCTTACTTGGCCCATGAAATGAACAAGTTGACCTTTGATAAATGCTCCATGCCCCACTTTTAGCATGAGTGTCTACATTATGTATGATGTATTTCATAACATATTTCAATTCAAAGATTCTCCCAAGTTGTTGGTTCATCCTCTTAAGCACTTCCTCTTCATCATTAATCGCATCAAGAATAATTGGTAGATAGTTGGAAATTTCATCCTTCCATGTATCCTGATCTTTCAATTTTGTTTCTTCAAAGAAATTGGGTAAGGCCATACTTAGTGGCTGATTGAAATCACTCAAATCCTATGTCAAGATATTGTGGAAGTCCCTATGAGCTTTCATGAGTTCCTGGTATTCTTGTAGCATAGCAGAGTTATCTTCTTTCTTTGCAATGATCTGAGACTCTACCTTCATCATCCTATCACTCAATTTGGTGTTTTCCAATAATGATGAATATGTTCTATCATGATTTTTCCAAAATTGTTCAACATGTTTGTACATGTCTTCGAATCTCATGCAGACTATTTTTGATGTCATTTCAAAGGTAGTGGTTTTGAGTTTTCCCTTTAACTCTTCCTGTTCCTTCTGCACTTTCTCATGCCTTTTTTTCCAATATGTTGTTTTTGGCATTGCCTCGAGCACTTTCCTTTCCTATTCAACCATTAGAGAATAGAGCCCTGAAGAAGAAGGTAGTCTATCCCTGTAGCTGATCAACTCTTGTTTCAACCTTTCATTTTCTTCTATCAACCCCTTGTTATCACTTACCATTAGATGTAGTCTATCCCTGTAGCTGATCAACTCTTGTTTCAACCTTTCATTTTCTTCTATCAACCCCTTGTTATCACTTACCATTAGATGTAGTCTATCCCTGTAGCTGATCAACTCTTGTTTCAACCTTTCATTTTCTTCTATCAACCCCTTGTTATCCCTTACCATTTTTTGAATCTAAGATTTTGTGAATTTGGCCACATTCACATTCAAATCGATAGTTTCCATGGGATTTGTTTCTCCTACTCTCTGCACCAAAAGATGTCCAAAAATCTGATCATGATCAACTAGGGAAGGATTTTTCCCTAGTGGATAAAGTGCCTATATTTGCAAGGTAGTATTGTTAGGATTAAATCTAGATTCACTATAGATCTTGTCACCAAATTCATCTGTTAAGTGCAAGGTTTTATTTTTTCTTTTCAAAAAACTATCAAATACAATGGCTGAGTTGATATCCCATCCTGGAAGGAGCATAACCCTAGCCTCTTTCAGCAATTCCCTTCCTCTCTCACTAGTCATATGTTTCATTTCTTTATCAATTTCATGTTGAAGTTATTTTAAAGCAAATGCTTCCTTCTCAAGGTAAATGTCCTTCAACCTTTCCCTTACCCCCTTTATTTTATATTCATATATGAAAGCTTTAATTCAGGAGTTTGGACAAAGTCATCAACTGCAATGAACTCTTGACTAGCTCAATGCCTCACATCATTAGATAGCTCATCAAAAGCTTCAAAGTTTACTACACTCCTTTCTAGTGGCATTCCATATGGAGGAATGATATGAGTATTGATTTTTGTGACTTCATGCTCCTCTTCAACATCATCTTCTACCATGATTGGTGTATTAACTGAAAATCTTACATTTGGAGTAGGTTGAGGTGACAAATGGTCCAATGGTGCTACATTTTCTACTTGCCTTCAAGAGCCAACATTTCTTCTTCTCTCAAATTCCACCAAAGGTACATCCTTTATTATCTCTTCTTCATGTAGAAGCAAATGTTCAACTCTCTCCATGGGGTCCTAAATTTCATAAAAACTTCTACATAAGATGGGTTAGTTTTCAATCTCCATGCCTCAACCATAACAATCCTATTTTATGTATTTCCTCTCATGATCACCTGACTATCCTCACAATTCTTGACAACATAATCAAAATAAAACTTATGCTCATATCCTTTCAATTTATGAGAAATTTTTCCATCACTTATAAAGTGCTCAGGGTCAAAATTCTTCCTCTTATTTCCAACCGGAAAGCCATAATAATTTAACTTGATTCCAACCAAGTCATACCTTGAGTCAACAATAATGGTGAAATTACCAAAGAAAAAAGTAAAAGGCATGAATTTCTGCCTTCCATAGATTTTCAAATGCATAAAGGTTGAATAAGACAATTTTCTTATAATCTCAAGATAAGCAACTCTATCTGGCATAGTCTTAGGCAGCAAATATGGTTCTGCCTCAAATCCATACACCCTAATGACAATACAATCTGAAAAAGCGTACCAATCTCCCTAATTATGGATTATCTTTCCATCATGGCCTTTCTCCTTTGGTCAGAGAAGCCTCTGTACTTTGGGGGATAGATTATAATCACATTTACGACCAAGCAGTTTATACAAGGGTTTGAAAAAATGCTCCTCAAAGTATAAGTAGTGGGATCTCCTAGACTGATGTCCACATTTGCACTAGTCTTGAATTACCATCACTATCTAGATCTTTTACTCTTAATTCTTCTCCCTAGATTCCCATCACTTGGCCCTCGTACATTATCATATGCATAAGAAGTGAATAGTGCTTGAAATTGATAACTTCACTTTTATTCTTAATAGCATTACAAGCACTATTAATGGCCTCTGACAGATACTCTACATAATCATAGGGCCTAACATCTTGACTCTAAATGTTCACGGCTAGAACTATGGGAGCTATAGTCATGTTGGTAGGGGCCTCAATTCCCAACACTTGGCCATTTGAATAGTATGTGTATTGATAATATTCTTCAAACAATTCTACAGAAAATGGGGGCTTTTCATTGCTAGAAAACCTCATAGGTTGATTTCCTAGACCCTTGGGTCTGTGTAGAGGCAACTTCTACCTCTTGTAACTCGTATCCATAGAGAGATACTCCTCCAACAAGTCTCTCAACCACAATTTCATTTTCAAAGAAGTGTCCAATTGGAAAACCATGCAAATATAATCCCTTGTTATGATCATAAATTGCGACTCATCATGCAAATGAATTTCCCTTGTTTTGCAATTATAATTCTTTGCCAATGCTCTAATTAACTCTAGGTTCACAAAAATATTTGGAATTACTGGCTTCCCTAAATTCAAATTCCATGGGTTCAAGACTAGGATATATTTGTATTTCTTCCTATAATGATATATGAACAAATTGTAGCCTCTATGTGGAGTCCATACATCTCCCAAATTCTTATACTTTTCTTCTAGGGTCTCACATGATTGGTTTAACTGAGCAATTCTTTGTGCTTTAGGCCCAGACCTAGGACACTGATCTATTAAGTCTTGACTAAGAGGTCTACTTTCATTTTTTTTCCTTTTTTCTCTTGTCTTTTATAGGATTTTATCCATTCTAACCCTAACAATGTTGTACTTCAAGCTATATTCAAAAATTTATGTTCAGCTAAGCCAAGGTGTACTTACTTGAGTGAACGCCAGAATTTTTGAGCTGCTTGCTTTCATCCAACTTTGTCCTTTGAATGCTTAGCCACAATGTGCAGTGAATTTTTGTTTCTTAGATGCTTCTTTTATCAAATTTTAGCACGCTTAAACCAGCTCTAGTTCATAAATGGTGCTCGTGCTAGCCTTCCTATCAACTTGCGTATTAATGAAAGTTGTCTCTTCGTTGACTTAATTTGCCAAATCAATCTAGTGACAATTATTTCATATTTTGTCAATGAGACTCCGATCACAACGTGTATATCTCTCTTTGATATCCTTGGCCATCTTTTGAGAAATTTCTAAGAGACATTCAGGCTTCTCTCATCGATATCACAATGTCTCTTCAATATTTACTTCTTAGTTTGATCCCTAATGATTTTCTTTTTTGTCGATGAGACTAGTGGATTTCTCTTACCGACAAGCTTATGTCTCCTCAACATGTCTTTATTTATTTCCTTAGTGGTAATAGTTGTTGATGATTTCTATGTGACTTTGTTATGTCGGGGAGACCCAAGATCACCTCTCTCCAAGGTCCCTTAGTCTCATTGATATTTTGTGCTAGAATTTTGGGGAGACTTTTGATAATGTCTTCTTGATATCTTTGTGTCTCCTCGACATATTATTTTTAGGATGTCGATGAGACCTCATCCAATGTCTGTTCGATATTTTTGTGTCTGTATAGTCATAAAATTGCACCCCTCGCAATTTCACATACATTCTTGCTTTTGCTTTAGTGTCCACTCCCTTAGCATCTTGAGTAGGCTCATTTAGCCCCTGCATCAGCCTTTTTCCCTTTTCAGGATGCTCCAACACCCCTTTTCATTAGCTACCCTTGCACGTCAGCTTTGCATCAAACTTTGTGCCTTTCCTATTTGCATTGTTTTGTAGTGTGACATGTTTGGACATGAGTGCGTCACATTCCGCGTTAGCATCCTGCTATGTTTCAATGCACAAACGACCATTTTCAAGCATGATTTCCACTTGTCACTTCCTTTGGTTAGTGGCAATGGCTCGAGATGCTTTGTAACTACCCAGGAAGCTTCCTTTTGCTTGTTTTCTCTCATTAAAAGATATCCTTACAACTCATTTGGCTCTCTGACTCTTCCTCCATTTCTAGCTCCACTCTTCTACTTCTAGCTTCTCTCTTACTTTGGCTTCGGCCTTCCACTCTAATTTTTTTTGCTTGCATAGCTTCATATAGCTTGTTGTAGTAGCTTCAAGCTATCTCAAGCTCCCTTTAAAACACTCTTTGCAGCTCTATTTTTGTTGCTTCATGCTTGTGAGAATCTTGGGATTCCATATCCCTTATCTATTGCACATTTACTTCATGATACAGGTTCTCCTCCTTGAGTGAGCATTGCTTTTATCACCTCTTTTGTAATACAGGTTCTCCTCCTTGAGTGGGGTTTGCTTTTATCACTCCTACTTGGTGGTGTGGGTTCTACTCCTGAGGGGGTTTTGCTTTCACCACACGCTTTTCTCTATTTTGGTTCATCTCTCTCTCTATGTTCTTGGCTATCCATGGAGGTGGGAACACCAAAATGGGGGTTTGACTGAGGCAAACCCCTATACAGTCCCAACACTTTCTCTAGATCTTACAAACGTTGGTTTTGAAGACATTCGTTTGGTGGAGGCTTCATCACTCACATGGTTGTAAATATTTCTTTCCTTTCTTCTCCTTATCTCTAACATTTCTATTTCACTTTATTTCAGTTCTATTGCATTCTACTACTTTATCGTATTCTATAAATCCTTAGCAATTAGATAGCTAGCAGTCATTAGGAATTTTCTGTGATAAACTCATTCTCTGGTCTATACGAGATGCCAACACACCACGCTATCTTATGTATTCTTTGTTGATGCCCTTTGGTTGAGAGCTTGTTAGTTTGTCTAGAAAATCTCTGTGACTTGCTTTTAGATTCTAGAACTCTTGTCGTTGTTCTTGAGGTAGATTAGGGTAGTTTTACATGTGAGGCTCTCTAAATGAAGAGAACTCATGAGTAGCAAATCCCCCTCTTCTACAGTGTCTTTTCGATACTTTTCTCCTTGAGTGTCAAAGAGACTTCGTTGCTTCTCTCCTCAACATCTTGATTTCTCTTTGACATTGTTGTTTCATCAGTGCTTGTTCCGCCAGTGATTTACTGTTTATTTTACGATAACCTCTTGGTGTCTGAGATATTTTTTTCTGTTTCTTGAATGTTAACACTTGTATGATTTATCGGTGAGACATGTTAAATTTTCTCCTCGACATGCTCAAGTCTCTTAGACATGTTGCTCTTTAGGATGGTGGGAAGACATTTGAATATGTCTTTAGACATTCAGGAGTCTCATCTATGTTTCTTATCATCCCTTTCTTCTTGTTTCGAAGAGACTATGGTGAGGCTCTCTTTGATAAGGCATTGTCTTGGCGACATGCCATGAGCTGCTAGGAGAACATTTTAGGAAGGGACTTCAGTTTATTGTAATGATCAATGGCCTTATTTTGTTACTTTATACTAATTTCAATTATTATGAAATGGAAATGGAGCATATGGTGGATATGGGAGGATAAATGGAAATGGAGGGGTGCGAGAAAACCAATGTGGATTTTTTAGCTCCAACAACATCAACACATACTCTTCTAGGATATGGGAATTGCTATGGAAATTTTATCTCCTAAGGCTCTCACACTGGTATGAGCTAGTAACATAAATAACATTACGTAATTTTTATTTTATCTAACACCACTTAGTGTAAATAAATGATATTTATTTTTATTTTGATTTGTTTCTTCATTCTTTCCATAAGAGGAGGCAACTCCACTTTGTGAACCTAGCCCATCTAGGTAAATGAAGAGAAGCAAAGTATCATTAATTTATGGAAAGTGATTGAGGGATCATTTTTAGGTTTTTTCTTGTTGAAATTTTCTTCATCAAATTCAAATTAAATTACAAACTCAACAATTGAGGGATCATTTTTTCCTTTGATTATTGTCAACCAAGATTGTTGTTTTATTGTTTGTTTCTCTAATAGTGTTTTCTTTTCCATTATGACATTGTTTCATTAAATGAACATCAAACAAGATGATATCATCTTTAAATTCTTTTTAATTCTTTATTTTGCATTTAATTAATTAATTTTTAATTATAAAATCTTCGATCTAAATGTATCTATATATGATAACTTTTTCTTCTTAAAAAAACACCTAAAAAAAATTCTCTACACATTTAATTGTTTCTCAAAAATTTGTTTGATTGATACTATCCACTTTTTTATATAACTAAAAAAAAAATTGTTTAATTTTTTTCAAAGGTTTGTTTGATTGATACTATCCACTTTTTTATATAATATATTAAAAAATTCTAAGTTGCATATGGAAATATCTTCATATAATTTCTAAATTAAGATATTAAAAAATATAAGGATAGTTATAAGGACAATTCCAATCTATATTTGATCCTTTTGTAAAATCAACTCTTCTTAAATGAAAGGGAATTTTATTAAAAAAATAATTTAAAAGAGACAACTCATGTTCCACTAAAATAAATTACATTTCAAAAGAGAAATTCCATTCATTCTAAAAATTAGGTAGATCATTACTTATTTCATTTTATTCAAGATTTCTATACTATCATATATATGGTTTAATTGCATTAATAGGTGAAGCTAAAAAAATTATTGAGAGCTATCAATTATGATATTGATTCTCCATATTCTTAACAAAGAAAGATTCATTAATCATTTTTTTTATTTGTAAGAGTATTGTATTAGCTATCAAAAAAAATTATAGTACATTTGCAAAGTAGGGAAGAACATATCAGAGTGCAACCCAAACCCTAACCAAAAAATTGTAGAATCTGGCCACCAAGACTAACAGTTGACTCCTACCATAAACATGACTAACCAAAAATAGAACCCCAAAAAAGAACTCGAAGCATCAAAACAATTTACAAACATATACTTATAAACCACCTGACGAACCACCACACGTGTCACCATACCATAGAAATAGGCTATAAAAATCCATTCAGCTTTGTAAATTGATCGAATTCCACCATCCAGTTCAGACCTTCCACTGTCACCAACCCAAGGAACTTCTTTAGGAAGTTGACCCCATAGGCCGCAATCTAGTGGTGATGAATCAACGCCAAACCCTTAATCTTCAGCAAAAAAGGATAGATGTGGATGACTCCTCCCGCTACCTTCACCAAAGGAAAATTGTGAGCCTGTGGCATGCCTCACCCCAACAATGTCGATTTGAGCACCTCATCCAAACCACCCAAAATCTTGTTCTTGAACAATTTTCAAATGATGGCCTTTGCCTCCACCTTTAGCATTCTCATGTACAGGAGAGATGCAAGAAAATGGGAGGCAATGTGGGTGTTAACCTTGAAGGACTCTCGATTCTGCACAAAATCTTTCCCCAACACCATCTTTACTACCACCACCACATAAGGATCGGTCCTTAGCATAATCTGCTTCAACCATTGATTAGTAATGTGCTTGAAGGCCATTTTTCAAACCATGCAATTTAGTTGAATTGGAGTGTCCAATCCAACACTAACCACACCATCCACCAAAACCTCCACAATGAATTTAGAATATTCTGCCATAGCCATTTTGTAGAGCAATCCAAAGAAAAACTTAGACGAAGATGAGTGAAAAGAAACTTGTCCAACCTATATTAATAAAGAGTCAATTGCCAAGAGTTTATTATGTTGTGCGTTAACCATTGTGCCCAACAAGATTAAATGTCCATCATCCATCTATCCCACGTCCCATTAGCTCACCTCCGTCTGATGCCAACTGGGCTTACGACCATAATGTGCCCAGTTCTCTAGGTGATATGACATGATTACGAGTGTCGCCAAACTATGATTTCCAGTACCACCAAACTATGATTTCAATTTCCATGAAATGTAGAGATATATCATTGTATATACCTATATAGATTTATATGTATGTATTTAAATTTTACCAATGTGTAGAATTGTATTCCTATATGAATTTATTTAGACATTCATCAAATGCATATATGACATTGTAGACCTTATAACACTATATGACATTTTCAAAACATTATGTATACCTTCATGGCCTTATTGAGATCAATATATATTGCATGTATTCAAGACTTAAATGGTTTAAATTATTTGAGTGGTTTGAACAATAAGGCTTAATATTACTTGTTAGGAGTGACAATAAATTTTTAAAATGGTTTCAACACTAATTAACTACAAACTTAATATTATTTTTATTGTTGATAGTGATAAAAATATATAGCACCATCTTGATAAATAGCACAAAAATTTTCAAAAAAATGGAGAAAAACATATTAAACCCTTAATTAACCCTCTACCCTCTACCCTCTACCCTCGACCCTCAACCCTAGTTAAACCCTAATCCATCATAACCCCTATGCCCTCTACCCTATACATTGGACCCTCAACCCTAATCCCTCAACCATATACGTACCCTGAACCCCTATACCCTCTACCCTATACAATATTGGACCCTCAACCCTAATCCCTCAACCATTTACCCTCAACCCTCTACCCTCAACCTTAAACCCTCAAGCCTCAACCCTTAAACCCTCTACCCTCTACCCTATATATACATTAGACCCTAAATCATAATCCTTGAACAATAGATACCCTCTACCCTCAACCCTAATGACTCAACCCTAATCCCTCAACCCTAGTTAAACCCTTAAACCCAATTACTAAACTCTTTACCCTAATCTCTCAACCCTCAACCCTTAATTAACCCTCAACCCTCTACCCTCTATCCTCAACCCTCAACCTTAGTTAAACCATAATCCCTCAAACCCAATACCCTCTACCCTATACATTGGACCCTCAACCCTAATCCCTAATTGTACCATATACATACCCTCAACCCTAGTTAAACCCTAATCCCTCAACCCCTATACCCTCTACCCTCTACATTGGACCCTCAACCCTAATCCCTCAATGTACCATATATGTACCCTTAACCCCTATAGTACCCTCTACCCTATACATTGGACCCTCAACCCTAATCCCTCAACCATATACCCTCAACCCTCTACCATCAACCTTAAACCCTCAAGCCTCAACCCTTAAACCCTCTACCCTCTACCCTTTGATCTACCCTATACATTAAACCCTCAGCCCTCAATTCTCAACCCTCAATCCTTAATCCCTCAACCCTCAACCCTCAACCCTCAACCCTTAAACCCTAAACCTTCAACCCCTATACCCTCTACCTTCTACATTGGAACCTCAACCATAATCGGCCTTCAACCATATTATACCCTCAAACATCTTAGATATACCCTAAACCCTCTACCCTCAACCCTAAACCCTTAAACCCTAAACTAGCCTTAAACCTTCTACCCTCTACCCTCAACCCTAATCCCTCAACCCTCTACCCTCTACCCTCAACCCTTAAACCCTCCACCCTCCACCCTCAACCCTCTACAAGTACCCTTAAACCCTAATCCCTCAACCCATATACCCTCTACCCTATACATTGGACCCTCAACCATAATCCTTGAACCATATACCCTCAACTCTCTACTCTCAACCTTAAACCCTCAACCCTCAACCCTCAATTCTCAACCCTCAATCCTTAATCCCTCAACCATCAACCCTTAAACCCTAAACCCTCAACCCCTATACCCTCCACCCTCTACATTGGAACCTCAACCCTAATCGACCTTCAACCATACTATACCCTCAAACATCCTAGATATACCCTAAACCCTCTACCCTCAACCCTAAACCCTTAAACCCTAAACTGGACTTAAACCTTCTACCCTCTACCCTCAACCCTAATCCCTCAACCCTATAACCTCAACCCAATACCCTAAAACCTAATGTTAAACCCTCTATGTCCCTCTACCCTCAACCTAATACCCTCTTATACCCTCGACCCTAATCCCTCAACCCTTAAACCCTCGACCCACTACCCTCTACCATCAGCCCTCTACAAGTACCCTTAAACCCTAATCCCTCAACCTCTATACCCTCTACCCTATATATTGGACCCTCAACCCTAATCCTTGAACCATATACCCTCAACCATCTACCCTCAACCTTAAATCTCAACCCTCAACCCTTAAACCCTAAACCCTTACACCCTCTACCCTCTACCCTATATATACATTGGACCTGTTACCAATTTTTAGCCACTTGCTTGAAATTGGTAAGAATTTAATGAAGTTTATTTGTTGGGATATAAAAGTTTTGAGTCTTCAAATGAATCCTTACTTTCATAATGAATTAGTTAACTTGTTCATAGGTTTATTCAAACCATTCAAACAGTTTGAGATAAACTGATGAACAGTTCAAATAAGTCGATGAACAAGCTTAACTAAGAAAGGAAAAATTCAAAAGGATTGAAGTAAAAAATCTTTATTTTTCTACAATATTTATTATTTTTTATTATCAGAAAAGCATTGCAATACATAACAGAAATAGAAATCATTCATTATGATTACTGAACTTGTGTTCAAACAATTCCAATTTCATTGTTTCAGATTATGTAAATGGAATAAACTCGGGAAAATACATAAGTCATTACATATCATGAACAAATGATTTATTGAGAATTTTTTTTTGTAATCCCACACAAGTTGTGGGAGTAGCCTGATTTGATTTCTTAATCAAATGTTGAATACAAGTAAAATGTATATCACACAACTGAAAATAATGTAATAACAAGGAGAGAAGGTGATTCTTCATTGCCTGGAATGACGAATCATCGTAGTTGGGTTAATCTTGGTTCAGCTCTAGTATCAGATTCAACTCCAACTCCAAGGTTTATCTACAAAATTATGAGGGGTGATGTTAGAGCAATGAGAAATCACATTCTACCTTATCCCTATGTTACCAACAAAAATGAAATTTACATCTTATCAGGCATTCACCAGATGATTAACTTTGAAAAAAGTAGAGCATCAAAAGGAACCATTTAATCTATTGTTTTTACTAACTGGTTTATTTCATGTGCGAAAATAGAAAACGTAACGTTGTTGATTAGCAGGTATCAATATGAGTGGGGTTAAATGAGGCTCCCACAAGGGTTGAGCCCAACTCATTTAAAAGTTGTATAGTGAATTCATCATGAGGGAAATGCAATGTTTAAGGTTGTTATATCAACTGCTCAATGATAGTGAACAGGCATACATTCCAAATTCATAGATCATTACTTCAAGGAGATACAAAAGTTAAGAATAGCAGTGATAGCAATAGAGTATTCATGAAACTAATATGGAGTTTTATAAGTTCCTAAAAAATGGTTTCTTATTCAAGAAATGATTGCATCACTAAGATATATTTTCAAGAAAAATCAAGTAGTTCTCTATTCAAGAAAGTGGATCATTTGATTTGAGGAACAAATAAATCAATTAACAGTGTTTCAGTCATAATATCAAAATGTTATCATACATTGTCTGAATTCAAGTCTTTACTAGTCATTATTTAATCATCTGCTGCAACTGTTAAGAGTATTACATAATTACAAATAGAGAATCAAATCAACTTAGCCATCAAAAGCTAAGTTAAATGCATTGCTTTCAAATTCAAAAGAATAGCCTTATCATTTGCAGAATCTTTGCCAAAGAATCCAAATAAACTTACCTTAGTGAACAAGCAATTCAATATCAAGAGAAAGAAAAGAAATCATAAAGGTTTTTACAGAAAAATTATCCAAAATATTATGAAGAAATTATGATTTGAATCAATCCTTGTCAAAGAACATTCATAGCATCCAATCGTCAGAAACAATGAAACAGTAATGAAGCTTGCAGAATCAGCATTATTTTCATAAGGAATAATTTTGTTTCAAGACTTATGCTTAGAACAATGCAATTCAGAATCATTTTTTCTCAGAACAGTATTAACATTTATGAAAAGTGTTAATTTTGATATATATAATGACTGTTGTATAAGCATGCTAGGGTTTCATCATGGAATCTTAAAGGTTAACTTGTTTTTCTGAGAGTACAAGAAATACAGAGTCTTGGAAAATTTTAAGTTCTAAACCTTGTTGAAGTTTTGCATAGGTGGCCCGCAAGCTTATAAATTCAGAAGATACATCAAAACCCAGCAAAATGAAGAATGGCCACCTGAATTCTTTATTTACTTTTCTAAGTTTTAAATACAAAGCAATATTTGAGCTTTCAGGTAAAAATAAGCTCAGTTGAAAAGAAAGTTCATGGTGTCCAACACAAGTCTGAGAGTACTAGAAATACAAAGGTTTAAAATCGAAAGAACCACAGTGCAAAATACAGAGCAAGGTCGTAGTTAGAACATGAAGAAATCACATAAATACATCAGAAAGTGATAAGGCCACACCTAGGAGCCTTCAAAAGCTTCAGAAAGGAGAAGAAATTCCAATTTTAAGAACATAATTAGACTTACCATGCTCTAGGACTCTTTTTTTTGCTAAATAATGGCGTTTGATACAAAGATTTCCAACAAAAAGCTCGGCCAAAACGTTTCCATGGCTTTCAATAGTAAAGCACAACAACAAACAAATTTTTCAGAGGAAAATCATCAAAGACAACAGCATGGTTGCATCATATAATCTTGTAAAAGCTTTTAAAAAACAAAGAAAGTTCTAGATTTAATTGAAAATCAAACTCACCAAATGCAGAGCTTCCAAATGGCTTCAAAATGGCATGTTTTCGAGCTCAAATGTTTCTAGGGTTTGCAGATGCATGGCGGTGCCCAAAGGTTTCCAACAACAAGCAAATGAAACAAAATAAATGAATATCATTCATTTTTTTTAGGGTTATGAATACCCTAAGAAAGGCACGATGGGGATAGGAAATCTTTTTGCCTTTTGTTTTCTATTTAAATTTTTTTTTCATAAAGTGTTGAGTCATGGCATACCTTTATGCCTTATAAAATGTCCTTTGAAAATTTCATAAGACCTAGTCATTAAGTCTTATATTTGGCTTTATGAAACTCCTTTATTTTTGTGTTTTAGAACAAATTTTGTAAAAACTTTATTAAAATGATAAGATAAATCATTTTAATAAATTTTATTTTTATAAATGCAAAATAGAGATGAGATATAATTCTTTGCATTTGATTCAATTGTAAATCTTTATTTAAATGATGATTATAAATCATTTTAAATAAAAGATATTTAGAATGCAAGAATAAGATGCTTTTATTACATTTTTTAGGACTTGGTCAATTTTTTTTTAATTGAAGCTTTAAATGACTTAGCTTAAATCATGGAAATGATTGAGAAATTTATGCCAACATGATTGAGATAAATCAAGAGTTTGGAGCCCCTAATTAGGAGTTAACTTCATTTTTGAGTTCCTTTTGACTTGACTTGAGTCAAGGAGCAATTTGAGGCCTAAAACTGAAGTCCACATTCAATTATGATCCTCTTTTTGAGGGATTTTTAGTTTCATACGACCCTTTGGAGTTGTTTCCAAATTGATTACTCCTTATGCATGCTTGGAGGAGTTTTCTTTTAGACACATGGTGATTTGAAGGAGATATATAATTTTGACAACACATCAGTTTTGGAGCCAAAATTCAAATTTGAATTTTGAAAGGATTTTCTATATATCTTCTCTTCTCTCATTATTTTCTCTAGTTCTAGGTTTGGTGGAAACAGTGGCAGGTTACGTAGACTTTGTAACTCATTTCTCATGAATACTATAGATTTGTAATGCATATATTATTGATTTCTCAATAGAAAATTGAGTTCCTTCACTTTATTTCTTTATTGTTTAGTATTTGTGATGAGTTACAGGATTAAATATTGAATTCTTTCTTTATTTTATCAATTCCTCCAATACTGAATATATAAGATATTATGTCATAGTACAGGTCTTTAGTTTGTGCTTTAAGTGTCATGTTTAGGAATTTTGTGAAAACATTATAGTTTTCCTTACTCTTAGCAAAAGTTCAAGCCTTACCTTAGAACCATTTATGCAGACATAAGTTTCTAAGTTGTGATCATAGCTTTATTGAGTCATTTGTGAGTTTATCATATTTTCAAATCATTTTGACAATTGGTGAATCACCTTGTTTTCCTATTTTAATTATGCTTTTATCCTTTTATCCTTTTCCCTCTATTTAAAAACCCAATTTTATAAGAAAATCCAAAGGGAACCAACCCAAAACCTGGAGGTCTATTCTCACTATAGGATACCCATAGCCTGAGAATAGTCCCATGTGCATAGGATTTATTGAGTTTTTCAACTAAACTTTGGGTGCAAATCCTTGTGTTAACAGGACCCTAAACCCGAATCCTTGAACCATATACCCTCTACCCTCAACCCTAATCACTCTACCCTAGTTAAACCCTTAAACCCAATTACTAAAATCTCTACCCTAATCCCTCAACCCTCTACCCTCTACCCTCTACCCTAGTTAAACCCTAATCCCTCAACCCCTATACCCTCTACCCTATACAATTGACCCTCAACCCTAATCCCTCAACGTACCATATACATACCCTCAACCCCTATAGTACCCTCTACCCTATATATTGGATCATCAACCCTAATCCCTCAACCATTTACTGTCAACCCTCTACCCTCAACCTTAAACCCTCAAGCCTCAAGCCTTAAACCCTCTACCGTCTACCCTCTAATCTACCCTATACATTAAACCCTCAACCCTCAATTCTCAACCCTCAACCCTTAATCCCTCAACCCTCAACCCTTAAACCATAAACCCTCAACCCCTATACCCTCTACCCTCTACATTGGAACCTCAACCCTAAATGAACTTCAACCATATACCCTCAAACATCCTAGCTATACCCTAAACCCTCTACCCTCAACCCTTAACGTCCCTCAACCCTAAACCCTTAAACCCTAAACTAGCCTTAAACCTTCTACCCTCTACCCTCAATCCTAATCCCACAACCCTCAACCCTAATCCCACAACCCTATACCCTCAACCCAATACCCTAAATCCTAAACTATTAAACCCTCTATGTCCCTCTACCCTCAATCAGTAATACCCTCTTATACCCTCAAACCTTGACCCTAATCCCTCAACCCTTAAACCCTTAAGCCCAAGTAAATTACTCTCTACCCTAATCCCTCAACCCTCAACCCTTAATCCCTCAACCCTTAAACCCTCAACCCTCTACTCTCTACGCTCAACCTTCAAGTACCCTTAAACCCTAATCCCTCAACCCCTATACCCTCTACCCTATACATTGGACCCTCAACCCTAATCCTTGAACCATATACCCTCAACCTTAAACCCTCAACCCTCAACCCTTAAACCCTAAACCGTTACACCCTCTACCAGCTCTACCCTATACCCTATACATTAAACCACCCTCAACCCTCAATTCTCAACCCTCAACCCTTAATCCATACCTCCCTCTCTACCCTAATCCCTCAATCTTATACCCTCAACCCTTAATCCCTCAACCCTTAAACCCTCGACCCTCTACCCTCTACCCTCTACCTCCTGCAAGTACCCTTAAACCCTAATCCCTCAACCTCTATACCCTCTACCCTATACATTGGACCCTCAACCCTAATCCTTGAACCATATACCCTCAACCATCTACCCTCAACCTTAAAACCTTGATCCTCAACCCTTACACCCTCTACCCTCTACCCTCTACCCTATATATACATTGGACCCTAAACCCTAATCCTTGAACAATATACCCTCTACCCTCGACCCTATTGAATCAACCCTAATCCCTCAACCCTAGTTAAACCCTTAAACCCAATTACTAAACTCTCTACCCTAATCTATCAACCCTCAACCCTTAATCCATCAACCCTTAATTAACCCTCAACCCTCAACCCTAGTTAAACTTTAATCCATCAACCCCTATACCCTCTACCCTATACATTGGACCCTCAACCCTAATCCCTCAATGTACCATAAATGTACTCTCAACCCCTATAGTACCCTCTACCCTATACATTGGACCCTCAACCCTAATCCCTCAATGTACCATATATGTACTCTCAACCCCTATAGTACCCTCTACCCTATACATTGGATCCTCAACCATAATCCCTCAACCATATACCCTCAACCCTCTACTATCAACCTTAATCCCTCAAGCCTCGACCCTTAAACCCTCTACCCTCTACCCTTTGATCTACCCTATACATTAAAACCTCAACCCTCAATTCTCAACACTCAACCCTTAATCCATCAACCCTCAACCCTTAAATCCTAAACCCTCAACCCCTATACCCTCTACCCTCTACGTTGGAACCTCAACTCTAATCGAACTTCAACCATATACTCTCAAACATCCTAGCTATACCCTAAACCCTCTACCCTCAACCCTTAACATCCCTCAACCCTAAACCCTTAAACCCTAAATTGGCCTTAAACCTTCTACCCTCTATCATCAACCCTAATCCCTCAATCCTATACCCTCAACCCAATACCCTAAGCCCTAAACTGTTAAACCCTCTCGTCCCTCTACCCTCAACTAGCCAATACCCTTTTATACCCTTGAACCTAATCCCTCAACCCTAATCCCCCAACCCTTAAACCCAAGTAAATCACTCTCTACCCTTATCCCTCTACCCTCAACCCTTAATCCCTCAACCCTTAAACCCTTGACCCTCTACCCTCTACTCTCAACCTTCAAGTACCCTTAAACCCTAATCCCTCAACCCCTATACTCTCTACCATATACATTGGACCCTCAACCCTAATCCTTGAACCATATACCCTCAACCCTCTACCCTCAATCTTAAACTCTCAACCCTCAACCCTTAAACCCTAAACCCTTACACCCTATGTAACTATGGGTTAATTTTCAGGTTAGTTTATCAAATGAATAGAAAGCATATGAGCATAAACCCAAAGAAACTAAAAAGTACAATGAAAGCAAATATAAATAAAACGATTATACCAGTTAATTGCCGAAGCCTCCATGATTCATCTTCGTAGCACCCTCTAACTTGTTGGTTGACGTGTTGCCCTCAGATTCAATGTGCGAGCAATCTGAAAATAAAAGCCTAAGTCCTACACAAGCTTTGAAGGATTTAATTAAAGTCTTATGCCTATTCCTATGACAATATGACTCTAAAATGTAAAATAACTCTATGCATAAATGTGTCAGAATAACCAAATCTATGTGTGTAATCCAAAAATGAGAGAAAAATAACATTTTATAGAAAATGCCATTTTGAATGGATGGACGAGATTGAATTTCGACCGAGACCTAAAATAAGAGGACAAGATTAAATATGATAATCCCTAATCAGGGTTAGGGAAAAATCCTTAAGCGAGTGGTCGAGATGTCATCTAAGAAGATCAAATCAGCGGTGGAGAATAAATGAGATAATTAATTAGAAAATAAAGATTTTCAAAAATGAAAAAGATGAGAGTTGAATTGAAGATCAGATTTGAAAAATCAAGAATCTGCCCGATTACTTGATTTTTGGAGGACTATTACCATTTTGAATTAAATTAATTCAAAATATGGATTTTGTGAAATAATAAATAATCAATTTTCAGATTATTTACTAAAATGATCTGACAGTTAAGAATGTGAAATCATTTTAAATAATTAACTTATTTAAAATAAGAGAAATGTTAATTTCGACAATTAAATAATTAATGATAATTATTTAATTTAGCATATATGATTAGTAATTAAATAAATTAATAAATTCATTTAATTATGAGGATTAGTGACATATTAAATAAATAAATGAAGAAAGGTAATTAAATAAATTAAGAAATTTATTTAATTAGGGGAAGACTTAGACAATTAATGACGTATTTAATAAATAAATATAATCATGCAGAATAAAAAGGACATGAATTAATTAAATAATTATGAATTATTTAATCAATAATCGAATGTGGACCAAGGACATAATTAAATGTCATAATTATGCTAGGACGAAAGTGGTAAAAACAGAGCTTGCAGGCCTAGGTCATTTTTAAGTGTCTACATTTTGCCCCTCTTTGTCATAATGTAGCATGTCGCATTGTGACAAAGAAAATAAGTCAAAGCCATGCCCCAGCGAAGGTATAGAGTATAAATGCCCTGTCGGGAAATTTTTCAAATTTTGGGTTGGGGGCAGAAAAATTTGGAAAGGGTCCCAATAAGTCAATTTGATGACCCAAAAAATGATGGCGTAGACGGTTTCGAATTCTGACATGTTTAAGATAGCCAACAAGGTGGTCAAAGTTGATCAAATGAGCCTCCAGTAATAACCTAGTTGACAAATGCCATTTTGGCTTTATAAATAGGTTAACAAAGGGGTAAAAGTCAATTCATTTCCACTATTCACTTTGTAAATTTTGAGAGCTTAGAGCGAAAAGGACTGCAGTGAGGATGGTGATTCTAGTGACTAAGCATCGTGGCGAGATTGTGCAGACCTTTAGGCAGCCAGAGGTCTCAGAGCCAATGGTATGTACCCCTAACCCCCTTTGTGTGTCAAAAGTAGGGTTTTAGGGTGAACAACAAATGCGTTGTGACGCATATGCATGCGCATAAGCCGCATTTGACTTTGCGTTCGACGCATTTGATGCGTCGCGACGCAAGTGCAAGGGTAGTTTAGGGTAGGCCGATGGTTTATGATGCATTTTCCTAAAACTGCGACGCATTCACCTTTTTGAGCCGCATTCAAAAGTTAGAATGCCGCAATCATTATTTTGTGACGCAATCGCGTGTTGAAGCGACGCATTTGAATGGAACGACACAAGTGTCATATATCGTGACACAAGTGCTCTGATGCGACACATTTGAGTGACCGGATGACACAATTGACATGTCATGATGCATTTGAAGTACAAAACGATGCATTCGTTGTTTTGCGACACAATTGCAGTCAACGCGATGCATTTGACATTGACTTTGACTAGGGCTGATTCTGATGCTTTTGAAATCTGAAATGCTTTTGATGATACTGACAATTGTCTAGAAGGTATTGACGCGTTGTTTGTCTTTGTGCAGAGACAACTTGCACCAATATACATGCGAGAGAGCAGACCGATGACCTTCCGGTTTGTTGATCAGCTGACCTTGTGGGAGCGACAATGCTTGATGTGGCTAGGTTTGTTCTATGTCGCCTATATGCTCGCTATTTGGGAAAATAGGGGACTACTAACTGCATTATGCGAGCATTGGCATTCAGAGACATGTTCCTTTCACCTGTCGATGGGTGAGGCGATTATTACGCTTGAGGATGTCTATTGCATTCTACGCATGCTGATATGAGAAGAGCGGATCGTCTATGACCCTCGCCATGGCCACTAGACCTTCACAGCATACTATCGAGATGAGGGTGCAGGACTCAGCATCTAGGGATATGAGATTCACTGGGAGTTTATGGCAAAGCATTATGCTCATTTTGATGCATTCCTGGCGACACTTATTGGCAGGATATTGATTCCTAACCGTCGCGGATATGGGTTCCCTATTGGCTGGGGAGACGTCTTAGTTGGGATGAGATGAGACAGGACAGTGTATGCCTGGGGCCCTTGTTTATTGGGCACACTCTACCACCAACTACACGAGGTCGTCTACAGCAGGGCAAAGAGTATATCATGTGGCACAACACTGATGATGATTTGTGCTTGGGAGCACATAGCAATATTTTATCTACCGATTAAGAGACCATAGTTGGCCGAGGGGATGCCCTATGCATACTACTATGCCGGTGCGCTACAACAGACACAGATGGGTGAGACAGGTTGGTGGCGACATCAGATTGATATGATGGTTTCATTTATCTGGAGGCCGTATAGAGACTGCTAGTAGTGGGACAATGAGGTGGACCATCTCAGCCTATGCAAATAGTATCGGTACTTGATTGGTAGGACAGTGTAGAGCCAGTTGATCATAGAGATGTATTTTCCATAGTGTGTCCTCAGATAGTTCGGAGAGTAGCAGGGTGTACCTGCAGGGATAGCAGAGTATGCTCAGTCCTCCAGAGAGGCAACTTGGGGGCCAACAATTCTAGTAGCATTCACCGAGCAGCAGATCGATGGGCTAGGAGCCCAGCCATGGGGATGGAGAGGTGGGATTGTAGATCCCGGACCACAACAGATTATGACCTATGGTGGCAGACACATAGACCAGTGCCATTGACAGATCCTGATGGGTCAGGACCCATGGATAGGAGGTCCGTTATATCACGTGTGTCGAGGGCCAGGTGAGGCGGTAGAGATGGTGATAGAGGCAGAGGTTGAGGGAGGGATGGAGGTCAGGATGGAGGCAGGGGGAGGGATGGAGGTCAGGACAGAGGGAAAGATGGAGGCAGGGACAGAGGCTAGGGTGGAGATGATGGCGATGATGGGTATGATGGAGGAGATGACTAGAGATGGAGGAGAGATGGTCAGAGACAGGGTAGGAGGGTACACCCACGTGTGGTGAGAGTAGCACTAGATGCTATCCTAGAGGTGGTTGAGGAGGGGGAGAGAGAGGAGGAGTAGCTGAGGCAAGAGGGAGAGGAGGAGAGATAGGAGGAGGAGCCAGCAACAGAGGAGGAGCAGCCAAGGCAGGAGGAGGAGGCCAGACAGGAGGAGGATGTAGACGTGGATGTGCCTCTGGATGAGGGAGTCAGTGGAGAGGATGTCACAGAGGATGATGATGATGATGATGATGATGACGCCATGGATGAGGCTGAGAGACTTCTCAAATGGAGGATGGTGGAGGGAGAGGAGGGGATACCATCTTCGTCGACATTAGCCCAGGATGTCACGACAGACCAGAGGGTAGTGGATCTTCAGAGGAGGTTGTATGAGAGTGTGGTAGAGGTCAGGGCACTACGGACAGAGCTAGAGGTGGCTCTGGTAGAGCGGGATCAAGCAGTGATCCGTCAGTAGGACTCAACTCAGTGATGTGTCAAGTTTGTAGCATTATGTATAGGGCCTTCTGGGGATATTGCTCATGATCTTTCCAGGGTGAGCACGAAGTATGGGCAGTACAGGACTTTATACGAGCAGGCAGTGCCATCTGAGTGATAGGATCCTACGTTGTCACGCTCACAGACGAGGACATGTAGTGGTTAGAGGTTAGGGAGTGGGAGCGGTAGTAGGAGCCATACCAGTGTAGGAGGATCCACCTCCTCAGGGCACACATCAAGGCACAGGTCCCACCACTCACACATGCATGCCTCAAGTCATCATTTGAGCCACAGTCATGGGTCCACTAGTTCAGGGCAGAGATCAGTATAGAGGCAACCACCAGTGGCAGATCCGTTAGCATCAAAGAGCAGGCTGCAGTGACGTCACAGGTGTCTATTACTGTGGAGATGATGCCATCATTGGTTGCACAGATAGAGACTACTACAGGTCCACCCATTGTCTCAGTGCCAGTCACAAATCCTCAACCACCACACTCTTCACCACGAGGGGATGATGAGAGCCTATCCTAGGAGCATGTTTTCTATATTTGTTTTTATGTTGTGACACATTATGTATTGACCATTGAGCCTATGAGCTCCATTTTTGGGATATTTGTTGACTCTATCCTGTGACATTGTATATTTTTGAGATGATATTATATGATTATGTAGTTTTGATGTGGCCTACATGTGTGTTATGCGATGTTATTTGATTTATGCATTATGATATATGTGATGTGATTCCTTATGTATGATGTTGATTTATGATGGATGATGGTATTATGTATGTTCTATGATGCTTACTTATGAGATGATGCCATGATGATGCAATTCTTATTTATATGTTATGTTGATTTTGTGATGATGGTGATAATGATATGCATAACGTATTTATTTGAATGGATTTCATGTTTATGATAATATGAATGCAATATGCAATGAAATGTATATGATTTAATGCTATGGATGATGTATGTATGGACCTAATGCAATGTTTATATGATCATGTATGCACTTATTTTTTTGTATGTCACAAGATATCATCGTGAGATGGATGAGAGAAGATGACCAGACTGATGAGATAAGATGACCGGACCGAAGGAGATGCATGTTAGTTCCTAGGCCAAATCCTTCAAAACTTTACCATATGACTTTAATATTTATTGCTCTTAATCATCATTGGGTAGACTGTTGTAATGGCCAACAAACACCATGATATGGCATAGATCAAGGTGTGCAAGGTTGTACCATCACATAAGACAAGCAATCAAAGACAAGGATGATCATGACTCAAACTAAGAGCGTGATTTCCCCAGTCTTTTTGTCATAATCAACCACAAGTAGAAAAAGACAAGAAGAACAACTCATGAAACATCATTGCTTCTCTAAATCTTGTTTCCAGGACATCCTTGAGAAACTAGCGGCACGATTTCCAAAATATAAAAAATAGAGCCCTTATCATGATACGTCGTTGTTTTTCTAAATCCCAGAATCAGGACCTCACTGAGAAACTAGTAATCATGTGTGTCAATCGTCATGATACGTCACTGCTTCTCTAAATCCTGTTATTGGGATCTCGCTGAAAAACTAATAACACGATAAAAATCCAAAAGACAAGTGCCAAGTGTTTTCCAAGTGTGTCTGGATATCCATTGTTATGATGTCAAGATGTCAGGTTTGATGATGATGAGATGTTGGGGTGTCAAAATTTTGATATGCCAAGATGATGAATGTCGGAGATTGCCAAATTCAGGAAGGATACATCCTGAATAATGTTGATGTCGAGAGGATTGATCCCTAAATGTCGAAAGGGGTCCCTCGAAATGATGATGATGCCTAGGAAGGACACATCCTGAGGCATAAATGATAGAGTTTGTTCTTCAGAAGCACACATCTAAAGAATATTGATGTCAAGAGGAGTGATCCTTAGATGTCAAGAGGATCCCTCAAAATGTTGAATGGCAGTGACGATGCCTAGGAAGGACACATCCTAAGGCATGAATGATAGAGGTTATCTTTCAGAAGGACACATCTGAAAGCTAACTAAGAGTTGACAGTTTGACTGGTTGTGACAATTTTGATTTGTTTTGACCGAGTTTGACCAAAGTTTGACTTGTGTTGACTATATGTCGATATCTTTGACATGCTGATGTGATTGTCATGTTTGAATAAGTGATTTTCATACTTCATTTTAATGATTTTCCTTGACCTGTAGAATTTTTACGTGTGTGCCAGTGTAGTGCCATGAACCCTAATGGACTGACCTAGTGCAGCCTCGGGGGCTCATTGACAGATGGCCTTGCCTATGTCATGCACTCAAAGACCTCGTAGTTCAACACGACCAATGACTCTGTCTTGATGACCAAATATTGTGCCATGATTTTATTTTGAAAAACCTAAAAGGACTGACCTAATGTCTCAGGGACTCAAGTATGAGTCTTGCCTACGTAGCAAATACGTAGAGACAACGTAGTTCAGACGAATGACAAAGACTGATTGACTTGACAAGGAATGACTCTATTTTTGTGTTTTCGAGCGGTTTGACATTTGTTGTGGTTTTCTCCAAGACATTTTTCAATTTTTTAAGTCTTTCTTCATGATGTTTTGCGATGTTTTTGGGCTTTTTTCAGGACTTTTTCTAATTTTTATGTCTTTTTTTAAGACTTTTTTTTATTTTTATCTTTTTTTTAGGACTTTTTCTTATTTTTATGTCTTTTTTCAAGAATTTTTAGCAATTTCCGAAACCATGTGTGACATCCACTGTAGTTACATGATAAAAAAATTTCCCCCAGTTAGGTCCAAGACTTAGCCAATTTTAAAGGATGTGAAAGGGATGTGCCTGGGGTACCAGATAGATAGTATAGAGGACTTGATGTAAACCTTTTATCAACCATGAGAGGAAGGGTATGATGTGGTGGTGACGGAAAATGTATTTCATCCTAGGCTACGACAGACAAAGTAACAATAGATATCAGAGCAATGATTGATTATGCATGGCACCTGTTTGCTAGGTTTTCACCATGGTACTTATCCAAAGTGCCTATTTGCCAGGTTTTCACTATTGGACGAATCATTTTTATTTACTATTTTTGTCATTTTTTAAATTTTTTTGGTGTTTCCAAGATGCTTGTTTGCCAGGTTTTCATCAAGGCAACAATTTTTTACTATTTTTCAATTTTTTGTATTTTGTGGTTTTCAGCTCGATCTCTTGATACTATGCGTAGAACTTTTAGAGATGTAAACTATTAATAGGCTCTGTTAGTTGTTCTCCATCTGGAGTCACCAGCTGATAGGCTCCAGAACAAAAAGAAGATATGATGACATAAGGACCCAACCAGTTTGGTTCAAAATTTCTCAGATTTTCTCTGTCAGCCTGGTTCTTAGGGTTCTGCATGAGGACTAAGTCGCCAACGTTAAACTTCTTGACCATAACCTTCTTGTTGTAACTGTGATCGAGATGGTTCTGATACACTTGTAGATGGTTCAGGGAATTTTTCCTTCTTTCCTCTAGCATCTCTAGCTTGTGTAGGTGCGATTGTCTATACTACTCCTCATCAGTTAAACCCTTTAGGGAGACTTGTAACGAAGGAATTTCAACCTCAATGGGAAAGATGGCTTCAGCTCCAAAGACCAGGGCGAAAGGAGTGGCTCCTGTAGGTGTACGAATGCTCGTGTGGTAAGCCCACAGAGTAGGGTTGAGTTGTATGTGCCAGTCACGGCCAACATCATTGGCAATCTTTTTGAGTATTTTAACAATGGCTTTATTTGACGCCTCAGCTTGACTGTTTCCTTGCGGGTAATACGGAGATGAAAAATGGTGTTGTATGTGAAATCGCTCACATAACTCATGAACATCTTGATTTTTAAATGGGTGTCCATTGTCAGTGATGATTGATTGTGGAAGGCCATACCGACAAATGATGTAGTTGAGAATGAATTTGGATATTTATTTGTGAGTTATGTATGTCAGCGGGATGGCTTCTATCCACTTCGTAAAATACTTAGTGGCAGTGATGATGAATTTGTGGCCACTAGACGAGGTAGGATGGATCTTACCCATGAGGTCGAGTCCCCACTAAGCAAAGGGCCAAGGAGAGGTGATTGACCGAAGTTCCTATGCTAGAGCATGGATCAAGTCACTGTGAATTTGAAATTGGCGACAAGTCCTGACATATTCTATTGCATCCTTTTCAATAGTCGGCCAATAGTACCCAAGTCTCGTTACTTTATTGGCTAGAGTAGGACCACTCGAATGAGACCCACATATACCGTCATGTACTTCGCGTAAGGTTGTACGTGCTTCATTGGTGTCAAGACATCTAAGGAGGGTGTCGTCAAAGCTACGGCAGTAAAGGGTTTCACTGACAATGGTATACCTTGTGGCTTTTCAGATAAAGGACTTCCTCTGGTTATTGGACAGGTTAGGTGGAAGGGTTTGAGACTTAAGGTAGTCATAAATATCCTGGTACCAAGGAGAATTGGGACCAACAAGTTCACAGACCATCTCTGACTTTGGAATGTCATAGGTAGGGACCAACAATTATTCTATTAGGAATTCCAACTGAGGAAGATTGCTTGGAATGTCGAGGAGAGAGCCTATTGTAGCCATTGCATATGTTGCCTTGGTTTGTTCTCTCGAAACTTGTTCAAAAGTTACCATATGAAAGTACGTTTAGAAACTGTCAACCATCCATTTGTAGGGCATCATCTTCTCATCTTTTGTGTCATAGTCATCATTAACCTGGTTGATGATGAGTTGAGAATCCCCATAGACATGTAGTGCTCTGATTTTCCATTTTATTGCCATTCTAAGTCCTGTAACTAGTGCCTCGTATTCTGCTACATTGTCTATGCATGGGAAAGCTATGCGGAAAAACTTAGGGATGGAGTCTCCTTGAGGGGTGACAAACAGGATCCCTGCCCCGGAGCCATGATTTTTGTGTGATCCATCAAAGTAGAGTCGCCAACGTGACTTAGGTTCCGTATGGAATATCGACTCATCTGGAAAATCTGCCACTAATGGGTGATCACTTTGTAAAGGTGCGTCCGCCAGCTGGTCTACTATGACTTGTCCTTTTATTTCCTTTCTTTCTACATATTGAATTTTGTATTCGCTCAGAATCATGACCCATTTTTCCAGACATCCTGTTAATGCTGCTCGACTTAACAAATATTTGAGGGGGTCGATCTTTGCTACTAGTTGTGTCTGATTGCTTAGCATATAATGTCTTAGCTTATGTGTTGCAAAGACCATGGCTAGACAAGCCCGTTCAATTGATGTGTAGTTTAGTTCATACCCGACCAATGTCTGACTGATATAATATACAGCTCTTTCTTTTTCCTCTTGGTCGTTCTGTGCTAGTAATGCCCCTAGTGCTGAATTAGTGGCAGAGATGTATAGGATCAATGGTTTTCCGTGAATGGGCAGCATGAGGACTGGTGGCGATAATAGGTAATATTTTATTTTCTGAAAGGTTTCTTGGCATTTATCTATCCACACAAAAGGGATACCCTTGCGCAACAGATATTGGAATGGTTGACACTTGTCAGCCAATTGTGCTATGAATCGCCGAATGGATTGTACCCTACCTTGTAGGGTTCTGAGTTCACTGATTCCTCTAGGTGGAGGCATGTCTATGATGTCTTTTACTTTTTCTAGATCGACCTCAATGCCTCTTCGAGAAACTATGTATCCCAAGAGTTTACCTAATGTTACACTGAAGACACATTTCTTAGGATTTAGCCAGATTTTGTATTCTTCCAGTCTCTTGAAAATTGTGTCTAACACCTTCAAATGATCTTTCCTTGTTACTGATTTAGCCAATAGGTCATCTACATAATCTTCCATTATTTTATGCATCATGTCATGAAAGATTGTGGTCATAGCCCTCTGATATGTGGCACTTGCATTTTTGAGACCGAATGGCATGACATTCCAACAGTATGTATCCCATGGGCAAGTAAATGTCGTTTGTTGTTGGTCTTCGGGTGCAATGCGAATCTAATTATAGTTGGAGAAACCATCCATGAGGGACAACATCTCATATCTTGTTGTGAGGTCAACTATGATATCAATATTTGGTAAAGGAAAGTCATCTTTTGGGCATGCCTTATTTAGGTCTCTAAAATCTGTACAGACACGGATCATCCCATTTGGCTTTGTTATTGGCACCAAGTTAGATATCCATTTAGCATAATCAATAGACCGTATGAATCCAATGTCTAGAAGTTTCTTCAACTCAGCTTTGACCAATAGAGTGACCTGAGGATGCATTTTTCATAAATTCTATTTAACTGGTTTGGCATTAGGCAATAGTGGTAGATGGTGCAGAACCAGTTTTGGGTCTAATCCTGGCATGTCAGTATAGGACCATGCAAAGTTGATTTTACATTCTGCAAAGAATTTGTGAAATTCCGGTCTCTCTTCTTCAGTTAATGATGCAGCAAAGAGGACCATTTTGGGATCTTCTACAGTTGATATGTTGTCTTCTATGGTGTCTTCTATAAGCATAGCTGATTTCTCCTATGTTATGGGAAGAAAGTCCAGTCCTCCATCTTTGGGTGCCCCAGAGAGATTTTCACTCATAGATACGTCCTTTGCTTTTAATTTTTTTTCGTTAGAAGGTGCCTTTCGGTTTTCACCTAAAGACGTTTCATTTTTTATTTTATTTTTATGTTTAATTTTGCGACTGGAGGATGGAGTAGTCTTGCCGAAGTAAGCCACACAATCTAGATCAATGGCGAATCCTGTCTTGTGATCACCACTAGATATTCCTTCACGTAATCCCATAAACTCTACAATTGCCTCATCATTCTGAAAGGTGTCCAGGACTGGTGGGCCTTGTTGGTCCCAATCGACTAGCTGAGGATAAACTAGGGACATGCCATCGTCAGTGTTGGTGAATTGAGGGGAGGATGTAGAAAGCATGCAGATGGATTCAGTGATATTGTTGATGAGATTATTATCATCCAACTCCACATCAGACTCTATCCAATATTCCCCTTTATTAGTCTCATATTCGTTGTCAAAATAAGGGGTGAAGGACTTAGAGTCATGGTTGTCAGTGTCATATGTACTTCAGATGGATTGGACTGAAGGGATTCAAATGGTGGGTCTTGTATGTCATGGGGAGTGGTAAAGGGACTTTGACTATTCGATGCCTAATCAATTTTAAATGTTTGCTAGAATCTTTGTTCAGAGGTCAGTTCCCCCATTTTGACAAATAGATCCTCGAGGCAACAGTCACTTAAGGATTGTTCTGAGCCAAATTCCCACTCTTGGGAGTCAGTTTCAGTGAGGGTTTCCTTAGCAGTCTCAACACTTTTTGAAGCATGCACTCGCTCACTCGAAAGTCCAATGGTACGTCGATTGTCATTGTCAGGCGATCCAAACCCTAATCCAAGATACTTTGGTATTTTGAAAGGTTTTATGGGCTCTCTTCATCTAGTTTTATTTCTACCTAGGCCACTAGTACCATCGTAGCCCTTAGCCTTCATTATGTCATATCCCTTGCCATATTTCTTAACTAGTAATGGGGGTAGTGCGACAATATCCTTATAGAGCCATCCTGTGATATCATCAAGGTCCTTGTTACTCATGTCTCCCCATTTGATGAAAACTATTTTTGGTGGAACTTTGAAAATTTCTTTGGGTTCCATTCTAAAACATGGCTGACCATAGACCTTCAGGGACTTGCGTATCATTGTGATGCTATATGTTGTATGCAGTTTGAATTCTCCATAACCGAGGTCTTGGACAGTGGGTTCAGCCTTAGCGTTTGCAGAAGATGGTGGTGTGGCAGAAGAAGTGGATAGAGTGGATGTGGAAGATGATGTGAGTGTGGATGGATCAATGTATTTGGAAGACGAGGGGCTAGAAGCCTCTCGATTGATAGGCACTCAGGTTTTAGAAATACCCCTTAAGGTTGGTATAGTATTGAAAAGGGTCAGGGTTGCCATATATAGTGATTTTTGTGCCGTCAAATGGGAATTTTAAGCATTGGTGATATGTGGATGGAACGGAATTTTAAGGCATGAATCCATGGGCGACTAAGCAACATGTTGTAAGGTAATTCTAGATCCAGGACCTGGCAGGTTGTATCCACAATGACTGGTCCCACTCTGATAGGAAGAGAAATAACGCCTCGTGAAGAGGTTCTTCGTCATCATATGCTTTGATCAATATACTCTTTGTAGGGTCTACGCATGCATCAGAAAATCCTAGAGCCTTAACCAGTTTCAAGGAGCATATATTCAATCCTGCTCTGCCATCTACTAAAACTCTTCTTACCTTGTGCTTATGGACGAAAGTTTCAATGTGCAATGCATCATTGTGGTTGGTCTTATGTGACGAGTAGTCTTGATCAAAAAAGGTGACATGGTGAGGCATAGTGAGGTATCCCACCATGGTCTCAAAATGATTGACATCAATGTCCTTGGGGACTGACGACTCTTGCAGGGTTTTATCCAGTATAGCCTTATGCGTGGGAGAGATACGAAGTAGCTCGAGTATAGAAATTTGCGCGGGATTTTTTCCAAGATGGTCGATAAGATTGAACTGACTCTTTGGTTGCCACTGTTTTGTGGTCGAGACAGGTTTTGACTATTTAGGAGATGGGCCAGGTATGGTGATCTTGGGTTGCCTTGCGGAAGGCGGACCAGCTATGGTGACCTTGCCACTTCGAGTAGTAGCATTGCATTGAGGTGCTCTCTTGACCGTAATGGTATTGATGTATTCGTCGTCAGTTCAGACATTATTTATAATTGGTCCACCAGAATAGTCGTACTTGGCATAGGCAAAGTTAGCTTGATTATTGTTTATCTGTGGACCTGACGTGGAAGTATTATTAGAACCATGGTCCTGTAGTGGGTTCTTATGAATGGTATGATCATAATTAGAGGAAAATTATTGTCCACCTACCTCAATGATACGACTTGTGATAAGATCTTGTACTAGGTTTTTCAGTTGTCGACAGGTAGAGGTTTTATGTCCTTTTGCCCAATGATATTCGCAAAATTCATTATCATCCCACCATGCTGGTTTGAATTGCCTTGGGTCATATGGTTTTGGTTCTTGAAGTGTGATGATGTCATTCTAGAGGCATTTCTTGAGCACTTCTTCAATAGGCTCACCCAAGGGAGTGTATGTGCGACCCTTGGGGAATTGTCTCATCTGACGGTATTGTCCTTAATTGTTTTAGCCACTTTGGTTGTTTGAAGGGAAATTGGTAGGGGGTGTCAATATCGTTGTTGGTTTTTTTTGTGGTTGAACCCCCTTTAGGGCCAATACAGGACCCATAGTGTTGGCAACCTTGACGTCAACAACACCGTCATTTGTAACATATTTATTTTTAACCCAATATTTATTTTTTTCGGTGGGAGGATTGGCATCTGTGTTTTTGGGACCGTATCTTAGTTCGCCCTTTGCGATAAGGGCTTTCTCAATCTGGACACCTTTTTCGACTAGGTCCGTGAAGGTTATGCAATAATGCACTTGCAATGCATATTTTAGGGGGCCCAGAAGTGTTTGAATGGACATGTCCACCTTTTCCTTTTTGGGTATGTTGATGTGACACCGACTAGCTAGACTTCTCCATTTTTGAAAGAATGGGATGAATGTTTCTCCAACATCCTCTTGCGTGAGATTGCACAAGCTAGTAATAGAGGTGTCCATGTCAATGTTGTACGCATAATTTTTTATGAATTTTTGTTTAAGCTCATCCCATGTTTGGATATCCTTTTGGGTGGAAAACCATTCAAGGGAAGGACCTACAAGACTTTTGGAAAAAAGTCTCATCAAGTACGTTTGTTCATAAGCGACATCCATACAATTGGTTGCAAATTCGCGGACATGTTCAATGGGGTTTGTCTTTCCTCTGTACTTGGTAAAATTAGGTGACACATATCCCAGAGGAAAGGGTGGCATGTATACGTTCATGTCGAAGGGATATACATTTAGATCATATGACACTTCTGATTTTTTGCCAGCTATTTTTATGTTTTCTATGGTCTTCTCTAGACCCATCAGTTTTTCTTGTAAGGCATCAATTATAGGGTCATTTGTGGTCCCATGCATAGGATTGATTGGTATGCCATATGTCCCCATTTGTTGTGCGTGGATATTGGTGTATTGTGGAGGTATGGATTGTTGTGACATGTATGATGTTTTAGGATTGGCGTGTTGTTGGTATTGAAAGTTTGGATATGTGGTATGTTGGTGAGTATGAATGTGGGATGAGTACGTAGGGATGTGTCCCCCAACCATTTGTGTTGATATTTGGGGAATATGGTGACCATGAACATTGTGATGTGCTAAGGATGCCATGGGTTGTGTGTTTTGACTATCTTGTCCAAACTGTTAGGTTTGGACAAGGGGAATGGTCGTATTTTGTCCTTGGGATTTGATGGTATTGGACAGTGTTGATGTGTTCACATTTTGTTGTTGTCCTTGAATAAATATACGTCGTTTACCCCTACCCAAAGGATTTTGTGAGATACCAATGAGAGGATATGTCGAAGGTGTACTCATGGTACTAGATGTAGCTGTCAAGGGGGGATTGGTATGACTTGATGATGCCCCCGTGGCATTTACCGTAGTGGTAAAGAGAGGATTGGAGTAACTTCCCCACATTGTCGAGGAGCCAAAGGTGGTTCCAATCAATTGTGACAGTGTTGTGGATATTGTGGGAACTGTGATAGATTGTGATCCTTTAATGGATGTAGCGTTTATTGAGTTGGAGGTGTTTGAAAAGTTGGAGGTAGCATGCACGATCATTGTAGTGTCAAAGAAAGTACTGCTCGTAGTGTTTGGAGGTTGATCACTATTTGACATGTTATGCGCATTATTGACATTAGGGTCTAGAGATGTTGATCTCAACGTGTTAATGTCGAATCCATGGGGTAACTTAGCTCCTTGACTTAAGAGTATGGCCAAATATCTGTCTCTGCCATATGGGACCATTTGTTCCACGAATTGAGAGGCCTCTAGATCTTGTGCTGCTACCTCTAGGTTTTCCTCAAGTATTTGTCTGTATACATCCTTACGTAAGAATGGTTCAAAGGGACTGTTTGATGAGGATGGTATTGTCGTGAGACGTTGATTATTTGCGTTGCCAAATGGATCGTCAAAAGTCCAATTTGGGTCATACGTGTGATTGTTGACATTGGAAGTGGAGTCTTGTCCAAAGTTTTCCATTTGTCATTTCTATTTTTGGAGTCTATTTTCCACCATAAAATGAGAGTGCTCAAAATGAAGATGGCAACTAAATGTAATGATGACACTATGCAAGGTCTAGGTTCAAAATGACGACTAAGATGAATAATATTTTTGGATTTTTGGGAATAAAATATGCAATGTCTAAGCTAGAATGTAATTTGAGAAAAGGATACCTAAGCACATCTAAGCTCAATCTTTGTTTTCGATCTTAGTTACTAAAGGACTTTGTTGAAAATGACAAGATGACAAGGTCAAAATGACTAGTGAGTTTTCCTAACTAGACTTTTGAGTTGGAAAAATCTCACAAAAAGGACAATGACTGAAAAAGGGAATGGTGATTAAGTCTAAGATAACCTAGTTTCGGAAGCAATGACATTGCAAATTGTACTGAGATTTGCTTAATCCAAAGTATGCAAGTATTAAAACCTAGGGTCAAGCTAATTCCTAATGTATGCAACTAAAAAAAATGAAGGATGAAACCTATGGTCAAGAATGCAAACTAATGGTCAAAAAAAAATTTGAGCAATTTCAAAGTTGGTTTCTGATAGAATCCCTTTGGAAACAGTGTTTGACAAAAGATTGACAAGGTTTAGCTTCAGATTTGACTTTGTATGAGGGTTTTACTTGTGAAAGGAAAATGCTTCATTTGAGGCCTTGAATCCATCACAGTGTCTCGAATGTGGTTTGGTTTGAGCGAATGTGGCTCTAGGATTGACAAATGTGACTTAGTTTGGCAGATGTGGCTTTGTGAGGTTCAGATGTGTCATGACGCAGACATATGCGGTGTTTGAGAGATCAAATGTGGTTTAACAGTGCGATTGCATCTCAGAAAATTGAATGCGGTTCAACAAATGCGACACAGTTTGTTAAAATTGAGTTTCTTGACGTATTGAGAGAAAATTTGATCTGTCCAATGGTGAATGTTTTGTCCAAAAGTGTAAATGTGGTGAATAATGTTTGAGAAATCCAGCAAGCACTTGACAAGCACAATTTTTTGAATGTAAGCAAGCGCACATAAGACAAGTACAATCCTAAAAGGCCAATAGGCCAAGGGTTTGTATACTTGATATAGCTCACCGATATACCCCAGATTGGTGCTAAACATATTTCCTTCTCGAGAGCGGATAGCTTAGAATTTTGGTGGCATTGGCTCCCCTCCACGGCTCATTAACATCATTCGAGTACACCAAATTCAAATTCTTGGGTAGTGACTTCCCAAGAACTACTATCTTTACTCAAGGGGATCAGTAGTGAGTGTCTTCGGGCATGATATTGTACCCTCCACTATATCAAGTAACGGCCAAAAAAGGTTGGACTCTAAAACAAAAGGTGTTTAGTACGGGCATTCCGTTCGTAGGGCATGATCCATGCGGTGAGAGTCCCCTTTCAGATCCATCTCGTCGGAACCACACACGTGATTCTTGGGCTTTCCCCAAGAATCCACTTTTATATACCAGTTGGAAGTCCCTCGGTGTCAGGGTGCTACCGGTCTGAGTCATCCTAGGGTGAGTACTTTTTCCCACCAAAACAGGCCCAAGTTCTAGAGTTAGTAACCGTTTCTCTTACACCCAGGATCGCCCGAAAGCACAAGGGGAGAGGATGCTTCGATTACTAAGTCGTGATGGTAATAACATATAAAAATGGGTTTGGTTTTCTGATCACTGATTTTTCACAAGATGAGAGAATAGTCACCTACCATTTTGCAAACACAATCATGCAAATTAGAAAACATGTTCTTTTTAATTGCACTAAAAGAAAATGTGTACTAATCTAAGAAAAAGACAGGCACAATGTTTTAGTGTTCAGTCTTCGACACTCGAACCTGCAAACCACAAGTTAGGAGTTTCTTATCCACAAGTCTTGGACCCACGAAAAGTAACTGCCACATGCTGCAACTTAAAATTAGTACCACAAAAACCTATGCTAGGCAGAATGTAAGAGAAAACCAGAACAAAAAGAACAGAAAAAAAATAAAAAATCCGAATGCAAATAAGCAGAAAACATTACCAGGAAAATACGTCACGAAAAAGTGAATGTGTCGCTCTATGTTGCAAATGCAACTCGTTAGTTCAGATGCGGATTTTCAGTTATACCAGTTAATTGCCGAAGCCTCCATGATTCATCTTCGCAACACCTTCTAACTTGTTGGTTGACGTGTTTCCCTCATATTCAATGTGCAAGCAATCTGAAAATAAAATCCTAAGTCCTACACAAGCTTTGAAGGATTTAATTAAAGTCTTATTCCTATTCCTATGACAATATGACCCTAAAATGTAAAATAACTCTATGCATAAATGTGTCAGAATAACCAAATCTATGTGCGTAATCCAAAAATGAGAGAAAAATAGCATTTTATAGAAAATGCCATTTTGAATGGATGAACGAGATCGACTTTCGGGCGAGACCTAAAATCAGAGGACGAGATTAAATCTAATAATCCCTAATCAGAGTTAGGGAAAAATCCTTAAGCGAGTGGTCGAGATGTCATCTAAGAAGATCAAATCAGCGGTGGAGAATAAATGCGATAATTAATTAGAAAATAAAGATTTTTGAAAATGAAGAAGATAAGAGTTGAACTGAAGATTAGATTTGAAAAATCAAGAATCTGCCCGATTACTTGATTTTTGGAGGAATATTACCATTTTGAATTAAATTAATTCAAAATATGGATTTTGTGAAATAATAAATAATCAATTTTCAGATTATTTACTAAAATGATCTGACAGTTAAGAATGTGACATCATTTTAAATAATTAACTTATTTAAAATGAGAGAAATGTTAATTTTGACAATTAAATAATTAACGATAATTATTTAATTTAGCAGATATGATTAGTAATTAAATAAATTAATAAATTAACTTAATTATGAGGATTAGTGACATATTAAATAAATAAATGAAATTCATTTATTTAATAATCAGGAAGAAATAAATGAAGAAAGGTAATTAAATAAATTAAGAAATTTATTTAATTAGGGGAAGACTTAGACAATTAATGACGTATTTAATAAATAAATAAAATTTATTTATTTAATAATCATGAAGAATAAAAGGACATGAATTAATTAAATAATTATGAATTATTTAATCAATAATCGAATGTGGACCAAGGACATAATTAAATGTCATAATTATGCTAGGACGAAAGTGGTAAAAATAGAGCTTGCAAGCCTAGGTCATTTTTAAGTGTCTACACCCTCTACCCTATACATTAAACTGCACTCAGCCCTCAATTCTCAACCCTCAACCCTTAATGCATCCCTCCCTCTCTACCCTGATCCCTCAACCCTATACCCTCAACCCAATACCCTAAACCCTAAACCCTAAACCATTAAACCCTCTATGTCCCTCTATCCTCAACCCAATACCCTCTACCTTAGTTGACCCTAATCCCTCAACCCTTTAACCCTCAAGTACCCTTAAACCCTAATCCCTCAACCCCTATCCTTGAACCATATACCCTCTACCCTATACATTGGACCCTCAACCCTAATCCTTGAACCATATACCCTCAACCCTCGACCCTCAACCTTAAACCCTCAACCCTCAACCCTTAATCCATCCCTCCCTCTCTACCCTAATCCCTCAACCTTATACCCTCAACCCAATACCCTAAACCCTAAACCATTAAACCCTCTACATCCCTCTACCCTCAACCCAATACCCTCTACCCTAGTCGACCCTAATCCCTCAACCATTAAAACATTAAACCCAAGTAAACTCTCTACCCCAATCTCTCAACCCTCAACCCCTATCCCTCAACCCTTAAACCCTCAAGTACCCTTAAACTCTAAACCCTCAACCTTAACCCTTGAACCATATACACTCAACCCTCTACCCTCAACCTTAAAGCCTCAACCCTCAACCCTTAAACCCTAAACCCTTACACCCTCTACCCTCTACCATCTACCCTATACATTAAACCACCCTTAACCCTCAATACTCAACCCTCAACCCTTAATCCTTCAACCCTCAACTCTTAATCTGCACAAAGTACTACGGTAAAGGCAAAATTTTCTTTGTTTATGATTATCTAGAGGAATAAATGGGTATATAAAAAGAGAATGTTGATGAAAGTATAGATCTTGTCACAGAAATTATTGCATTTCATGTTAAATACAATGAAAAATCAAAGGCAGTAAATCTTTTGATGCAAGTGAAATGTAGACAAGCAATTGAAGGCTAGTGAATATTGGGGAAGTATTTTTTGTTCTAACACCCTTAATCCCAACTATCAGAAAAATTAGGTGCTAAAGAAGGTGCTAAAATAGGCTCTAAAGTAGGTGCTAAATAGGCGTTACATCAGGTGCTAATATGGGTGCTAACGTAGATGTTAATATGGTTGCTAATCTAGGCGTTAATTTGGGAATTACCGTAGGTGTTAATTTTGGCACTAATCTTGGTGTTAATTTCAACGTTAATATGGGCACTACACTAGGCATTAATTTTGGTGCTAATCTTGGCGCTAATTTTGGCACTAATTATGACACTAATTTGCACCCAAATTAGCACCTACTTGTCCTTATTGGCACAAAAAATGCCAAAAATAGTGCCATTTTTTCCGAAAAAAAAAGAGAAAAATGCATTAAAATAGTGGGTGGAAGCAAAAAATGGAGCAAAAAAGGGAGCTAATCACAGGGATTTGTTGTAGTGTCTTGCATGTTTGTTTGCATGATCTGCATATATTTGCATGTTGAGCATCTGAGCTTATATGTTGGTGCATGTTCTTGCATGGAGTCTTCGGATTTAGTAGTTTTTATAATTTAATGATTTTTCCTTAAATGGGGCATGGAATTTCCAAGGACGTATTTTTATGTTGTTTTGGAATGCCACAATGGTATTCTCATCCTCAATTCCCTATATATTACGGCCTTGTGTTAGTGAGAAGTTGGATTTTGGAGAGTTGGAGTTTAGCATAATAGGATGCTAGTAGATTGGATAGAGGATTTGTGACTCCAAATTATTTTTAGATTTAGTGAGGAGATCGTTGTAATTCAATTTAATGAATATAATTGATAGCTTATGCTTCCTTATTGCATATGTTGTGCAAATTTGAGTTGTGTTGTGAGTTTTTATATTTATAAGGGGAACCTCTTGCATTGGTGGTATTAGAGTGGGAGTTCCTGAGTGTATAGGAAGAAGCACCAATTTAAGGCAATTTTCACTAGGACCCGAGGGTGGTGTGTGTGTGATTTTGTTGCATGTGTATGTGCAACTTGAGAGAGAAGCTACATATAATATTTTTGAAGTAATGGTTCTTGAGTGTAAAAAAATTATGAAATGTGAGGCAGTTTGCAATAGAATATGATAGTGTTGAGGATCAGTAAACAAATCATTGAGTGAGGAAATTTACATGTGTAGAACCTGAGGGTTTTGAAAAACTGTGTTAAGGATTTGTGAGGCCTTAAAGATGGAAAAGAGGATGAAGAAGAAGACTTTTAAAGAGAGGATTTAATTCAGTGGAGGTTACACATAAAATATATATAAGGCATCTTTCCTATGCATCCAAAATAGAATATGAAAGGTTTTGAAGTGGGAATCCAAGATTGGAGAAGAAAAGGTGTTCATTGGTGTTCCATCAGGAAGTGGAAAGGTCACCTGAGTATCCAAAAAGGAAGGAGTTGGATAGGCTATGGGTTAGGCACCCATGTTGGAGTCTTGAATTTCTAATTAATATTTTATTATGTCTTTTGGCTATCCATGAAGGGTGGTGTGGGTTTTTTCAGATGGTTTTGTGCCTCTTGTTTTGGTTTACCATTTTTGGTTTTACCTCCCACAATTTCTATAAAATAGAGCCATGAGGTGGTAGTTTCATATTGAGTTCTTGCAAGTAACATGGTGTTGTCAGGTTGATCAAATATTAGTAGTGAAGTGTATTATTGAGTACTCTCATTGGGAAAATAATAATACACTTGTCCTCTTTTCTCAAGTGGAGTTTTTTATTGAAAGGGTTTCTCCACGTAAACCTAGTGTCACATTTTGTTTGCTGATTTCTATATTTTGATGTATGTTGCAATCACATGTTTATTTTTAATTTGGTAATATTATTTTTAGATATTAATTCACTTGCATAAGTTCATATTGTAACTTTCCTTCACCTTGTTTTTCAACATTTGGTATTAGATCTAATGGTTCTAATGAGAAGGGGGCGCCTTTCTCTTAAGTGTCAAAAGTTTTTTGGTTGGAGTGGGAGCTTTTGTTTTGTGGTATATTGCATATTTGTGAAGAGGATTGTTTGTCATGGATTCTACCTCTCGCTAGGATATTGAGATATTCAATGGAATAGGCTAAAAGATGTGGAAATTGAAGATGGAGGATCTCCTTGAAGAGAGAGATTAGTGGTTGCTAGTTTCACAAGAAACCAAACCAGCTATAATGTCTGATGAAGATTGGAAAAAGTTAGATAGGTGAAGGAAAAAAAGGGGCTTTGCAAGTTTCTGGTCGTGTGTGTGAAATTGGTCTGGTGGGGTGTCCCTAGACACTCGTGGAGGAGGATCTACTCTCCTCCACGATCTCTCATTATTCCCCCTGTGTATGTTTATGCTCCTCTAGATGTAGGGTTTCCCTCGATTAGATTTGGTGTGCCACGAGTGTGATGGGATCCTCTTGTCAGCTGCCTTGGTCATATTTCTGCATGTGTGGCCTCACATTGGTGAAGAGTTATGATGGAGTGGGATACAAATCCCCTTGAAAATCCTCTAAAAATCCTAGCTATTGATGAAGAAAACAATCTTCCCTCCAAGTCTTTTCATGATATTGTCATAGGTGAGCAAAGCTGGCTTCCTCAGGGCATTAAGTTTGTTGTTGAAGAGGTCAATTCTTTGTTGGGTAATGGAGAAGAAGAACAAGGTAAGGTCCCCCCTTGAAATCTGTTTTGATTCCAAATGAAACATTAGATGAGGAAATCTTTGAAGAGGATATAAAGATTTCAAAAAATGTAATCATTTTTTGCGGTTGTGGACACCAATAGGGTTCTGGCAAGAAAATATATGGAAGAATGGTTAATAATGTATGGGAAAGAAAATTAGGGTTTCAATTCTATTACTTCTGCATCATCCAAAATGGATTATACATATTTTTTTTCAATATCCCTAAATCACAGCAAGAAACAATTAAAAATCAGTTTTGGAATGTTTGAAAAGTCATTTTCGTGCCCTGGCATGGCACCCAGAGGCATTGGAGGAGGAAGTATTGGAATTGTCCAGCCCCAAATGGTTGGTGATAAAACATGTCCCCCCCCATTTATGGAAATTTTTTCCACTACTTATGGAAGCATATGAAAATGTATTGAGAGTAGAAGATACTAAATCTTCTCTGCCACACTCAAATGAGAGGGTTTTGGTTTCCTTGACCCCTAGAACGGATCTCCTAGAGATTTTGGAAATTAAATTGAAATCGGGTACTATAACTTGTGAATTGGAAGTCCTAGCATAATTAATGCATGTTATCTTTGTTTTCAGGAGGGGCATATCAAAAGAAATTTTCCACTAACTAAAAATAAAGCCAATAAAAACTCTGCCTTTGGTAGAAATAATGCCAAAATGTAGCCTCCGCCAGGGAATGGGAGGGCAGAAAATAACAAGGGGAAGACTGAGGAATGCAGCCTTACCCTAGGGAAAGACAAGGAGAATCCCCAATCCTCGAACCCTAAAGTTAATAAAGAAGGAAATATTGCTTTAAATTGGTGGAAAAGGAAATAAATAAAAATGCAACCTATCGAATTGAGGAGAACATGGCATCTCTAATGCAGGAAATGGACATAACCCTGACCAATAAAAATACAGAGGGGATAAAAACTAATAAAGAGAATGAAAATAATTCACCCCCCCTCGACAAGAAGACTTGAAAGAACCTCCAAGAAATGGTAAAATTAATGCACATCAATTGGAATTTCAAAAACTTAGACAAGTAAAAATACCTAAAGAGAATAATAAAAAATCTAAGAAGAAAATATACTCCTTTAATGATAAGTGTTTTAAAGAAGGACATAGTGCAAGTGAGGATGAGGGAAACCAAGGTGATATGTTGCCCCAGGAACCTAGGAAGAATGATATTATTCATCCCAATAACATAGACTTAGTCTTTGAGAAACAAGGGGACTGCCCCTCCAGGGCTATTGAGAACTTGGAGAGATTAAATTCAGATAGAGGTGATATGAAGTTGGAAAACCTAAAATACGAAGGGATTGAGGAAGGTTCGAGGGAACATATGGCCTTCAATACTATATCCTTTGTGAATTGGAATGAGAAGGTAGATGAAATTTAGATCCCAAACCTTGCATTGAAAATTCCTAACACCCTTGATGGATTGATAAGTTCAAATGGATTTTCCTCTCAGTCGGGCATGGATTCTGCAGATGACCTAGGGATGTTCTCTACTAGGGAAACCACTAGTGGGGAGGGATTTCCTATGGATATTCTAGTAAAAAAAACTCAGAGATACCGAAAGAAGAAAGGATTAGATAATGCCAAGAAACAAGAGAATAAAGACAGAGATTCGTCGAAACCTGGCTTAGTGGACGGTTGTTTTGTGGTTTTCTGTTGGTTTTTTGTTTATTCTGCCCAGGTTTTCTTCTATGTATCTCTTTTTGGGAAGTGTCCTATTTTTTGTCTGTGCTCTATTAATTTTCTATCTTACGCTTTCTTACTATTAAAGGTTTCGGGTTTCCTCTAAAACCTATTTGTTCCATAATAAAAAACAAGAGGATAAAGACATTAATCACTTTTTAAAAGATAAAAGAAAGAAATTTAGTGGGGTGACTCTACCACCCACTGCAAAGAGAATGGAAGCAGAAAATATACTACCCAAATGTTTTGATAGCTTTAGGAGTGATAAGGACCTACAACCAACAAATAAAAATAATGGAAATCAATTGTCTTTCTTGGAATGTAAGGAGACTTGTAACCCCAGATAGGAAGCATGTGGTTAGGAGACTTATCTCACAAAATAAGGATAAGGACTTTGTTCTTTTACAAGAAGTTAAAGGCACTGAATTTACCTTGGAAACTAGCTTTAGGGTGATCTGAAAGGAAGCATTTTAGTTTTCCACCAACCATGAAAAAGGGAAGGAAGGGGTTGTAATATTAATGTCAAAAAATGAGCTCAATTTGTCAAAAATCATGGGGTTTCTCCTTGCAATTAGGCTGCTTGGATAATCATCAAGAAGAAAGAAAATTCTTTTGGAATTTGTTCTATTTATGCCCCTAATGACTACAAAGAAAGAGTTATTCTTGGGAAATGGATGTACAATCTGCAAGAAATCCCCTAGATAATTAGGGGAGCCTCTAACTTTATTGAAAAGGGGGAAGACAAATGGGGAGGCACTAGGCATGAATGGAAAGAGAGTGAGAGATTCTATTGGCTAAGGCTAAAATCCAAACTAAAGCTTGAGGATCCTATTAAAAGCCAAAATAAATAATGCAAAGATATTTGGTACATTTGGTGTAACTTTCAAAGAGGAGGGAGGAGAATTTTCTACAGACTTGACAAATTTTATATCAACAAGGCCTTATTCTAGGCTGCTTAGGTAAAAAATGGTTGCAAAGTGGAGGTCACCCCCTACTCTCTATTTGACCATCACCCAATAAGGGATAAGTTTATTTTTAAGGAAGGTGCAATAGTAGTTACATGCCCTAAAAATGGTTTTTTCCTCAACACCAACCTTCTCAAAGATGGGGATTACAGGAATACCATAGCTTCTCTTAGGGTAATCAATAAGTGTTTGTATAGAGAATTATCTCCCATTGAAAGATGGGACCTAAATGTTGAAGGATGGAAGATCCTTTTTCAAACTATAGGGAGGAAAAGGGCCAAAGATAGAAGGAAGGAGTCCCTCTTGTAGGATAAGCTTTTCCAAGAAGAATCTAAAGTCTAAGCAAACCCTAATGATAACCTCCTCGTAGATAAGCTAGCACTAGCCAAAGACAAGATAAGGAGGCTCCAAACCAGTAGAATTCAGGGGATGAAATTCAAAACCAAAATGAATTGGCTTGAGAGTGGGTATAAAGGAACAAAGTTCTTTTTCAGATACATTAAAGAAAAACATGCTAGAGAGTAGATAGACCAGATCAATGCAAATGGCAGCACTCTAATAAAGCAAGAGGAGATAAGAGAGGAGATTTATCTGTTCTATTAGAACCTTTTCATCTCTAAAGAAGGTAATGAACCCTACTCCTAAGCCAGAGAGTACAACAAGAAAATTATGCCAAAAATGATTAATGATGAGACAACTTTAGAGCTTGGGAGAGATATTTCCAAGGAAGACATAAGGAGAGCCATTCTCTCAATCAGAATTATGGCCTCCTTGCAGAATTCTATAAGACTTTCATAGACCGGGCATGTGAAGACATATGTTAGGTGTATAAGGAAGCCATTGAGAAATGCTCCCTAGGAAAAAATATCGATAAAGGAATATTTAAATTGATCCCAAAAGATGGGGATAAAACCCTAGTCAAGAATTGGAGGCCCATCACACTCTTGTATGTTTCATATAAAATCATGGCCAAAGCGCTAGCTGGAAGGCTGGTTGTAATTCTACCCAATATTATAAATTCTACTCAAACTAGATTCATTAAGGGGATGTACATCTTGGAAAATCTTATGACAAGTTGGGAAGCCATGAGATGGGTGAAGCAAATAGGACAAGATACAATGATGCTTCTATTGTAATTTGACAAAGCCTATGATAGGATTGAATGGGATCTTGTGCTTCTAGTTTTGGAGGCATTTGGATTTCCAAAGGCATTCTGTCATATGGTTAAAACCCTCTTTCAGGATGCATCTGCACAGGTGGAGGTTAATGGAGTTCTTACCCATGCTATCTCACTTGGGAGATCAATAAGACAAGGTTTCCCACTTGCACTAGCCTTATTTATAATTGCCTTAGATGCGCTCCACTATGTTCTAAGAGATAATTCATTGGTCCCAAAAGTGAGAGGTATCGGGATACCTGACAACAATGAACTCATTAACCTTTAGTTTGCTAATGATACCTCCATCCTTTTGAACCTAGAAGAGGGTAATCTTGAAAATTTAATGGGAAAGCTAGAAAAATTTTGTCTTGCCTTTGGAGCCAAAATTGTCCCTACAAATTCTTCCTCTTGGGATGGAAGGAGGAGCCTCCAAATTGGGTGAATAGATTTTGCATCCAATGGGGGGGACCCCAAAAGCTGATGAGATACTTGGGGATCCCATTTGTAGTAGACCATAACCTAAAGGAGATGTGGTGATAGATTAGAGACAAGATAGAAAAGAAGTTGGCCAAATCGAACAAGCAATACCTATCAATGGCAGGAAGACTCCAAGTTTGTCAAAACATACTATCATCTTACAATATATACTTTGCCTTGGTGTGGTTCTTTAGCTCCTACCAAATTAATGCTATCCAAAAAAGAATAAGAGAGTTTCTATGGCCAAATGGTAAAGGGAAAAGGAAAATACACTCAGTAAAATGGGAATGGTGCACCATAGCAAAAAATAGAGGTGGTCTTGGATTAAAAGATCTGGGGATACAAGGAATTTCCTTAGTAGAAAAATGGGTGATTGGAGACATGGAAGGTGGGGAATTATGGAAAGTGATAATCAGACAAAATATTATCAATTTTGTTCCTAAACAAGTGAAATCATGGAAGTCTTTACCTCTCAATGATATCCTTAGTAGTGAATGGCCTATATCACCTACAAGATCCAATGTATTTAGGACCATATGGAAGGCATGGGAAATAATAAACAAGAATCTATCCAACTACCACTTCACCAAGGGTGACAACAAGGTCATCTTGACCAATAGATATATATGGTGGAACTTAAAACAAAAAGGAAGGCCTCTAGCATTAATTCAAGGATGTTCAACAAAAAATTGGGCACAAAAAGGGATAAAATGCTTTAGTGAAATTCTGAAAGATGGGAAACTAAAGGATTGGAATGACCTAAGATCATTATACAATATCCCCTTCAACAACTAGAGGACATATACAGTGCGAAGAGAATTTTGTAGCCAGCTAAAACTTCCAATTGAAAAAAAGAAAGATCCCCTTCAATTTAAATAATTTCAATGGCAAAACGGTAATAAAGTAATGAAGACCAAAGCAAGAGAAATTTATTCAATGTTAACAGAATAGGTGGACTTAACAAATTATAAGAATAAATGCTAGAAAAAGAACCTAAACCAAACTCAGTGGCAAAAAATCTTCCAAAAAAATTGGCAGAAAGAGATGGAAGCCAAGAAAGCTTGCTTTAGATGGCTCTTGATAATTCAGAAACTCTCATTTAAAAGCAAAATGGATGATATTGACATTTTCAGTTTATGTAGAAAGCCTAAATCAATTAACCACATCTTCTTTGATTGTATTTTTGCTAAGGAGATTTGGAATATGTTTTGTAATAGGAAAAATATATGGGGAAATAATGGGGATCATTTCCCTAAGAAAATTCTATTTAATCAAAATGTAAAAATGAGCAAAACTGGTACATTATTCTAGCACTTTCTTTCAACTGCCATCTTGTGGGAAATATGGAAGGCTCAGAATGAAGATAGGTTTCAAGGAAGGAATGGATGCTTACTGAATCCTATAAGGGACTTATTTTTTACAATGTTACAATGTAGGTCTACATCATAGTGGAACTCACAAAGGAAAAGTTTTGGAAATACCTGGAAAATAGAGAAGTAACCATTGATATCTTAGAAGCCAGATATGGGCATATGTGGCAAGAAGGTCATCTTGGGGCAGAAGTCTTCCTAAGGGAACTACAAGCCTTTAGAAAGGAACTAAAAGAAGATCAAAACAAAAAATTTGATGAGGGCAAAAGAAAAGAGATTGTAATTGTATTGATGGAGGGATAGAGCAATAGGGAACCTGAGCTTTCAATGGACGAGGTGGCCGCAATAGAGACACTAGTGGCACTAGGAGGCATAGGCAACACAGTGCAACCCCATTAGAAAACAACCTTGTTATTTTTTGTACTCTTTTTGGTATATAGATGATAATAAGAATGGTACATATGCTACCCTAATGTAAGGCTTTATACAAATGCTCATATATGATTTCTCTATACAGGTATACATCTAAATACTTTGTACAAGTCACATGTAGTAGTGATAATATGAGATGATAAATATAATGTATCAGGGGTAGAATGGGGAAGTGTATCTTTTGTAACATGGGGAAAATGGATGATATAGCATAATCAGGGTAGCCTATAGGTTGGATGTTGAAACAACTTAATTGAAAGTACTATGTAATGATTACTCTATTCTTAATACAAAATAAAAGTTTAGACAAGTCACGAGGAGCCATACGATTGTGTCTCACAGATTCCATCCTCTTGAATTTCTCCACAAAATATATTGCATACAAGTTGTGGAAGAGGATAGGTGATAACTATTAAACAAAAAGTTTATCTAAAAAGTTATTTCTCAAAAGGCAATTGTATTCATTAAAAATGAAAGATGGTGATTCTATTGTAGTCCATTTAAATGATTTTAATCTGATTATGAGTTAACTTGCATCAATAGATATTAAATTAGAACATGAAGATAAATGTATCTTGTTTCTTTGTTGTTTGCTTGAATCTTGGGAAAATATAATTATTGCCATAAGTAGTGGTAATATAGAGCCAAATATAGACAACATGATTTCCATACTTCTATTAGAGGAGACGAGGAGAAAATCTATGAAATTTGGCTGCCAAGATGTCTTGCATGTGCGAGGAAGGTCCAAAGAAAAAGGGCCTAAAGGGGATAAAAAGAGGGATAAGTATAAAGGATGTTCTAAGACCCCTAGAAAGAGTAAAGTGTTGGAATGGTGGAAAAAGAGGGCATGTGAAGGAGTGTATGAATAAGAAAATGAATGTTGATTCCTCCACAGAAAATTCCTCTGATGATGATTTAGATGCTTTGTTTATTTCAGCTAACTCTATTAGTGATGATGCTTGGCTTATTGATTCAGGTTTCTCCTACCACATGACTCCTCAGAAGAAGTGGTTTATTTCTTACAAAGCATATGATAAGGGAGATGTTTTCTTGGTGATAAAAATGCTAAGAATATTTTTGGTAAGGGAAAGGTAAAGTTTTGTTTTAGTGATGGGAGGATTAAATCCCTTGATGATGTTTTACATATTCTAGGACTTCCAGGAAATTTACTTTTAGTATCCAAGTTGAATGATTCTAGAATGCATGTGACATTTAACAAGTTTATTTGCAAGTTGGTAAGAGGGATTTTGGTGATAGTTAAATGATCTTAGATAGGGACTTTGTTTAGGCTAAATGCCTCTACTTTATGTAACTCTTCCAATGTATCTAGAACTAAAAATACATGTATGTTGTGGCACTATAAGTTGGGTCACATTGGTGAAAAAGGGCTTAAGACCATTCTTCATAAAAAGTTGGTTGAAAATATTTCTAATTATTCTATTGGAAAATAAGATTTCTATGAGCATTGTGTGTTTGGTAAACATAATATATCTTTATTTCCTAATGGAAATAATAAGGAAAAGAGATTATTAGAGATCATTCATTCAGATGTATGTGGACCAATGGATGTTGACTCTTTGGGTAAATCTCGGTATTATGTCTCTTTCATTGATAATGTCTCAAGATACACATGGATTTATTTTATGTATTCTAAATTTGAAGTTGTCACTAAGTTTAAGGAATTTAAGGCCTTGGTTGAGAAGCAATCAAATTATAAGATACAAGTGTTGATATTTGACAATGGGGGTGAATATTGTTCCAGGGAATTTGATGAGTTTTGTAAGCTTTCTAGTATTGTTTGGAAGAAGACTACTCCTTATACTCCCCAACAAAATTGGGTAGCAAAAAGAATGGACCAAACCTTGATGGAAAGAGCTATAAGCATGTTGAGTTTTGTTAAGCTTGATAGATGCTTTTGGGTAGTGGTTGGTACTAATGGTTATTTGATTAATAGATCTCCTCATTCACCTTTTGTTGAAAAAACTCCTTATGAAGTGTGGATAGGTAGAAATCCTTTTGTTTCACACTAAAGGGTCTTTGATTGTGAGGATTTTGTTTATGTGCCTCAAGAGAAGCAATCTAAAATAGATCTAAAATCTCATAAATTTATCTTTATTGGTTATGGTGAGAATGTAAAAGGTTATAAGATTTGGAATCTTCTAACCCATAAAATGATCTTTTCTATTGATGTTATTTTTTAGGGAGTTTAGAGCTTACTCAAGAGATCAACCAAAGGAGAAAGATAAGACAAAGGTAGTGAACTTTGAGATAAAGATTGAGAAGGAAGAAGATGCACATGTGGAAGAACAACCAGACGGATATGAGGATGGAGAAGAAGAAGAGGGTTCAAGTAGTTTAGAGGATGTGTAGGATGAGCACAAAAAAGAATATGTAAAGCCCATTACTCCTACCTTGAGGATGTCCATAATCCAATGGAATACAATTGACAAGTATAACCCATCAAATTTTCTTTGTGTAATTGCTTTGTTGAGTGTTGATGATGAACCTAGATCCTATAGGGAGGTTGGCTCTTGCTTCAGAGGAAAGTGAGTCTTGGTTGTAGGCCATGTAGAATAAAATGATGACTTTGGATAGTTGTGACACCTGGTATCTTGTTAGTTTTCCCAAAGGAAGGAAGCCCATTGGATGCAAGTGGGTATTTAAAAATAAATTTGGTGCAAATGGTTAGTTAGAGTGATACAAGGCAAGATTAGTGGCTAAGGGCTACTCCTCGAGAGAGAATTAATTTTGGTGAAATTTTCTTTCATGTTGCTAAATTAACTTCAATTAGATTCCTATTACCTATTACTACTACTTGTGATTTTGACATAGAGAAAATGGATGTTAAAATTGCTTTCTTGCATGGGGATCTTGAGGAGGAAATTTATACATGACAACCTAATGGTTTTGTTGTGAAAGGAAAAGAGCAATTGGTTTGTCGGTTGAAGAGATCTTTGTATGGTTTGAAATAGTCACCTAGGATGTTTTACTAGAAGTTTGATTCTCTTACATTGAATTTGGGTTTTCTTAGGAGCAATGAGGATCATTGTATGTACATTAAGGTTATTGATGATCATATTATAATTATTGTCTTGTATGTTGATGATATGTTGTTTATTGGTAACAACAAGGTGATGATTAGTGAACTCAAGACATGGCATTCTGGAACATTTGATATGAAGGACTTGGGGGATGAAAAATATATTCTTGGGATGGAAATCAAAAGAGATCAAGTTCATAGAAAGCTTTGGTTAAGTCAAAGTAAGTATGTTGATACCATTTTGTAGAGGTTTAGCTTTGGTTAAGTCAAAGTAAGTATGTTGATACCATTTTGTAGAGGTTTAGTATGCATGACTGTAAGCCTGTTAGTCTGATTTTGAGGATATGTCTATAGTTCCTTATGCTATTGTTGTTGGTAGTTTGATGTATGCAATGGTTTTCATTAGACTAGATATAGCCCAAGCAATGGGAGTTTTAAGTAGGTTTATGTCTAACCCTATTAGAGAGCATTGGAATTTTGTTGAGAAGGTGTTTAGATATTTATGAGGTACTTTTGATTATTGTTTAGTTTATCATGGTACTAATGATGTGGTCAAGTCATTGAAATATAGGGGTTTTTTGATGCAGATTTAGCATGTGACTTGGATAGTCGAAGGTCCACCAGTGGCTATGTATTTACTTTGTTTGGAGGTGTGATGAGTTGTATGAGTAAGAGGCAGCCCACAATTGCTTTGTCCACTGCTGAAGTAGAGAATATGGCTACTACACATGCCTCTAAGGAGCTGATTTGGTTATAAATACTTGGTAATGGCATTGGTTTTGATTACGGAATAATGAAGATTGGATGTGACAACAAAAGTATTATTTGTTTGACCAAAAATCCTATGTATCATGCTTATACTAAGAATGTTGATGTTTAGTATCACTTTGTGTGAGAGATGGTTGAGAATGGTAAGGTATTGATAGAAAAGGTTGAAACTTTAGAAAATGTTGTAGATTCTCTTATGAAGCTAGTGATATGAAGCCAGTGACCACAGTTAAGTTCTCTTGGTGTAGGAAGGTCATGAGCCTTGATCACTATACTTGATTTTATGTTTTGTATCTCTTGAATGCAATATATTTTATAATGTCAAGTGGGAGAATGTTAAGATAAGGTGATATTAACCTCGTAATCCTATGTCATTTGTATGTCTCTACATTCCTTGAAATGTGTTCTAGGGGACATGAGACAAAAATATTAAATTTTGGCATGTTGTAATTATATTTTAAAGAGAGGATTTAATTTCGATAGAGGTTACACATCAAATAAAAATTAGGTATATTTTCTAGGAATTCCAAATGGAATATTAAAGGTTTTGGAGTGGGAGTCCAAGATTGGAGAAGAAAAGGTGTCTATTAGTGTTCCATCAGGAAGTGGAAAGGTCACCCGAGCCTCTAGAAAGGAAGGAGTTGGATAGGCTATGGGTTAGGCACCCATGTTGGAGTCTTGAATTTCCAATTAATACTTTATTATATTTTAGTTGTATATGAAGAGGGGCATGGGTTTTTGCAGATGGTTTTGTGCATCTTGTTTTCTTTTACCATTTGTGGTTTTGTCTCCCATAATTTTTATAAATTGGAGCCATGGGATGGTAGTTTCATATTGAGTTCTTGCAGGTAACAAGGTGCTACTAGGTTGATCAGAGATCAGTAGTGACGTGAATTATTGTGTAATCTCATTGGAAGATTAATAATATACTCTTCCTTATATCTCGAGTGGATTTTTTTCTTGAAAGGGTTTCTCCACGTAAATTTGGTGTCATATTTTGTTTGTTGATTTCTATATTGCGATGTATGTTACAATCAAATGCTTATTTCTGATTTGGTAATATGATTTTCAGATTTGAATTCACTTGCATAAGTTCATATTGTAGCTTTCCTTTACCTTTCTTTCTCAACAAATTGATGAGATTGAAACTAAAGATGATTGGTGTTTGAGTGAAATAGCAAGAGAAAGTGAGGAAAGAGTTGCACTAATGGAGAAAACTGAGGTAAAGTTTTGTTTTCCTAAATATTGTTATGAAGATAAATGCGAGTATGAGGATGTGGTAGAGAAAAATCCATTAAAGGACATAGTGGAGAGTGAATATGATTTACTAATGTAAATTGTAGTGGTAGAAGCAAAGTGGTATGCATTGGTTGTAAGTGAAAGAGGAGATAGAGTTACATATCTTGTAGAAGGCATGGAAGAAGAAAAAAAAGTTGAAGATGCAATACATGGTGAGAAGGTAAATTCATATTTAAGTGAATTTCAGAATAATTATTTTCATGTTGAGATGTATGATTTAGTGAATTAAGATGAGATGGTTCAAATTGATTTTGTTAGTGATGATTGGTATGTAGAGAAGGATTTGTATGGTGTTGTAGAGTTTAGTGCATATGCATTTTGGTGGAGGTGGTCAGATTGTGGTGGGTTGAATCCCATGAGATTAGAGGCGAATGCGAGATACACTTGGAGGATGTGTTTGGGTTATGGTGGAGCTGATTCCACATCAAAGAGGAGTAAATAGTAGAGTTGTTAGAGGAGGAGGATGCTTGTTCTAGCTAGGTGTTGGAAGAGGATAAAGAAGAATCAATTAGAGCTACCAAATTCAATGATGGAGTTTTCTAAGGATTTCTTACAATTTGAAAGGGTGGTATTGTTGAGAAGTTGTTGAGATGATTTAACATTGTTGTCATTGATGTCAAAACCTAGATCTGGAAGGTTGTGCTCTAGATGATATACAGAAATGATCTATCCTATCTTGTACTATGATATTACGTAGTATGGATGTTATCTTTGATCCAAATATGACAGTACTTCTTTTGGGACATTCATGGAAGTCAATCAGTGCAAAATAATGAAGACTACTCTTTTGATGTTGGATGTTGTGCTCAAAGCTTACTCTTGGTAACCTTGCTATCCAGAAATTCATGTAGCATGTTACAATTTTTGGTTGATATTGAAATTGATGATAATCAAGATTTGGTCTTGGTTGTGGCATTCTTATTAGCTCCGAAATACATTTCATGTAATTCAAAATTTGCTATCTTCTGATAATTATGTTATGTAATGAATTTATCTTATGTATGACCTATTTATGGGTCCCTTGGTAACATGAGAAGAAGATCTTTTGTGCGACCTATCTCTTGGGTCTGGTGATAGTGTGCAAGGCCTTATTGAATATCTCAAGGTTGTTCTTCATGCCAACATGTTTTGTGGATATCTAATTCAAATTATAGTTGGCCGAATTGGAAGACTATGAAGACATTGTGTCTAGATGACCTAGGAAATTATGAAGACATGGAATGGTATAAGTAAAGGTTGTTTTTGTACAATGAGAAGAGAAGTGTGGAGTATAGTGTGTGTGAGCAGATAAGAGGGTGCAAAGGAAGAAGTAATCTATTTTCCAGAGTTTGTGTGAAGAATTGTACAAAAGTTTCTTGATCAGATGTACTGCAGATAGATAGTGCTCTTAACTGGAATTGAATTCATGCATATATAGATGCAATTTCATTAGTTCACTTTTGTTAGTGAGACTATTTTGTAATCAGTTGTATTAATTGGGTAGTGAGCCCACTGGTACTGAGCCTTACCTTCAATGAGAATTTTGGCAGTGAGCCTTCTATAAAAATCACCTTAACTAGTGCTTTATAATTGAGAATTAGCATTCTCTATGGTTTTTCCCTTCTTGGGTTTCCACATAAATTATGGTGTTCATTATGCATGGTGTTGTTATGTGCTTTCATGTTCATTTATATTAGATGATTATCTAACTAATTTAAGTGTGCTCTGGAATAATTAAAGTTAAGAAAATTATTTTATGATAACTGATTCACCCCCCTCTCAATTATCTGGACTGTTCAACAATTGGTATTAAATCCTACTCCCTTGGTGATAGAGTTTAACTACTTAATGGAGATCTTAGCAGTTTGAATAGATGGCAAGAGATTATCACTTTTAGGAAGAAATAAAGATAATGTTAGATGATATGGAAAGCATGGAATCCAAAAATGAAGAATTGAAAGAAAATATCAAGGAGCCAAGCACTTTTATTACAAAGTTAAGGGAGAAAATCCAAAAATTCAAAGCAAGACATAAAGAGGTTAGCCAAGAATTAAGGAAGTGAAAGGAAAGTGTTGTGGATTTAAAGCTATGGTTGGATGAATGCAAGAAGACTAAAGAAAATATCAAAGATACTATAAAAAAAAATGGAAGAATGGAAGAAGACTAAAGAAAATCTCAAGGATACTATCAAATAGAAATCAGAAGAAAATGAGAAGTTAGATCAAGAGTTAAGAAGGCTGAAAATAGAAGAAAGAGTATGTGAAAGTAGCATAATTCTAGATCAAATCTTGTCCCTACAAAAATGTCACAAGGATAAGGGAGGACTTGGCTTCTCTAGTGAAAACTAAAATTAGGACAGTAAGGATGATGAAAAATTAGTTGAAGCTAAAGCAAGATCTGGTATAACAAGCAAGGTATAGAACTCTAGAACACCTAAAAGACCTTCAGTCAGGCAACCAAATGCTCAAAGGTACTTATCATTTAATGGCTATTGTTTTTTATGCAAGAAATTTGGACATAAGGTGGAAAAATGTAGAAGCAAGATGGAACCAAGTACTCAATGCTTTAACTATCACAAGTTTGGTCACAAAGCAAGTCATTGCAAAAGTCAGTTATCTAATTTGGCTAGAAGAAATGGAATGAATAATCTCTTTCATGGTAATTTCTATGTATGCCATGGTTATGGTCACAAAGCTAATCAGTGAAGACCTAGGGTTCACTTAGTTAAGTCAAAAAAAATATTTTACAAGTGCAATCAACTCGTACATTATGCTAACACATGCAAATATGTTACTCCAGAAAGGCCTGAAAACAAAAAGAAGATTGCAGAATTAGGTGAATCTAAGAAGAAGACCATCATGGTGTGGAAGAAAAGGGAAATGAGTGTGGAGAAATATTATGTGGTACCGGATCCTGGTACATTCCCTTCTAAAAACTAAGCCAACCATCTTGGCTCAAGGGGAGTTTTGTGATGCATATCCTGATGGATTTCCCCCACTTCGAAGGAATATTGATTTGTTTTTGACATGGCTAAGTCTAATCCAGTTGGTAATATATGAGGAAGCTTAATTTGGCTGATTGAAAAGGAAAGTACAATTGATGATGTGATTGATATAAGTTTTTAGTGGCTATTTCATCATGAGTAATTAAGGTTAAAAGGTGGAAGTTTTCAAATAATTTCTCATAATTTTCAAAGAAGAAGTTTTGCAGAGTGATAAGTGATTAAAGAAAATAAGCACAACGATGGAATCTGTTGATAGAGAATCATGTGGTGATATTCCGCTAAGGCTAAGGGGAGTAGAGTTGGATGAATTTGATCATCATAAAATGAAGGAAATGGAACTAGGGTTGAAGGTCGATGATTTGTAGAATGTAAGTGTTCTAGGTATGGATTTAGGGGATAATTTCCCTAGTTTTCCGACAAAGAGTCTATCTTATTCCTATTAAGTCGATTCAAGGATGGAAGCATCATTTTGGAAAAACCGTATCTAATCACTAAGGAAGCAATTGAAGCTATTACTTGATTATGTAATGTTGGTGACCTCCTTGGGAATAAAACGGTGAAATACAAAGAAATAGAGGAACTTACTGGTATCAACAAAGACCCCCGAGCTCTCTTGATAAACACCATTATCGATCCCGCAATTAGGTATGTTGCTAATGGTATCACTTACAAAATTTATTTCCAAAATCATGAAGGTTCTACCTCAGCTATTGTTGTATATCTTTCACATAAGATGGTGAAGGAAAATAAGAAGTTTTACTTGTGTAGCCTCATAATGGAAAACCTAATTGAGAATGTTAGAATGTCTTTGGTTGAGAGTTATCACTTCCAGTTTGGGTCTCTGCTCATATGTTTAGTATTTTGATTTTTGAGTTCATTACCATCAAAGGAGAATGTTAAGTGGAAGTATGGAATTCCTATTGGAAAGAAATTCTACAGGTATTTGGAATGTATGGAAGAAAAAGCATATGCATGCAAAGTTTATTTCTCATACTTGTAGAGGAATTTGTGCTCCAATGTGATAATGTCTAGTCAGTTTGAGGTGGGTTGCTCCTCTAGTAAGAAGGAGTTAGAGGTTGTCATTGGCGGTTCCCCTAGAGCTAGAACCTAAAAGGAGGAAAATTAACACAAAGGATGTCATTGATATGTCAAAAGAGAAGGAGAAGGAAGAAAAGTATCTTCTTAGATCTGACTCTATCAATCTAGATGAAGTTCGTTTGATGTTGGATGAAGGTAATATGAAAAATATTGGTGAAATGTGGTATGCCTACTCTCTGGTTAGTAGGCTTAGAATTGATGATGCATTGGTTGATTATCTACTCAAAAAGGGTATTACTATTTCAGATGTTTCTCACTCATTGTCGGATCTAGTAGAAGTTGTTGAAGAAAGGATGTTGCTGGAAGGATCTAAAGGACATAAGTTCCAAACAATGATTGAGAGAATGTGTGTCAAAGCCAAACAAAAGTTATCCAAACTCATTGGTGAGACAAAAGAATGCATTAAGGAGATTTTTGACGTCTACAGGTATTGTCTTCATTGGCTTGTTGTTGTTGATAATTTTAGAAGCAAAATTGAAGCTATTGAATCTGAATTGAATAGTATCCAGAAGTGTTTTGAATTCTTCAAAGATAAAGATGGAAAACAAAGAATAAGAGTTGGAGAATTTCAAGTTGAGTTATTATCTATTCAGAGATAAAGGGAAGATTTGATTAAAAATTTCTAGTTGGTCAAAGAAATTGTTGAGGTCTAGTTGGGTCATCTCTTCAGGATACTTTCTGATGCAGAAGATTGTGAATGACAGTACCTGTCTCCAAACTGGTCATCTTCATTTATGCTATTGACTCTACTAGACAATATGTGTGCAAGAATGGTTTTTGCAGTGCTAGCTTGGAAGAGGATTCTTCCAATTGTGAGAGAAAGGTACAAGAAAAAATTTCATGTGAAAAGTGTTATTTTTACTTGATCTCTTGAATATGTTTACTTTTCCCTTTTCCTTTGATGGAAAAAAGGGGGAGAAAATGAAGAGAAAACAAAAACAAGAAGAGGTATTGAATTTCTTGTCAAAGGGGGAGTGCTTGGAGTTTTGGAATTGGAGTTTTGGAGTTTTGTGTTTTTGAGTTTTTGATGTTTTTCCATCAATGCCAAAGGGGGAGATTGTTGAGAAGTTGTTGATATGATTTAGCATTGTTATCATTGATTTCAAAACTTGGATCTGGAAGGTTGTGCTTTGGATTATATACATAAATGATCTATCATATCTTGTACTATGATGTTACGTAGTATGGATGTTATCTTTGATCCAAATATGGCAGTACTTCTTTTGGGACATTCATGGAAGTTAGTCAATATAGAATAATGAAGACTACTCTTTTGATGTTGGATGTTGTGCTCAAAGCTTACTCTGAGTAACCTTGCTATCCAAACATTCATGTAGCACGTTACAAGTTTTGGTTGATACTAAAATTGATGATAATCAATATTTGGTCTTGGTTGTGGCATTCCTATTGGCTCTGAAATATATTTCATGTAATTCAAAGTTTGTTATCTTATGATAATTATGTTATGTAATGAATCTATCTTATGTATGACCTATTTATGTGTCCCTTGGTAACATGATAAGAAGATCTTTTGTGCGAGCTATATTTTGGGTTTGGTGCTAGCGTTCAAGGCCTTATTAAATATCTCAAGGTTGTTCTTCATGTCGACATGTTTTGTGGCTATCTAATTCAAATTGTATTTGGTTGACTTGGAAGACTATGAAGACATTGTTTCTGGATGACCTAGGAGATTATGAAGACATTGAATGGTATAAGTAAAGGTTGTTTTTGTTTGATGAGAAGAGAAGTGTGGAGTATAATGTATGCGAGCAGATAAGAGGGTGCGGAGGAAGAAGTAATTTGTTTTGCAGAGTTTGTTCGAAGAAGTTGTACAAAAGTTTCTTGATCAGATTTGCTGCAAATAGATATTGTGCTCTTAACTGGAATTGAATTCATGCATATATAGATGCAATTTCATCAGTTCACTTTTTTTAGTGAGACTATTTTGCAATCAATTATATTAATCAAGCAGTGATCCCACCAATAGTGAGCCTTACTTGTAGTGAGCATTTTGGTAGTGATCCTTCTGTAAAAATCACCTTAACCTATGCTTTATAATTGATAATTAACATTCTTCATGGTTTTTCCCTTCTTGGGTTTCCACGTAAATTTTGGTGCTCATTGTGCATGGTGTTGTTATGTGTTTTTATGTTCATTTCTATTAGATGATTATCTGATTGATTTAAGTTTTCTCCAAACTAGTTAAAGTTAAGAAAATCATTTTATGATAATTGATTCACCCCCCTCTTAGTTATCCAGACTGCTCAATAGGTACTACCACTCAAATCCATTTTGTGAATCCATATTCACAAAAAATTTCCTACCTTGGGTGTTTAATGTAGGAGAATCCAGGGCTAATAGCAATCAACATCACCCAAAATAATTATTTTTCTTTATTTTAATTTTCAATAAGAGCTAATGTGGGCTAATGTGTGGGATTTTTTTTATAATTTCCAAAATATGTATTTTTCCCCTATGATGTTTTACTATTATAATTTTGGAGGGAATTAATTTAGTAAATGTTTCAAAGACATCCCAAGAGGAATATTCTATTTGAGTGTCCCATTTCTAGGTGGGCACCACTTTGCATGCATTTTCATGTTGAGTGCCCAAGCTTGCATGTTGGTGCATTTTCTTGCATGGACTCTTCGGATTTAGTAATTTTTATAATTTTATGATTTTTCCTCAAATGGAGTGTGGATTTTCTGAGGTATTTGCATGTTTTTTTAAAATTCCACAGTGGTATTCTCATCCTTGATTCTCTATATATTGCATCCTTGTGTTAGTGGGAAGTTGGCTTTTGGAGAGTTAGAGTTTAGCATAATAGGATGCTACCAAATTGGATAGAGGATTTGTGACTACAAAATATTTTCAGATTTAATGAGGAGATTGTGACTCTGTATTGCTGATTTATGTAATTAGAAATCCCATGTTGTAATGTTGTAATTCCATTTTATGCATATAATTGATAGCTTATGCTTCCTTCTTGCAAATTTTGTGTAAATTTGAGTTGTGTTGTGAGTTTTAGATTTGTAAGGGGATCCTCTTGCATCATTAGAGTTGAATTTTGTACAGATCTATTGTGATCACTATGTTTTTGGTCATGTGTTTTTATTGTACTTCATTGTTTTATAGTAGAAACATGGAGGCTCTTTAATCTCTTTCATTTATTGAATGTGGAGAACTTGGGAGAGTTGTGAAGACTAGTAGTGAGGATTTATGTTGTAGTAGTTTTATTTTAGGTTTTACATATCATTTTGAATGTTCCTTGATACTACATACTATTATCGACATTGGATACACCTTCTATGTGAGTGATATTGATATAATTTTAGATTGTCTTTCTCAATTTTGGAATTTGAGATTACCCATGCAGTGGGAGTTTGAGATTTTATATATGTCATTTATTGGATGTTCTCATTATACTATAGTATTGAGGGTCTTGAAGTTTTTTATCACATGTTTATGTATTTTACCTTGGAGAACTTCTTTATGAAGGATGATGAATGTACGACTTATGATCAATATTTGCATTGGGTTGGATATGTTGATGGCATAAGTTCTATTTGTTTTTTATTAGAGGTAAAATACGGGTTTTGAAGGGGTCCAGAACCCTTTACATTAGAAAGCAACTGAAATAAAAGATAACAACATTAAGCCAAAAACATCTTAACAACAATGACCCATCAACGAAAAAATAGCCAAAAAGAAGGATCCAACCCACAACACTACATGCTTTTCAGAATGTCCGCCACCTCCACATTGCAATCTATAGCTTTTTGTGCATCATCAAAAACATCAAAACTATCCTTCCCACATGCCCCAACCTGAGCTTTAGTTTTGTTCCTAGTCCTAGCTCCAAGACCATCCATATTTACCTTTGAAATAAAAATAATACCTTTCTCACCACCCTTCCCAATAGCAACTTCCTCCCCCATCAGCTTACTAGTTGCAACAACCTCAACATCATGGGCACTATCATTTTTCTTCTTAGCACTAACCACAGGAGAAGTAACAACAGTAGAATCATATTTTCCAAAAAAATTATGAACCTCCTCTCTTCTCATCATAGTATCCCATATTTTCACCATTTGATCTTCAAGGATGAGGATTCTTCCTTCAAGATTCTACTTCATTTTGAGGGTTTCCTCCACAACAATGTCTGCCATAGTATTTAAGGATTCAAACAACTCATCTATCTAATTCTAAATAGAGGACCCCTTAGCCTTATTAACCACTCCCCTGACTCTGACATTCGTTTTATTGAGTTCATGCAAAATCCATTTAAAAAGCTTAAACATAACAATGGACCCCTCAGGCGTAGTACCAAGCACATTAGACAAATCATCTCTATCAATATTACAAAACCCTTTTCCTAGGGCATCTCCTCCTCAAAGGAGCTAATCCTATCCTTACCAGCAGGGAAATCCTTACCTTTTTCCACAACAATGAGAGACTTAAGCTTGTAGATGGAGCTCACAATTTCTTCTTCCACCATCTTTCTCTTCATAGTCCTCTCCAAATCCACACCCTGGGTCTCCAAAGCAACAATAGCATCCCTATACTTATCTTTCACTTGTATAACTGGCTTGACACTCGGGGAATCATCAGCAAAGAGGCCACCCACGATAGTGAGGGGATGGCCCTTCTCCAAAATTTGGATCGCAGTTCAAAAAACCTTTTTCTTCTTGCTAACTTCCCCCAAATCCTTCTTCTTGGCAACCAGGGGAGGCAAGGAGGCTTCCCCATACAGGTCATTCTTCACCTTCAGACCCCTACTCGATACAACAACAACTTCTTCACTACAAGTTAAATAACCTTTGCTACCACAAGATTCCCCTTTTTTATTCTTTCCCATGGGAGGGAAATGTGGACCCCCCTCCAGAGAAGTGAGAGAATCAAGAACGAATTCCACACCCTCCTCCAACTCAGCCTCTTTTTCAAAAATCAATTTCCTTTTCTTGACCTTTTTGTTGATTGGATCCTCTTTGGAGGCCGTATCATACCCTTCAGTAGGTTTGGGTTGTTTACCCTTCAGGGTGACCATAGGTTTGGGAACCTCAAAATTCTTTGCATAATCAGAGATGAGGAGAATTAGCACAACATGCAAGACTTTTTGGGTTCTTCTTTTGATCCTTGATACCCAAGTTAAGAGACATTAGAAGATAAAATAGGAAAGAGACCCTCTTCTTATGCCGGAACTAGTTTAGTAGAATGAAATGATATGCATTCACTACCAAAAATCAACCTTCCAAGGTAATGTAGTGCATTAATTCCTTCGCAACATCCCCCCATAAAGCCTTAAGGGAACTTCATTGATATCTGCCACTCCTAGCATTCTTTAAATATTTCTCTTCATAATCTTTGAAAAATATTTTCATTGTAGTCTGTGCCTCCTTTTTATCCCTAAATACTTTCATGTCATCCATAGCTAGGCTAGTAATACCAGCAATGAATTCTTCATTAACCTCAAACTTAGTCCCATAAAGCTTAAGCACTCTATCATTCCATCCTTTAACAAAAAGTTCAGTTACCTAGGGATTATTGCCATGAAGTTTCTCCAAGTAGGGTGCTAACCCTCCCTTCACCAGCACCTGCCAGATGTCCTTCCTTTCCCTAGCAGCGTCACAATAGGAAGGTTCAACATGATTTCTGTCACCACCCATCTCACCACAATTAGTAATAGAAACCAGCTTACGGGCTCCAAGCATAGAAGAAAGAAGACTTTGGAAAACAATACCAAAACTACCCAGAATCCGTGTGAGGCCAAATTTGAGACAAGGGATAATAAAGACCAAATTTTTCCATTTCCTATGGCTAACAATTAGCCACGTGATGAAGGGCATGCATGCCACCAACCATAATGAGACGTTAATCAAATTGAAATCATCACTCATCATTCATAGTAGCAATAGCCTCTATAGGAAGAGGTTCATTCAGACCCCACTCCCTAAATTCTTTAACACCAATGTTAGAAAAAATATCTGCTAGCCCATTACCTTCTCTTAAGATGTGTGAAATATAGAACTCATCAAAAGATTTCAAAATATCTATCGAATCCCTTATCAAGGACTCAAAAGTCCAAGAGGGGGGAGTGCAATTTTTCAAATTATTTATGATATTCAGAGAATCCCCCTCCAGCCAAAATTTCCTATATCCTTTGGTTTGAGCCAATTTGAGACCATGATAGGCTACAACCGCTTTAGCAAAGTGGTTTTTCTAGGTTCCCAAAGGGAGCACCACAACAGAAATGAACCTACCATTTGAGTTTCTAATCACTCCCCCACAACCAATTGGTACCAGATTTCCTTTAGCAACCCCATCAAAGTAAATCTTCACCCAACCTTCTGGAGGAGCTTTCCAGACAACACCTTCTCTAGAATTTTTTCCTTTAGTAATCGGGAGGGAAATATCTCAAGACAACTTCCACTTTTGAGAAATTGAGATATCATAGGGGCTAAGATTTATCCTCATACCATTGTGAAAATTTATCCTGACCTGAAAGTTTTCTTTGATGGCAACACAAATTTTGTAAGCCACAGAGTTAGCAGGGAGGGACAAATTCCTTAAAATTTTGTTATTTCGCTTAAGCCAAACTCCCCAAGCAATATGAGGAAGAGAGAGAGACCACAATAGCTGAAGAGCAAGATTGGATGAAGGGCCAATCCATTGAGACCACAACTCATTTATAGAACTAGGGAACACCCAACTTAAGTTCCAAAGAGAGAGCACATGGGCCCAAACCATTCTAACATAACTACAACCAATCAACAAATGACAAGCATTTTCAGCCTCCTCTTCACATAGAAAACACCTGTTAGGCATCACAAAACCTATTTTGACCAAGTTATCAGTAGTTAATATTTTATTCTAGAAGAAGATCCAAAATAAAATATTAACCTTAGGAATCAATTTAGAGGACCACAAAAAAGCCCAAAACGGAGTTGGGCCAACAAAGAAGTCATTAGAATGAAAATTCAAAGTCATAGAGTAGATGCCATTAGAGGAAGGCTTCCAAAAAAACTTATCAAAAGAGGGGGAAGATGGAATATGTACCAGAGATATAGCCTTATACACAATCTCCAAAATAGGGTCGACCTCATGCAGTTTCTTCCAAAAACCTCCCTCAATATAGTCAACAACCTATCTTCCAAACTGTCGCACACAAAGATCCATGAAAGTTTGATCCCATGGCTCATCTTTGAGGGGCCTATTTCCAAACCAATTATCATCCCAGAACAAGATATCTCTACCATCGCCCAGTTTCCAAAAGAGACCCTTGACCACAAGCCTACAAGCCTTAACAATGCAATTCCAAAGAGCAGAACCAGATGAGGGATTAAACTCTTGAGAAAAGAACTCCCTTATACCATTAGCCTTGTGTAAGTATTTGCTCCAAGCAATTTTTTCCCATTCACTCTTGGCCAACAAAAGGTTCCAAATTTTCTTACCAAGGAGGGCAATATTAAAAGCTCTAATTTTACAAATCCCCAACCCACTAGCCTTCTTAGGTCTGCAAACATCATCCTAGGAAACCAAGTGAATCCTTCTCTTGTCCTCCACCCTAGACCAAATAATTTGTTTTTGAATATTTTCCAAAGTATCCACAAACTTCCTAGGCATATGAATAAGACTAAGAGCATAAATAGGAAGATTTTGAAATGTAGATTTAATCAGCTGAACTTTCCTAGCCTAGCTCAACATAGCACCCTTCCAACCAACCCATTTAGAGTTGAATATATCAATCATACCCCTCCAAAGAGAATCAAGAACTTTGGAGCACAGGGGAAGTCTAAGTAAGAATTAGGAAGTTCCCCAATCTAGCACTACAAAATTCTAGCAATTTAGTCTATTTATGGATTAGAGTGTTAAAAAAGAAAAGAACACTCTTAGGTAAGCTAACCTTCTTCCCCGAAGTAGATTCATACCTCTGTAATATTGAATTGATAGCCTTAGCCTCCTTAATGGATGACTGCCCAAGCATAAGAGAATCATCCACAAACTACTGATGTGAGCAAATAAGGTTAATATAAGAAGGGGCAAGTCCAGACATAACCCTAGAATTGATAGATCTCTAAATGAGACAAACCAAGGATTCCACCATTATAATAAATAGAAATGGATAAATAGGATCCCCTTGTCGTAGACCTCTCGAGCAGTCAAAGAGAGGAGAAGGGGATCCATTAATGACAACAGAGAATCTCAGAGTAGAGATAAGCTAAAGCACAAGGGCCACCCCTTTCTCCCCAAGGCCAAAAGAAGTTAAAATATTTGACATAAACCCCTAGTCAACTCTATCATAAGCTTTAAGTAAGTCAAGTTTTAGAATAAAACCAACTTTCTTATTAATAGATAAAGAATGGATATTCTCATGAACAAAAAGAATAGAATCTAGGATTTTCCTCCCAGCCACAAACCGATTTTGTTGAGGTGAGATGATAAGAGGAAAAATTCTTTGCAATCGAACCGCCGGAACCTTGGAGAAAATCTTATAAATCGAATTGCATAAGCTGATAGGATGAAACTCATCAAAAGAAGCACTGGGCTTCTTAGGGACCAAAACAATAAAAAAGGAGTTCAATTCCTTGAGAGGGGATCCATACATAAAAACTCCTTAGTAGCCACAACAACATCCCTAATAATAATTTCCAAAAAGGCTTGAAAGAAGAACATCAGGAAACCATCTGGGCTCGGAGCCTTATTACCCTAAAAATAAAAAACAACACTTTGAACTTCATCCGCTGAGGGAATGAAAACCAACTGTCTATTCATATCCTCATCCACAATCTGAGGGATATCCCTTAAGATATCCTCTTGAAAATCCATATCAAGCTCCCCCTCCATCGAAAACAGCTGAGAGAAGTAAGAGGAAGCAACAAGCAACAAATTGGCATCCTTTTCCAACACTTTATTATTAAAGTTGATCATACTAATACGGTTATTAACCCTATGTTTCAGAGTAGAAAGCTGAAAAAACTTGTTATTCCTGTCCCCACTTTTAAGCCATATTATCCTCAACCGTTGTTTCCAAAATTCCTTCTCCTTTGCCACAATGTTGCGCAATCTGGAAAGCAAGATATTTTTCTTCTACATCAAATCCTGATCATACCTGGACACTTGGATTGAGTGTTGCACATCTTGAAGCTCCTTAGTCACACCCTCTTTTTCCATAAAAATATGACCAAAAGAGGTGCAATTCCACTTTCTAACATTATCCTTTACATTTGCAAGATTTTTAGCAACTCTAAACATAGTCGATCCATCCATATGGATGTTCTATCACTCATTAATCAAATTCCCCAGATTGGGGTGACAAGTCCACATTTTTTCAAATCTAAACAGAAATTTTTTCTTGCCCCAAGTAAATCCACCAATAGAGCCAAAGGGAAGTGATCTGATCCCAGTCTAGTTAGAGTAGAAAGCAAGAAATAATAATGAAACAACCACTTAGGGGAGATTAGAGCACGATCAAGCTTAACCTAGATCAGGGCATTCCCCACTCTCCTATTTGACCAAGTAAAAGACGCACCTTTCAGGTCCAAATCAAGAAGAGTAGAGTCATTAATGAGACTCATAAGATCATATCTGCTCTCATCCACCATCTTCGAACCACCCAACTTTTCAACATCATGCAAAGGAGTGTTAAAGTCTCCCATAACCAGTCAATTCTCAATATGGTTCACAACTTTGAAAGAGGACAAATTCTCCCATAGTATTTTTCTAGCACTCTTACAATTCAAAGCATAAATATTAGACAGAGTCCAAGAGAATCTATCACGCAAGTGAGAAAAGGAAGTAGCCACATGATTTCAATCTTTAAAAACCTCAGCTCCTTGGATCACTCTAAGATTCCAAAAAGTAACAATCCCTCTTGATGCCCCAAGCGCATCAGAACAATGCATACCACAATCCTTAAGGAGCTTATTCCTCAACCTAGACAATTTATCCAATCCCATTTTAGTTTCTTGAATTAACACAATATTAGGGTGATGATCTCTTACCAAATTAGTAAGAAGATATTTCTTGTGAGGGTGATTTAATCCCCTCATATTCTAGGAAATGATCTTCATAATAACTTATTGGACGTGCTCTTGGAGCACATATCCAATAGGGTTCTCTGTGTCCCATCAACGATGTCCATTCGACTCTCCTTATCCATTGTAACATCCAGGAGGTCTTCCTCTTCGGCGTGGCTCAGATCCACAATCTGACCTTTGTCAGCTCCTTGTCACTACTCCCAGAGATGGAGAGTGTTTTTTCCTGTTGCGCCCATGAACCTAAATGTATGGAGGATTGTGCAGATCCTCATGTTCCCCAAAATCCTTAGATTCAGGCATTACCTCAAATCCCTTAGCCTTCAAACCATCTTGATGCACCACCCCTGAGGGCAAAGATCTAACCTCATCACATACAAAGACATTATCAACCTGAGAAGCCTCGGAACTAACTGCTTCCATAGATACCACCGAATCACTAATAGGGGGAGACTTAAAATATTCACCCTATCCCAACGCCTTGTTCTCTTTTCCAAAAATCACCTAACCTTCCGAGATATCATCCTTGTCCTCCAATACAGGGTCCTTTTCTACAGGTTCAACCTCCACATTCTTGAACAGAGCTGAATCCCCTTTCTCCACAGGCTCCACAACCTGTTTCGGGTCTTTCTCCTTCTCTCTCCATTGCTTAGTCATCTGCTTTGACACCTTGAGAGGACACTTTTTGTCCCAATGGCCAAATTTTTTACAATGGAAGCAAGCAAAATGATTCAATTTGAATTCAACTACTTGCTCCCAAACCCCAAATTTAGAGTTAATTTTTATGATAGATGACAGATCAGTTGATTGCTCCACATTTACACATAATTTGGCATAAACCAACCTCTTCATAGAGGTTTCCATTTGGTCAATTGATATTAGATAGCTGAAAGTGTTTGCTATCCATTTGAACACTTCCTCATCCCAAAATTCCATCGGGAGGCCTGGAAAATGAACCCAAACTGGAGAAGCCGAGAAAGAACACAAGTTCAGGTTGAAGCCTAGTTCCCACTTTTTAAGCATCAGAGATGACTTTCCAATAAGCCATGGGCCACCTGTCAACACTGAAACCAAATCATCTTCACAATTAAAGGTGAATGAAAAGAAACCTTTGTCCATAGCCGCTTCATCAATCTGTCCCCTTAGGTTTCCACCAATTTAAAGCAAACTTGTGTACCAACTCAATATGTGGTCGAGGACCAAAAAATTTACCCAACAAAGCCATATCCATATTGGACATACTTTTATCAACAATACAGTATAGAATAAAAATAGAGTACTCTCTAGTTTTCGCATTAGCAGTAAACAACACTGGAGGAGAAGTACTCTTACCTTTAGGCTTCACTCCAAACAAATTCTTCCACTTAAGAGTAGAGCTTGACAGGAAGTCAGACTTGGTCTTATCAACCCCAAGGCCTACCGCATCAAAAGTCCCATCACCACCACTAGAAGATAGGTTTGGCTCCAACTTTTCAATCTCGGGAATCTCTTTTTTAGAGAAGGACACCAGGGAATGCATAGGACACACAACCACCGAAGCCCCTTTCCCAGCAGAACAAACATTATCTACTGTAGGGTACCCACAATGCTTACCTTCCATAAAGGACCCACCTGACATCACCCTCCCATCAACAAATTGTTTGTCATTAACGTCTACAACATCATCAAGAAATATCGCCTTTTCAAAATTTGAAAATCCATCACCGCCATCGCCACCACCCGAGGAGATCTCCATCATCAATACATGAGTTCTATTTGTTATTATGTGTATATCTTTTTTTTGAGGTATAGTTAATTGGATGTGTCTTTGATATTGGTAAATAATGGGGTTAAAAAAAGGAATGAACCCTTATAAATAGTAACAATCAAAAGGAAGATAAAAGGAGTCTATGAAATAGAAAAAACTAGAGTATTTGAACTAGCTAGCTAGGACAAAATCAACAAACACATAGTAGAGGAATGAGACTAGTTAAAATAAACTATTACCTATAGCCAAATATTGTATGCCTCTATCTACCTACTACTTAAAGGATAATAAATTAACCTTGTTAAAATTAACATCCATGGGATCAATTGTTTGAGTGCTTGGGTCTTCAGTAATGACCATAAATTTGGCTCTAGTATGTTTTGTAGGACCCTCCTAAGAATTTTCTCTTTTTATTTTATATATTTCTCATTGGTGGACGTAAAGGTTGGTAGAAAAATTCTTTATGGTCTCTTGACTCATGAAAAAGAGGCTAGAGAGGTTCTTCTTGATGTCCTCCTTTACAAAAAATAAAATTAGAGCTTTATCAGTTGTTAAAGGAGGAAACATTTTTTTGACCTCATCCCATATTTCCTTGTCCATCTATTTTATTTTTGAGTCTTTTTCTTGATTTAAAACATTTTTTCAATGTATTATAGTGTAAGGATGGACGTATGAAACTATGCAATAGACCATTTCATTACATTTATGTGGAGGTTGGGACTTTTTTGGAGGCCTTTCAATTTTTCTAAAAGACCCAAATAATTATGGGATTTCATAGTGTGTTGAGTAGAGGAGGGCTAGGTGGGTGAGTAGAGTCATCATTTAGAATTTTTCTTGGGAAGCTAATCAGTCTTATTGGGAATCAAATCTATAGTTTCCTCTTTTCTTGAGTCCCTTCCCCTTTTGGTGCAGGAGCACCTATTTGATCACATGCCTCCATGAGGCCATATTGAGTAATTTGTTCCATTTTTATGTTTTGAGATTTTAATAAGCCCAAGAGGCCACCTTTGTGGTGTTATAGGTCCTAGGATGTTGTTCATTTTTCATATATTGTAAAAATTGTCAAAAGTGCAAAATTAGGTAGATGAAGTGTCATTAAGGTGTTTTGTCAACAAACTAATCAAAAGGTGGTTGAAAATAGTTGGTTTTGGTTGAAAATTTATAAATACACCCTCCAAAACTCGAATTGGGGGTTGGAGACATCATTTTTGAAGTTTGATAAATGGAAACCTCAAATTTTGTGCATTTCCTGATTTTTACATTGTTACCAGATTGACGTTGTGATTTGTACAGACTGGTATGGACTCAAACAATGGAGTATCATATATGGATGGAAAGATATCTGTTTCTAGTTTCCAATTCTTTTTGTCTCATTGAATTTTATCAAGTTTTGTGGAAGATATGATTATTTTGGTGAGACCGCCTATTCTAACAATATTGTGCAGAATTTACAGTCTAAAGAAGTGTGATGGTACGGAATATAAAGTCTATATTTTGGATCTAAAACCAATTTTATTTTGTTACCATGTAAATATAATTTCATTTTCTTCAACTCTCATCAAAATTAATTAAGAATTGAATAAGTTATGAACATTTTTGTGAGGGCAGGTCTGAACCCTACCTAGGGTTTGCAGTTTTGGGAAAAATACAATAACTTTCATTTCAACCTTGGATCTTCATAAGAATTGGATGAAAAGTATATAACTATGTTTTATTTAATCTCACCAGAGGGATTGGATTAATTATTTTATTTGTAGAAGTTATTAATGACTGTTCATGGCAATAAATTGTGGGTTGTCATGGTTATGTTTTCAATGTGATATAGAATGACTAAGAAAATGTGTCATATAATTATTGTTTTGGATTATTATTGAAGGTTTGTGTGATGTGTTGTGAATCCTCCTAGCTCTGCATCACCTTTCATGCCTTATCTTTTTGTCTAATTTTATAACCAATTTGAGAAATTCAATTATTGGTGGGTTTTTACCAAATCTCTTAAGACTAGTTGGTAGAGCATTGAAAATTAGGCCTAGTTGCTTTTTGAAGTTTTGAAAATATGCTAAGGATATAAAGTTAATCCCATGTGTTTTTTTTCCTTCCATCTAGTTTGAGTCCAAGTTCCTATAGTGTCTATCTCACCTGATTTCTCTGCATGTTCCACCTGGAGGTCAATTTTCTACAATGACTCAATGGAGCCTTTTGATCTACACAAAGGTGATAGCAACCGATGGAGAGAAAAAGGAGGTTTACGAGTAATTCAATGTGAACTTACCATCTATCCCAATGGTTATATTCACTTGTAGATGAATTTTTCACCCAAACTCGATAGGGGTGTATTTCCCACCAATGACAGATGGTGGTTGATCTTGTGTATGAAGGACCTTGTAAAGATTTGATAGTGAACAAGTCAAGATTTAGATGGAAACATAAGTTTTGTACTTGTTTGGATGGCCCTCAAAATCATAAATTGGTATGTTTCAAGCTACATATGTTTCTTGGGGTGCTCAAGCATCCAATTTTTCATGATTTTGGTCTGCAATTGCTTTGTAGATGATTTTGTATGTGAACCAAATTGTCATTGGTGCTTCTTCCAACAATCAAGAATTTATGATGTGATTCCAAGTGGTATTTTAGAACTTTATGTGTCTATTTGTAGATTTAAAATTCAAAAATTAACATTGTTGCTCATTGTTCCCTTGTTCCGTCTACCTATATTTATGGTGACACTCCCTCAACCACCAAAAGTTATTGTAGGGTCCATCCATTGATTTGATCCATCCATTTTTGGGGGAATATTTCCCAAGTGTTGATTTGGTGCTACTATAGTGATTAATTTTAGGGTTGGCTCCTTTCACTTGGTTTTATTATCATTTTTTGATTATAGGATGGAACAAGAGAGTAGAGTCCAATAATCAAAAGAGTACAAACTTGCAAAAAATTAATTATAGAGAATAGTTGTAGGAATGATAGAAACCTAGGTGGTGGATACCCCCCAACCAACTCAAATTGATTAGACTCAAACAAGAAACCAACCTTTGCAACACAATCCACTCCCATTTTCTTGAATACACACCGAAAGGGTAGTAGCCCTCACAAACTGACCTTTCATAATATCTTTTAGAGAAGGTCGTACAAAGACCTATCAAACATCATTTGAGACACACTGTAACCCCTAACACAACATACCAATAGAATTCATAAGGTTTCTTTGTGACAACATTAAAAATCAATAGGTTGCCCCTATTCAAAAACCACCCAAATAGCCCTCTTTTACAAAGGAGGTACCTCCAAAACACTTGTCTAACACCCAAACATTATTGAGACTCTAATTGTGTTCCAAAACAACAAATTCCACCATTATTTCTCAGATCCAAGACTTCTAGGATGTTGATCCACCAAACCCTCAACTTTCAAGCAAATAGCCTAGAGTTTATTCAATCTCCTATCACCTGGGCTTATCAAAATCCAAAATTGCATCCAACGGTTCACCAATAGTTTGCAAAAACTCACTAAACCCTTACATAGATAGTTCCAACAAAATTTTATCAAAACCCAACCTTAACTCCTCATTTTCACATGAAAAACACCCTATCTAGCCCTAGGGCATCATCCTGAAACCAATAACTTGACTCCTGTACCTTCAAAACCTTAAAAACATCTAACCTAACATAAGATAATTCATTCCATTGAGATACAGGGTTTGACAATAGGTGGAATGACTTAGTTTGTCATTTTAGCTTCAAACAGACCCTTCACTAGCCTATTACAGGCAGTTACAAAAAAATGAAGAGATCTCCCTCACAACTTGATGAAAAACTCTCAAAATAGATGAAAATGAAAGCTAATTCAAATACCTACAAGAAACAATGATATTCAAAGCATTTACAGTGTGTACGGAACCATACAACTTTAGAAAAGTTCAGAAAAACAATAAATTTGTAGAATAAACGTTGTTATTGCTTTTGAAACTTCAATACAATCTTTCTCCAATTGATGCTTGAGCCCTTTTGAGGATTTTTATACATATTACCTTCAAAATATAACTAAAAAATTCCTATAACTTCCTTTCAAATTCCTTGACCCCTCATATTCCTAGAAAGTTGCATTTTTGACAATTTTCTTGCTTGACAACATTTACACTTTTTGCAACTTTTAACATTTTAACACTAGTGACTCAAAAATCCCCCAATTACATTGAAAATGGTCTCAATAGACCTTATTTAGAGTAAATAGACCATATGTAAAACAAAAGGACCTCTAACTCCTAGACTTGACAAATTGACCCCTTTGTGTAAACTCCATTTGCTAGGTGCGCCTGCACCAAGGAAGGCATTAGTTTTGACATGTTATAGTAATGTTGTAATACCATTTCTAATTTTAGATCTCCATTTTTGTTGTAGACACATAAAAATTTTCATTAAAAGTGTCCTCTTATTCAAATTTTTCCAATCATTATGTTGATCCACATATGATTATTATATTATTATTCGTCATTATATCATAATATCAATTTCCTCCTTTTTACCATAATTTTCATATATTTAATCCATTTTATAATTTTATAACAATTTTAATATTCATTAAATTACATCCTTCTTCTAACCTCTTCTACACCCATTTTATCACCTATTTATCCTATTTCTCTTCTTATATTCCACCCATCTCATGCATGTGGGATATACTTCTCCAAGCCAACCTTTTATCCCACATTCATAATGCAATTTGGATTCACCCCGAGGATGCCTATTTAAGCATAGCCCTCTCTCATCATTCAACATCCATGTTCATTGCACTCTAGTCATCTTTGCATCTACTTGGAGCACTCTTTTGTTTTGCATTCTATTTGATCTTTGCATCTACTACTAGTATTTTGACTTTCTCGTCATTTTAACTTCATTAGAATCTCTCCCTCATATCCAATCAACCATAACCTCTTGTGTATGTGCTTCTCAGAGCATCAATTTATCAACACAAGATTGTGATTGTAGGAAAAAAATGGAGTAGATTCATGTTATTATGCATGCATGTTTAGATTATATTTTTTTTTTTTGCATGTGTGTTTATTACAGGTAACTCTATTGAGGACGGGGGAAATTTGAATCTTAATCTCATAAGATTTCAAAACCATTTTTCCTCCATGTACAAATGGTGAACCCCACGGGAATTAAAGTAGCTTTTTTAGTTTTCAATTTTTCTTGATCTTTGATGAAACATTTTGGAAGGGTTTTGATAAAACATTTTGAGTTTCATGATACATATTGTTGCTAAAAGGTTTTTAATAAAACATACTACTGTTAAATCTGAATAATTTTGAAAAAGAATCATTTTTTATGCTATGATAGTGGGAGTGGGAATCTATTTTCAGCAATTAACACACTTTTGTTTTTTTAAGAAAGCGTAGATTGTCGCAGTGCATCGTATCATGGAGCATCAACCATCATTTAGTCATTGAGAGCACACATAAATTAACCCATGTGTCCATGTTTCTTCTAAAAAGAATGTCTTACTTTTTAAAATGTCTTACTCTCTTTTTATGAACCAATAGTTTCCCTTAGATTATTCTAAAAAGCTTTAAAAAGAAAAAAAAAAAATATATTGTTTCTAGTTTAGCTAGCTTAGCTTTTTAGATTCACTTTTAATTTAATTTTAGTTTAGTCTTGTCTTTTTAATTTAAGTTTTTTTTTTTTTAATTAGATAAATGTTTAATATTAGATTAGTTTTTAATTAGATTTAATTTTTAATCTAGAATTAATTTTATATTAATTTTCAAGTTTAAATTAATTTTTAATCTAGATTAGTTTTTAGTTGTAGATTAGATTTTAATTGTAGACTAGTTTTTAATTTAGATTGATTTAGATTAACTTTTAATTTTGGATTAATTTTATATTAGTTTTTAATTTAGATTATTTTTTAATCTAGATTAGTTTTTAATTTAGATTAAATTTTTTTAGTTTTTAATTTTTAGATTAGTCTTTAATTTTAGATTAGTTTTTAATTTCTAATTTAGATTAATGTTTTTTTTTCCTTCATAGCTTATTTGTTGATTCTATGTCTAATCATTGATTTTCTCTTTGCAGGTTCACATGACAAAGACTCAGGGCTGAAAATATAAACACACGTTTGTCAAAGACTTGAATTTGAAACTACTAATGACATTTGGTGTAGGACATTCATCGAAGTCTTGACTTTGAAACCAATTGTCTTTTAGATTAGAAAACATTTCGTTTGGTGCTTAAAAAGAACAACTATCTTATTTCCATGTAGATTTAACTAGGGGGTTAATAAACCATTGTTTGTTGTGCTTGTAAAGATGGTAGGTATTATGCTCTCACCTTGTACAAAATCGGTGATCAGAAATTCAGACCCATCTTTTTATGTATTAATCCCTTAGAGATTCCTACCTCGCAAGAGGGAATGACTCCAACTGGTTTTTCACTCGAGCCAGTATCAAGCTGGTATATAAATGGATAAGACTAAAATGTCAAGTCCTCATGGTATGTAGGCCTTAGCCGTGTAGTGTCATTTGAAATAGGGTACCTACCTTTTCTTTTAAAGGTATAAGAGCCCCTAGTAGAGTGATTAAAGCCTTAAGTGGCTTGTTGGATACTTGCAAGGTGCCATGTCCTCGAGTATTCACTAAGAACCACTGTTTTAGTAGCCAAAAACCTTCTATTTGTTGGTATAGGAGGGACCACCTCTCATGCCATCCCACGTTCTTGTGGCTCTTAGTAGAGATGAAGAGTTCATCATGGGAGATTCATGATAACTTGAAGCTTGGTTGACCCGGAGAAGTGAGTATCATGGAGGGGAGCTAGTGTGACCAAGATTCTAATTCAGAGCTAGTGTGGGCAAGCTTCTAATTCATCCGCTAAGAGTAAGCACAGCTGGAGTAATCCAACTGGGATCCAAAAAATACTGTCCTTGCCAACCCTAGGATTGTGCATGATTTTTTTCATTTTGAAATCAAACTTTTCATAAAAAAAAACTCAAACATTCTATTTTTTGTATATTATGTGTGTGTTTTAAGATAAACCTCGAACAAACATCACACCTAGTAATTTGCAACATTATTCATCATCCTACAACATCCTCCAAACATCCCAAAACTTTCCTAAAATGGTCCTAATCCTTAACAATCCTAGTCACAAGCCCAAAGTCATACTTAAAGGAGTCCCTTCACCTAATCATGAAGATAATCCAAAGCCTAAGGTCATACTGAGGAGCCCCTTCGCCTAATCATGAAGATAATCCAAAACCATATATCCTCCGAGGTGGGTCAAACTTTACTCCTAGTGATGATGAGAACTTTATGGAAATCTTAGGTCATCTTGATGATACTATTGAAAAGGGAAATACCACCTTAAGTTTGGAATCATTCTCCACTCCATCTACTAGTCCTCCATCACCATCTAATAAAATTCCTATCTCAAAGCATACTAGTCCTACACCAACATCACCATCCAACTTCACAAGCTCTAATCCATTAACCAAAGAATCCTTTGACAATTTTCTCCAAAGACTACTAGCATGGAATACATCATCCCCATCTTCCAAAGCCCTTGTTGATGAAATTTTTGAAGAATTATGTGCAAAGAAATCTAAGTCCTCAAACACAAATAATATTGTGCAATTCTACCATGTCATGCATCTATCTTCATCCCCCATAAGTCAAAATAAACCTCATGAGTTTTTCACCCAAGTTGACGAATATATACAACCATCCTCTCCCATCATACCATCTACATCCAATGATTCATGTCAATCTCTTAGTCCAAAGCATGCTAGCATAGACTCCCCTACACATCAAGATCAAAGTATTCTTTCCACTCCATCCAATGATACCAAAAATATCCAATGCTCTCCAATCTTTGACCAAGATCCCATCTCTCAAGAACCTCATGATGATCCCCTTATCTCTTTTTGTTTCATCCAATATGATCCCCTTCCATATCAAGATAAAAGTATCCTTCCAAGTCCTCCTTCCACCTCATCTTATGAATCCATACCATCTCATGATTCCATTGCATCCCAAGAGCATGATCATTCTTCCATCATATCCAATGATGTCCTACCATCTGATGATCAAGATATGCTTTCCACAAAATTTCAGGATTCCCTTCCTCATCAAGATCAAGATATACCTCCATTCAAGGATACCCTTTCATTCCATGATGATTTTCATCCTTCTCATGATCAAGATATTCATTTCATACCACTCCATGATGATTCCATACCTAATTAAGATCAAGCTACTCTATCTCTTACACCTTGTGATCCTTTTCCAAGTCAAGATCAAAGTACCTCACCATCCCCATGTCAAGATGCTATCACCCATCCTAATTCCCATCATGATCACAATCCTCCACAAGAGTCTATCACCCCTATTCAAGTTATCCATGAGCCCCTTACCTATCAAATGTGTTCCCTCACTTTTATCCAAGGTGGTTTACTCCAAGATCTTGTTATTCCTTCCATATCACATCCACCTCACGATGGACTTGCATCTTGTTTTATAAATAATACATATCCCGTTGGCAAATGAATGTGTCAAAGTATGAACTACAAAGGAAAAGGATTAGCCCTTCATGAATAAGGTATCCTAGAACCCCGTTGTATCCAAGAAAATCCATATTATCATGGACTCAGTTATACACCTCACACTCAAGACATTGGTACCCATTGCAAGTCTATATTCCATCAAAATAAACCTAAGTATCTTACTCCATCAAACCTTCCATATATCCTAGGTCCTTGTCCTAGTCCATCAAACCTTCCATCTATCCTTGGTCCTTATCATCCAAACCCTAGTTCATCAACCCTTCCTTCTATATTGAGGCCCTACATCCCTCCATTTCCTATTCATCAAGAACAACAAAGGCACACATCCTTGATGCCCTCTCAAAATTCTACCTACATTAACCCATCCATGATACCTCCATATCATTCATCTCCATCCACCCATCCCATTGCTCTTGGAAGCAATTTGGGTGCCAAATGTCAAAATCTTTCATATCAAAATCCACATATATCAAAGGATCAACATGTCTCCTCAAAGAGACATGCAAAAATAAAAATAAAATTTGATCCAAAGTCAAAAGAAAAAAATTCAAAGGCCACAAAGGTCCATAAATCAAAAAGGAAATTTTCAAAAGCCACAAAGGACCATAAATCAAAAAGGAAAATTTCAAAACCCACAAAGGCCCATAAAGCAAAAAGAGAAATCTTAAAGGCCACAAAGGCCCACAAAGAAAAAATCAAAGTCAAAAGCTATGTGGATTCCTAAAAGTCTCATAGAAGTAATAAAATATAAATTTGCATCCAAATTTGCTAATCCAAAAGCTTCCTCCAATTGTCCATCTAAAAACATGTCACCTTCAAACTCCATTTTTTCCTCCATCACTCCACCACCCTTCAAGGTGTGTGCCGATGTTGATCTTTCCATCCTTTTCATATAACCATCAACATGCTTTCCAACCTTCTATACATTATCCAACATCCATCCTTCATTATTCTCCTTTAATCCAAACCTTTGCATAAGTCCTTAGCTTCTTCCATCATACCATTAATCTACCAACATTTATGAGTCTAATCCTCACTAACATAGTTTAGTAGAGCACATATTCAAGAGATATTAGCCATGGAACTTGATGTTTGAGTACTCCCTCCATCTTCCTATCATGCATATACTACCTTTCATTCTCATTTATCCCTATCCATATCCTATCTTCCCTTCCTCTTGCACTCTACACTTGGGGGAAAGTTTCATCCATCCTGACATTCATATCCATTATCCTCTTTACATTCATCCTTTACCTTTCCACCTTTGATATTTACAAGGCTATGGATCTTCTTGAACATCATACATCTTATCCTATACAATTTATCCATATCTTCCATGTCATATCCTTCACCTTATCCATATTCCATCATTCTATCTAAATACATCCTTTCTTCCTTTCCTTGGTCTTGATGAGGAAAAGAGGAAAAATACTTAGGCATTGTGTCCATATCTTATCTAGTTGATCTTGATCATCCTATTCATTATCCTTATCCTTGCTTTCTTTCATTCCATATCTCCTAGCTTATCAAAATCCATGTCCCATTTCCTTTCTTTGTTCTTGATGAGGTTAGGGGAAAAATTACAAATGCATGCTTTGGATTCCCTTTCATATCCTTATGTGTTACAATTCCATCATAGTTCACATCCTTATCATTTATCCATGATTAAATTACCTCCAATGTTGGCCATCATGTCTCTTTGAAACCTTGAATCTTATCATGCAAATCATATTTGAGCCTAGCTATAAAACATTATCCAATCCTCATATCTTTTTTCAATCAATCATCAACCAATCATCAATCTTATTGTACTTAGAGGAATCAGTGATCCTAAGTACTTACCATCATCATGCCCTATGGAATCGATCATTCCTGACATCCAATCAACCAACCATTATCATCTTTTGAAAAGAGATATGTTGCTTGCGTGACATGTTTTGCAGTGAATCTTTCCTTTTGATCTATCATTTATCCATGGTTGCATTACCCCTATTGTGGAAGATCTTATTCCTTCAATCAATCATATATCACATTTTATCTCACTCTATCTTTAAAAACTTCAAAAAATTCCAAAACAATCATAAAATGTTATAAAAAAAATCATAAAAATTCATAAAATATCCTAAAAAAATCCAAAAAAATCATAAAATGTCCTAAAAAAATAAAAAACAATCATAAAATGTCCTAAAAAAATCTATTAAAACCATAAAAAGTCCTAAAAAAATCAATAAAAATCATAAAATGTCTTGAAAAGAATCCAAAAAAAAATCATAAAATGTCCTAAAATGTCCTGAAAAAATCCCTAAAAATCATAAAATGTCCTAAAAAAATCCAAAAAAATCAAATATTCCAAAAATCCAAAAAAAATAAAAATTTCTAAAATCCAAAAATAAAAAACTTCAAAAAAATCCCAAAAATAGTGACACTTTCAGATTGCCACACAACTTTGAACTTCAACAAAATCAAAACATGCTACAATTGAGAATCAAGCAAACATAACAACATATGTATCAATCCATCTTTCAAATCCAACCAAATGCATAAATGGTAACAAAATCAATTCTACATTGAAGTATGATGTTTGTTTGTTTGTCGATCTTTTGATTGATTTATGATTTTTATCTTTGGTGGCATGTCTTTTAGCTTCTCGAGGATGTCTTGGACTAGAGAGTTGAGGATGGGGCATGTTCACTTGTTTTATATCTGTGGATTGTTTCTTATTCACATGATGACTCGTCTTAAGACATGGTTATCTAAAATCATTGAGGACCTACGAGTCTAGTGTGGATGAGAGCATTCCTTGTCTGATTGTGTCTTTCATGCAATAAGTATTTAGGTCATCTAAGGTCCTTATACCTAGATGCTTATACTTCACTGCTAAATAAAAATGCAAACAATATTCAGGTTGTCTAGAAATTCATGTTATCTAGATGCTTATACTAATTTGCGACATAATAAGCTCTATGATGATAAAGCACTCTATAAAGCACAAGAAGCTTCATCACTTTCATTTCCTTCATCTTTCTTTCTCATCCATCATTTCTTCCATCATTCCTTTCCTTCATCATTTCATTTCTTCATGATCCTTATTTCAAAGAATGATTAATCGGTTCATCTAACTGATACTTATCTTTTAATCCAAATCAATCAATCTACTCCTTGATCACTCAATCATTGTATCAATCATTGTTTTACACTAGCATCAATCTCAATCAACTTAATCAACTTATTAACCTGGCCATACTAATCATTTCCATCAATTGTTCAGTTACACCCATCAACTTTGCATTTTCATCAAATGTACATCACCGCTTAATTACTTGTGGAATATCAATAATCTAATCATTTTCCTATCATCTATCAAGAGATTAATCTTATCACAGCTTGTTCGCTTAATCTCTCGAGGGGGCATATCATATTTTTCATCATCCTTATCAGGTATCTCTGGGGCATGTATCCGTTGATCATTTTTTCTTTGAAACAACATGATAGGCTACATTGTCTCAAACAGGGGAAAAATGTAGACACATAAAAAATTTCATTAAAAGCATCCTCTTATTCAAAATTTTCAATCATTATGTTGATCCAAATATGATTATTATATTATTATTCTTCATTAGATCATAATATCAATTTCCTCCTTTTTACTATAATTTTCATATATTTAATCCATTTAATAATTTTATAACCATTTTAATATTCATTAAATTACATCCTTCTTCTAACCTCTTCCACACCCATTTTATCACCTATTTATCCTATTTCACTTCTTCTATTCCACCCATCTCATGCATGTGGGATATACTTCTCCAAGCCAACCTTTTATCCCACATTCATAATGCAATCCAGATTCACCCCGAGGATGCCTATTTAAGCATAGCTCCCTCTCATCATTCATAATCCATGTTCATTGCACTTTAGTCATCTTTGAATCTACTTGGAGCAATCTTTTGTTTTTCATTCTCTTTTATCTTTGCATCTACTACTAGTATTTTGAATTTCTCATCATTTTAACTTCATTAGAATATCTCTCTCATATCCAATCAATCATAACCTCTTGTGTATGTGCTTCTAAGAGCATCAATTTATCAACACAAGATTGTGATTTTAGGAAAACAATGAGTAGATTCATGTTATTATGCATGAATGTTTAGATTAGATATTTGTTTTTGCATGTGTGTTTATTGAAGGTAACTCTATTGAGGATGTGGGAAATCTTAATCTTAATCTCATAAGATTTTAGAATCATTTTTCCTCCATCTACAGTTGTGAGTGTAAACTCATAGAATATATTAAATATGGAATATTTTCTTTAGAAAATTTGCTACTATGAATGCAATCATTATTAGAAGAATTTAAGAATATTCTAAGTCTATTTCACAAGTTGTTCAATATATCTTTATATGATTGTAGATAGTTCAGTAATGGATAACTAAGTTGATAACTCAATGAATGATATTCATTGATGCTTCATATAAGTAGATCAATTCCATTTTTTCTTTTCCCTTTTGTCTTTCCTTCTTGTTGATTGTGACTCTATTGCCTAAGAGAAGGCACCAATCTCTTGTACGTGTTCCAATCATCAATACATAAACAAAATTTATAAAATCATTTATTTGTGGTTTTATTTCGTGAGTTCATGTTTTTATTATTTTTAGAGAATAAAAGAAATCATTATCTATGACTCATGGAACTCATAGGCCATCTTGCATTTGTTTCCAAGGTGTTATATCAACTATATAGGGGTTAAATATATCCAATTTTCTTAGTTTAGTAACAAACTTAGGGGTTGAGCAAGCTAGTTGGGTTTGGATATCATTTGATTTATTGTTGGTAATCATAAGTGTTTTAAATTCTTATTTAGGTATACCCTTGAGAATAACCTCATGAGTTTAAGGTGAACTCAAAGTGAAGAAGATAAAACCCACTCTTATCGAGTTAGCTCAGAGTCCTCCATAGTTCTATTGATGAACCATTTTACCCACATGATGAAAAAAATGGACTTGTAAGTAGAATTTGTTCTAGGAAATAGAGCAGTTATTTTGAGACCTAAATAATGACATCATTGTCAGGGACAATACCTGTTAAAATTTCTTAACTTCATTTGCAAAATTCAAAATTTAACAAGTGTTTTGTAGTTGCTATTTTGTGTTACCTACATGGAATAAAAGAAGATAGAGAGATGAGCTTCCTGCACAAGGAAATATTACAAGCAATGCGAGAAATCATGGTAAATGGAAGACAAAAGATGGATTAATTTGTTTAGAAAAAATGATGAAGTAGTTAGCACCTTAGGTATAGGTGATGATTTTTTCAGCCCAAAATAACCAATCATTACACTTTTTATGATTTTATAGATCAACAACTCAAAAGAAAAATAAATATTGATGAGTATGGCATAAGAAAAAATCAAACATCAAGTAGAATTGGTAAGAGGTGCTCATAAAGTTGATCATCAATGGAATTCTCGTATTGTTTCTCAAGGCTCTTAGTTTGATTAAAATTTTCATGATGATGATCAATAAATTTGAATCAATTTTAGTGAAAGGAAAAGACCCTTGGATGAAGAACTAGACTTGCTAGATGAAGCTAGAAGAAGGAAGGATTTGTAATTGTTGAGATTGATCAGTTGACTCAATCCCATGCTTTGGTTGTCCAACAACAAGGTCAACAAGTACCACAACAAAAAAAATTAGACAAAATTATGAAGGAAATCCTCGAAGAAAATATCAATGATTTGCTCTAGCTAGGCAACCATTAAGAGCTAAAATATATTGGCAACTGGACCTTTTTAGGATCCTAAATTAGCTCAACCTTATTCCTAGTGATATCATAGGAAAATTTCCAAAATTCTAATGAAATAATGTAGTAACTAGAGAAGAGAATTTGAGATACTTCATTAACATCATTGATGAATACTAAATTGAAGATGAAGATGTTCATTCATTCTTTGGAGGAAAGTGTTGGGGAATGGTTTAGAAAACTTCCTAACAACAAAATTTCTTCTTGGTAGAATTTTTGAGGTTTTTAGAATGCAATATGGAAATAGAATTGATCCAAAATTTTCCATCCATGAGCTCACCACCATAAAGAAGACCTTGAATAAGGTAGTCACAGATTTCAATAGAAGATTCATCCTCATAATGAGAAAGGTACCTCAACATCTTAAGCCAAATGAATCAATGTTTCTTGTATTGTATTGTGGTGCATTTTCTTCAAAAATAGGATATTTCTTAAGAGAAAAAATTCCTCAAACCCTTAGGGAAGCATATGCTACTATTATAAATATTGAGAACAAAATGAGGGTATCTGAAAAGAAATTGAAAAGAGTGGATGTGAAATTGTCATAACTAGATAGGGCCATAATAAAAAAACCTCTCTAAACAGAGGAAAAACGAGAAAAATTAATGGGTTCCATAAAAGATCTTTCTTACAAAGTGGAAGAAAGGGTTTCCACCTTAGGAAGCATCCACACACTTCAACGAATGATATAGATTGCATAATAGACCTTACAATACTAATTGTTCTAAAAAACCACAATAGTATAATGGAAGGCCTTCTTAGAAGCATGCAAATTTTAAACAGTGGGAAAAGAACATACCTGATCCTCTAACTAGAGAAAATTTAGATTATGAAGATGACAATATGTGGTGTTATTCTTGTTTCCTTCCACATCATCCTCTAAATTATACTTTTTCACTCTTTATGGAGAGAAATGAAGAATTTACAAATGATGAAGGAGGTCTAAAGTACTATGAGGAAAAATTTGATCAATTTTATGAATTTTTCCATGATTATACAATTGATATATCATGTCATGATAGTTCCATTAGGATTGATCAGATTCTCGAAGTTGTTGGCAAACTAGGTTCACAACCATACCAATTTCCAACTCATGATTTTAAGCATATGAGGTCTCTTATGCAACAAAGGTATAAGAGGAATAGACCTTCAAATGAAGATATTAGAGCTCTTACATACGCCATTGTGGTGAAAGACCAAATTGGTATCCAAATAAGGAATAGAATTGTCCTAGTGTAGACATAGAAGACAAGTTACTTGTAGTGACACAAAAGGTCGATATTGGTAAAAAAAATGGGAATGTTAACAAAACAAGAAAACATGTTTCAAAAAACAAGGCTTTTGATAAAAGAAAAAATCCAAAATATAAGAAAAATAAAATAATGTATATTCCCAAGAATCAATGCCTGCTAATGCAAGTAAAAGATACAATTATTTGTGGAAATAAGGCTACAAACACATTTTTTTGGGAAAGACAAAGGAGCAACAATGAACCAAGTAACTGCTAGCACCCAAAAGGAGAATGAAGTAATGAATGACTCAACTATTTCTTCTCCTATTAAGATGGTATCATGCATCCCAAATGCCAACATGATGACCATAGCACCAACCTTACCTCTTTCATAATACACCATGATTGATATGGGATTGATTCAGAGTCAAGTAAGAGTTTCGCTACCTTTGTTTGAAGCTCTAAAATCCTTGAACATAGGGATCAAGCTCTCTCTTTTATTTCTAAGGTTGTGTAAGAGTCTTCAACCAATACTCTAATTAAAAAACAAAAAAGGTGTAGGATACTGTTGAGGTGTACCTTGGTGCTTCAATGGTAAATAGCTAGATGATTGTTGGAAAATTCTATACCTCATTAATTATTAATGGTTGACTTCTCCATAATTATATTCTTGACTTAGGTGCATCCAATAATGTTATAGCCCTTGAGATAATGAATGATCTTGGATTGCAAGTGACAAAGTCCTATGGTAAGTTTTTTTCCATGAACTACAAAGTCCTATGGATTGCAAGTGACAAAGTCCTATGGTATGTTATAGCCCTTGAGATAATGAATGATCTTGGATTGCAAGTGACAAAGTCCTATGGTAAGTCAATGTCATTGGAATGGTAAGTGATGTTCAAGTTAGGCTAGTTGTTTACCCAAATAAAGTTTTCAAAATGGATGTTAAAGTGGTAGATTGTCCTCCCAAGTGGGGAATGTTGTTATTGCACAAGTGGGTATCTTCTATTGGCAGAAATGTGCAAATAGATTTATCATATGCTACTATTCCATTGCATGGTGAAAACGTAAGGTTAAATAGGGAGTCAAGAATTAAAGACACCAATGAAGATAGGTACAAGTCTCTTGATCAGGTAAAGCTATTTGATGCTAGTATTGATCACATGTTTGGGACTTGTGATGAAGTGGATTCCTCTATCCCAATAGTCATTAGTGAATATTTGAAAAATGGTCTTTGGACCATTTTCTTTTTGGGCCTTTTCAAGGGAAGGTAGTGGTGCATGTGTTGTGTTGATATCCATGAAGGGTGAGAAACATAAATTTTATTTTAGGTTGACATTTCCATACATAAATAATATTGTTTAATATGAGGCCCTATTGTTAGGGCTATTTTTTATCACAAGAATGGTGTTATATACATAAGAATTTGACAAGATTCTAAGTTGATAGTGCAATAGGTAAAGGGTGCATATGCATCCAAGGAAAAAAATCTCTCAATGTATTGGAATTTTATTTGGTACAATTTGGAGCTTTTTTATGCCATTGGAATTGAATAGCTATACAGGAGTGAAAACCTGGAGGTTAACACTCTTGTATTTACAACATCAAGGTACAACCTAAATGGAGATCTTTTATTGCTGCAATAGAGTGTTGAAGTCAGAATGGCTGATTCATTTGGAACCTTGGTTACAGTGGATAAAGTAACCCTTCTTAAGTTTCAACTGGTATATGCTAGAATGTGTGTGAATGCAGTTGTCAATATAATTCTTCCCACCTTTGTGACTTTAGAATCAAAATTTGGCAGATGGGCTCAACCATTGTAATATGAAAAGGATATGGTATTTTGTCACGGGTGTAATAAGTTTGGTCATTTAAAGGATGCTCATAAAAAGATCCATCTTGAACCTAAAAAAACATAGTCTAGAGTATTACTGAGCTCTCCCTTGAAAAATGTGGCTCCAATGAACTTGCTAAAGGAGCTTGTTACACCAAGTTCTAACTCGACTTTCCTTCTTTTTGATAAGGTGTTGGTGCCTTCTCAAATTGTGACCGAGGTTGAGGGTCAATCTCTAAACGAGTGTGCCCTCACTGAAATCTCTAAAAAGGTCCTTCCTAAGGGTTTCATTGTAGGGTTCACCTCCTTGCTCTCTCTAGAAAAATACCTCAAACCACAAAATGCTAATGAGACAGTGGATAATTTGCAAAAGTCATCACAAGAAATGGAGGGAGTTGATTTTAAACTTCAAGAACAACATAAGGAAATCCTAGAGTAAGGTGAGATAAAAATCCATATGGAAAGGTTATTGATTTCCTCCCCTGAGCTCCCTCTGGTAGGTTTGGGATTGGCGGAGGTTCAAACGCCAGAAGAATAACAAGAGAAGGAAAATAATGATGAAATCAAGAAAATCATGTTGAATTCTTGCTCCCCCAAAAAAGTGGGTGTTGTGGATGAGGATTGGATAAATACAAAATCAAGGAAGAAGAAGAAACTGGATGTGGGAGGAAACAAAAAAGTGGGAAGACCTCCCTTAAAAGAATTGAGGAACAATGATACAACTAAAGATGTGGCTGCTAGAAAGCAAAGAACTCTTGACTCCCTGGCTGGGAGTAAATCCAGAAAGAAGTAGGGGGAGGTCCTCTCCCATTCTTTAGTATTATCAAGGTGATATTGCTTCTCCTTTTTGTTCTTATGCGTCTACTATCTTGGAATGTGAGAGGACTTAATAGCCCCTACAAACAAGATTTGTTGAAATCCTGTTTGGCTAATGTGAAACCGGATGTTCTATTAATACAAGAAACTAAAATGAAAAGAGAAAATTTTGAAAAGGTGATTAAGTGGCTTTGGCCTAGTGCTAATTTTGAAGTAAGTGATGTCAAGGGATCCTTATGGGGGATTGCAACTTGTTGTAACCCTACTAGGCTTGCTAGAAGGCTAAATTTTTGCAATAAGAATTGTCTTATAGTTTCTATGGAAGATATTATTACTTTGGTCAAGTGGAATATGGTTAATATTTATGGTCATAACTCACGACTAGATAGGATTGATCTCTAGAAATTTCTTGAGGGTATCATTATCAATAGAAAGGAGGAGTTTTGGATGCTTGGAGGGGATTTTAATTCCCCTTTGTATCCTTCAAAAAAGTGTGGAGGTCTTATTGATTTATCTGCTAGCATGATGGACTTATCAGGATTCCTAAACTTTGTGGGGCTAATGGATATTACTTTAAATGGATCTCTTTTTACATGAACTAATAGAAGATAGGGTATTCATTTAATCCAAGTTAAGTTGGATAGATTTCTTGTTTCCTCCAATTGGAACATTTTGCAAAATCTCACTCTTACGGCTCTTCCTAGAATAGGCTCGGATCATAGTGCTATCCTCCTTAGGTGGGAAGATAAAATTGCTAAAGGACCCTTTCCTTTTAGATCTAAAATTATGTGGTCTCTTTATCTATACTTCAAATCCCTGGTTGAAGAATGGTGAAAGGCTCCTTGTGATGGTACTCCCATGTATCATTTAGCTTAGAAGCTGAAAAAGGTCAAAGAGAATGTTAAAGGATGGAATAAGTATTTGTTTGGGAATATATTTACCACCAAAAAAGATTTAATCTTAAAATTTAAAGAGATTCAGGATCTGATGGAATTGGGAATTATGGACGATGAGATATGTAATCAAGAAAGGGACCTTAGATCTTAATGGTAGAAAGTAAATAAAAAGGAAGAAATTTTCTGGAAACAAAAATCAAGAATTCAATGGCTGAGGGAAGGGGACATAAATACAAAGTTTTTTCATTAGTCTACCTTAGAAAACAAATGAAAAAGAAGGATTAAATTTTTAGATACCCCTGATGGGACAAGACTTGACAGGGAGGAGGACATTGTAAAGGAGATTGTTTCCTTGTCAAATTTTCCTGAATTGCCTATGGTAGATAATTTTGAGTTGAAGGACTTTCCACAAGTGATTCAAAATTTCATTACGAAATAGGATTTAAAATAAATTTATAAAGCTATTTCTATGAAAGAAGTTAAGGAGATAGTTTTCTCCTTTGGTGCTTTTAAAGCGTAGGGGCCGGATGGCTTTCCTCCAAGTTTTTTCTAGGTTTATTGGGACATTGTCTCCTCTGAATTGTTCAATGTTTTCAAGGATTTCTTTAGATCGGGAAGGCTTTTAAATCACATGAACACCACCTTTATTAAACTTATCCCTAAGATGAATGAGGTTGCTTCTATGAATGACTATAGACCTATCAAGTTGTGTAATACCACTTATAAGATATGTTATAAGATAATGGTAAATAGATTGAAATTATTCTTGAATAAGATGATTGTTGTTAACCAGAAGGGATTTGTTCAGGGAAGAAATTTTTTGGATGCAACTATTTATACTCATGAGGTGTTACATCCTATGGACCTTAGCAAAAAACAAGGTATGGCTTTGAAACTAGATATTTCTAAAGCCTATAATCGGGTCTCTTAGAATTTCTTGTTTGTTTTTCTTGAAAAATTTGGTTTCAAAGGAAAATTTCTCAACTTAATTAGGTCTTGTATCACTACTCCTAAGTATTCAACCTTGATTAATAGAGTATCACAAGGATTCTCTTCTTGTGGCCAGGTTCTGAGACAAGGTGACCCTTTGTCTCCTTACCTATTTGTTATTTTTGTTGAAGCTTTGGGTCATAATATTTAGAGAAAACTTGTAAATAAAAAACTAAAAGGGTTATGTGTTGCTTCATCCCTCCCCCTGCCTCACACAAAAAAATTGTTGATGACACTATCCTCCTTGGGGAGGTTTCTATCCTGGAAGTAAGATAATGGAAAGAGGTTTTTGATAAATATGCTAGAGTTTCTAGTCAATTTATCAATTACTAGAAAAGAAAGATCTACTTCTTTAATACTAGCCAGACTATAAAAGATAAAGTTATAAATGTTATAGGATGCTAGGAGGCTGAATTTCCATCTACCTACCTTTTCTTACCTTTAATCTCAAGAAAACCTCATAGTAATTACTGGAATTATATTGTGGAAAAGATTCAAAAGAAGTTGGACGATTGGAAGGGAAAGTTGCTAAGTTTTGCTTGGAAAGTTTAGCTCTTAAAAGAATCCTTACAAAACATACTAGTCTATTATCTCTCTCTTTAACATTCTAGCCTATGTTGTTGGGAAAATTGAAATGATTCAAAGGAGATTCTTATGGTCAAGTGTGGAAGAGAGAAAAAGAATGGTGCTTGTTAGATGGGAAATTGTTTGCACTTCGAAGAGAGAAGGTGGATTGGGTATAAGAAGAATAAAAGTGTTCAATAAAGCTCTTGTGGAAAAAAATGGGTTGGTTTCTTCTAGAAGGAGAAAAGGATTGGGTACAGATTCTATGGGCCAAGTACTTGGGAAATAAGGATGTGTGTTGTTTCCTCAGGAAAAATGATCTTCCCTATGGTTCATTTTTTTGGAATAACCTATTAAAGATTAGAGGCACTCTAACAAAAGGAGCAAAATTAAGAATTGGAAATGACCTCAAAATTGAGTTCTAGGAGGATGCTTGGACTACTTGTAATCCCTTGTCTACTAATGAAAACCTCCAGCAAATCAGAATCAAATTGAAAATAAATATTGGAAAGGTCTCTAATTATATAAACTAGGATGGTTTGAGACCAAAGTGGATTGACTTTAGGAACTATTTGAATAATGTTGTTCTTAGGGGAGGTAGACAACTGAATTGGGATACTACTTTGGACTCCCTCCTATGATAGATTGGTGATCTTGATCTATTCTCAATAAATAGGAATGATCAGTGGATTTGGATAAAAAGTTCTTTTGGGATATTTTCAGTTAAATCTATATATTAGATTATGGAATCTCAGCTATTCTAAATAGGGTTTTTTAACTAGAAAATGGTGTGGAGCAAGAATCTAGTTCCCAAGGTTAATTTTTTTTGGTGGACTATGACGCATGGAAAGATACTCTAAATTGAAAATATTAAGAAAAGGGGATGGTATCTAGTAAATAAGTGCTACCTCTATAATGAAGAGGAAGAAACCATTATGCACATGTTGTTTCAATGTCCTCATGCTCAAGAAGTATGGTGTTTTTTCTTAAAGAATATAATGATTGATTGGGTCTTCCCTCCTTCAGTAAAGATGTTTTTCTATTGTTGGAGTATATGCCCCTATTCTCACAATATAATTATTGATATATGGATACAAATTCCCACATTCCTCACTTGGGTTTTGTGGAAAGATAGAAACAATAGAGTTTTTAGAGATGCAACAAAAAGTAGTAAAGAGCTATGTATGTCTATTAGGAAATAGATTCAAGAAAACATAGAAAGCTATAAGTATGATCCATCAAAGAAAAGGCCATCATATCAAGAGATGTGAGTCAAGCAACTATGGGGAATATCTCATGATCTTAACAATGTTATTTGAGCTAAGCAACTAATTAGAAAAAGAACTATTTGGATTCCCCTAGACCCAGCATAGATTAAATGTAATTTTGATGGGTGTTCTTGGGGGAATCCTAGCCTAGTAGGAGTAGGTGGAATTGTAAGAAATCATCAAGGCATTTATGTGGCTGGATACAACAATGGCTTGGGAACAACAACAAATAACTTAGCTGAGGCTTATGCAGTGTGGGAAAGAATATGTTATCTAAAAGATAATGGATACACTAAAGTGATAGTGGAAGATGACTCCAAGTTAATAATTGATTATTTAAACAATAAGGTTGATGTTCCTTGGGAGCTAAAAGATATATTGGATGACTACAAACATATGTTATAATAATTTCAAAATTGCAAGATAAGTCATATCTATAGGGAAGGCAACAAGTTTGTCGATGCAATGGAAAATTTTGGTTTATGACATTTGGTTTTGAAATATTGGGACTTTACCCATTTGTTAAATCAAATTAAGGAAATAATATCTAAGGATAGATTGGGTGATTTAATTAATTCATCATGGATAGAATGATATTAATTAAAATGAGGAGTTGGTTGTATTGTCTAGCTATCATGTTTATCATCTTCTTTCTTATTTGGAAGTTGGGGAAGTTGATAAAGACGAAATGGGAGGTACTTAATGAAAGGCAGTCATACGCTAAATATAAAAGAATTAAAAAGAAAGGGGATGAAAGGACAAACCAGTTTAGAAACCTCATGCAATAATGAGAAATAAGTGAAAGTGGTTATGGAGATTATCACTCATATTTCTAAAAATCTTGTGATAGATTTGAGAAAAGACATTTTGACATGAGTTATCACTGATGTGAAGGTGGATAATAAAAAAAAGAGTAATCATGATTTGAAAAGGTGGTGGTGCTGCCATTTCTTCTAATGGAAGACTTTGAAAATATGAGAATAGGCTTTGTATATAGATTGATTATTTTAAACAAATTCCTAGAAGGTTTGAGTTGTTCTTACAAATGAAAAGCCACCAAGTTTCTATCAAAACTGAAATTTTTGAATTACTAGTTGCTTCTATGGTGAATGAGGGAGGCCAAAGAGTGGATTATTTACTCCTTCCTAAGAATTTTTCAACCAAAGAAAATACCATGGGAGGCCCTAGAAAGAGGATGGAGCCGAGTAAATACGACTCCCTAGAAAAGAATGCAAAATTATGGGGCATGTTTGAATGGGCTAGGTTTACTCCATATTTTGCAGTCATGTAAGGTTACAGTGAACAACTTAGCTAGAAGTTTGTGAATGCTTGGAAAGATGGGGAAGTTGAGTTGGGTGGTCTCCACTTTACTGTTGATGCTAAGATTATATCCAAAGTGATGGGGATTGCATATGAAGGGAAGAAGATTGCCAAGGTAAGCATGAGAAACTATCAAACTTATATTGAAAAGTTTTTTGAAGCTAAAGAAAAGGACCAAACATTTCAGAATGGCTATTCTAGGGTTTTGCTTCCACCCCCTTACCATAGTGTTTGTTTCTTTGTCATGAAATACTTTATGTTAGAGGGTCATTTTCAGTCGGTCCATGGTTATCATTTTCCCATTCTGAACCATATCAGACACCTGGAGAAAATAAATTTACCCCTTTTCCCCCTCTCCTCCCTGAAACAAAGCCTTACCAATGGCAATAACCCTCCTTTACACTAGGGTTTGATTTGATCCATATGCAAGTACATTTTAGCTACCACCATGCAAAGAAATTCTTTCCATAATTTGATTGAGAATCCCACTCTAGAGAGTTTTGTAAAAATTGAGCTAATTGAAATCTGACTCCATTCCCTGGTCAAAGAACCTATTGATGCCTCCCCTAATGTTATGGACCCTTAATGGCCAGCTCTCCTTAAAATTACCCTTGAAAAATAAAGTGTTTCCCCCCTCTCTTATGTTGTAAACAAGAGAAAACTATTGATTCGTGAGTTAGGTGTTGAACCTAAAACTATAATAGTACCAGATTATAATGAAAACATCCATGAATGTGGGTCCACTACCCCAATGGGTTGAAGATCTACTCGCCTAGGTTTGGCCACATCCAAGGGGAAGAAGGTGGCCAAGGAGGAAAATGATTCCTCCTTTGAAGAATGTGTGTTGGAAAGTTTGGGCAAAGCTGGGTCTCCTACGGAAGAGGTGTCAAGGTCAGAGGATGTGGAAGATTCGAGTCAGGAGGAGGAGGAAGGTGTTAATCAGTAGGAGGATGTGCAAGATTTTTAGGAGGAAATTGATATGACTAAGGAAAAAGGAATAGCTACAAATGACTCGAAGGAAATGGACATCACTACCCCTAGTAATGAAGACTCGAAAGATAAAATTATGGGTTTGGAAATAACTAGAGTGCAAACGATGGAGGAAAGGTTGGAGCTCCTTGAGAAAATGATGTAGAAGGATGAAAATGCCAATAGGTTCCAGGCTCTTGAGAGTATTGTGTGGAACATGTGTAGGTTTGTGGATGTGGTAAAGAAAAAAGCGGTGATGGTTACTATCTCATGACGGGGTAAAATCAAGAAACAACAGAGGAAAAAGGAGAATAAGGATGAGGTTGATTTTTCAGGGAAGATGGTGATCAAAGACAACTTTGAAGATTCCATAGATGATCTCTGGTTCACAAGAAATCTTGCATCAACCAAAAATATTTGTATTTTAGTTTTTTTCTTTTCATTTTCCTATTTAGTTTAGTCAATTCAGTCATAAGCATTTTTTGTATTTTGGTCCGCATTTTGTCGTAGTTTCATTTTAGACCTCGCGGAGTTGGACTTAGCATTTATACATGTTCATCTACATCATATCCAATTTCTAGAGCATTTGGGCTTGTTACTAGAAATTTATTGCTATCATAAGATCAATTGTTTTCTCATAACAAAGCATCCTGATAGTCTTGGACAATCAGTTGAAGGAGAAGGCTTGTGGAGCCCAATGACACATCATTCAATTTTCTATGGTTCATGGTCAACCTTCCTTGGGATATCACTTCATTTAATTCATTTATGGAGGATTCCTATCCTTTTAAGTCTGACCTATTTGTGTATACACATTAGACCTCTTTTGTGGAGTGTGAAACCTTCTTGGGACAACACAAAGGAATCTTATGATCCATAGATGATATATATTGATGTAATAGATCCTTAGGAAAGTATTTTTATGGATCTAGATAAGATTGATAGTTTAGATTCTTTTCGAAGGAGCTTCACTGTTATATCTTGAGAATATTTTGTAATTGTGAGATCAAGCCTATGAGCCCTAATTGTAAGTCTGCATGTTGTCGGCTAGTTTGTATTTGAATTCTATCATATATATATTGAATGACTAAATTTGTGTTTGTTTCATATCTTTGAGTTTTTTTCCATTGTGTTTACTCTTGTTGCATGGTCTGGACTCTTCTCTTTGAGGATCCTCCTAATCATGACTACAACAAGTAGTATCAGAACAAAAGTTTGAATCTTTGAGAGTGAATTGAGTGAAGTTCGTGAAGGATTTTCATAAGATATTGTTGTGGATAGATCACTGAATCCCAGATAGGTTACTTGTGTTGCAATTGTTCGCCGATTGTGAGGAAATTGTCACCTTGTAGCCTAATCTTTAAACTTGAGGTGGTTTGCACTTGATCTTAGGAACAGATGCCACTGGGGAGAATACCTGTTGTTGGTACAATAGCTGGAAGGATAGATGAGATGGAAGGATAGATGAGATGATGGAATTTTTGAAAACCATGTGAGTTCATCTTGATGTTGTTGAATGAGATAGAAGAAGAGGATTTAAATCTAGACCTAATACTGAAAGTGATGATGATGATGAATTTTGATCCATTGATCAAAATGGTGAAACCCTAGGAGATGAAGAAGAAGAAGAATCAAATCAAGTGAAGATGTTGCAAGCTATTTCAAAGATTGGAAAGAGACCTAGAGTTGATGTTTCGAACTATATTGGTAATTTAAATCCCAAGGAGTTGATTGACTGGATAAATGACCTAGAAGAATACTTTGAGTATGAATAAATTGAAGATCTATCATGTCTCAGACCCTTATGCGGGTTGCTTTTGGTTTTGTGTGGATTTGTTATATGATTAGATGTGTGTGGTAGAGTAATAGTGAATATTATGGTGTTTTGGTGTGGTGATATAAGTGTTTACTTAAATTATGAAAAGTTGAATAATATTGAATATGTTTTACTTTGAAGATGAAGCAAAAATAGAATAGAAATATTTGAATTAATGTATTCTATTGTTTTGATTTATATTTTTATGGGATACTAATTTAGTTTATTGTTGTGTGCTTGAGTGCACTTGAGATGTAGGAGGTTGAAGACCAAGGGTGTGATTAAGGAGAGGAGGTTAGCTTCTTGATAGGATAAAGTAGAATATTCTCTCGATCACACACAGGTACTTAGATTCATATAGAGTGCATTTAGGAATGATAATTTTGACTTGATTTTTTTTTAGTGTTCGAAAAAATAAATAATGATTAGTTGAATTAAATAAATAGTGAAATATAAGCATAATAAAGTAAAAGAATTAATTATAATTATAATTAATTATAGATTTTGATTTAAATGTCTATGCATGATAAAAATCTGAGTAAGTATTCTATGATTCTTTTAACTTGTGTTAATTTTTGAGTTAATAAGTTAACTAATAGTTAGAAGTTATTTATTTAATTATTGGGTAAATATTTTCCAAAAAGAGGATTTATATACAATTAAATTAAATATTATTTTATTTTAAGTCTTTTTCATCTTAGCACGGGAAATGGAAAAGATAAGTTATATCTTATTTTTATTTTAAAATATATTATTTTCAAGATTAGGTTTGGAATAAAGAAAAAGAAAACTTTAAAAAGGAAAGGGGGGTAATGGAAAAACCAACCTTTCTTGATGTTTTCAGGAACTACTTTGCAAATTCACTTTCATGGCTACCAGATAGTTTCTTGTTTTGCTTTTAGTTTCCAATAGATGAGAAAATAGAAGAATAGGAAAAAGGAAAGGAGAAGAGGAAGGTCTTGCACGAAGGAATTTTGAGAGAAAACAAGAAGTGGAAGTGGCAAGGAGGCATCTTCAGCTGTCAACAAATTATCTAGGTTCTTCTTATTAATTCTCTTTTATTTCCTTAAGGTTCCAAATGAGAGAAAATAAATTTACTATGTGTGCAAAGATTTGTTTGTGAAAAAAACTCTATGTTTGTTGTGTTTGCTAAGAAAAATACTTTGGTGAAATTTGTACATTCTTTTCAAAATTCTTTATAAATTTATAGACAATTTCATTGGCAATGTCTCTTTGTATTTTATTCTCAGAACATTACTTCTTTCTGGATAAATTTCTGAATAAATTTTGTGCCAGAATGTTTGATATATATATATACAAAAAAATCTGTATGGACATATAAATTCACATCCTCATATGCTTTACTGATTCATATTTGCATCGCATTAAAGTTTAAGTCTGCATTTTTTTTATATACTATGGTAAGGGGGGGTTGGGTTTCACCCCAGTCGTGCCCTCCCCATAAGGCAAGGGTTGCGCTGTGGGGGACAGTGCCCCTCCACATGTTGCGGCCTGTGGAGGAGGCACTACCCTCCATAGGTAGTGCTAGGGCAGTGCCTCCCCATATGGGGGGCGTAAGCCCTGTGCAAATATATTCCTTTTTCTTTAAACTATGATTTGATATTAATTTTGTTCATTGCATGTAGATTTTGTATGGAAAATAACGATGCACAAGTTTGTTATATATACATATGTTGTATATATATATATATGTATATATATGTATATATGTTATATATATATACATGTATATTGAAGTGTGAAATACATTGCTTCTCTGAGAAAATTATTTGTGTAAAAGATTTATGAGCTATATATATATCTCAGAGAAACAAAGATCTGAATTATTTACATATCTGAAGAGAAAAAAAAATAATTGTGTCCATTAAAATCACTGTGATTTAGATTTCTCTATTTTTTTTTAATTTTTACTCTTAAATTTTTTGAGAATGTACATAATTATATATATGTAAATGCAACTAATTGTGTATATATATATATATAATTTTTATATTTGAAAATAAATAAGATCAGAAAAATAGAAATGGATAAACATGGAATTGGCTGATTGCATTAAAATTATTATCATAATGATGAACTTCAGTATGTTAGGTGTATTTTACATGCTACAAAATGGGGAAAACTATAATTCTCGAAAATATATTTTTCTTAAACTAGTGAATTTTAGGAATATAAAACACGTAAATAAATATATTCATACAAACAATGGCATTTTAGACTAGTTGATATTTCTTGATATATGCAATTGTGAATGAAACTGAGTGAAATTATTCTCTTTTCTTTAAATTTAACTTATTATTCTTTTTCATAAAAGTGTAGACATACTCCTATTAAATAGGAAAGTAATCAGCAAGCTAGGTTTTTACTCCATACTTATAAGGCTGATTAAAGTAGTTTTATTTTTTTGAACTTATATAATTTACTTACATTGATCAAATTATTTAATTAGCAATGAGAACTTACGAGTTTATAGATATACTCTTTCCAAAAAGACCAAATTTAGATTGTTTTGAAATCATAGAAAGTGACTTGCAAAAACAAACTGTGTGATTAATTTTTCAATTAAGTTAGTGTGCTAATGTAAATTTATTTGTGAACCTTGTGTGTACTTGGTAATTATTAGAATTCCTTTGAAGTAGAGATGTCTAAAATTGAATGAAAAATTTAGATGGAAAGTGTATTATTTATTGTTCTTTTGGGAAACTTCTGGGACAAGATGCCGAAGGTGGACCCATAGAGACGGTAGTTTTACCTTTTCTAAAACTATCAATTATTTATTTATGCTTGGCCAAGCACATACACCATTGAAATAGATGGAATTAAAAGCCTAGAAATAAATGTATATAGGTCTCTACCACCTCATGTTTGCAAGAAATATGCGATTCTCATGTTAGGAATGCATATAGGCATCAGGCTTGCATCGAGATTTCCCTCCTGCTTTGTTGTTTCAAGTTGCTAGGATCCTCATGTAGGGCTGGTGATTTCTTTGAGTTAGGAAGAAACCCGGGGAAGTCTTGTACTTCGTGGTTGGGCGGAAAAGGTGCCTTAATCACACTCTTGGCCCCATCTTGCAAGAAGAGCAGTGGTGTCACAACGGTTGAGGTTCAGAGTTTCTCATGCTATAAATGTATTCATGTAATATTTTTGAAAGGCTTGTATAGCCCACTTGTAAAAGAAACTTTATTTGACATTCATTATTGTAACATTGAAATAAATGTTTTGAATGAAAGATATTGATGTAACATTGAAATAGATGTATTGGAATGAAAGATTTTATTGTAACATTGAAATAGATGTATTATTTAAAAGTTAATGAATGAATGTATGGAAACTCATTGATATGTTATTGACATATACATATGTATTAGTGTAAAGATCCTTGTTGTAGATGCAATTTAATTCTTTGGATACATGAAATGAAATATATTTCTATTTTTTTTGCTTATGAGCTCTTATGGAAAGCTCTTGATCTATGCATCCTATACTTTTATTTTACTTGAAATGTAATGAGTTATGGTAACTTATGTGGTTTGAGGGGACATCATCTCTCGAGCATTACAAGATCTAGAGAAGGTGAAATTTGAAAAGAAAATTTTTAAGGGACATGCTACTATTTGGTGGAAAGTAGAACTAGATAGAAAAAAAATAGGAAAATAAAGGATTACAAAATGGGATAGAGTGGTGAAAAAGCTGAAGAATCAATTTATATATGTTGACTATGAGTTGGAGTTGTTGAAGAGACTGCAAAATTTGAGACAAAGAGAGAAATATATGGAGTACACTAAAGAATTTCATAAGATGATCATAAGGATTGGACATAGTGAAACAAGCAAGGAGAAAGTGGCTAGATACATCAATGGACTCAGATTGAACATTCAAGAAGGACTAAGTTTGGTAAGGATGACTACATTGGAAGAAGCATATCAGTTTTCCTTGAAAGTTGAAGAGAAGTTGAATAAAAAGCATAAGCAAAGGTAGAGAGGTAGAGATGGTAAATTTTAGAGAAGCAAAACATTTTCTAGAGGAGAGAGATCTTATGTGGAGTAGAACAAACAAGAGAACACATTAAAGAAAGAAGATAGAGATAAAAATGCAGAATAGAGAGATGACATAACCTTTTATCAAAGAGAAAACCCTAATGCATACTGGAGTTAAGGATACAAAAGAGAAGGAAGAGGAACTAATAGGAGAGTATTCAAAGGAACCTATTTTAAGTGTAGAGGTGAAGGACATAGAGCATTTGAATGTAATCAAGGAAGTACAAGCAAAAGGACATAGAATAGTGGAAGAGCGGCCTATGTTGAAGAGGAACCTATTGGATCACCGAGTTTGATTGGTAAACCTAAGAAAGGAGAATCACTTGTGATAAGGAGAGAACTATTTCAAGTAGAGACAAATGAACAACCACCATAGAGGAAAATTTTGTTCAGAACCAGATGCAAATCAAGAGGTAAGTGTTGTAAAGTTGTGATTGATAGTGGTAGTTTTGATAACCTATTTTTAGAGATGGCGACTAAGCTGAAGTTGGAAAGATTGAAACACCCTAAGCCCTATCAAATAGCATAGATTTAGGATGATCATAGGGTATTGGTGAGTGAACAATGTTTGGTAAAATTTCATATTGGATCTTATCATGATGAAGTCTTGTGTGATATTATGCCTATGGATGTATGACATATTTTGTTGGGTAGATCTTGTTAGTATGATAGAAAAGCTATACATGATGGGAGAAAGAATACATATACCATAACATCAAATGGAAAGAAAATTACCTTGATTCCTTTGGAAGATGATCCTAAGAGTGAGGTGTGTGGGAATGCTAGAATCTATTTGGTAGATGGAATAAAATTTTTGAATGGTTTGATTCATGAGAATATGTGTTATGATTTGATCCATAAGAAGCTTGAAACATTGAAGAAGGAGAATGAATAATCACAACCAAAGGAGATAAAAGAGATACTGAAAGAGTATGGAGACATCATATCAGATAATGTATCTGAAGGATTGCCACCTATAAGGAGTATTAGTCATCACATGGATCTTATACTTGGAGCTAGTTTTCCTAATAAAGTAGTACATAGAATGACACCAACAAAGAATAAAGAATTGAATACACAGATATAAGAGTTGTTGAGGAAAGGTTTGATCAGATAAAGCTTGATTCCTTGTGTAGTACCTGTAGTATTAACACCTAATAAAGATGGAGAATGGAGAATGTGTACAAACTTTAGAGAAATAAACAAAATCATAGTTAAGTATAGATTCCATTTCCCTAGGATGGATGATATTATGGATTTTTTGAGTGGAGAAAAGTATTTTACAAAGATAGACTTGAAGAGTGGATACCACCAGATCAAAATCAGAGAAGGAGATGAATGGAAGAATGCTTTTAAGACAAATGAATGGTTGTATCAGTGATTAGTGATGCCTTTTGGATTGACAAATGCACCAAGTACTTTCATGAGGTTGATGAATGAAGTCTTGAAGAGATTCTTGGGTAAGTTTGTGATTGTATATTTGGATGACATTTTGATTTACAGTAAGACAAAGGAAGAAAATTTGCAACACTTGAGACTAGTATTGCAGAGACTAAGAGAAGAGAAATTGTTGATAAACCTTAAGAAGTGTAGTTTCATGAAGGAAGAGTTGGTACATCTAGTATTTGTGATTTCTATGGAAGGATTGAAGATGGAACCTAAGAAAGTAAGAGCAATTGTTGAATGGCCTACACTTTAGAACATTGGAGAAGTCAGATCATTTTATAGATTAGCTAGTTTCTAACAGAATTTCATCTGGAATTTTAGTTCAGTATGTAACCCTATGATAGAGTAGGTGAGAGAAAGGAATTTAAGTGGACATCAGGAGCAGATAAGAGTTTTGAATTATTAAAGAAGAAAGTGACAAAGGAAAATGCTTTGCCATTACCAGATTTCAATAAGGTATTTCAATTTGATTGTGATGTGAGTGTAAATGCAATAAGAGAAATGTTAAGTCAAGAAGGTAGGCCTATAGCATATTTCAGTGAGGTTGAATGATGCAAGGATAAGATATTTAGTTTATTATTAGGAGCTCTATGCCATAATTCAAGCCTTGAAGAAGTGGAGACATTACTTATTGCCTAAGGAGTTTGTGTTGTATACAGATCATCAAGCTTTGTAGTATTTGAACAGTCAAGGTAAGTTGAATCAGAGACCTATGAGATGGGTAGAGTTCATGCAGAGTTATACTTTTGTTTTGAAGCATAGGAGTGGAAAATCAAATAAAGTTGTTGATGCATTGAGTAGGAGAAGGAACTTGTTGATAGACATGAGAGTTGAAGTATTAGGTTTTGACGAATTAAAGCATATGTATGAGGGAGACACTGATTTTTCAAAACCTTGGAAAGCATGTAAGGAACTTGTTATGACAGATAGAAGCAAGTGGTTGGACTATTTCATTCAAGAAGTGTTGTACCCAAAATTAATTTTTTGGCATTCTGTGTAAATTGAGCTAAATCTTGTTAAAATGCCATGTTAAGTCAGTTTTAGGTCAAACCAATTATAGCATCTTGATGGGTTTCTGTCAAGGAACACATGTGCAAAATTCTAAAATTTTGAAAATTAGGGTTTTTTCCCCTATTTTCAGGGAAATCCCCTGAAAATAGGATCTTCCCAGAAATGATCGAAAACGATTTTGATAGGCTTAAAAGGCTTCACGATCACATTGGTCAAGTCAGAATCATCAAAAGACATGTTTTACTCTGGTGGGTCTATTTCTCTTTTTCAGGAACAAAGTTAGGAGTTCCACAGCCATTAATGGCAGATTGGCCAGTACCAGGTGCTGAAAGCTAAGCTTCAAAAGCTTCAACGACGCAACCATGGCGGAAAAGGTCGAAAAAGATGCTGTTTGATGAAGGAGATTCCTGAAAGTGAAAAAGATCAAAATTTGACTAACTCTGGAGATGTTACGAAGGGGAGATTGCTCACATGTTGAAAAGGCGCCTTTTTCAAGCAGGGGCGCCCATGATCTTTGAAGGTCAAATAAAGTCAGTAAGATCATCCGAAGCAGTCATTCTCGGCGTTTGATTGCTGGCTCAACAGTGAAACGAACATCCAGATCATCTGATGAATAGATCACAAGCAGCTGCTGACGAAGCAAAAAGAGGCAGTTGAGGAAATATCAAGAAACCACAGTTAACGGCGAAGTTATAAGGAAAAAGAGCCTTTTCAAAAGAAAGGCGCCCTTTCTTTTGGACTTCCAGATGCTGACCAATGACAAAAGGCTTCCTAGGATATCTTTCTCAGCCCAAGTAGATCTCGTAAACGCAACTGCAAGCATCAACATCTGTCAGAGCAGTCAACGGATAATTTGGATCAAAGTAGGCAACTTGTCAGATGAAAATAATCCAGCTAAAAGGCAAAAGCGCCCTTTTCAAGGAGAGGCGCCCTTGAATAAAGGAACCCTAATTTGAGATTCAGATTTCCTGAAGACAGTCATTTCTGGCGAAGCAGAGCTAGGAACCTGATAAGACATCAAGTGAAAACATCTGACTCTCCAATCAACGAGAAATCCAGTTCAAGGCACGGGAGGTCATTTCAAATAAGCTGAAGAACGAAGATTGAAAAATCACTAAGGCATTGGCAAAAGCGCCCTTTCTTGGGAAAGGCGCCCATTCTTTTGGAGCCCTAAACTCAGTTTTTATCAGGCAGTCTCCCAAGCACTTCTTTCCAGTATGGATCCAGCTCCGCAGTGAATGTGTCCGTGACGTCTCAGGGTCAACAAACAACGCTAGATTCAGGATCAAACAGGGGGTTTTCAGGAGAGAAAATACTAAAAAACTTGCAAAAGATGAAAAGGGACGCCTAAAAGAAGTCAAAGGTCATTTGTTGACTAAAGTCAAAAGCTTTTTGAGTTAAAGTTGGCTAAAACGCTCCACGATTGGTGGAAATCACCTTTTTAACTTCAGATCAAACTCAAATCACCTTTTGAGCTTGTGTTAGGTCCCCAAATTTGTGGATCTGAAGCACAAACATATATATTCAAGGAGATGGCGTCCCCTTTTCATTATTTCATTGCAGATTCAAAGACAAAAACAGCCACAAGCTCTCAAGTACGCCATTGAAGATCTGAAGGAGGTTTTCATCCGTTCTTCATTTTTATTTGCAGATCTGAAGCAGGAAAAGATTGCCATTTTGAGGATTGGGTCAGAGATAGTTTTTTGAAGATCAGATAAAACTTCCAATCCACCTTCTGTCTTTTTCCTCTCTTCTTGTCTTAGGTTTTCTTGCATCTGACAGAAAAAGCAACAGGCTACATCAGATCAGATCAACTGGGTATATTCAGCATCATTTTCTGGAGAAACCCATCTCGACAAATTTTCCAAAATCAAAAAACTGCCCCTATTTTTGGGGGTTTTTCCGAAAAAGTTTCAGAATCCAAATTCTGAGGAACTGGGTTTGTTCAGCATTGAAGCACGAACAAAACCCATGTGCCAGATTTTTTCCGGAAAAATACTTCTCGGCAGGGCGCTATTTTTAAGGGTTTCCGAAAATCATCTGAACTAGGTCAAGCTTACAGTCAATCTTCAAGTTTTTCAGGATGCAGTACTCCCAGGTGCAATACGAGACCAAGACGGTCTTACTCCATGATTACCTGAAAACAGTTGACACAAATCTGCACCAAGTAAATCCGGTGGTCGATTTGGAGCAGCTAGAAGGCATGAATCAAATAACATTGCAGAATATCGAAGAATCCGGGTTGCTACAGGCCGCATCAATTCCCATCACACTACAAAGCGTAGAGCTTGTAATCGCTTGTATCAAGCATTACAACCCTACCACCAGAGAAATCAGAGCAGCAGATGGAAGAATTGTTTGCAGTTTAAAGCCTCAGGATATCGAAAGATGTTTTGATATTCCATCACATCCTAATAGCAAAGTCATATCATTGACGGAATGTGAAAAAGCATTTGAGACAGCTAAGGACAAATGTCAAAGGATTATGGCCGAAAAATGGCTAAAAGTGACAAAGGCAAACTTGCCTAAGCCGTTGGGACGAGGAGAATGCAAAGATGAGTACGCAGTGTTAATCACTCTACTCAATAGAATCACTGGAGAAGAAGATGGTCGTCAATTTCAGCCATGGATGTACTATGTCATCGCTAAAATCATTGGCAGAAGGGAATACTATGACTGGGCCACTTTGATCAGTGACACACTCCACCGACAAATCACTAGGTATCTGGAAGCTCATAGGTTCCACATGTGCTCTTACCTGGTATACTTGATCGCCTTCCAAGGTGAATTCAGGTTATTGAACAATGTGGGAACCTTAGGTGTGCAGAAGGTTCACGAACATTTCACACGTCTTGAGTTTACTCAAGCGGGAAGGCACTTCAAGAGGACAAGTGATCACTTCACTATGCACACAATACGTGAGCTTAACCATGAGATGCACGTGCGTATTTCACAGACAGCCAGAGAGGCAATGGCGGATTGGGCAGATTGGTTCATCCAATTTCCTACGTTCTCCTACATACGCGTGTATGGCTACATTGGCCACCCTGCCATGCTACCAAGATACCCTTCAGATAGGGTAGTCTTCATGGAATTCCTGAGACAGTTGTCCGAGGTTCATATCCACTTGCGCTTGAAGAGGAAGACAGCTGTTAACTTTCCCGTTGAAATGGGACTGTATAGATGTGGATTCGCGGCAGATGCTAAGATGATGAGTCAAGAAACAGCGAGGTTTAACCTCAAGTATCTCATTGATAGAAGATCCTATGATCCCAGGGGACTCTATGCAGCACACCTTGAGCAACACTCGTCACATAAGTCTTCTATGGAAGATTATTGGGTGAATTGTAAAGACGAGTATGAAGTGCGGAGAAGGAACTACAGCAGATTCAGACTCACACAAATTGCTGATTTCATGTCAGCAGACATTGAGGGCCTGTCAGATGATGAAGGAGAAGTCATTCTCCCCTCATTCTTCGCAGATTCAGTTGACTCTCAATCACTCCCGAGAGTGGATTGGTATGCCAAAGAAGACACATCTATAGAAGAAAGAACGAGTAGAGTGGTTAGAAATAGCCAACTCTATCTCGACAGCAAGAAGTCTAGGAAGGTGATACCAGAGAGAACAGAGCCGCCACAGGTTCAGTCTACACCACCTTCCACTTCAAGAAGGAAACCTAGACAGAAACAATGGTGCAATCCTCCCCAAGGGATGAGGATGTCAAAACCAAGAACACAGAGGACACCAGTTGAGAAAGCCACACATAGTCCTGACATAATCATGGGTATTGCTGCCCCAGAACAAAGAGTAGAGACTGCTATCCCTGATTCAGCAGAAGTTATCACAGAGGAACCAGCAGCAGTAGTTGTTGAAGAACCAGTGGCTGAGCCAATGGCAGAAGCAACGACAGTAGAAGCAGCAGCAGAGACGGTGCCTGTTATGGAAACAGAACCGCCTACATCACCAGTGTCACAGCATACACAAGTCCTCATCGACTTGGATTCGCCACCGAGAGACATTGCTCCAGCACAGTCTCACACATCTAGCGTTCAAGGGCCTCACGTCCCTCCTAGTGAAGTTCGCCGAGATTCTATTTGGCTCGAAGGCTTCCTAGGAAGGAAGAGGGAGAAACCCTCCTATGAACTTGACTTTACCGAATTCGACCACGTCTCACAAGACATGCCGGCGAAAAGGTTGAAGAATCAAGTTCACATAGAAAGGAATGCAGAATGTGAGATCATCATAGAGACTGCCGCTCCACCAGTAGAGAAAAGCATACACGAGGTTCAAGTAGGGGACTACACTTTGTCTCAACTTAACCTCGGGAAGACTACACGACAGGTGGAGGCGGATCTTCTCGGAATAGCTTCGGTGAGCGCACAAGAAAGAATGGCCAAGGATGGTAAAGAAAAGGCAGCCTTAAAGGCTGAAAATCAGAAACTGAGGTCTTACATAACCAGCTTGATACATGGCACACCAAACGTCTCAGCCTTACCAGCAGGACTACTAGATCTCCCCGCCGAACAGAATCATCGGCAATTGTTAACATTCGGCAAACACTTGAGAAATCAGGTGGAAGAGTTTGTTCTCAAGGGTAGATGCGTACTGGGAAACCTATACCAGTTACGAGATAGAGCACATGATCTTCGTGTGGAGATCCAGCAGTCGGAACAGAAGATTGCAGAAAAGAGGCTTGAAGACGAAAGCACAATTGCAGATTTGCAATTAGCATATCAATCAGTATACTCTGAGGAAAACAAGCAACATCTTTTTGCTTGGAAGGAACAATTAGCGTACAAGGTGAAAGCCTACGACGCTCATTCAGTAGAGATGATTGATTACAGAAGGGTGGTTGCCACTATTATCAACTTCGCAAGAATGTTGGTAATATCTTTCCCTTGCATGGAATATCAGCGTGAAGGAGGAGAATATGTCGAGTTGGTGACTGTACAGAACCAGTTCAGAGATGTCATCCGCAGTACCTTTCTTGATGATCCAGAGGGTTGCAAGCTGGCTAAGGTAGCAGCTTTATCAACCAAGTTAGAAGAGGCAGCATCTCAATGCATTGACTTCGGAAATCAGCTCACAACGGGTGAGATCATGCTTCGACGCCACGTCATCATTCTACGGAGCATTAACTCCCCAGAAGCTGATGAAGTCAACCAATGGATAGAGACACTGTTGATTAATGGCGAGCTATAAATGCACCAGAAAAGGACGCCATACACCCTCCAAGTGGCATTCATGAGACTTGAGTTGACTTGATGCTTCTTTCCAAGTCAACTCAAGATGCTATTAAATGTAGTTGGAGTTAACTTGATGCTTCTTTCCAAGTTTAACTCTACTTTCCTTAAATCATGCATTGTCAGATCCCACTAATTAAGGATGTCTAATTGGCTTCCATGATTCGTGGATCTTAGATCTCCACTAAATGTGGATGTCTATTTTGGAGGGATACTTTACATTTAAGTTCACCTTTAGTTTGCTTTCAGTCAACTGAAGTAGTTTCCAGTTGACTCTTTGTTCACTTTCAGTTAACTGAAGTAGCTTTCCAGTTAACTGCTTGCTCCCCCTTTTTAGGAATAAATCTTGCTAATTGATTGGCAAGAACTCATTGTTAACTCAAGGAGATTTTGGGGTTACCCACTCCTTTGAGTTCTATAAATAAGAGCCTTGGGCTCATTATTTGTTCAACCTTTACTTGCTATGCAAAATTGCTGCGCCATTGTTGCCAACAAGCTTTGAAAGCGAATATTTGTTCACTCTTGGATGAGAGTTCGTTGGATGATTGTAATTGTGCATGATTTCGTGCCTTTGCTTTCCCAACTTTTGTAGTTCGTTGATGAAGCATTGAAGAAGAATATCAGAAGGCGCTTGCGTTTTGATCATCTTATTTGAGTTATGTCTACGTCTTGTGTCTAATAACTTGTTGTCTCATTTCCCTCCTCGGATAGGAGTCCCTCCTCCTTGGATATTTGTTATTGACAGTTATCGTTTGATGTTGTTTAATGTGTTGACTTCCAAGCTATACTTCGGATAGGAGTCCCTCCTCCTTAGCAAGCTCGTTGGCCAAGGCATCGTGATTTTGTTGTTTCTAGTAAACTATTTCTTAAGCTCATACCTCGGATAGGAGTCCCTCCTCCTTGGCAGATCTCAGATCTAGTTTACCGTGTAGAGTGTTTGCTTGTACCAACCTTATCCCGGTGTATACCCGAGAGTTCAGAGCCTCGGTCATATCCTCTGGAGACGGTGAATTCAAGTGATCCAACCATCCCATTCCCGCTCCTTTACCCTCATGCTCTGTTCATCTTGAAGGTATTGGATAGATAGAAGCTAGTTAGTCGTAGTTGAGATCTGCAGAAACCAGAGAAAAGCTTAGCTACGGCGCATTGTGTTTGTGCACCCTTGTGTCCTGCCGCTGAAGCATAAAAAGATAGGAACTTTAGTTAACATTTCCCTTCCCTACGCATTGCTCCCAGCAGAGAGGGACTTCTCCTCTTTAAATAACGAAGAAGTGTTGCAAAACATTTGAAATAGCTGAACGTTTACAATCAGCACTCCAGAGGTGCTAATTTAAACGCCAACAAGAAGATATGTTGTTCAAAGGAAATCAATTGTGCATACCTAGAAGTTCAATGAGAGACAACCTAATAAAGGAGAAGCATAGTGGTGGATTGGCAGGACATTTTGGCATTGATAAGAGAGTGGAATTAGTGAGTGAAAACTAATTTTGGCCTTAGATCTATAAGAATGTAAGGAAATTTGTTCAAAGTTGCAAAAGGGAGTAGTCAAAACATTGGATTGTACAAACCTTTGATAGTACCGAAGAGACCTTGGGAAGACATAAGTATGGATTTTGTAGTAGGATTTCCAAAGAAACAAAGAGGAAATGATTCTATATTTGTGGTAGTAGACATATTTTCAAAGATGGCTCATTTCATACCTTGTAAGAAGACAACTAATGAAGTACATGTAGCAGACCTATTTTTTAAAGATATTGTGAGATTGCATGGATTACCTAAGAGTATAGTTTCATAGAGATACAAAATTTGTTGGATATTTTTGGAAGACACTTTGGAAGAAGATGAAGACATATTTGAAGTTCAATTCAACATTTCATCCACAGACAAATGGACAGAGAGAGGTAGTGAATAGGAGTTTGGGAAATTTTTTGAGATGTTTGGTTGGAGAGAAGGTAGGAGGTTGGGATTTGATTCTTTCACAAGCAGAGTTTGCATACAATAATTTAGTGAATAGGAGTATAGGAAGAACACCTTTTGAGATTGTTACCAAGGAAAACCATAGAGGAGTAGCAGAGTTCAGAGATCAGTATAGAGAAAAGAGAAGTGCAGAAGCAAAATAATTTGTAGATCACATGAAGATAGTGCACAATCAGGCTAAGAAACATCTAGAGGAGATGAATAGTAAGTGCAAACAACAAGCAGATGAGAAGAGGGGACATAAAGAATTTGAAGTGATGGTGTACTTGAGAACAAATATATTTCTAGTTGGGACATATAACAATTTGAAGATGAAGAAGTTTGGACCCTGTAGGATACTCAAAAAATTTGATTCAAGAAATGCATATGAAGTGGAGTTACCAGAGACATTGAGTATTTCACCTATTTTCAACATTTTAGACCTATATCAATATCATGAAATAGAGTTCAGTGAAAGCATGAAATAATACTTGAAGACACAGTTACCACAACAAGTACTAAAACAATTTGAATACATCTTGGATAGAAAAATTGCATGCAACACTAGAGGAAGGCAATACACAAAATATCTTGTGAAGTGGAAAGATAAACCAATAGAAGAATCATCTTGGATATCTCAAGTTGAGGTAGACTATCTTGGTTTCCCTCTAGCCCCATCAAAGTGAAGGAATCACTTTCAAATCAACCCCAAGTGTCTAATGCAGGAGCATCCCCGGTTCACAAGAAATATTGCATCAACCAAAAATATTTTCATTTTAGTTTGTTTCTTTTCATTTTCCTATTTAGTTCAGTCAGTTCAATCATAAGTAGTTTCTATATTTCAGTCTGAATTCTATTTTAGTTTCATTTCAGACCTTGTGGCGCTGGACTTAGCATCTAGACATGTTCATCTACATCATATCTAATTTCTAGCGCATTTGGGACTATTACCGGAAAGTTATCGCTATCAGAAGATCAACTATTTTCTCATAACAGAGCATCCTGAGAATCTTGGACAATCAACTGATGGAGAAGACTTGCAGAGCCTAATGACACATCATTCAATGTTATTTGGTTCATGTCCAAACATCCTTGGGATTCCACACTTTATTTCATTCATTTGTGGAGGATTCCTATCCATTTAAGTCTGACCTATCTATGTATACATGTTAGACCTCTTTCGTGGAGTGTGAAACCTTCTTGGGCCAACACAGAGGAATCTTATGATCTAGATATGATATATATTGATGTAATAGATCCTTAGGAAAGTATTTTTATGGATCTAGACAAGATTGATAGTTTAGATTATTTGTGAAGGAGCTTCACTTCTATATCTTGAGCATATTCTATAATTGTGAGATTAGGCCTGTGAGCCCTAATTGTAAGCCTGCATGTTGCCAACTAGTTTGTATTTGAATTCTATCATATAATATTGAATGACTAAATCTATATTTTTTTCATATCTTTGAGTTGTTTTCTGTTGTGTTTACTCTTGATGCACGTTTTGGACTATTCTCTTTAAGGAACCTCCTAACCGTGACTGCACCAGTAGAGGACCTGATGAAGGCATGGAACCTTATCGAGGATGCTTAATCCTGGTTCTTGTTTCCCCTACTTTGTATTGCTTGCTATCATGAGGTTTTTTTCCCCCTCCCTATGGCGTTATAGTGGTAAAGGCTTTACATGCCTGGACTATTTTAATTCTAGTTTTATTTTTTTTCTAAACTTTGGTAACATGCTAGGTACTCTTTATAGGTTATGCTTATATAATATTTTTTTGTGGATGGATGATAATATGGACTGGTTATATCTATATTGGATACTTTATAGGTTTATATTTTTTGATGTGGTTGGTAGAGGCTAATGTGTTTGGTTGGTTGGGTTTGAGGAAGTGGTTCTACTTTGGTCCTACTTCCTTTGTTTTGATGTTTTTTCTAGTTGCTATTCTTTGGAATGTTGTGTTGCTTTTGTAAGGGATAAAGGCCCTTTCCTTGCTTAATCAATCAAAAATAGAGCGTTAAAGTCTTAGCAAGGCTAACCATACCAGCCAACATATACAACTAACATGTATTTGATGAAAGCCAATAGATATATAGATTTCTAAATGGTATGAATGAATTTTACACTCAAGTTATCATCTAGAAACCAATGGTTGAGATAGAGGATGGAAAAGAAAAATTGTTTGGGAATGAAATAATATGGCTAAAAACAAACAATATTCCCAAAGGACTAGTTGCCTTGCAAAATATATTTGACAGTAGAGACCACTGTAGAAACAAAAACATACCAACTCATGAAGACGATGTTGAGGGAGTAAATTTAGGGACCTATAAAAACCCTAACATGGTTTATATTGGTAAGAGGCTCAAACCTAATGAGAAGCAAATGCTTATTTATTTTTTACATAAGTTCAAAAGATTCTTTGCATGGTCTTATGATGAGTTGAAATCTTATAGGGAGGATTTGTTTCAACACACCATTCCTCTTGAGTTTGAAGCTAATTTTTTTAGGAAGGAATAAAGGCCTATCAATCCTACCCTATCTCTAAAATGTAGAAGGATTTGATGAAGATGAAAAATGTTAGAATTATAAAATCCATTAAACATTCTGAGTGGGTGTCTAATCTTGTCTCAATAAGAAGGAATAACAAAAAATAAGGTTGTTTTGATTTTAGAAACCTCAACCTTAAATATCTCAAGGAAAACTACCCTCTTCCAAGCATAGACCACTTGATACAACAAGTTACTAGATTGGAATTGATGTCCATGATGGATGAATTTTCAAGTTATAACCAAGTGGTTGTAAAGGAATTAGAGCAACACAAGATGATAGTCACTACTCCATGGGGCGCATATGTGTTTTTAATAATTTTTTTTGGATTGAAAAATACAAGTTTAACATTTTAGAGAGAAATGGACATGGCTATTTCTAGTATCAATGAATGGACTATGGTAGTGTATCAAGACAACTTGACTAAATTTTCAAAGGAGAGAGGTGAGCACTGCAAACACCTCTAATTGATTTTAGAAAGATGTTTAAAGTTTTAGATTTATTTAAACACACAAAAATGTAAGTTTGGCGCTAAGGAAGGAAATTTTTTGAGACATATTGTGTCAAAAGAAGGGGTGAAATTTGACCCTAAACAAGTTAAGACTATTGGCATTATTCCTCAACCAAAATTTGTAAAAGTAATTCAGTCTTTCTTTGGGAAGATTAACTTTTTTAGGATATTTTTTCCTAACTTTTTTGAGAAAAAAAAAGTAATATCTAAAATTCTCAAGAAAGGATAGATGATTGAGTGTGTTACAAAGCTAGTTGAAGCATTTAGGAGTATAAAGCAAGCCATTTCTAAAGCCCTTGTATTAGAGAGCCTAGACTATTCCAAGCCACTCCAACTATTTTACTTTGCATCTTTTTACACTATTGTTGTAGTGTTATTATAGAAGAATAAAGATGGATATGAACAACCAATATCCTTCTTTAGAAAATTAATACAAACAAAAAAATTAAAATACTCCACTAGGAAATAGAATGCATATGCTTTGGTAAGGGTTGTGAATTTTTTAGATCTTACTTGTGTTACCTTAGTTTTCCTCAGCTTCTTTTTTATTATGATATTTAGTTGTAGTTGGAAAGGATCCATAGAATTTTTAGAAGAGTGAATGACACCTTTACTATTAGGATGGTAAGATAAATCCAAGGAGATATGGGCCTGGGGGAAAATGTTACTCAATTAATCAATAGTTATGACATGTACTTCATCTAATTTTACAGATTTACCTACATAAGAGTTGGGGGTTTTGATGGTTTTCCTTACAAATTATAAAAATATGTTGATGATAGGTTTGTCCTTATTGAGATATGTAGAAAAGTAGTTGACGTAAATAAGAGATTCCATGAGATGAAGAAAGCAAGGATTCATTTTCCCATTAGGTTGCCACATTATCAATGTAATTCCATGTTTGATGCTTTAAACATAGAAGAAGATCTAGTGAAATATACAATGAAGTTTTGTGCAAGAATATTTCCATTTGAAAACAAAAAAATTGTTAGAAGTAATCTATAGTTGAGACCTAATTTTAATCATACTCCAAAACCAAAGGACTACTATGTAGATTGTGTCAATGAGTTTGAATTGGGAAAAAGAGGATGGATGAGATTGTCTTTAAGGAAAATTATGACTTTCAAGTTAAATTGGGATATCTAAGACCTTGAAGATGATGAACTAGATCTAGTTGATCCCATGTTTACTGAACATATACAAAATCAACCCATTCTAACAATAGATTGGAGCATCAAAGAAATTAAAATAGTTGAGGCTAAAACTAAAATAGTACTGAGATGAATTGAAGAATGGGTAATGAAGAAGAAGATAGAAAAAAATCCCATATCTCAACAAACTGAGAAGAATGCATAACAAACAAAGAGTAGTCAAAGGAGGTCCTAGTCCCCTTCAAAAACGACATCAAAAAAGTAATAGAATACCTTTGGTGGTAGTGGGGATGATGGTTAAGATCCACCAAAAAGAAGGGGGTTGGAAAAGACTTGTGGAGGACCTGCAAAAGAGATAACCCAAAAGGAGAAGGATAAAGAAAAGTGGAGGCTATTTTCATATCTTCATCCCAATCCCAAGTAAGTAATTATTCCTCCTCACATTCTTCTCATATCTCTCCTCCTCCCAATGTATTTAAAACCCCCTCCACCATCTTCTCTTGAGGTAGGGGTATCTAATACACCTCCTCTTAGGAGATCTCTTCAATTTTCTTCTCCAAGGACCAAGAATGTCCTTACATCCCCATATGTTTCTTAGTTAGAATAGTCTTTGACAATAAAAAGGAATATTATCGAATTAAGTGTTCTTGATAAAGATATTGCATCACAATTACTCTAAAGAACCCCCAGTCTAAAAATCTTAAAACTACTTCTCGACTATTAACTGATCCATCCTTGAGGAATATGTATGTTGAAGTCACTCACCCCTCTGCATAGAAGGATGCTAGTTAAATGACTATGAAGGACTTCAATATAACTAGGATCAATTTAGAACCTTCTACAAGAGATGGAGATGTTCATAATTTCCAAGTGTCAACTACTAGGCTAGTGGAAAGAACAAAGAAGGATAATAAAACTAAAGATCAACTAAAGTGGTAGGTTAATGTTCTAACCAATTTTTTAAAATTTCTCATTGATTTCTCAACTCAACCTACCAGCCAAATTGAAGTCGCTTTTGATCCTAGTTCCATTAGTGGGAAGGAAGTGATCAACAAAGTTCATGCTTACAAATCTTATGGTAAAGTTACAGAGGATTGGACTAAAACTATCATATTAAAAGGAACTAAATTCATTGTAGAAATGAGGAATATTTGAGAATATATTGAGGTGTTGAAGAAATAAATTGATGGTGAAGTCACTGTAACTAAGCATGAGGAATCTATTTGGAAAAATTCCAATAGTGACCTGAAAGAAATGATTGATTTGGGGTCAGATAATTTAGTGATTGAGAAAATATTATCTAGTGTTGATGATAATTAGTGTTTCATATGGGGGAAGAGAATTGAATGCAAATTTTCATTCTTAAAACAAAAAATATTGGAACAAAATAAGTTGCTCAAATAATGTAATCAAATTAGGGCTGATATTCAAAAAGATTTTTCAATTGTCAATGTTCACCTCTAAAGGAAACATGATTCTTAAGATGAGGATACAAAAAATTTGAAGAATAATTTCAAAGAATCAATTGAAGGTTTGTTTGATAAACAATCTTTTAATGTTGAGAATGTGAGAAAATTAACATCAATTCTACCTTGTCCCAATATATTGGACATGCGATGAAATTTTCCAATAAGGAAGATTTAATTTAAGAGAACAAAGATTTATGGAAGCTAAGAACAAAAAATGGTATTATTCCTTAGCCAAGTGAAATTCCTTTGATTATCAAAGCTTTCAAGGTGTATAAAGCTAAATGTGCCATACAATTAGCCCAACCATCACAAGAAAATGGGAATAATGAGGACGCCAATAATATACCTCCTCAATAATGATATTTATTGTTATTTTATAATATGGAATTAATTTGTAAGGAGCATTAAAGTTTCTGAGAAGTTTACAAGATTCTTTAACTTGCAATATTTAGTTACTTTTCAAGAAATGGTTACTCTTGTATATTTATATATTGATCATGATGTTACGAGATAGTTTATTAGATTTTTTTTGGGAAAAAGTAATAGAAGTGAAACAAGAAAGAACATATTTATTTTTTCAAATTTAGATAGATGTTGTAAGTCTATACACATACATTTTTAAAAATTTGGAATGAAATCTATTATAATCGGTGTGTTATGATTGGTTTTGTTAGTTATTATATTCTTATGTGAGTGCAAGAACTATTTTAAGTGTTCAATATTTTCAAGTTGGCAATTATATTTTAAATTATTAAACTCATTGGTTCATATCCTATGAAACTCAATTTAGCTTGTGTTTGAACTAATTTCATGGGAAGATCATTTTCTAAATTATTCTATAGATCTTATTGAATGTCAATACTATTTTAACCTTTCACTTCTTTTTGGTTAGAAGCACACAAGTTTCTAGAAAAGAATAAATTACTATCTGACAAGGAGTTGTACCCCTAAGAATTTAGAGGGGAATTATTTTTGTGAGGAATAATTTTCTCGAAGAATTTACTGTAGACACAAAAAATATATCCATTGATCCTACACACTTGATCCCAATTTTACTAACATTATTTCATCCTAAATCATCTCCTTTACTAATCATTTAATTAAATAATCTTTATTTTATTAAATTCATCACATTTCATCTCTTAATTAAGTAAATCAATTTTATCTTATTAAGTCATCATCTCCTATTAATTAAATAAATCACTTTGTTTAATTAATCCTTTGGTCCCTCTTTTAATTAAATAATTTAGTTTATTTAATTAATCTCTAAGGTCATCTCCCTTAAATTAAATAAATTAATCTTTATTTAATTTAATCTAATATCATCCTCTTTAATTAAATAAATCAAACTTTATTTAATTAATTCTAAAATCATTATTCCTCTCATTTTGATTTAAATAAATCCAAAATTCTAAGTCAAATTGTCAAATCATCTAATATTCATTTAAATTAATCTAATCCTGATCAATTCTAATCTTAATCCATCAAATCCTCTAGATTTTGCAACTTGCTCAAGTAATTCAATTTAATTAATTTATAAATCTTTCTTTTTCATTCAAAAAATCATCAAAGGATGGAATATTCCCCAAATTTGAAATCTCCCCCCAAAAGTACTTGTCCATCCAACAAGGCATTAAAAGCCTCTTACATGTCCTTCTCTTGAGCCAAGTGGCATTTATTCATTTCTTCTCTCCCTCCAACATGTCACTTCTCCAATTTTGAATTTCCACCTAATTGCATTAATGTGCACATTCATCCAAATGTGTTCCACCTTTGTCCACTCACATGTTGACAAGTGACATTGTGCTATTGGTTGGTGTTTGATCCCACATTCATCCATTTTTCCTATTCTTCCATCATTCTCTTCTATAAATAGAAGGCTCTCATTTTGATTTTGGATCCACAATCTTAGGAATTTTCATCCATAATTTGAGCAAAGTTATCATCTTAATTTTTTGAGCAACATTCATCCATGTTCATCCATTTTCATAGTTTTTCATCAATTCATAGCTAGGTTATGGAGAAATTTCATCAAGGAGCATCAAATCTTCACCATTGATCATCAAGCTTTCAAGGAATTGGGAAAGGGCTATTTTCCACATCCAAATAGCACCAATTCCCCCATTGGATTGAGAGTTTGAACATTAAAATAGGATTTAATAGATTTTTTTTACTTGTGTTCTTCATTTATTTCTTGTTTTCATGTTTCAAATGAATCTTATGGGGAATGGTGTTTCTAACTTGCATATTAGACTAATAATGTGTTTGTTCTTTATGTTTGTGCAGGTCTAGGATCACCATTCATATTTTGGCTCTAGAAGGAGGGCATAAATCTCAAAATTAACACGTTTTTTTGGCCATTTCCATCGTTTTTCTTGATTTTTGTCTTTCCAAGTCAAACAGTGCCGCTGGAGGAAATAGTGACGCATATGTGGTCTCTATTTTTCCAAATAGTGTCACTAGTTTCACCAGAGCATTTCTCAAATCCTCAAACAACACTGCTATCATTCCAACGTCGCTATTTGCACTCAAACAGTGCCGCTACCTCTGTGTTTCAAATGGTGTTGCCTTTGCTTTCTTACTTTTTCACTCAATCTTAAAATGGCCATATCTTGGTCATATTTTGGTCTTTTTCAGAGCTTTTTTTTAAATGGGATAGAATTTAATAAGCTATCAAATGATGTAGGTGTTTATGAACTTTTGTAGAGTTAAATTTTTCAAATTTTCAACTAATTCCAAATCACAATGAAACTTGGTCTAAATTTTAGGGTTTTTATGCTTAATCATTTATCTAACCCTCATATCTTCTTGTTTCTTGATTTCATCTAACATTTGGAGCTTGGATTGCAGGTTTTAAAGGATCATGGAGCATGGAAGTGAAAGAAAAAGCATTATCACATGTTTGTAACAAGTATTTTTAAACACTTTGGGAGCAATTATAATCCCATTCTTAAGGCTTTGTTATCTTCAAGTTTTAGGACTCAAATAAATTTCTATTAGGCTTTAAAAATAACAATAAATGAGTTAAAAAGAACATTAGAAACTCACTAGATTTGGTTTTGGGTTTTTAAGAATTGAACAAAACAACTTCACACTTCATCTTGGTGCTATAAAAAGAATCTATTATTGCTTTTGAAGTTAAAATGAACATGTGTTTATCTTGTTTTGTAATATTTTCTACAAACTAATATCATTTAAAGGTGTATGAACTTCTCTCACACTTCACGGTGATCTTGAGAATCAAACGTCTTTTTGTGATATTAGGTTGTCTAAAATATTGCCTCAACACTTCAATTTGTGCTTTTAAAATTGAACAAAATCTTGCGAGTGTGAGTAAGTATATTGTGTGTGTTCTATCTTTGTTCACACAAACAAAGATTGATTGAACTACAGATGTACTTACTCACTTTTGTTTACCTTTAGAGGGTCTGCCTTGGTGGGAAAAAGTACTCACCCAAGTGAAAGACCCAAGTGGTAGCGAGCATAAGCCATGCTCTTCCAAACTGCTATATAAATTTATGTTGTGATGAAAATCGTAAACAATGGGAAGTGGTGCATGATAACTCTCCCCGAGTATCTTTATGATGTGTAAAGCCCTTGTTCTAAGGGTTGGGAGATCTCTCACAAGGAGTTTATCACTGCACCCCCTAAACTAGATGCCCTTACTACAAACCTTTATTTAGAATCCAAAATCCCAATATTTGTTGGTGTCAGGAGGTCAGACCTCCAGAGTCATCCCACATATTTGTGTTTCTTTGTAGAGATGAAAAATTTGTCATGGGAGATTCATGAGAACTGAAGCTTGGTTGACCCAAGAAGTGTGTGTCGTGGAGGGGATCTATTGTGGTCAAGCTTCTAGTCATCTGCTCTGAATAAGCGCAGCTGGATTTATCCAAGTGGGAATTCAAAAAATATTTTCTTTTCCATCCTAGGATTGTGCAATTTTTAGTCAGTTAAACACATTGTTTGGATCCAAAATCTTGAAAAAAAACATTCAACAAGGACATCAAATTTCAAACCTTTAGAAGGAGCAAATACCTTTGAAAAATCCAAGTGCTACTACTTGTCCTATGGATTTATCCTTAGAGGCTTCTAAGTATTTGGACTCATATCTCCATTGCTCTCTCTAAAGTCAACAATAGGGAACTATTTCCTTAATTTCCTTGATTTCCACATAATGGACTTTGTGGGATGAAAAGAAATTGAGACAGAAATCTAGTTTGAAAAGATAAGCAAGAAGTGTGGATGTGGTAAAAGCAAGTCATTAATCAAGATTAACTCAAATTGAACCCCACACATGTGCTTTTTATCTTTTGTCTTATGGTATTCCAAGCAAAAAATTGGCCTTTTGATTTGAACTACTCATAGGGTAAAGCATGTTCTTCAAAACCTTGGTCTTGTAAATAAGTCTCTCTTAGGTTCATTTAGGATCAAAACAACAAATCATTTCATCCATCTCAAACATCAATAAAATCCTATCTCACAAACAACTCTTAAAAATCTTGGAAAAATCCTTCATACTAGACTTTTGGAAAATCCTTTAAATCAAAATCATCTTGTTTGACTAAGTGTGTGTAGATGAATCCTTCTTCATACTCTTAGTTAAATTATCACCTTGTGGACAAGTTTATTCCAAGATAACATCCAACATCTTGGGGTTTATAAGTCCATTACCCAAATCAAATCCAAATCAAATCCAAAATCCAAAAGTCCTAATCTCTAGTATCCCTCCAAGGTTCCTAAAAGTTAACCACCCATATCATTCACCCATTTCATCCTTCATCTCATCATTGGTATTAAATTCCTTAGAGGTCAACAAGGTCAAAACACAAGAAAAACATGGAATATAAACTTGATTCATACATCATGAGTAATCCAATTCAACCAAACTATCAAGGCCTTGCAAAACCAATGGATTATCAAAAATCACATTTATACAATCCATACATGGGATCATTATCTCCTACAAACCTCAATGGTACAAGTGTGAGTATTCCCAATCTAAATTTTGGAACACCTTTCCTTATGGTAGATTTAAATCAAAGTCCAAACCTACAAATCTATCAACCAAAAAATCAATGCACGAGTCTTCAACAAAACAACATTATCCCACCAAATCCATACATGCCAAATGTGAATATACCAAGTACAACTTTACCAAACATGAAAATTTTGAATCTACACTTGGTAAAATTTAGAATAGATATGTCTGTGAATCATACAAATGTTGTTCAAAGTCTAAACAAAATGTTAACGACTCCATGTTGATCCAAGTCAAGGTAACACTATGCAAAATCAAAGTTACCTAAATCAAGGCAATGTGATTCCCAACGACAACAATGTTCAATTTCAACCTATCATGCCAAATCTAAACATCATCCCAAATCAAAACATTGTCCAATGTCAATTTTTCCATGATCCCATACAAACACCACAAGTATACATTCCAAATCTGCTTGAACAAAAACCAAATCAACTATATCAAGGGTGTCAATATCAATATCAAGATCAAATTTGGAGAGATAAAATTGCTACATGTACCAAAATAGTTGATTCATTGCACCAAGAGACATCTCTACCCGGAAATCAATACACTCTTCCATTGGTTAAACCATGTCATCAAAGCATTGAGTTGTGTCCACAGCCACATCAAGAACAATATCTCCAATGTCAAGAGTTTGGATATCAAGATCAACAACATCTACAACAAACCCAATCCCCACATCTCAAAGATCAATCACCACATCTCCAAAATCAATCACCACAAGATCAACTTAAAGTAGAAATCTCACAAGGTAACAAATGAAAATACACACCATTTGGGAAACCAATCAAATCAGTCATGCAACAATTGGTACAAGAAAATCTCATCAAAATCCCCTTTTATGAAAATTATCAAGAGTCTCAAGTTAAACCACTAGGGTATAACAAGAAGCACCTTTGTGATTTTCATAAAATAAATGGACACACAACATCAAATTGTATTTGACTCAAAAATCTCATGCAAGACCTTATTGATCAAAAAATAATAACTATTGGGGACAATGATCAGGATTCAACCACTAGCGATAACATTTACAATCTCTCCACCACAATTGTTGAAAATAATGATCAAGATCTATCCATCAATGAGCACCTTGAAGATGTTTCTACCTCATCCGAAGATCAACTCAACATACATCAAGAGTCACTTTTTGATCATGATAAAAACTCCTCAATAATATTTGATAATGATCTATTTCAAGGAGTGTTAACATTATTTGATCCCATAATCCACAATCCATCGACCAATGATCATGTTGAAATTGTCTCTACATCACCCAATGAGTTAGAGGACATATCTCAAAAATTTATTCCAAAGCATGATCAACATATTTCACCAAATTCTAGCAATGGTCCTTTCCAAGACATATTGACATCCTTTGAACAAGAGTATCCTACTCTTAACATTTGTACACATGAACAAGATATAGGAAAATATAGATACATCATAAATGGGTCATGAAGAAGGCTTCTATAGAAGTTGTGAATCAAAAACATCCTATGAAGGAATATCAAAAATGAATCATGAGGAAGACTTCTACATGGCTAGTGAATCATCAACACCTCTTGAAGAAGCATTAAAATCCAATATTCCACAAGATCAAGCCAAAGATATGAATCGGGAAGTTATCCCACTTATGGAGGATCCTATCACTTAAAAACTTGGATCACTTACCTTTTTTAGGGAAAGCTATACTATCAATTAAGAAGCTATCACCTCTAAAGATCCACAATAGAGTAGAGAAGGATTAGCACCCTATTTTTTATGGAACTCTCAAATTTTGCAAATTTGAGATGCCCCTATCAAAATTTTGTCTATGCACTCTCAGAAGCGCACCTGAAAAAATCTTCCTAAATGACCTATTTTGGAGGGTCATATTTCAGTGCTGGTTGATTTTCGTGCAAAACCCCTTTGTGGACTCACTCATGTGACCCATATGAGCAGGCATGTCAATTTTTAGCTTCTTGTGTTGAGTTTTGTTAGGATTTTGAAAAGCGAAGCTGGAGGGTTTTGGCACTTTTTTGTTGTTTGCAAACTTTCAATTATGCAAAGTGGCCTCCAGTTCGAGCTTGCATTTTGAAACTAGATAATCGTCATGTAAAAACGATTGTTCTTCTCCATTCTCCATGAATAAATGAACTCCCATGTCAGGTTATAGAGCTTTATGATGAGATTTGCTATTTTTGCTAGGTCAAAAGCAAACACAATTTATTCAATTTTGTACATGCACTTTCTAAAACATTTCAGGGTGGTCAACTTTGACCCTCAATATCTTTTGATAAATGATGATTGAATCTAATACCTCTTGCGCACATGCTCAGTGTACCTAAATGATCTTATGTTTCCAGTGGCAGCTCGCTAGGAGTTGATTTTGTATTTTTTCAAATTGGTGATTTGATGAGTTTTAATTGGTTCTGAATAGGTTGCAGAAAGTTCAACTAAGAAACTTTGATCGACAATGAATATCTTTCACCTCATGATCTTTTTTTCTGAACCATCTTTTGCACTCCATTCTTAGGTCAAGTGTCTACATGCCTACAAGTTTTATAGCTCCAGGAGGTTGTTTGACTTATTTACTAGACTAATTCTAGAGCCAACTTGACCAAGTTTGGTTCACTATTCAAAATGTCAGGAAACAAGTTTTATTGATAACCCACTTCAAATTTTCACTTCAGAAGCATTCAAAAGGTTTTTTCTAGTTATTTGAGCATGGGACTTGTTTAAAAAAAAAAAATTTAGCCAGGCCCACATGGGGACTTGACCTGCTTCACACAGTCTGAGGTTGTGTCTCCATATTGGTAAGGAGACATTGTCAAATGTTGGGAGTTCATGTTATGAGTCTTTGAGTAACAATCTTCCAAAGTAATAGTCACCACATTTGTTGTATGAAGATTGTCATTCTTCTCTAATGGAGTTGTTGTCTAGCTTATGACTCAGCAGTGTATAATTAAGTATTTGTGCAAAATGAAAAAGCTAAATGACATTGAAGAGCTATTGAACAACTTCGAGTATTGGAAACCAAGCATCAATGTAGGGAAGCCTCTGGATAGTTTGGGGCAGTAACTTGAATTTTTCATGGGACAAGGTCACAACACTATTTAATCTTGATAGATTGTTAGAACAACTACATGATATTGTAAAGGAAAGTTTTATATCAAAGTTAATATTGCTCAAGTTCCTTGATAGAGTGAACAAAATCTCACTTAAATGTTTCATATTTTTGGCACATGAGATCTCAGAATGGCTTCCCCATAGCATACTTATATGAAGCAATATAAAACATGCCTCTAGGAGTCAAAAGTGACTAAAAGCTTTCATCCCATTACATTTAGTTAAAGTGTTTGAAATGTATAAGGCAGGTTTGCATTTCCATACATACAACCTCAGTGAAACTTTTTTCCTCAATCTGACTAATGGGGAATGGTGCTACATCCATGAGAAACATTCACTACAGGAGTGGGACAACCACTTAGATGACTGAAGGACATACGCATAAAGTGGATCTCATGATAAGGCCTTAGAAACCTTCATGTTGACAAGAGTCTCCAATGCCAGCAATAAAGAAAAATAGGAAAAGACCATGGCCAGTGATCTGTTGAGGCATCATGGACATGTGAGAACCATGGTGTGGTTTGAAGTATACAAATAAACATTCATAAAAAAAGTAGAAAATAGGTGAGTTGGGTTGGGAGTATCTACCAAGCGAAGGAAATGTTGATGGAGGTATTATGGGGCACCATCATAGACAAGGCACAACCTATAAGACATAGTTCCTCAAAGAAGAATATGGTTCCATGGAATGCCACAGTGGCTGCATGTACAAAAAGTAGACCGTAAAGTCCTCAAAAAATTTCAATCTAACATTGTTGAAAAGGGGTGTCGTTGTTCATGCTTGAAAATGAGTTTTTTTATATTGCACACAAAGATGTTGCAGGGGCGACTAAACAACAATGAAGGTGGGTCATATTGCTTCAAGGAATTCTATTGTGGTGTAGAAATGAGGGGAACCATAGTGTAAATTGAATAGCACAGTGAGAAGAATGATGGGTGCGACCAAAAATAGAAGATGGAGATCCACCAAAGCATATAGGCTGAAAGAAATCAATTATAGTCTCTGCCACCGTGAGATGAAAGACCCCATGAAATGGAATGCCAATATTGCAGGATATGCACATAATGGACTTGTTGAAAAGGCTTGAAAAAACTCTTAAGCATGTGGAAACCCATCCTTCATGCTCACGCCAAAGGAAGTGGAGTGAGCTTGCGCCTGTAAAGGAAGGGTTTTAAAGAGCAAGTGCAATGCATTTTGAGGAGGTCTCAACAAAGGAACTGTTTGCACTTGCAACAAAGGAAGAATCAATATTGTTGCAGCCACCATGCCAAGTAAAGTTGAATGCTCTGTTACTGAGGGAGGTCCATTTGATGCTGCAAATGAAGCTAGGGCATAGCACAAGCAAACACATGAAGGAAAGTTAGGGAATTTCTCCTGTCGCCAGTCCTTTCTCTCATTGTCTCACTCAACCAAAGATGCACTATGGGTTAGCAATGGCTTGCATCACCCATAGCAGGTATGATCTCCCATTTTCCCGTTCAACACTTGATGTACAAGGGGCGAGCGATGAATTGCATCGCTCATCGGGAGTTTGTTCCTCCATTTTCCCTACACATGATGCACATGAGGTGATCAATGCTTGAAAAAGGTGTGGTAGGCCCGATCAATTCTTATGGTAGAGTTTTTAAAAGTAAATGTTACCCTAGTATATGTTTTAAGGCCTCAATAAAATACCTTTTAAATGGTATTAACCATGATCTTTGCTAGGTGGGGTAAATAGAATTGGTGATATTTTACTCAATGGGGAAGACTTCAAAAGTTTTATTTTATTTTACCTTAAAGGTGAAATAAAGAAAATGAAGATGGCCCAATGCAAAATAAATGGGTTTCTCATTTTAAAAATTAAATGGTGTAAAATAGGAGTACACAGGGTGAATTATTTTAATTGCACTGGTGAAATATTTTATTCTTTCAGATAAAGAGAAAATTTAAATGTTGGAGATGCAAAGCGAGAGATAAAAGTAGCACGAGAGTTGGTTTATAAGGTGAATTTATTATTCATTTTATAAGTAATGATCTTATTGGTTGGAGATGAAATGTGACAGTAGGAACAAAGAAATATTTTTATAGAGAATTCACTGTAGGAGAAAAATGACTTTTCAATTGCAAGGAGTTGGGTGAAATATTTTCACCGACAGATGAATTTTCTGTTGAAAGGGTAAAATGGGAAAAATTGGAGGAAAAGTTTGTGGTGCAAATTTAAGTGAGAAGAGAGAGGATTTTGACTTTTCTCATTGCAAATTAACAGAGATGAGGCTGCCAGTTGTCCTTTACTAATTCATTTTAGGGTTGCTCTTGTTTCTTCTAGTTTCTTTATCATCTAATTCTTCTCATTATAAGGGATTCAATTTTGAAAATATTTGGAGGTCTGAGTAGAAATTAGCTTAAGTTGAATCATACTGAAAATAGTGTAAATGAATGGGACTGTACATTGTCTTGGTTAGGGGTTATATGTAACAGTCTTAAATTAGTTTTATAAAGTTACTGATATTGAAGCAGTTTTTAGTTCTGGGACAATACTCTCCTCTTTATTCTCTTTTAGAAATTATGAATGAAGATATCAAAGGTCTTTTCATTCATCTTCAATGGTTCAATTAAATGTGTCGCTCTGTTTTGGATTTAACTCAAAGAGTTAATTAAATGCTTAAGGGGAATCACAAATTTGTAATGAGCTGCTTAGGATTTGATAAGAAGTTTTGTTGCAAGTACAATGATTTTTCATATGGAAAAACTTTATGACAATAATCAGCACATTTCTGAATTCAGTAGCTAATATATTACTGGTTGTTGCATACCTGACTCCATTTACCCAATTGATGAAGCACTAGCCCATTTGTTGACAATAATGAAACAATTGAGTTGATCATACTTTATATTTGAGATTCAAATGAGAATAGAATTATAAATCATTAAATCTTCCAATTGTGATGTATGTGTTTTAAAGAAGCATTTATTTCCTAGCATTAGGTGGTTATTTACTTAAAGGTCTGCCAAGCCTTCAATAAATAACATCTATTTGCATTTAGTAGGAACAAATCTGTGTTGAAGTATTCTTGAGGAATGGAGATATCAAATGAACACAAGAAGGAATACCCTCCTTGGTCCCACATAGCCTAAAGAGTAGGGGTAAAAGCCTGAATGTCTTTACCCGTTAGTTGGCCACTAGTCCATGGTGATTTTTGAATATAAAGGTTAGCTGCCTTTCAGAAAATTCCAAAGTTAGCTGGAAAAAATCACCAACAGAATGGCAACTTTGCTAGGGAGAATTTGAGAAAATTCTAATTGCAGAATCTAGCCTTAAGAGTCATTTGAGTTTTCAAAGAGTCATATTATTTTTCATTCTAAATTTGGCTCAAATAGTGAAGGAATTCAAATCTGGAGAATGAAATTGTTGCATTGAACCTGAAAGTTTCACAATTTGTGGTGCTCTGTTGGTGAAAGGAACTCAAAAAGAAATTTATCTATGAAAGGGCTTCATACTGCTTGAAGTTCATTCCTATACAAAAAGAGGTGGCGACTCTGTCAACAGAACCTATGAAAATGTGAAGAAAATTTCTAGATCTACAACGTTTCTAGTTAGAAAGAACAATTTGCAGCAGCTACAACATTTCCAGGTATTCTACACTTTTGGTTTTTAAGAAGTTTGTATGAGCAAACTATGTTTGAAAATATTGAAGCAAATTTTGTTCCCTATTGAGTGAATTAGCACCAAGAAAGGGAAATAATAGTAAGACTGAGTTTGCATACTTCTGAGTTGTAATTTACAGCTTATGTATTATGATGAACGTATGCTTGTTATTGAAATTTTCCCACTAAATTGATCTTAGGCATTGATGTATTTGAATGGTGAATTGTGGTATTCTAAGATCATGTTGAAAGTTAGAAATAGGGAAATGAATGATCAACTATAGAGTTGATATGTGAAATTTGAAAGAGATATGTCAAAATGCATCAATCTATGCATCCTAGCATGGTTCCTAGTGCAACCATGGTTTGTGACAAGCCCCAACTAGATTTTCAAAGAAATTTCAGCACTGAGAGGCTCAAAGCCATCAATTTTAGTGGTATTTTGGGTTACCTGAATGTCATTCATGCTCAAATCAGAGATAAATTACCAAGGTTCATTGGTGATCAGTTTAAATCAGCAAATAAACACCTGCAAGAATTCAATAATGTGATGGATGACTATGAGGTGGATCATGAAGATGTGATCATGAGGCTATTTGTTCAATCCTTAAGAGGAGATGCAAGAGATTGGTTCTCTTATTTACTAACTTTTATATGTTCTTGGGAGGAATTCAAAGTGGTGTTTATGGACCAATTTAGTGAAAGGATTGATCCAGTCTTAATAAGAAAAAGGTTCATGAACATGGAGAAAGGACAAGATGAGTTAGTTCCCGCTTTTAATCTCAAATTTTCAAATATAATAAGAGATATCCCTGAGAATATCATATCCAATGATTTTGAGTGTTTTGTTGTCTATCTTGGAGCATTTGACAAAAATATGAGTTACCTATTAAAAGACAAGGAGCCTACAACTCTAAACCAAGCATATCAAATTGCTATGGATATTGAGAACAATTTGAGATATTCAATGATGAAAGGACATAGGGCTTTGAGTGTTGGTCATCCTAACACATCTTATGCAAATAGAACTCATGGATCAGATAATGGAAGTGCTTGTCAAGATGGTAACGTTGTTGTTCTGTTCTCTCCATCATCACAACATGCATGTCATAGTGAGCTCCATGTTAAATGTCATCAAAATTTGAACAATGTTGATCAAGCATTCTTTGTTCAGGGATTGTCTAAAATGAAGAGACTCAAAGGAGAATCATCATATGGATTGTTCTCAAGGTTTTTGGATGCCTTGTTGAAAGTTCCCATAAATTTCAAAGCTAAGGATTTAGTGTGCATTGATCTGTTTTTTGAAATTTATGATTCTAGGCTGAGTGTCTTGCCAAGGAAATTGAAGCATCATAGCCTTGACCAGGTGCTCGATTGGATAAAAATTGTTAAAGGAGACCAACATAGCTATGCACAACATGTGATGTCTCAAAATTAAGATAGCAGTTTCCCTTCAGCAAAATCAGAAAATGAAGATTTATGTTATATGGATGAGGATATTATTTGTAATCAGCTCACAATTAGCACATATGCAGATCCGTGAAACAGTGATGAAGATGAAAGTAATGCAATTTATGATGACATTTCCTCACAAGTTAGTGATCAAGACATTGAAGATAGAAGTCCAAGCACTCACTCTGAAGAATCTAAGCATGATCTATATAGTGAAGAGTCTTCTTGTGATGAGAATTTTAGTGACAACCAACCTGATTGTTTCTATAAGTATTGTAATATCTCATATGAAGATAACTCAATGGTGCTTTCTTCATATGGAGAATGCAATGATACCAATGCTCAAAAAGTCACTTACCTCTAGTATGGTGATCTTGAACATAATGATAGAGATGATGAACATGTTGATGTCCCAGCTTCCCATGATTGCTTGTATGAAGCAAAGGTGGAAATGTCAGTTGTACATGAAAAGGATGATGGAGTACATATTTATGAAGGAAGGAGTTCAATTTTGAATGATCAAGTTATGAATTGTAACAAATACCTGGATCTAGGATCAACATTATTCCCCATTGATGATGTGAAACAATTTGATAGATTTTTATTTTGTGTTCACATTGCAAAACCTTTTGATCAATGTGTATGGCAGCCAAGTGATGTAAATGACAATGGGTGTGATGTTAGTCAATATGAAATTGAATATGGATCTTTCTTTGATGATCTTTCTCATCTTCATTGTGTACAAGTGGATATGTTTTCTTTGAATGGAGAGTGGATTAGTGTGAAAGAGAATGAAGGCTCTAGCCTTATTGGTGATGAAAAAATTTCAAGTAACAGTAAGCCTTTGGTACATAGGTCAATATGCCTATAAGCTGAAAATGCACACGAAGTTACTAGTGCACATGAAAGTCCTTTTGTTAGCCCTGTTATTCCTACAAGTGATAGCATTCAAAATGATTCAGGTATTCATATTGATATTGTAATATTGAACATGAAGATTAATGTGAAATTTTTGGCTCATGGTTAAATTCTGGATTATTTGATTTTTTCTTTGAGACATTCCAAATGGAATTGCATAGTAGTCTGAAGAATGAACCTGAGATAGAAAACACTACTTATGCATTAGATGTTGACATCTTTGTTGAGTGTCATGATTTGAATGAAGATGAAGGTACCTTTGGTGTTGATAAACCTGACTTTCAAAATTTTGAAACACATGACAATGTATTTGGGTTGTGGTATTTGGATGATGAAAAAATGATTTATGATGCAACTCAGTTGGAGGAGATATAGAGGAATGAGCAATCTTTGCTCAACACACAAGAGGGTTGTATGTTGTTTCCTAGTTATGATATCTCCTCTAAACATGATCATTATGAAGGCGTTGGTGGATGTGATAAGACTATGTTTACATGTGGTCTTGACCCCTATACTCAAATCTCGCCATTTGATATGAAATCAGAAAATGAAAAGAGTGGCAGTGATGTGGCCTATATGATTTGGTTGCCACTTGATGACAAAGCTGAACAGGGAGCAAATTTCCACTTGTATGAAGGCAACTTGATACTTATGTTTGCAGAAGTGCAATCATTCATGTTGTTGTGGTTTGACAGAGGCAAGCATGAGTTAAGGTAGATCAGATCCTTTACTATATTAGTGTTTGACAGAGGTAAGAATTGAATCCCCTTTCTCATTTGGTGGCCTGGGATCACCAAGTGAGGTTGAAAAAGAAGTTGAATAAGGGAGCAATTTCAGATTGCTCAATGGACCTAGTGCTTGGTCTACTCCCCAGAGATCTAGAATCTTGATATTCCCACAGGGGGCATACATCCCCAGTCAGAGCCACTGATGGCACTCTCAAATTTTGCCTCTGCACTCTTAGAAGTGCACTTGAAAAAGTCTGCCTAAATGACCTACTTTGGAGGGTCATATTTTGGTGCCAGTTGATTTTCATGCAAAAATTCTTTCAAGACTCACTCATGTGACCCATGTGAGAAGGCATGTCAATTTTCAGCTTCTCATGTTGAGTTTTGTCAGGGTTTTGAAAAGCAAAGCTGGAGGGTTTTGGCACTTTTCTACTATTTGCAAACTTTTAGTTCTACAAAGTGGCCTCCTGTTCGAGCTTTCATTTTGCAACTGGATAATCATCATGTCAAAACGATTATTTTTCTCCATTCTCCATGCCTAAATGAACTACCATGTCAAGTTTCAGAGCTTTATGATGAGATTTGCTATTTTTTCTAGGTCAAAAGCAAGCGCAATTTATTCAATTTTGACCCTGCACTTTTTGAAACTTTTCAGGGTGGTCAACTTTGACCCTCAATATCTTTTGAAAAATGATGATTGAAGCTAATTCACCTTGTGCACATGCTTAGTCTACCTAAATGAGCTTATGTTACCAGTGGTAGCTTTCCAGGAGTTGATTTGGATTTTTTTCAAATTAGTGATTTGATGAGTTTTAATTGGTTCTGAACAAGCTGTTGTTGCAGAAAGTTCAACTAAGCAACTTTGACAGTGAATATATTTCACCTCATGATATCTTTTGCTGAACCGTCTTTTGCACTCCATTCTCGGGTCAGGCGTCTGCATGCCTACAAGTTTTTATGGCTCCAGGAGGTCATTTGACTATTTCCCAAACTGATTCCTAAGCCAACTTGATCAAGTTTGGCTCACTATTCAAAATGTCAGGAAGCAAGTTTAATTGATAACCCACTTCAAATTTTCATTTTAGAAGCATTCAACAAGTTGTTTCTAGTCATTTGAGCATGAACTTGTTTTAAAATGAGTTTTTTTTGCCAGGCCCACATGGGGACCCGACCTACTTCACATAGTCTGAGGCTGTGTCTCCATATTGGTAAGGAGACATTACCAAAGGTTGAGAGTTAATGTTATGAGTCTTTGAGTAATAATCTGCCAAAGTAATAGTCACCACATTTGTTGTATGAAGATTGTCATTCTTCTCCAAAGGAGTCGTTGTCTAGCTTATAAATCAACAATGTATAATCAAGTATCTATGCAAAATGAAAAAGTTGAATGACATTGAAGAGCTATTGAACAACTCTGAGTATTGACAACCAAGCATCAACGTATGGAAGCCTCTTGATAGTTTGAGGAAATAACTTGAATTTTTCATGGAACAAGGTCACAACACTATTTAATCTTGTTGGATTGTTAGAACAACTACATGATATTGCAAAGGCAACTTTTCTGTCAAAGCTAATATTGCTCAAATGCCTTGATAGATTGAACAAAAACTCACTTAAATGTTTTATATATTTGGAATATGAGATCTCAGAATGGCTTCCTGATAGCATACTTAAATGAAGCAATATAAAACATGCCTCTAGGAGTCAAAAGTGAATAAAAGCTTTCATCCCATTACATTTAGTTAAAGTGTTTGAATGTATAAGGTAGGTTTGTATTTCCATACATACAACCTCAGTGAAACTTTGTTCCTCATTCTAACTAATGGGGAATGGCGCTACAACCATGAGGAACATTCACTACAGGAGTGGGGTGGCCACTTAGATGAATGAAGGACATACACATAAAGTGGATTTGATGATAAGGCCTTAGAAACCTTCATGCTGACAAGAGTCTCCAACGCCAGCAATAAAGCAAAATTGGAAAAGACCACGACCAGTGATCTATGGAGGCATCATGAACATGATCTGATTTAGGATCTAGACTAATTGCATTTGAATGCTTAATATTTATAAATCTTTAAATCCAAATTACATAAACGAAATTAACACATTAACATGGTTAATTAAGCAGAAATAGTAAAGTGATGAAATCAGAATAAGGGAGAGAAGAGAGAACTGCAAACAAAGATGATAACGGAGTTCACCGTTGAAAATGACTACATCTCCAGGTCCTCTCCAATCGAGCGACCGATCTGATTAATCTCCAGAAAATGATTACAAAAGGTCTTCCACCTGTTACAAGATTTCCATCTCCTCGGATGATAATGAATTACAAAGAAAATCCTTGCAACAAACTTAACTAAGCTTCAAATGCATAAGGATAACATTCACTATCAAAGTCCTAATTCTCACATAGAAATCTTCTCACAATTCTCCCACAACACTTAGTTAACCAAAATTTCCTTTCCAAAAACTTAGCTAAATCACCCTTCCTTCTAACCCTTTTTAAACCACAAATATTCCCAAATTGGTGAAAAACCAATTGATTTGGGAATTTCAACTCAATCCCCCTTACATAGTAAATATTTTAAAAAATCCTCCCTTAATAACATATTAGGTTTATATTAATCCCTTACAATTATTTTGAGCCCTTCAATTTTTCTTATTTTTGGGCTTTGTTGTTTGAGGAGATTATTATTTAGTTTTTTTATAACTTAAAATATTTAAAAATGGGGGTGTTTGTTTAAAATTAGAGGCGTTGGTTTTGGTTCTTTAACAAGAGAAAACAAACACCCATATGTATTAAGGTGGGTATCCAATGGTGCAACGGCCAGATGATTTTGCAACCGACCGAGGGTCATGAGTTCAACCCCGAATGGTTGTTTTAAAAACAAACTCCAAATATAAATGTGACAAAACAAACCCGCCACCATACTTAGTTGAGTGCGTTGGCTTTGGTGGAACAGTTGGTGTGGACATTTCGCTCATGTGAGGTGGTAGGATCGAATCCCCTCAATAAATTTTAACAAATGAACCAACAGCCATGGGGTAGAGTAGCTAAGTCACCACATGTCGCACCAGGAGGGTGCCACATGGCAAGCTCCCATTTGCCGATAACTCTGATGTGTATGCCGATGTGTTGCTAACGTGGATGCTGACTGGGACTACCAACGTGGCCGTTGACTGCGCACTGACAAGGAATGACATGGCCGATAACTGGATGAAGACGTGTGTATGGATGACACATGTCATTATGTGATTGGTCTGTACAGTACTGATGTCAGCATCTGTACGGTCAAAGTCAACCTTCCTTACACAATCTTTGACTGCTCATATCTCATGCAAACAGACTCCGTTTTTCATGAAACAAATGTCGGAAAGCTTGCGATGATCCCTTCACGATGATGTTGAATTTCATCACTTTTGACGACTTCAATTTTTGGCCCTTTTTTCTCTGACCTGGCTCCAAGGTTGACCAAATTTTGACTGAGCATATCTTGGGCTCCGTAGCTCTGTTTGACTCCATTTGAGTTGCGTTGGAGTCAAATTTTTTCCCTCTTTCTGATGATGTTGATTCTGGAGAGAATTGGGAAACTTCAATTTTTGGCGAAGATCCTCTGGATCAGTCTAACCCAACTCAAATGAGATATTATGGCTTCCTTATGCTCCAACATTCTCGCCAATACATTATCCTTATTTTGTTCTGGATTATAATCTCTAATGAGAAATATGGCTCCATGGGAAAATGCCCCTATCATAATGAATCTGACAATATATTGATGATGAGTATACAATACAGCTTGATGATCTGTGGAGGCATCATGGACATGTGACAACCATGATGTGGTTTGAAGTATATAAATGGACATTCATAAAAAAAGCAGAAAATAAATGAGTTGGGTTGGGAGTATCTTCCAAGTGAAGGAAATATTGATGGAGGTATTATGGGATGCCATCATAGATAAGGCACGTAGCCTAATGGACAAAGTTCCTCAAAGATGAATATGGTTCCATGGAATGCCATAGTGGCTACATGTACAAAAAGTGGAATGTAAAAGTCCTTAGAAACTTTCAAGAAAATGTTGTTGAAAAGGGGCGCCGGTGTTCACACTTGAAAAGGGGTTTATTTTATATTGCAAACAAATATGTTGCAAGGGCGACTAAACAACAATGAAGGTGGGTCAAATTGCTTTAAGGAATTCTATTGTGGCATAGAAATGAGGGGAAATATAGTGTAAATTGAATAGCACAGTGAGAAGAATGATGGGCATGGCCAAAAATAGAAGATGGAGATTCGCCAAAGCCTAAAGGCTGAAAGAAATCAATTATAGTCTCTTCCACCATTACATGAAAGACCCCATGAAATGGAATGCTAATATTGTAGGATATGCACATAATGGACTTGTTAAAAAGGCTTCAAAAAACTCTTAAGCATGTGGAAACCCATCCTTCATGATCGCGCCAAAGAAAGTGGAGTGAGCTTGCACCTGTAAAGGAAAGGTTTTAAAGATCAAGTGCAATGCAATTTGAGGAGGTCTCAATTGAGGAACTATTTGTTCTTGCAACAAAGGAAGAATCAATATTGTTGCATATGCCATGCCAAGGAATGTTGAATGCTCTATTACTGAGGGAGGTCCATTTGATGTTGCAAACAAAGCTAGGGCAAAGCACAAGCAAACAAATGAAGGAAAGTTAGAGCATTTATCCCATTGCCAGTCCTTTCTCTCATTGTCTCACTCAACCAGTGATGCACTATGGGTTAGCGATGTCTTGCATCGCCCATCGTAAGTCTGATCTCTCGTTTTCATGTTCAACACTCAATGTACAGGGGGTGAGCGATGATTTGCAATGCTCATCAGAAGTTTTTTTCTCCATTTCCCATGCAACACACGATGCACATGAGGTGATGGATGTTTGAATAAGGTGTGGTGGGCTTGATCAATTCTGATGGCAGAGTTTTTAAAATTAAATGTTGCCTGGATATATTTTTTAAGGCCCCAATAAAATACCTTTTAAATGGTATTAAGCATGATCTTTGTTGGGTGGGGTAAATATAATTGGTGATATTTTACTCAAAGGGGAAGATTTTAAAAGTTTTATTTTATTTTACCTTAAAGGTGAAATAAAGAAAATGAAGATGGACCAATGCAGAATAAATGGGTTTTTCACTTTTAAAATTAAATGGTGTAAAATAGGAGTGCATGGGGTGAATTATTTTAATTACACTAGTGAAATATTTTATTTTTCTAGATAAAGAGAAAATTTAAATGTTGGAGATGCAAATCGAGAGATAAAAGTGGCACGAGAGTTGGTTTATAAGGTGAATTTATTATTCATTTTATAAGTAATGATCTTATTGGTTGGAGATGAAATGTGACAACAAGAACAAATAAATCTTTTTATAGAGCTTTCACTAGAGGAGAAAAATGACTTTTTTTTGGAAGTTTGTTAGATGTTGTGGTTGTGTTGTTGATATGTGGTTGTCATTGATGTCAACACTATTAGCATTATTGTATTGAAGGTTGTATATGTCGAGGATATTGAGAAAATTGTTAAAGAAGAGTTGTAGGTTACTAGTGTAACAGTGAAGGTCATGAAGGTATTTTGTTTTGTACATTGAAGATCAGCTGTTGTGGACTAAAGGGTTTATTGTTGAGAGTATCTAGTTCATCTACCAGGAGTTTGAAAGGTCCACATGAAGAATTGATCGTGTTGTGTTCTAATAGTGTTTTTGTGGTCTTTGTCAGTGTTCCTGATTGAATTCTGTGTGATTCTAGTTGTTACAGATTCCTCTCTGTTAGTTCCTGGTGTTTTTGGATGTTTCTAGATCATTCTACATCATTGTTGTACATTCGCGTTGATCGATGTGCTCGTGGTCGAAGATTTTTCTTGTGCATGTTCAGGTTTTCATGTTCCTAGCCGACATGATGGTGGTAACGTGTTGTGGATCCTTGGAGATTGAAATTTGAATGTTTGGCACACTCGTCGATATTGTTTTGGATTGCATCATTGTATTGGCCAACAATGTTTGATCCACATTGAAAATTTATTTGTAAATGTGGACTGACATTGTAAATATGTTTTATTTTTTTGGCTAACTAAGTGGTTGATGTAATTCCATGATGCAAATATATATGAGTGATTGGTTGAGAAAAGTTAGTGTGTGCATAAGAGTGAATGTATGCTAGAGGAAGTACAGATGTATGAATAGTGTTCAAATCATTTGATTGCAAAGCAAAGTGAGAAGAAGTTTGAGTGAAGTGTGAAGAAGGTTTTTTGTACTTAACTAGAACTGTAATCAGGCTTGTGTAGAAGCTATTTTCTCAATTCATACTCTATGGATCTAATCCAAATTATTGTTGGGCAGTGAGCCCTCTTGTATTTGAGCAGTCAGCTCTAGGAAGTGTGCCTGAATGCTTGTGCATTCCTATTATTTTTTCTTGTACTTTTAACAAGTATAATATTGTGGACTAACATCCACCATGGTTTTTCCCCTAACAGGGTTTCCATGTAAAAAAAATTGGTGTTCTCTGTGTTTTTGATGTGTTGATTGCTTATGGTTTATTGTTCATTCATAATATCTGAGACTAAAGTTAAGTAAATATTGAAAAGTTTAATATTCTATGACAATTGATTCACCCCCTCTTAGTTTTTTGTCCTTGTTTTTCCAACAATTGGTATTATAGCATGTTCCTCTAAAGAATTTTAAAAGCTTGAGGTGATCCGAGATGGCATCATACAAGAAGGACAGTCCTAGATTCAATGGAAATAACTACTCACTATGGAAAGCTAGGATGGAGTGTCATTTGAGGTGCATTGGTGAACCTTTCTAGAATATTACTAAGAATACATATGTTATTCCTCAGAAATGGTCCTTCCACTACTGATGAGATTAAAAAGGCTAAGAATAATGCCAAGGCTATGGAAGCTTTGTTGAGTGCTCTAACAAATTTGGAAATGACAAATGTGATAGGTCTGAAGACAACTCATGAGATTTGGACGAAGCTGGAAACTTTTTATGTGTAATGTTTGAAAATTATCACTTACCATTTATAAACCTTAATCTCCAAACTAATTTAATAGGATAAAATTATTATAAAACTATGCGGGAAAAGAGGAATAATTTAATTTCTTTCATCAATACATTGAAATGGAATAATATACATCCAAGAATCAAAGTGTATCAACAAAAGGTTATGCCACTATAAGATATAGCCATATAGTCTTACACAAGATTTATCATATCAACAATGCATGTAAATATTGAAATGCAATTAAGGAAAGAGAACAATCATAAATGCACGCACAAAGAAACCATAACATAAATATTTTCATGAGTGGAAAACCCTCATAGGGATGAAAAACCACTCGTCAAAAGTGCCTCACTAGCTTATTGAAATGCCTCATCGACAGAGCCTAACTAGCTACAAAATCTCAATAGTTACAAGATGCCTCACAGGCAATGGTCATACTGTCTCATTGACAAGACCATTCATTACATAATTTTGGATATCATAATTGTCTCACATATCAAGGAGCATCGAAAGTTCTTTTACTAGTCACATAAGTCTAAACACAACATTTTCAAGTTTCACAGATGTAATATCCTTACATATGAAATTTAGGTAGTGCCAAACTATCATGAATGGCTCCCAAGTATTTGCAAATAGGACAAGTATACTGAAAGTCATAAGCCATTCACATTCTGATTATAACTTCATAGAGATTTCAATAATAAGTGAATAAAACTATAAACGAGTTAAGAAGGTCTACATTCATATGCAAATAAAACACAAAATCAACTAAGTGAGGGAGTTCCAAAGTTCTTACATACTTGATAAACCATGAGGCATGAGAGGAGTTCCACCATTCGACCTAATATTTAATAAGGTAAGGTATGTTTTATCATTTATTTATCTTTTTTATAAAATTCCCAATTCAATTCATGATATCTAATATGCATAGATTAATTGCAATCTAATTATATATATATATAAATCAAGTGTCTTAAAATATCTCCCATTTTCATATCCAATTCTTTAACTTTGTCCTCCTATAAGCATATCATATTTAGATTATTTTCTTCAATAGAAATTATTAAATATATTTAAATTAAATATAATTGACATTTAATTTTCCACTTTAATTTACTTTCTTTACTTTATTAACTTTTTATTAAGTGTCTATTCCTTTTGAAGTACACTTATAGTTACTTGCCAAGAAGGAATATAAAATTAGAAGTCACATATCAGGGTTCCCTAGAGTACCATCATTATCATGGTCAAAGAATGACAGTAGTTAGTACATATTCAATGGGCAGACATTGATTCCCTTTATAATTATCAAGTAAACAAAGCAATCTAAGACTATAATTTCTACTTTGAGGCCAAAATATTGATCATGTGCACAAAGTTTCCATAGGCATACCAGACCAATGATAGTGAAATGGTGTGTGAATGAAATTCTGATCTATAATATGAAATAACCAATATACATTGAAGAATCGACACCTATATAGTAAAATCAAGCTAAAAGAATAATCACAAACTTAGTTTCTCACCCCAAACCTCAGAAAAAATATTTTTACATGATACATTACATATTTTACACATCAAATATGATAGGTCTAAGCATAAAAAATGTGGTTAGTAGATGCAATTGTCGTTATAAAGAAAGCTGGTAGAATTGTGGTTACTCTGAAATATGAGCACAAAACATCCTATCTCCAGTGACAACTCACAAAAATATCAAATGAATGGCAAAGATGATTTTGTGTAGGGCAGATAGGTTGCATTAAGTCTTACCTGTTAGCCAATATTGAGTCAAGAATAGTTAGCAAAAAATATGAATGCCAGATAGGGTGACCATGGAGGCTTGCACTTACAGCTAATTTCATCAAGTAAAATACAATCTACTTGAATGTTGAGGGAATGTTTTTGAATCTTTTATTAAATTCTACACATGATGTCTAAACATCCTATTGTTTGCTTCATGTACCTACTTATGGTAAGTTGGATATCAAGGAGGAATAAAATAAAAAGATTCATTTAAACAAAAATAAAGTATATCATATATTGAAGTAGATTTGTTTCCAATTGCATAGTTATTTTGCCTAGAAAATCTAGTATTGAATAATTCTTACTTGATGGATTATTGAACATAAATATTTGTAAGGAAATTATAATCCTAATTGGCTAACTCCTATTAGCTTTAAGAGTAAAAGATATGGTAATCTCTGTTGATTTCATGACTTACAACATTAGATACGCCTTTTCATCCAATTATGGAAAGCAAAGGAATTATTAATAATATGTTGACAAAATTCAAGTTCATACACATTCTGAAAACACGAGGCACTAGCATCATTTGGAATTTGGAATTTGGACTTCACCGCCAGCTCTCAAGCATGTTAAGATATTGACAATATTTGATTTTCAAGTGTTGCAACAGTGATAGATTGTCAGTAGAATCAAGAAGGTTAATTAAATCTTTAAACTTCATATTATGTTCAAGTGTTGTAGCTGAGGTCAGTTGACAATGGAATTAGAGAGATTATTTAGCCTCTATAATTTTCTTTTGAAGGCCTCCCATTGGGAGGCACTGCCTGTGGAGGGCGCTGCCTCCACAGCGCAACCCTCTCCAATGGGGAGGGTGTGGCTGGAAATCCCTCCTTTTGGTAAATTGCTGGTGGCATATGGGGAAGGTAGTATATTGATCTTGGAAATACATTTTATTCCCTTCCATTTAGGGAAGATCCAAATTCGATCGTTACTTTTTAATAGGCTCAATCATGACCAAAAGATAGTGAAAAGCCACTAATGGAAGCGCAACTTCTTCAAATACTATAGCAGTTTTTTTCTTCAATAGTATTGTATTTTTAGATTGGCATATGCAAGTAGTTAGAAAGAAGGTTGAGAAAGAAAGATAGTGCATTCATCTCCTTTGAGAGAATGCCATGTATAAAACATATAGAATATTATCTTTCCTATTATAAATTTTACGTCTTTTCTATGCATCATTTTTTATGCTATTCATTTTTTTTTCAATCCTTGTTTCATGTTTATTTCAGAACACAATTCATTTGAATTATTGCAATAAGAGAGTTTTCCACCAAGTGTGTGTAGGGATTCCAACCCATAAACTAACAATTACAACAATAAAAAAAAATAGGGAAGAATGTGCAGATTTGCATAGCCATAAGGATAAAAGTCTTTAGAACATTTAAACACACAACATCCGAACACAATAGATTTACACAAACAGTTTCCAGAGAGAAAATCAACTTTTCAAAACACAATCAATTATGTTCACATTTCAAAGTTTAAATGCATGGGTAAGGATTCAAAAACCTGGATATTGTCTTCCGATTGAGTTTCCCTTCTTCTTTTCTTTCTAGTTCTTACCTTCTGGAATTCACTTTCTATGTAATTTTCCTTTTCTTCTTATTTCTTCTTCTAATCTTTTTACCATTATAATTTACTGTACTCTACAATGCCTCTAACCGACACCCCTTTCCCGTTATATTTCTTGCAAAGAAAAATGAAGATCAAGAAACCATATTTCCCTTTCGTCATTCTTTTTCCCTCTTTTTAAAGATTTCTCCCCTATTCTAAATACCTAATCTTGAAAAGAATAAAAAAAATAAAATTTATTTCTATGCACGTTATTTTCTTTTTATAAGTAATAAAGAATTTGTGTTTTAGTTACAACTCTGTAATTATCTGCAATGAATAGTGGGGAAATACCATATCTAAATTGCAAAAGAAATATTTACCCTTTATAAACAATAAATAAATATCATTTATTTGTAAATATTTATTCTAAATAATAATAGAGAAATATCATTCAATTGAGAATAAAATAATTATTCTAAATAACCAAACATTATCATTTATTTGTAAGAATAAAATCTATACTTAATTCTTTTTATTTCTTTGTATTTTTATTTCACCATCAATTAATTTAATTAAACATTGTAAAAATACAAATAATGAAAAATAGGGGTTGTGACATCCTTCCCCACTTAGGAAAATACATCATCCCAAATGTCTTGTTACCTTTACTAATTTGATTACTTCACAATTTTTCTAGCTTTCAAAGGTGTAATAATCTTTGAGCATAATCATTAGTCATCCATAAAATTTAAACATACACAAAAGAGTTATTCACAAAATTTCACTAGGATAAACGCACGTTTGACAAAATAAATGCAACCAAGTTTTATGTGAGTGTGTGTATTCCATTGTTACTGTCTAGTTTCACAAAGCTAGGTTACCTCTACTCAACAATGTTCTCTTGTGATGGTAATGATCTTTCTATGACACTCATGAAAAAAACATTGCACTTTAGTTCACGTTAGTACCCATTCAAATTCATAAATTCTTCAAAAAAATTCTTCTCATCTTCATAAGATTTAATCATCTCAATGCTTAGGTAAAAGAATCAATTTTGAATATTTTCTTAACTTCAAAATCATATTCATGCGCCTGTATACCTGTTCTTACCATGCCCTTGTGGTTTGATAGGTCGGTCAAGTTGCTCGTGATTCCTCTTTGATATTCCTATCTTTTCTTATACACACTTGTGTTATTCCTTTCTCATTCAAATGTCAGTATCTCATGGAAGGATCAAACATTGCAAATAAAAAGACTACTACTTGGATATATGAATAGTTTTAAACTAGGTCACAACTTGATCATAAGTATGTATAAATGCACATAAAATTTGTTCACACACCTTCTTTTATGAATGATAGTCTTGTTTGTCTATATATCATCTATGCACGTTCTCAATTCACCAAGGTATATTGTCCTTACAAAATGATTCTCATATAGATACTCATTGATGATCCAAGATCATTAATATACATGAATCAAAAGCAACAATAATTGAACCAATACATATAATCTGCATACATGTTATATCTCCACATATGCAAGTGCATCATTCCTATGTTAGTATGTTTACGAATCACAACACTCTTACCAATGCTAGTGCATCATACAAGCAATAATCAAGTAATGATATGTCATACATAATCTTTCAAGTCTCTGACTATCACTCCACTCATGGTTAGTCAAAGTCGAAAACATAAAAAATTTCATACCTCTTTACTTTGTTTTACCTTAATGCTGAAAACAACCCACCTGAAAAGAATATTGTTTACTTCAAACACCCATCTATTCATAATAACAAAAATTCCTATGGCTAGCATTCATAAACTTGCACATCTTGTTAGAACATCATGGATTCATCAAATTCAATCTAATAAAAGTATGCTAGGATATTTACCGATAAAAGAAGATAGTTATGTTCATTTCATCAACATACCTACTCATATGAGATATCAAAAAAAAATTCTTCATGATGAGAAAAAAGCATCCCATACTACTTGTTATCATCATTAGCAAATTAAAATACCAACAAAAGAAAAGTCTCACAATCTGAAAAATTTCAAACAATTACAAAAGATAAGAGGATCACTCACCAAAAGGTTCAAGTTGATTACCATAGCAACCCAAAACACCCAATGTCAGGGAGATCATCCATAGCTCAATACTTTTTACAAATGCAACAAGAGTGCATCCATGAGAAGTGCATTAATTGACTAAACAATTCATACAATGATCTATGCAATGATACATATCCAGTTTCTGAATTACATAAAGATAGTAAAACATTTAATCAAACTTTAGCTGCCATAACCTAGTGGTCTTCTGCAAGCTGAAGGTCAAGAGAATGGTTAAGGTACTTTTTCCACCCAACCATGAAACATGACATTTCCCTGGGATTCTTCCTAACTCGAAGAACACCCAACCCTACATGAGGTGACTAGAAACCAATAATAATAGGGCAGGAGAGAAACTCTTGATGCATGCCCGATGCCTTATATGCACTCATATACTAGAATGAGCATATTTCTTGCATGCAGGATGTGGTAGAGAAACATATAACATATAAAAATTCTAGGCTTTCATTATCCATCTATTTTAATGGTACAACTCACTTTGGCCAAAGCATATATATATATATATAATTTTGGTTGATCTTGGAAAAGAAGATCACCTTCTTTGTTAATCCACATTCGACATCCTATCCCAAAAGGTAAGCTTCAAATTTATCACACAAAACACTTTCAACAAGAAAAATTGAATTGCATAGAATAGGAACCAAATGATATAATAGTGCATAACATGCTCACGTTCACATAGAATCAATAACAAACAAGAATACATAACCTCTGGTTCCTAACTCGCATAGGGTATGAATACATAATTTACTTATAGTGCCTCACTCACATAAATATGGAACATGTCTTGTACACAATGTGCATTATTCATCCAAGTTTTCATACAATGACTATGGTAAGAGCATTTCTCGCACAAGGTGCAATATGCATAAATTACAGTAGTATATTTATAGTGATCATTACTCGATCCAATAAACACAATGAGTGTCAAAAGTATATTTCACACACAAATTAAGAAAATTAATCATTACTCAAGTACTTATCCACACAAAGGAATCAACAACTCATTCTAGTGCATCACTCGCACAAGAAGAACAATAACATGAAATATGCATCACTCACATTAGTATAGTGAACATTTCTCATTCATGTATAAATAGTGAATAATTAAAGAAAAAAAATTCTATGATATGCATACAATCATTCATACAGTTGTGTCATTCACATAGGGCATGAGAGGTGCATTATTGTACAAGTACTTTCATGAAGAACAATCAAGCATATAAGATTCATCACCTAAATTGCTTCTGCCTTGTCAAATAGACAGATCAAGATATTTATCTAATCAAATTCTATCATGAATTACCAATGAAGATTCTCAAGACATTAGAACCTTGCATTTTAAAAAAATCTCATGGATTCAATCAGATCCAATTCCTAAAGGAATAATATGTTGCTCAACAATCAACTTTCCTCCCCTAGTATCAATTCTGAAAACATTCTTGCCTTAAGCATCCCTCATAGGTATCTTACCTTCATGAAGGTTCAACCAATATTTATTTATTATTTTCCATGTCATTTACTTCACAAGTAATTTTCTTTCTTCCTCTCATCAGAAATTTCTTCTTTTCTCCTTCCCTTGTATCTTATCAACTCATTCATCCTTTATGCCATCAGAGAGATCTCTCTTCACAATATAATTCTCTTATTAATCCATTTTTATTGTCATGTCATCATTCATTGGTTGTCACCATTTACTATCCAACTTGACTCACTTCAAATAACACTATAAATTACCCTCTTGGCTTATTTCAAATAGTCATCATCACTCTCACTAGCAATTCTTATGAAAACGTGACTAAGGCGAAGAGGTCTCACACCTCTAGATTTCTGAATGATCAAATTAAATCTAAACTTCTAATCAGTTCCAACTAACCATCAAACAATCTCCCATACTAGGGTTCACTATACAATACAACAGGTTTGTATACTTCAATGAAAACTAAGCACAAAAGACACAAGGCCCGAGTGTTGAACCTGAGTGCTTTGATACCAAAATGTAATGTTTGGAAAAATCTCACTTACCATTTATAAACCTTAATCTCCAAACTAATTTAATAGGATAAAATTATTATAAAATTGTGCGGGAAAAGAGGAATATTTTAATTTCTTTCATCAATACATTTAAATGGAATAATATACATCCAAGAATCAAAGTGTATCAACATAAGGTTATTCCATTATAAGATATAGCCATATAGGCTTACACAAGATTTATCATATCAACAATGCATGTAAATACTAAAATGCAATTAAGGAAAGAGCACAACCATAAATGCACCCACAAAAAACCATAACACAAAGATTCTCATGAGTGGAAAACCCTCATAGGGATGAAAAACCACTCATCAAAAGTTCCTCACTGGCTTATTGAAATGCTTCATCGTCAGAGCTTTACTAGCTACAAAATCTCAATAGTTACAAGATGCCTCACAGGAAATGGTCATACTGTCTCATTGACAAGACCATTCATTACATAATTTTGGATATCATAAGTGTCTCACATATCAAGGAGCATTGGAAGTTATTTTACTAGTCACATAAGTCTACACACAACATTTTCAAGTTTCACCAATGTAATATCCTTACATACAAAATTTAGGTAGTGGCACACTGTCATGAATGGCTCCTGAGTATTTGCAAATAGGACAAGTATATTGAAAGTCATAAGCCATTCACATTCTAATTAAAACTTCATAGAGAGTTCAACAATAAGTGAATAAAACTATAAAAGAGTTAAGGTTTGAATTCATATGCAAATAAAACACAAAATCAACTAGAAGTGAGGGAGTTCCAAAGTTCTCCTTACATACTTGATAAACCATGAGGCATGAGAGGAGTTCCACCATTAAACCTAATATTTAATAAGGTAAGGTACGGTTTATCATTTATTTATCTTTTTTATAAAATTCCCAATTTAGTTCATGATATCTAATATGCATACATTAATTGCAATCTAATTCTATTAATATATATATATATATCAAGTGTCTTAAAATATCTCCCATTTTCATATCCAATTCTTTAAATTTTTCCTCCTATAAGCATACCATATTTAGAATATTTTCTTCAATAGAAATTATTAAATATAGTTAAATTAATATAATTGACATTTAATTTTCCACTTTAATTTACTTTCTTTACTTTATTAACTATTTATTAAATGTCTATTCCTTCTGAAGTACACTTATAGCTACTTTCCAAGAAGGAATATAAAATTAGAAGTCACATATCAAGGTTCCCTAGAGTACCATCATTATCATGGTCAAAGAATGACAGTAGTCAATACATATTCAATGGGAAAACATTGATTCCCTTTATAATTCTCAAGTAAACAAAGAAATCTAAGACTATACTTTCTACTTTGAGGCCAAAATATTGATCATGTGCACAAAGTTTCCATAGGCATACCAGACCAATGATAGTGAAATGGTGTGTGAATGAAATTCTAATCTATAATATGAAATAACCAATATACATTGAAGAATCAACACCTATATAGTAAAATCAAGTTGAAAGAATAATCACAAACTTAGTTTCTCACCCCAAAACTCAGAAAAACTATTTTTACATGATACATTATAGATTTTACACATCAAATATGATAGGTTTAATCATAAAAATGTGGTCAGTAGATGCAGTTGTCGTTATAAAGAAAGCTGGTAGAATTGTGGTTACTCTGAAATATAAGCACAAAATAGCCTATCTCCAGTGACAACTCACAAAAATATCAAATGAATGACAAAAATGATTTCATGCGGGGCAGATAGGTTGCATTAAGTCTTACCTGTTAGCCAATATTGAGTCAGGAATAGTTAGCAAAAAATATGAATGGCGGATAGGGTGACCATGGAGGCCTACACTTATAACTAATTTCATCAAGTAAAATACAATCTACTTGAATGTTGAGAGAATGTTTTTGACTCTTGTATTAAATTCTACACATGATATCTAATCATCCTATTGTTTGCTTCATGCACCTACTTATGGTAAGTTGGATATCAAGGAGGAATAAAATAAAAAGAGCCATTTGAACAAAAATAAAGCATATCATATATTTAAGTAAATTTGTTTCCAATTGCATAGTTATTTTTCCTAGAAAATCTGGTATTGAATAATTCTTACTTGATGGATTATTGAACATAATTATTTGTAAGGAAATTATAATCCTAATTGGCTAACTCCTATTAGCTTTAAGAGTAAAAGATATGGTAATCTCTGTTGTTAATTTCATGACTTACAACATTAGATATGCCTTTTCATCCAATTATGGAAAGTAAAGGAATTAGTAATAATATGTTGACAAAAGTCAAATTCATACACACTCTGAAAACACAAGGAACTAGCATCATTTGGAGTTTGGAATTTTGACTTCACCACTAGCTCTCAAGCATGTTAAGATATTGACAACATTCAATTTTCAAGTGCTGCAAAAGTGATAGATTGTCAGTAGAATCAAAGAGGTTAATTAAATCTTTAAACTTCCTATTATGTTCAAGTGTTGCAGCTGAGGCTGGTTGACAATGGAATTAGAGAGATTATTTAGCCTCTATAATTTTCTATTGAAGGCCTCCCATTGGGAGGCACTGCCTGTGGAGGGCGCTACCTCCAAAGCACAACCCTCTCCAATGGGGAGGGTGTGGCTGGAAAGCCTCGCTTTTGGTAAATTGCTAGTGGTATATGGGGAAGGTAGTATATTGATCTTGGCAGTACATTTTATTCCCTTCCATTTAGGGAAAATCCAAATCCAATCATTACTTTTTAATACGCTCAATCATGACAAAAAGATAGTGAAAAGCCACTAATGGAAGCACAACTTCTTCAAATACTATAGCGGTTCTTTTCTTCAGCAGTATTGTATATTTAGATTGGCATATGCAGGTAGTTAGAAAGAAGGTTGAGGAAGAAATATAGTGCATTCATCTCCTTTGAGAGAATGCCATGTATAAAACATATATAATATTATCTTTCCTATTATAAATTTTACATCTTTTCTATGCGTCATTTCTAATGCTATTCATTTTTTTTCAATCCTTGGTTCATGTTTATTTTGACACACAATACATCTGAATTATGGCAATAAGAGAGGTTTCCACCAGGTGTGTGTAGGGATTGCAACCCAGAAACTAACAATTATGGAAATAAAATAAAATAAATAGCGAAGAATGTGCAGATTCGCACAACCATAAGGATAAAAATCTATAGAACATTTAAACACACAACACCCAAACACAATAGATTTACACAAATAGTTTCCAGAGAGAAAATCAACTTTTGAAAACACAATCAATTATGTTCACATTTCAAAGTTTAAATGCATGGGTAAGGATTCAAAAACCTAGATATTGTCTTCCGATTGAGTTTCCCTTCTTCTTTTCTTTCTAGTTCTTACCTTTTGGAATTCACTTTCTGTATAATTTTCCTTTTCTTCTTATTTCTTCTTCTAATCTTTTCACCATTATAATTTACTGTACTTTGCAATGCCTCTAACCGACACCCCTTTCCTATTATATTTCTTGCAAAGAAAAATGAAGATCAAGAAACCATATTGCCCTTTTGTTATTCTTTTTCCCTCTTTTTAAAGATTTCTCCCCTATTCTGAATACCTAATCTTGAAAAGAATAAAAAAAATAAAATTTATTTCTATGCACGTTATTTTCTTTTTATAAGTACTAAAAAATTTGCGTTTTAGTTACAACTCTGTAATTATCCACAATGAATAGTGGGGAAACACCATATCTAAATTGCAAAAGAAATATTTATCCTTTATAAACAATAAATAAATATCATTTATTTGTAAATTAAATATTTATTCTAAATAATAATAGAGAAATATCATTCAATTGAGAATAAAATAATTATCCTAAGTAACCAAACATTATCATTTATTTGTAAGAATAAAATATATACTTAATTATTTTTATTTCTTTGTATTTTTATTTCACCATCAATTAATTTAATTAAACATTGTAAAAATACGAACAATGTAAAATAGGGGTTGTGACAGTATGAAGGAGATGTACATGTGAAGATGGCTAAGCTACAAAGTTTGAAAGGAAAGTATGAAAATTTGAAGATGGGTGAAGATGAAAATATTTCTTCTGTTATGCAGAGGGGTGATCCCACAATAATGGGTTACAGTTTTTGGCCAAACTTGACATTAAAATCAAGAATTTTCACCAGATATTCACTTTCTTACACCTATAGCAGCTAAACCATTAAGAATTTGAAGATGAATCAAACTAGTTATTTGTTAGATCTTTTGTGTATATTCTAATTATATATTTTTTTTTAAATTAAAAAATAAATTTTGAATCATTTTACGTAATTTTTAATAACTCATTTTTTCTACTAATTAGCATTTTTAAAAAGTGATGTTTACTTTGGACCGCATAACTTTTTTTATAGACATGATACAATTCTAATTTTTAAAATACAAAATTTTCACACCAATATCTAGTGTATGGATATTTTTTCATATTTTTTTGTTACTTTTTTTTTAATTAATTTTCCAAGTCAGAGTAATTATAATTTGGACAGAGGTGTACTTCGGCCCGCATAACTTTTTTGTATTCATTTGAATTAATTTATTCTTTTTTTTGTTGGAATAAGGACACCAATACCTAGTGCACATGTATTTTTTATAATTTTTTTATTCTATTTTTCTATTTTTTCATGTGTGAAACAAAGAACTTGATGTTCATTGAAAATCCTACATTCACAAGAAATAAAAAATAAATTTAATAATCAAGTTTAAAATATTTAAAATTATACTTTTTGGGAAGCTTATAATAAGGGATACATGCTTACAAAACATAAATTTTAAATGAATTCATTTGATTACCCAAAAGGTAAATCAAAAGTGGTTTTTTATCAACATTTGATAGGTGTAGAGGAGACTCGATTATAGGTATTGTTTAAATCTAACAAGGTTCTATCCAAGGGGGTTTGATCAATCCCTCTTTAATTAAAATAATTTAAATGGAACCTTTAAAGTCTTAAATCATTGTATTTTCTAAAAATATGTGATTTCAGGAAAAAATCAGGATGTCCCAAAAAGTGTAACCCATTATTGTGGCAACACCCAGAGAGTAAATGAACTAGTGATGGGTATTAGATGTGTCGGTGGTACCTTGGAAGAGGAAGAAATTGTAGCTAAAGTGCTTCGATCATTGCCTCCTAATGCAGACCTAGGAGACTCAACTCAAACAATCTGATAACCTGCCTCTAAAGGCATATAACAAGATTAAGATATCCTATTTTAACAAACCAAACAACCCACAAATCTTTACAATCATCAGAAGGTAGGTTTCACACCTTCACCCCTTGAAATCTAGTAGCACAGAGAACTCGGTTTTCTTCCAATAACTCAAATGGTTTCCAAAACACTTGACAAAAACTTGATGGATTCAGACACCCATTTCAAGGTTACAATACATATGTAAGACTCAACAACAACTCCTTTGGACAAACATGAAGATCCAACACCCTTGTCATGGAAAGACCTAGTGAATTAGGCCTCTTTTACAAAGGAAGTACCCTTCAAACTTCTCCAATCACTCTCAAACCTTGAAGAAACAATTTATATGTCCTCAAACCACCAAAACCACAAAAATATCCCACTTGTACAAACCATAACATAGAAAATAAAAAAACCCCTATTTTATGTGCAAATCTTGAGGGTTTATTGAATCTAATATGTCCACAACCTTCCATACCTTAAAACCAACTCAAACACTATTTTTTAACCTCCCTCATGCTTAAAAGTTCAAAAAAAATAGGACTCTCATATAGATTTTAAGAAACCCTAGCCTAAAGCCTCTTATTCTCATACTTTCCTTCACAAAATCACTCAATAACAACAAACATATCTTCTTCATTCCTTTTCCTACACTTTACCCAAACACCCTACATACAAAACAATCTCCATAAGGCCCCTTACACAAGTCACAGTGGTCATAGAAAGTGTAAGGGCCCTTTATTTCATTTTATACTTACAAAACCCTCAAAAATAGGGTATGCAGACTGTGTACATGAAAACAAGTTAGGAAAGCTTCAAATCTTGTGTTAGGCCTTCAAAAAAAGTAAATTTAATTGCCAACACCCTACACTAATGGAAAAACAATCCTACTTATTATAAACCAACTTGTATGGCCTGTATAAGCCAACAAATAGGAGAAAAACATAGAAAATCTGGAAAGAAACTCAAAATTTTATTGAATAGTCCACCACTTTTGTACCAAAAACCCTCCAAATGATTTCTCCATGCCTTTTAAAGGCCTTACAAACATCAACCACTGAGAAACCACCTTTTCCAACTGACTTTTGAATCCCCTATGACCGTTGGGAACATAAAACACAATATTTACAACTTTTGTTAACATATATTTCATACATTGAAGTGCTTGCACTTTGTTTTAACCTTAGATGCATTGGAAACCCCTAGGACTTCTCTAAAACCACAAAAATGGCTTAAAATAGCCTTATTACAACATTGGGACCTCAACCTTTCTTGTTCATACACAAATTTGAAATTTTTCCTTCATAGGCTACAAAGCAACATTTGGGACACGATTGGATCTCTATACATTTGACTCTTAAACTTAAAGACTCATCCTAATTCATGATTATTGATCTTATTAGACCTTATTAAAGAAAAAAGACTCCAAGACACTAACACCATAATCACTCAAATGATCAACATTGATATTGTGGTGTAGGTGCTCCTGCACCATACACCCCCCCTAGAAAATACTCATGCCTCATGAGTTGTGCTTGAAACCACTATCTCCAAGCTTCATGAAGGCTCCATTGGTTCACAAATCCATTCCATTGATTCAAGTAATCTGGACTAATAATCTGCCCTACACATTTATCACTATTGAATGTGTTTACATATGTATTCTTCTTATCCTCTGTTCTCAGACCTGCTAACTATCTTACATTCTTTCCTTGCCCAACATTTGAGTTTGCACCATGTCTTACACCTAAAAGCAAACACACATTAGTATCCCTTTGATCTGTATTCTCCTTAGGTTTACTTACATGGTTATTGTTGTGTTGAGTCCTCTGCATAGTCTACTCTTTTGTCACTGTGATCAGACACATTGTGTTAGCATCACCTACCATCATCTCTTCATGACTACAATGCATGGTACTAACTGTACTTTTAGAGCCTTGTACATGTGTATCTTTGAGAAGTTTATTTGACACTAAAGGGAATATAACTATTCCTACTAATATGTTCTTACTCCAATTCATTCCCAATGCTCTTTTCATCATTGTACCAACCTGGTTCATAGAATTCCTATCATTTTGTCTTCCAATATGGACTTCATCCTTGTTAGACCTCTGACTCTTCTTCTCAATAGGTATAACTCCCTTAGTTTCCATTGTTTCAACACCATTTGTAGGTGTCTTTGTTGTTGCTCCAACATTAGAACTGTGCTCCAAAATAGGAAACAAATTATCCTTACCACCCTCAAGCTTTATAGGTTCTTTTCTTCCAAAGATTACCACCTTAGCTTTTCCTTTTTCTGGTGCAGGAGCACCTAGGAAACACTAGGCATGTAGGAAGTCTAGAAGGAAGTTTTGGTTTGATGTGTTATTTTGAAAGGTCATGTTGACCATCTAGATTGAATTAGAGGTTTAAGAATATGTCTTACTCGGTAGTGATCAGTGGGTTAAGGAGTGGAAGGGATGGATGAGTTTAGAAACTCACCTTGCTTAGCTTTCTAAAGATTGGCAAAAGTTGGAAAACACAGTGCATTTTACAACTCTTGCCATTAGGTCACTAATATGTTTGACCAAGGAAGATAACTGATTGAGGAACCTTATTTAAGGTGTGCCTCGACCTGAGAGCAAGGTTGGAAGTTTTGGTATTGTGGAAACATTTTGTGGATTGAAAGGAAAACAATGTTTTGTGTGTTATTTCTGATTTTTGTTCCAAAGTAGAGCTTTAATGGATTGAATTTGCTGATGTGTCTTGTGTAAGATGTAGTGTAGCAATCTCCCAAGCATTTTGTGTCATTATTTGTGTTGTTTAGTCAATTTCATTCGTTGTTTGTAAATAGTTAGCTTGCACCCTGTTGCTGGTTTGAACCAGACAATTTGAAAAGAATGGAGTGCTAGACCACTTTCCCATTGTACAAATTGTATAGCCCTTTGGGAATAGTGACTAGATTCCATGTATGTACATATGGTAGGCTGTAGGGTTTGGGAAAAGATAGGAGCTGTTGGAAATATCTTGCCCTAGGCGAGCCAGAATGGTGCCCGGCTAGGAAAGCAAGAAGTGTAGAGCACATAATTTTGCAGGGGTGACAAGTTTTTGAAAATTTCTTTTTGGAGGTGGTAGGCAAGTGTCTTACCTAGTTGTAACATGAAGAAGAAGGATCCATCAGTTCAATTGATGTGAGAACAAGTAGACAGTTTGAAAGCGGCCAGACAGTGGTTTAAAAACCCTAGGAAATGTCCATTTTCAAGTTCAAGCATTGTATAGACATTTAAGGCTTAAGACCTCAAAAATCCTTGAGAGGTGTTCATTTGATCCAAGAATCTCAAAGAAAGAGTGAGGTGTTCTTTAGAAAGAATTTAGATTAAACCTATTTTCTCGGAGAAAGAGGCCTAATTGGGGCTCTAAGGCTAGTAGTCTTTTTCAACCCTAAATGAGGGTTTGGTGAAAGCAATAGAAGGGTGGAGTTTGGTGAACCTTGAGGAACCCTAGGAGGATGATTTGAAGTTATTAAAGACTTCTCTATACCCCTGCAAGATCTAATTGAGATTTGAGGTAGTGTTAGTCTTTAGGGAAAATTAAAGGCTAAGGAAGAGTTAGAGTTATGGCACCAATTTTAACTTGGTTGGTTGAATAGTGTTGATAGTGGGGTTGGCCAGGAGAATTAGGGGTACCTAAACAAGAGAAGGGACCTATAGGTTCTGATGGTGAAGCAAAACACCATGGAAGTATTCTAACAAGACTTAGAGCATTAGATTGTGAAGGTTTCATCCAACCCCTCCCTATCAGATTGGTATCAGAGCAAGAAAAAGATTTGGGATAGAATAATATATGTCAGAGGTTGAATCTATTGATTCAACCATCATGGTGACAAATGTAGAGTTGGCCAAGATGGTAGAAGGACAGGAGGAAGACAATAGGCTATTGAGGGATATAATAGCCCAACTTGAGCAAGCATTGAGTAATGTACAGTTGGAAGGAAGGGAACCAAAGAAAGAAGAGGTTGCAGAGGAAGAAAAGATCCCTGAACCTGACCCTGTTTTGCAAGAAAAGCCTTTCCTGAAGGCATTGAAGGCTTTGAGTGGAAAAGCACTTGAAGGCATACCACTGTTTAGTGGAAAAATGGAAGCTGATTTAGTTGTGGATTGGATAGAGGGAATGGAAAACCATTTTGAGTGTGATGGGGTCACATAAGCATAGAAGGTAAAGGTGGCCAAATCAAGGTTAAGAGGTTCTGCCTTGACATGGTGGAAGTTCATTCAGACCAAGAGGGAAAAGGAAGGAAAGAATCCTATCTCTACTTGGAAAGGTATGGTTGCAAAAGTGAGAGAAGCATACATGCCAGATGATTATGAAATTCAGTTGCACAAGAAAAGACAGAGTTTGAGGCAAAGAGACCAAGATGTGAACTCTTATACTGAGGAGTTCCAAAAACTTTGTATGAGGTCTAATGTTTCAGAAGATGAAAGTCTCAAGGTGGCAAGGTATCTTAACGGCTTGAAGTGGAACATCCAAGAGGAGATGACTCTTCTAAGTCCTAAAATAGTACACCAATGTTACCAATTAGCTATTAAGATTGAGGAAAGAAGCAAGAGGAAACAAGAACAGGCTTCTAAGTGCAGAGGAAAATTCAGAGATCAAAGAGGACATAGAGGTGGATACCAAGGTAGAGGGACTGAACAAAGAAACCAAGGAGAATCTAAACTCACTGAGCATAGAAGTGAGACACCTTCTAGAGGAGGGTATAACAGAGGTAGAGGACCTCAAGGAGGTTCAAATAGAGGAAGAGGAGCAGGCAGGAGAAATTCTTACTTTGCTAATATGAAGTGTTACCACCGTGGACAAGTAGGACATCTAGCTTATAGGTGCCCGAAGAAAGCATCTTCATCAAATACTGAGAAGAGAGTGGCATATGCTCAAGAAGACACCATGAGTGTCAAATCACCAAAGGTTAGTCACATTGAATCAGAAGTGGGGGAGAATCTGATGTTTAGTAGAGTTTTGATCAGACAACTGGTCAAGGAAGAGCCAAGGCAAAGAAGAGCCTTATTTAGAGTGAGATGCAAAATACTTGGGAAAGTATGCAAGGTGATAGTGGACTCAGGGTCTACTGACACCATAATCTCAGAGGAGGCAGTGATGAAATTGAAGTTGGAAAAGGTACCCCACACTAATCCCTACAAGGTGACATGGTTGAACAAAGGACACAGTGTTCTTGTCAATGAGCAAACAACGGTGGAGTTCTCCATTGGAGGATACAAGGACAAGTTAATTTGTGATGTTTTACCCATGGATGCATGCCATCTTCTATTGGGAAAACCATGGCAGTATGGTAGAGGTGCCATCTATGATGGAAAGGAAAATACTATCTCATTCAAGAAGGATGGAAAAACATTTAAGTTGCAGTCACTGTCAGATGAAGAAGAAGGACAGTTAAAGACCCCTAGTGTCTTATTAAGCAGTGGCAAGGAGTTCCTTAACACTCTACATCAAGGAGGTGAAGGATATGTGGTAATGATGCAGACTAAGGAGAAAGATCAGACTGAGAAAATAGTCATGCCAGAAACAGTCTAGAAGTTACTTGTGAAGTATAAGGACATAGTCAGTGATGGTACACCTACAACTTTACCTCCAAAGAGAGCCATTAGCCATCAGATTGACTTCATACCAGGGGCTTCATTGCCAAACAAAGCAGCTTACAAGCTTACACCAGATCAGAATCTAGAGGTAGCTAGACAAGTGCAGGAGTTGTTAGATCAAGGTTTTATTAGGAAGAGCATCAGCCCATGTGCAGTACCAGTGGTCTTAGCAACCAAGAAAGGTGCTAAGTGGAGGTTATGCACTGACTCAAGAGTAATAAATAGAATCACAATCAGGTATAGGTTCCCTATTCCTAGAATTGAGGACTTGATGGATTGTCTTGGAGGAGCTCAGTACTTTACCAAGTTGGATCTCAAGAGCGGATACCATCAAATTAGAATCAAGGATGGAGATGAGTGGAAAATAGCCTTTAAGACAAATGATGGATTGTATGAGTGGAGAGTTACGCCATTTGGCCTCTCTAATGCCCCTAGCACATTCATGAGGCTCATGAATGAAGTGCTCAAAGACTTTATAGGGATATTTGTGGTGGTATATCTTGATGATATACTCATCTTTAGCAAGATACCAGAAGAACATATAAAGCATGTGGAGATGGTACTTAAAAGGTTGCAAGAGGAAAAGTTAGCCATCAACCTAGAGAAATGTGAGTTCTTAAAATAGGAGCTTGTGTATTTGGGGTTTGTAGTATCCCAAGGATCATTGAAGATGGATCCAAGAAAGGTGGAAGCCATCCTAAACTGGCCTACACCAACCACAGGGACAGAGGTAAGAAGTTTTCATGGATTAGCCCAATTTTATAGAAAATTCATAAGGAACTTTAGTGGCATATGTGCACCAGTCCTAGACACAATCAAAGGTGGTTTGAAAACTAAGTTTAAGTGGACTCAAGAAGCTAAGAAACGTTTTGAGAAACTGAAACAAGAAGTGGCAACTCAACCTATACTTTTGTTACCTAGTTTTGACAAGTTGTTTACTGTGGAATGTGATGCTAGTGGAGTTGCAGTAGGAGGAGTGCTAAGCCAAGAAGGCAGGCCTATAACATTCTTTAGTGAAAAGCTCAATGAAGCTAAGACAAAGTATTCTACCTATGACCTAGAACTGTATGCTTTAGTTCAGTCACTTAGGAAGTGGAGGCATTATCTTCTGTCCCACCATCAAGCACAAGAAGGGACAATTGAACAAGGTGGCAGATGCACTAAGCAGGAGATTGCTGACAGTGCAGGAGATACAGTTAAAGAGCATTGGGATAGAGAGTTTCAAGGATCTCTATGGTGAAGATGAAGACTTCTCGGAGGCCTACAAGGTATGTTCTGACTTTGAGAATCATTTTCATAGCCAATACTCAGAGTATACATTGCAAAGTGGATTTTTATTCAAGGGAAATCAGTTATGTGTTCCAAGAGGATCAATGAGAGAGAACCTTATCCAAGAGAAGCACAATGGTAGTCTTAGTGGTCATTTTGGCATCAACAAGACAATGGAACTAGTGCAAAGGTTCTACTATTGGCCCAAGTTGCCAAGGGATGTCAGAAGGTATGTGGAGCAGTGTGTAGTTTGTATGAAAGCCAAAGGGGGAGCTAGTAATGTAGGTTTGTATCAACCTCTACCCATTCCCAATAAACCATGGGAGTGTGTTAGCATGGATTTTGTTGTAGGACTCCCTAAGACTAAGACAAGGTTTGATAGTGTCTATGTGGTGGTAGATAGATTCAGCAAGATGAGTCACTTTATCCCTTGCAAAACCACTCATGATGCTAGTTACATTGCTCATCTTTTCTTCAAGGAAATTGTAAGGGTCCATGGATTTCCAATGAGCATTGTATCGGACAAGGATGTGAAGTTCATGAGTCATTTTTGGAAGACTCTATGGAGAAGATTAGGTACCAACCTGTCTTTTGGATCAGCTTACCATCCTCAGACTGATGGAAAAACTGAGGTGGTTAATAGAGTGTTAGGTAACCTTCTCAGATGCCTAACCAAGGAGTATGGACATACATGAGACATGGTTATCTCACAGGCTGAGTATGCATACAATGACAGTGTGAACCGGACCACAGGGAAGAGTCCTTTTGAAATGGTGTATGGGATGCACCCAAGAGGAATATGTGAGCTCAGATCTCTAGGAGCTATGGAGCATAGGAGTGGACATGCAGAGGACTTCACTCAGACCATGAAAGAGATTCAGGAGCAGGTAAAGAAGACAGTCACCAAGGCTACACAAAAGTTGAAGGATAAGTTAGATTTGACAAGAAAAGATTTGCAATTTGCAGTAGGAGACTATGTCATGGTCCACCTCAACAAATCCAGGTTACAGAAGGGTACATCAACCAAATTACATATGAAAAGAGTGGGACCATTCAAGGTGTTAGCCAAGTATGGGAAAAATGCATACAAGGTGGAGTTACCTGCAGATTTAGGGATTTCCCCAGTGTTCAATGTAGCTGATCTGATCAGATATAAGTGATCAGTCAATGACTTAGATCATAACAATAAGGATATCTTCAAGGATGTAAGCAACATAACCTTACCTACTCTAGACAAGCTACAAGCAGAGAGGATCTTAGAGTCAAGAGTGAAGAAATCTACAAGGCATAAGGTGTACATGGAGCATCTTATCAAATGGAAGAACAAACATGAATCTGAGGCTACTTGGGTAGAGGAAGCTCAGTTTAAGAGGCAGGGCATTGATGTGTCACTGATATCTCCTCACATTCCTTAGTATTTGTGCAGAGAGGGGGAGAATGGTGTAGGAGCACCTAGGAAACACTAGGCATGTAGGAAGTCTAGAAGGAAGTTTTGGTTTGATGTGTTATTTTGAAAGGTCATGTTGACCATCTAGATTGAATTAGAGGTTTAAGAATATGTCTTACTTTGTAGTGATCAGTGGGTTAAGGAGTGGAAGGGATGGATGAGTTTAGAAACTCACCTTGCTTAGCTTTCTAAAGATTGGCAAAAGTTGGAAAACACAGTGCATTTTACAACTCTTGCCATTAGGTCACTAATATGTCCAACCAAGGAAGATAACTTATTGAGGAACCTTATTTAAGGTGTGCCTCGACTTGAGAGTAGGGTTGGAAGTTTTGGTATTGTGGAAACATTTTGTGGATTGAAAGGAAAACAACGTTTTGTGTGTTATTTCTGATTTTTGTTCCAAAGTAGAGCTTTAATGGATTGAATTTGCTGTTGTGTCTTGTGTAAGATGTAGTGTAGAAATCTCCCAAGCATTTTGTGTCATTTATTTTCTTTCTTTAGTCAATTTCATTTGTTGTTTGTAAATAGTTAGCTTGCACCCTGTTGTTGGTCTAAACCAGACAGTTTGAAAAGAATGGAGTGCTAGACCACTTTCCCACCGTATAAATTGTACGACCCTTTGGGAATAATGACTAGACTCCATGTATGTACATATGGTAGGCTGTAGGGTTTGGGAAAAGATAGGAGTTGTTGGAAAGATCTTGCCCTAGGCGATCCAGAATGGTGCCCGGCTAGGAAAGCAAGAAGTGTAGAGCACATAATTTTGCAGGGGTGACAAGTTTCTGAAATTTTCCTTTTGGAGGTGGCAGGAAAGTGTCTTACCTAGTTGTAACATGAAGAAGAAGGCTCCATTAGTTCAATTTATGTGAGAAAAAGTAGACAGTTTGAAAGCGGCCAGACAGTGGCTTAAAAACCCTAGGAAATGTCCATTTTCAAGTTCAAGCATTGTACAGACAGTTAAGGCTTAAGACCTCAAAAATCCTTGAGAGGTGTTCATTTGATCCAAGAATCTCAAAGAAAGAGTGAGGTGTTCTTTAGAAAGAATTGAGATTAAACCTATTTTCTTGGAGAAAGAGACCTAATTGGGGCTCTAGGGCTAGTAGCCTTTTTCAACCCTAAATGAGGGTTTGGTGAAAGCGATCGAAAGGTGGAGTTTGGTGAACCTTGAGGAACCCTAGGAGGATGGTTTGAAGTTATTGAAGACTTCTCTACACCCCTGCAAGATCTAATTGAGAGTTGAGGTAGTGTTAGTCTTTAGGGCAGATTAAAGGCTAAGGAAGAGTTAGAGTTATGGCACCAATTTTAACTTGATTGGTTGAATAGTGTTGATCGTGGGGTTGGCCAGGAGAATCAGGGGTACCTAAACATGAGAAGGGACCTATAGGTTCTGATGGTGAAGCAAAACACCATGGAAGTCTTCTAACAAGACTTAGAGCATGAGATTGTGAAGGTTTCATCCAACCCCTCCCTATCATTTTCCTTCTCTTTTCCCTACAAAGGAGTTAGCTTGAAGCTTTGATTATCTTTCCTAATGGCGTATGTGTTTTCCCAACCATCATACATAGAATTCCTATCAAATTTTCATGGCCTTCCCAAGAGCAGATGGAAACAATCCATTGGCAATACATCACATAGGACTCTATCCTTGTACTCACCAATCTAGAAATCCACATAAGCTTGTTCATTCACCACTAAACTTTGGCTATCATTCACCCAAGAAACCTTGTAGGGTGCTACATGAGGAATATTTTCTAGACTCAACTTATCTACCATCTCCCTAGACACCATATTATCTTGAGAACCAGAATCAATTACAACTTGAAACACCTTACCTTTGCATTTACATGTTCTAAAGAGACTCCTTCTTTGGCTCAAATCTTCTTCCTTTTGTCCTTGCAACAAGGTCCTTCTTACCATAAGTTCCTTTCCTACTTCTGGATCTGCAAGTCTGCTTGATGAACTCACACTCTCTTCTTCATCTCCTTGCACATATTGAACTCTTTTATCTCCTTTTCTTTCACTTACACTTGCAGCAGTACTAAACTTGTCAAGACACTTAAAAGAAAGGTGACCAAACTCTCCACACTTATAGAACCCTCCTACATATTCATTTGAATCTCTTCCTCTATAATTTCCTCTTCCACCTCTCCATCCACCTCTAAACTCAGTTCCTTGTTCCTTACCTTTTCCAGCATCTTCTTGGCCTTCTTTGGTTTTGTTTTGTGTTGGAAAGGTACCTCTGCCCCTAGATGTACCTCCTCTACCTCTTATTGTCTTCTCTTGTCTCCTCTTTAGTTTCTCTTCTACTCTCATGGCCATTTGAAAGCATTGCTCAATTCATTTCGGTGCTAAAATGTTGATCTCATCCTGGATGTTGTACCTTAAACCATTCAAGTACCTAGCAACCATTTCATCTTCATCTTCCTCATGTTTAGTCCTTATGCTTAACTTATAAAATTCTTCAGTATATGTTTGTACATCCAAATATTTTTGTCTAAGATTTTGCAATTTTTTAGGCAATTGAACATTGTAATCAGCAGGAAAAAAATTACCTTTCATTTTAGCCTTCATCCTTTCCCATGAAGTTATTTTTCTCTTTCCTTGTCTCTCCCTCTCCTCCTGCACAAAATTCCACCATACCAAAGCATGTCCCTTCAATCTTGTTTTGGCTCTCTTCACCTTAAGTCCTTCATCAACATCTTCACTATAAAAGTAGTTTTCCATAGCCCCAATCCAGTCTAGGAGCTCTTCGTTATCAAGTTTTCCTCCATACCTAGGCACATCTATCTTTCCATGACCATCCTTCTTCACATCCTTCAAAAGCTTTGTAATTCTCAAATCATCTGGATCCAACTCCTCTTCTTCACTAGAAGTCTCTTCTTTAGAATCACTTTCATCTTCTTCTCCTTTGTGCTTTTCTTCCCATGCAACCATCTTCTTCTGCAAGGCCTATAATTTTTTAGCATGTTCATCCATTTTTCTTGCAGAAAAACTCCCCTTAGGAGGCATCCTCTCAATCCTATCTCTTCACCAACCTGCAAAAACAATCAATCAATAACACAAGATCTACTACCCTGCTCTGATACCACTTTGATGTAGAATTGGGAGACTCAACTCAAAAAATATGATAACCTACCTCTAAAATGCATCTAACAAGATTAAGATGTCCTATTTGAACAAGCCAAACAAACCACAAAGCTTTACAATCATCAGAAGTTAGGTTTCACAACTTCACCCCTTGAAATCTAGTAGCACAGGGAACTCAATTTTCTTCCAATAAATCAAATGGTTTCCAAAAAACTTAACAAATACTTGATGGATTCAAACACATATGTAAGACTCAACAACAACTCCTTTGGACCAACATGAAGATCCAACACCCTTGTCATGGAAAGACCTAGTGAATTAGGCCTCTTTTACAAAGGAAGTACCCTTCAAACTTCTCCAATCACACTCAAACCTTGGGGAAGAAATTTATATGTCCTCAAACCAACAAAACCACAAAAATATCCCACTTGTATAGACCATAACATAGCAAATCATAAAACCCCTATTTTATGTGCAAATCTTAAGGGTTTATTGAATCTAATATGTCCACAACCTTCCAGGCCTTAAAACCAACTCAAAAAATGTTGTTTAACCTCCCTCATGCTTAATAGTTCAAAAAAAATAGGAATCTCATATAGATTTTAAGAAACCCTAGCCTAAAGCCTCGTATTCTCATACTTTCCTTCACAAAATCACTCAATAACAGCAGGCATATCTTCTTCATTCCTTTTCCTACACTTTACCCAAACACCCTGCATACAAAAAAAACTCCATAGGGCCCCTTACACAAATCACAGTGGTCATAGAAAGTGTAAGGGCCCTTTATTTCATTTTATACTTATAAAACCCTCAAAAATAGGGTATGCAAACTATGTTTAGGAAAAAAAGTTAGGCAAGCTTGAAAACTTGTGTTAGGCCTTCAAAACAAGTAGATTTAATTTCCAACACCCTGCACTAATGGAAAAACAAGCCTACTTATTATAAACCAGCTTGTACAGCCTGTATAAGCCAACAAATAGGAGGAAAACATAGAAAATCTAGAAAGAAACTCAAAATTTTATTGAATAGTCCACCAATTTCATACCAACAACCCTCCAAATTATTTCTCCATGCCTTTTAAAGGCCTTACAAACATCAACCACTGAGCAACCACCTTTTCCAACTAACTTTTGAATCCCTTATGACCATTGGGAACATAAAACACGATATTTACAACTTTTGTTAACATATACTTCATACATTGAGGTGCTTGCACTCTTTTTTTACCTTAGATGCATTGGAAACCCCTAGGACTTCTCTAAAACCACACAAATGGCTTAAAATAGCCTTATTACAACATTGGGACCTCAACCTTGCTTGTTCATACACAAATTTGAAATTTTTCCTTCATAGGCTACAAAGCAACATTTGGGACAAGATTGGATCTCTATAAATTTGACTATTAAACTTAAAGACTCATCCTAATTCATGATTATTGATCTTATTAGACCTTATTAAAGAAAAAATACCCCAAGACACTAAAACCGTAATCACTCAAATGATCAACATTGATATTGCAGAGTAGGTGCTCCTGCACCACCTCTCTCTTACAAAGTGAAGGCTCATGCTATTGAAGAGGCCAAATCATTGATGAATATGAAAAGAGATACATTGATTGGTAAACTTGCTTCCTTTGAGTTAAGTGAATTTGGTGAATCTATTCCGAAGACTTAATCTGCATTCAAGGCTACTGTATCCGGAAGAAACAAGCAAATATATGATTCGGGGGAATCTTCTAGAAATTCATTCAAGTATGAGGAAGAAATGAAACAGCTTGAAGATGAAGAAAGAGAAGTAGAAGAATTGGAAGCACTGATTGTGAAGAAAGAAGGCAGAGGACAAGGTAAGTATAAAGGAGTGTTTCCTATTAAATGTTTTTTCCTGTAGTAAAATAGGTCATTTTTCATCAAGATGTCTTAAAAGAGTTCCTAGATCTAAACCTAACAAGTCTAGATTCCAAAAGAAATGTTACTATGCTAAAGAAGGAGTGATTGATGATGAGTTTGATAAAGATAATGGAATTGAAGATGAATGGGTTTTCATTTCTACCATTGAAAATAGTCCAGTGGCTATTGAATCTGCTAAAGTTGAGAAAGCTCTTGCAGCTTGAATTGAAGATAAGGATGAGTGGGTTATTGACAACGGATGATCACATCATATGACTAGTGACAAAATAAAATTTGTAAGTCTAGAAAAGTATGATGGCAGGGTTGTAAGATTTGGAGATAATAGTGGTGGTGTGATTTGTGACAAAGGATCTATTTGTCTTGGTGGTAAGCATAACACTGATGATGTTCTTTATGTTGAAGGCTTGAAGTACAACTTGTTGAGTGTTGGATAGATGGTAGACAAGGACTATGATCTTCAATTCAAAGATGGAAGATGTAGGATACTTGGAAGATCTGGAAAGGTAATTGCTCCAGGTAAAAAGACAGAAGGTAATATTTTTCACCTAAATGCTGCTAGTGAAAGTTGTTTAATTGCTCAAGTAGATGAAAGCTGGTTATGGCATAGAAGGCTGAGTCATGTGAATTTTGATAACATTGTCAAAGTAAGTTCCACTCAAGCAGTAAGAGATCTACCTAAGCTAGTGAAGCCTGCTAACACAATTTGCAAGGAATGTCAAATGGGAAAAAAGACTAGAGTCTCTTTCTAGAGAAAACAAAATCATACAAATGGTTTGCTAGAGTTGGTACATACGAATCTTTGTGGTCTCTCTAGAGTCAGAAGTCTTCATGGTGAAAGGTACTTTATGTTTCTTATTGATGATTATTCTAGGATGATATGGGTAGCTTTCTTAAGAGAAAAATGTGAAGCATTAGAAAAGTTCAAAAGTTTCAAAGCTATGGAAAAAAATGAGAAAGGTTTGAAAATCGAATGCTTAAGGTCGGAAAGAGGTAGTGAATTTACCTCTAGGGAGTTTAATTCCTTTTGTGAAGATAATGGAATCAAAAGATAGTTATTTTCCCCCTGAACCCCACAATAGAATGGATTTGCAGAGACAAAGAACAAAATAGTTATGGATGCTGCTAGAATAATGATGATAGAAGGAATGTGTCTCACATCTATTGGAGTGAAGCTGTAAGTACTGTTGTGTATACTTTTAACTTGGTAAATGTCAATGGTAATTCTATTAAGACTCATTTTGAGCTATGGTTTGGTTATAAGCCTACTGTTAGATATTTCAAAATATTTGGAAGAAAGTGTTATATCAAGAGAGATGAGGATATAGGCAAGTTTCATGCAAGAAGTGACGAAGGAATCTTTCTAGGTTACTCTACCAAAAGCAAGGCCTACCAATGCTATAACAGAAGACTAAGAAAGATGGTTTAGAGTGCAAATGTCAGAGTTGATGAGGACTCTGCTAGATCATCTAGATATTATGGATATGATTTAGATGACCAAGAAGACAACACAAACAAAGGGAAGAATGCTCAAACATAGAATCAACTTTAGATTGTGCCATATGTTTCGATAAAATAACCTCAATTTGTTTTGGTATATCAAGTAAGAAGTCGGGAACAAGAGACAAGCGCAAGTGCAAAAGAGAGAACAGAAGAACCAGAAGCTCGAGAGAGTCCTAAAGTTCCAAGGTATATAAAGCTAAACCATTATGAAAATCAAATCATAGGAGATAAGAGTAAATGTGTGCAAACTAGAAGGAAGATAGTAGAATAGTATTGCCTAATTTCCAAGATTGAACCTAAAGATGTCAATGAAGCCTTTAATGATGAACACTAGATGGAAGCTATGAAAGAAGAATTGATGCAGATTGAAAAGAATGATACATGGACACTTTTTCCTAGACCTAAAGATAAAAATGTGATTGGTACTAAATGGGTCTTTCAAAATAAGTTGAATGAACAAGGTGAAGTGGTCTGGAATAAAGCAAGACTGGTATGTAAAGGGTATTCACAAATGGAAGGTATTGATTTTGAAGAAACCTTTTCCCCTGTAGCCATAATTGAAGTTGTAAGGTTATTTCTTGCTTATGCTACATATAAGAACTATAAAGTCTATCAAATGGATGTGAAGTTAGCTTTTTTGAATGGTGAGCTAGAAGAAGAATTATATATTGAACAACTAGATGGATTTCAACTAACTGATAAGGAAGACATGGTTTTCCAATTGAAGAAAGATCTATATGGACTTAAGAAAGCCCCTAGAGCTTGGTATGCTAGACTGGACAAATACTTATTAAAGCTTGGATTCAATAAAGGTACTGCTGATAGCAACTTATATTTCAAGTTGGATCATGACAAAGAGTTAATTATTGAGGTCTTTGTTGATGACATTATTTTTGGAGGAGATGATAATCTGTGTATGAAATTTGCTGATGAAATGAAGAGTGAATTTGAAATGAGAATGATTGAAGAGATGTTCTTTCTAGGATTGCAAGTTACTTAGTTAGATAAGGGGATTTTCATATCTTAGTCCAAATATGTGAGAGAGCTACTGAAGAAGTTTGGAATGGAAGACTCAGAGCCAATTGGTACTCCCATGGTAACCAGATACAAGTTAGCACAGAATGATGACTCTCCTAAGGAAAATCAAACAAGATACAGGTCAATGATTGGTGGATTTCTCTATTTAACTCATACTAGACTAGACATAATGAATGTTGTGTGTATGGTTGCTAGATTTTAGGTTGATCCAAAAGAATCACATGTGACTGTTGTTAAGAGAATCTTTAGATATTTGAAAGGAACAATTAATTTTGGGCTTTGGTATCCTAAGGATGATGATCTTACTTTGAGTGCATATACTGATGCAGATTGGGCAGGAGATGTTGATGACAAGAAGAGTACTAGTGGTGGTGCCTTCTTCCTAGGGAAGAAGTTGGTGTCTTGGTTGAGAAAAAGTATATTATTGCTACAGACAACTGTACTCAAGTGATGTGGATGAAACAGATGCTGAAAGATATTAGGGTGGTATATGAAGAGCCTATTGCCATATACTATGACAATTCAAGTGCAATAAATTTTTTGAAGAATCCAATACTACACTCTAAGACCAAGCATATATCAATCAAATTTCACTTCTTGAGGGAGAAAGTAAATGAGAAAGAAGTAAAAATGGAGTATGTTCCTACCAAAGAATAGGTTGCAGACATCTTCAATAAGCCTTTTCCGAAGGATATTTTTGAGTATCTCAGAGAAATGCTAGGGGTGATTACCCCTCTGATAAGAACTAAGAGATGCATTTACTTGCATCAATATTTATGCTTCAAAGCTATATTTCTTGATCTGGATTGATGTTTTTGTGGCTGCTACTAAGGGGGAGTAGTCAGATGTGTAGATATGTGGTTTGGAGCTTGTATATGGAAAGGTAATTCTTACCTTTCCCATTGATGTCAAAGGGGGAGAAGAGTCATGTGAAAAACTAAGAATTATCTGGGGAGAAGAGTCTTGTTGAGAGAAGTTCATGTAGAAGAAGTTGAGGAAGAAGAGTCAAAATCTAAGGGGGAGTAAGTGTTGATTGAGAGTTGCACTGATGGTTTTTTTTACATCATGTGTTGCCATCAATGCCAAAGGGGCAAATTGTTGGAAGTTTTTCAAATGTTGTGGTTGTCATTGATTCAACACTATTAGCATTATTGTATTGAAGGTTGTATATGTTGAGGATATTGAGAAAATTGTTAAAAGAAGAGTTGCAGGTTACCAATGGAACAGTGAAGGTCATAAAGGTATTGTGTTTTGTACATTGAAGATCAATTGTTGTGGACTAAAGGGTTTATTATTTAGAGTATCTAGTTCATCTACCAGAAGTTTTAGAGGTCCACGTGAAGAATTGATCGTGTTGTGTTCTAACAATGTTTTTGTGGTCTCTATTAGTGTTCCTAATTGAAGTTTGTGTAATTCTAGTTGTTGTGGATGCCTCTCTATTAGTTCCCAGTGTTTGTGGATGTTTCTATTTCATTCTCCATAATTGTAATACATCTGCATTGATTGGTGTGCTCATGGTCAAATATTTTTCTTGTGCATGTTCGAGTTTTCATGTTCCTAGCCGACATGATGGTGGTAACGTGTTACGGAACCTTGGAGATTGAAATTTGAATGTTTGGTGCACTCGTCAATATTTTTTTGGGTCACATCATTGTATTGGCCAACGGTGTTTGATCCACATAGAAAATTTATTTGTAAATTTGGGTCGACATTGTAAATATGATTAATTTTTTTGGTCGAATAAGTGGTTGATGTAATTCCATGATGCAGATATATATGAGTGATTTGTTGAGAAAAGTTAGTGTGTGCATTAGAGTGAATGTATGTCAAAGGAATTGCAGATGTACGAATATTGTTCAAATCATTTGATTGCATAGCAGAGTGAGAAGAAGTTTGAGTGAAGTGTGAAGAAGTTTTTTTGTGCTTAACTAGAGTTGTAATCAGGCTTGTGTAGAAGCTATTTTCTTAGTTCATACTTTGTGGATCTAATCCAAATTATTGTAGGGCAGTGATCCCTCTTGTATTTGAGCAGTGAGCTCTAGGAAGTGTGCCTAAATGCATGTGCATTCCTATTGTTTTTCATTATCCTTTTAACAGGGTATAATATTGTGGACTAACATCCACCGTGGTTTTTCCCCTAACAGGGTTTCCACGTAAACAATTTTGGTGTCCTCTATGTTTCTGATGCATTGATTGCTTATGATTTATTATTCATTCATCAAATCCAAGATTAAAGTTAAGTAAATATTGAAAAGTTTAATATTTTGTGACAACTGATTCACCCACCCTCTCAATTGTTTGTCCTTTTTTTTCCAACATTTTCAACTACGGAGAGTTGGGTGAAATATTTTCACCGATACATGAATTTTCTGTTGAAAGGGTAAAATGGGAAAAATTGGAGGCAAAGTTTGTGGTGAAAATTGAAGTGAGAAGAGAGAGGATTTTGAGTTTTCTCATTGCAGATGAATGGAGATGAAGCTGCCAGTTGTCCTCTACTGATTCATTTTAGGGTTTCTCTTGTTTCTTTTGGTTTCTCTATCATCTAATTCTTCTCTCATTATAAGGGATTTGATTTTAAAAATCTTTAGAGGTTTCAGTAGAAATTAGCTTAAGTTGAAGCATACTAAAAATAGTGTAAATGAATGGAACTACACATTGTCTTGGTTAGGGGTTATATGTAATAGTCTTAAATTAGTTTTATAAAGTTATTGATATTGAAGCAATTTTTAGTTCTAGGAGAATACTCTCATCTATATTCTCTTTTAGAAATTATGGATGAAGATATCAAGGGTCTTTTCATTCATCTTCAATGGTCCAATTGAATGTGTGGCTCTATTTTGGCTTTAACTTAGAGTTAATTGAATGCTTAAGGGGAAACACAAATTTGTAATGAGTTGCTTAGGATTTGATAAGAAGTTTTGTTGCAAGCACAGTGAGTTTTCATATCCCAAAGATTTATTACAATAATCAACACATTTTTGAATTCAATAGCTGATATATTATTGGTTGTTGCATACCTGACTCCATTGATAAATTGATGAAGCACTGGCCCATTTGTTGACAATAATGAAACAATTGAGTTGATCATACTTCAAATTTGAGATTCAAATGAGAATAGAATTATAAATCATTAAATCTTCTAATTGTGATGTATGTGTTGTAAAGAATCATTTATTTCCTAGCATTAGGTGGTTATTTACTTAAAGGTCTGCCAAGGCTTCAGTAAAAAAATCTATTTGCATTTAGTAGGAACAAATCTATGTTGAAGTATTCTTGAGGAATGAAGATATCAAATGGACACAAGAAGGAATACCCTCCTTGGTCCCACAGAGCCTAAAGAGTAGGGGTAATAGCCTAAATTTCTTTACCCATTAGTTGGCCACTAGTCCTTGGTGATTTTTGAATATAAAGGTTGGCTGGCTTTTAGAAAATTCCAAGGTTAGCTAGAAAATCACCAATAGAATGGTGACTCTGTAGGGGAGAATTTGAGAAAATTCTAATTGCAGAATCTAGCCTTAAGATTCATTTAAGTTTTCACAGAGTCATATTATTTGTAATTCTAAATTTGGCCCAAATAGTGAAGGAATTCAAATATGGAGAATGAAATTGCTGCATTGAACCTAAAAGTTTCACAATTTGTGGTGCTCTACTGGTGAAAGGAACTCAGAAAGAAATTTATCTATGAAAGGGCTTCATACTGCTTGAAGTTCATTCCTCTATGAAGAGAGGTGGCGACTCTATCAACAGAACCTATGAAAATGTGAAGAAAATTTCTAGATCTATAACATATCTAGTCAGGAAGAACAATTTGCAACAGTTGCAGCATTTCCAGGTATTCTTCACTTTTGGTTTTCAAGAGGTTTGTATGTGCAAACCATGTTTGAAAATATTGAAGCAAATTTTGTTCCCTATTGAGTGAATTAGCACTAAGAAAGAGAAATAATAGTAAGATTGAGTTTGCATACTTCTAAGTTGTAATTTACAGCTTATGTATTATGATGAAGTAATGCTTGTTATTGAAATTTTCCTAATAAATTGATCTTATGCATTGATGTATTTGAATGGTGCATTGTGGTAATCTAAGATCATGTTAAAAGTTAGAAATAGGGCAATGAATGATCAACTATAGAGTTGATATGTGAAATTTGAAAGAGATATGTCAAAATGCATCAACCTATCCATCCTATCATGTTTCCTGGTGCAACCATGGTTTGTGACCAGCCCCAACTAGATTTTCAAATAAATTTCAACATAAGAGGCATGAATCCATCAATTTTAATTGTATTTTGGGTTACCCGAATGTCATTCCAACTAAAATCAAAGATAAATTACCAAGGTTCATTGGTGATAAGTCTATATCAACAAATAAACACCTACGAGAATTCAATAATGTGATGGATGACTATGAGGTGGATCATGAAGATGTGATCATGAGGTTGATTGTTCAATCCTTAAGAGGAGATGCAAGAGATTGGTTCTCTTGGTAACCAACATCTTTTATATGTTCTTGGGAGGAATTCAAAGTGGTGTTCATGGACCAATTTGGTGAAAGCATTGATCCAGTCTTAATAAGAAAAAGGTTCATGAACATGGAGAAAGGACAAGATGAGTTAGTTCCCACTTTTAATCTCATATTTTAAAAAATAATAAGAGATATCCCTGAGAATATCAGACCCAATGATGTTGAGTGTTTGGTTGTATATCTTGCAGTGTTTGAAAAAAAGATGAGTTACCTGTTAAGAGACAAGGATCCTATAACCCTGCACCAAGCATATCAAATTGCTATGGACATTGAGAAAAAATTTAGATATTCAATGATGAAAGAACATAGGGCTGTGAGTGTTGGTCATCCTAAGACATCTTATGCAAATATAACTCATGGATCAGATAATGGAAGTGCTTGTCAAGATGGTATCACTGCTATTCCAGTCTCTCCATCATCACAACATGCAGGTCATATTGAGCTCCATGTTAAATGTCATGAAAATTTGACCTATGTTGATCAAGCATTCTTTATTGATGGATTGTCTAAAATGAAGAGAATAAAAGGAGAATCATCATATGACTTGTTCTCAAGGTTTTTGGATGCCTTGTTGAAAGTTTCCATAAATTTTAGACCTAAGGATTCAGTGTGCATTGATCTATTTTTTGAAATCTATGATTCTAGGCTGAGTGCCTTGCCGAGGAAATTGAAGCCCCGTAGCCTTGACCAGGTGCTCGATTGGATAAAAATTGTTGAAGGAGCCCAGCATAACTATGCACAACATGTGATGTCTCAAAATGAAGATAACAGTTTCCCTTCAACAAAACCAAAAAATGAAGATTTATGTTAGATGGATGAGGATATTATTTGTAATCAGCTCACAATCAACACATATGCAGATCCATGCAACAGTGATGAAAATGAAAGTAATACAATTCCTGATGAAATTTCGTCACAAGTCAATGATCAAGATATTGAAGATAGAAGTCCAATAACTCACTCTGGAGAATTTGAGCATGGTCTATATAGTGAAGAGTCTTCTTGTGATGAGAATTTTTGTGACAACCAACCTGATTATTTCTCTAAGGATTGTAATTTTTTCTATGAAGATAACTCAGTGGTACTTTATTCATATGAAGAATGCAATGATACCAATACTCATGGATTCACTTACCTCTAGTATGTTGATCCTGAACATAATGATAGAGATGATGAAGATGCTGATGAACATGTTGATGTTCCAACTACCCATGATTGCTTGTATGAAGCATAGGTGGAAATGTCAATTGTATATGAAAAGGATGATGAAGTACATATTGATGAAGGAAGGAGTTCAATTTTGAATGATGAAGTTATTCATTGTAACAAATACTTGGATCTAGGATTAGCATTACTCCCCATTGATGATGTGAAACAATTTGATATATTTTTAGTTTGTGTTGACATTGCAAAACCTTTTGATCAATGTGTATGGCAGCCAAGTGATACAAATGACAATGGGTGTAATGTTAGTCAATATGAAATTGAATATGGATCTTTCTTGTCTTCATTGTGTACATATAGATATGTTTTCTTTGAATGAAGAGTGCATTAGTGTGAAAGAGAATGAAGGCTCTAGCCTTATTGGTGATGAACAAATTTTAGGTAATAGTAAGTCTCTGGTACATAGGTCAATATGTCTATTAGCTAAAAGTGCACACGAAGTCACTAGTGCACATGAAAGTCCTTTTGATGACCTTGTTAATCCTACGAGTGATAGCATTCAAAATGATTCAGGTATTCATATTGATATTGTGGAGAGTAATATTGAAAATGAAGATCAATGTGAAATTTCTGGCTCAGGGTTCAATTTTGAATTATCTGATTTTTTCTTTGAGACATTCCAAATGGAATTGCATAGTAGTCTAAGGAATGAACCTGAGATAGAAAACACTACTTATGCATTGAATGTTGACATCTTTGCTGAGTGCCATGATTTGAATGAAGATGAAGGTACCTTTGGTGTTGTTAAACCCGACTTTCAGAATCTTGAAACACACAACAATGTGTTTGGGTTGTGGTTTTTGGATGATGACAAACTGATTTATTATGCAACTCAGGTGGAGGAGATATAGAGGAATGAGCAATATTTTCTCAACACACAAGAGGATTGTATGTTGTTTGCCAGCTATGATATCTCCTCCGAGCATGATCATTATGAAGGGGTTGGCAGATGTGATAAGACTATGTTTTCATGTGGTCTTGACCGATATACTCAAATCTTTCCATTTGATATGAAATCATAAAATGAAGAGAGTGGAAGTGATGTGGCCTATATGATTTGGTTTCCACTTGATGACAAAGCTAAATAGAGAGAAAATTTCCACTTGTATGAAGGCAGCTTGATGCTTGTGTTTGTAGAAGTGCAATCATTCATGTTGTTGTGGTTTTTACAGAGGCAAGCGTGAGTTAAGGGAGATCAAATCCTTTAACAAATTGGTATTCGACAGAGGTAAGAATTGAATCTTCTTTTTCATTTGGTGGCCTGGGATCACCAAGTGAGGTTGAAAAAGAAGTTGAATAAGGGAGCGGTTTCAAATTGCCTAACGGACTCAGCGCTTGGTCTACTCCCCAAAGATCTAGAATCTTGCTATGCCCACAGGGGGCATACATCTCCAGTCAGAGCCACTGATGGCATTCTCAAATTTTGCAAATTTGAGATGCCCCTATCAAAATTTTGCCTCCACTCAGAAGCGCACCTGAAAAAATCTGCCTAAATGACCTACTTTGGAGGGTCATATTTCGGTGCCGGTTGATTTTCATGAAAAATTCCTTTATGGATTCATTCATGTGACCCATGTGAGTAGGCATGTCAATTTTCAGCTTCTCATGTTGAGTCTTGTCAAGGTTTTGAAAAGCAAATCTGGAGGGTGTTGGCACTTTTCTGCTGTTTGCAAACTTGCAGTTCTACAAAGTGGCCTCCTATTCGAGCTTGCATTTTGCAACTGGATGATCATCATGTCAAAACGATTTTTTTTATCCATTCTCCATGCATAAATGAACTCCCATGTCAGGTTTCAGAGCATTATGATGAGATTTTCTATTTTTTCTAGGTGAAAAGCAAACTTAATTTATTTAGTTTTGCACCTACACTTTCTGAAACTTTTCAAGGTGGTCAACTTTGACCCTCTATATCTTTTGATAAATGATGATTGAAGCTAATTCCTCTTGTGCACATGCTCAGTGTACCTAAATGAGCTTATGTTTCCATTGGCAACTCGCTAGGAGTCGATTTGGTATTTTTTTAAATTGGTGATTTGATGAGTTTTAATTGGTTTTGAACAAGCTGTTGTTGCAGAAAGTTCAACTGAGCAAATTTGAAAATGAATATATTTCACCTTGTGATCTCTTTTTCCAAACCGTATTTTGCACTCTATTCTCAAGTTAGGTGTATGCATGCCTACAAGTTTTTATGGATCCAGGAGGTCATTTGATTAATTTTCCAGACTGATTCCATATACAACTTGACCAAGTTTGGCTCACTGTTCAAAATGTCAGGAAGCAAGTTTTATTGATAACCCACTTTAAATTTTCACTTTAGAAGTAGTCAAAAGGTTGTTTCTAGTCATTTGAGCATGGAACTTGTTTAAAAACAATTTTTTTTTTAGCTAAGCCCACATGGGGACCCGACCTACTTCACATAGTCTAAGGTTGTGTCTCCATATTGGTAAGGAGACATTGTCAAAGGTTCGCAATTCATGTTATGATTCTTTGAGTAACAACATGCAAAAGTAATACTCACCACATTTTTTGTATGAAGATTGTCATTCTTCTCCAATGGAGTCATTGTCTAGCTTATGACTCGGCAATGTATAATCAAGTATCTGTGCAAAATGAAAAAGTTGAATGACATTGAAGAGCTATTGAAAAATTCTCAGTATTGGAAACCAAGCATCAATGTAGGGAAGCCTCTTGATAGTTTGAGGTAGTAACTTGAATTTTTCATGGGACAAGGTCACAACACTATTTAATCTTGCTAGATTGTTAGAACAACTACATGATATTGCAAAGGAAACTTTACTCTCAAAGCTAATATTGCTCAAATGCCTTGATAGAGTGAACAAAAAATCACTTAAATGTTTTATATATTTGGCATATGAGATCTCAAAATGGCTTCCCCATAGCATACTTAAATGAAGCAATATAAAACATGCCTCTAGGTGTCAAAAGTGAATAAAAGATTTCATCCCATTACATTTAGTTAAAGTGTTTGAAATGTATAAGGTAGGTTTGCATTTCCATACATACAACCTCAATGAAATTGTGTTCCTCAATCTGACTAATGGGGAATGGCACTGGAGCCATGAGAAACATTCACTACAAGAGTGGGATGGCCACTTAGATGACTAAGGGACATACACATAAAGTGGATCTGATGATAAGGCCTTAGAAACCTTCATGTTAACAAGAGTCAACAATGCCAACAATAAAGAAAAATGCGAAATGACCACGACCAATGATCTATGGAGGCATCATTAACATGTGGCAGCGATGGCGTGGTTTGAAGTATACAAATGGACATTCATCAAAAAATCAGAAAATAAATGAGTTGGGTTGGGAGTATCTGACAAGCGAAGGTAATATTGATGGAGGTATTATGGGGTGCCATCATAGACAAGGCACACAACCTGTTGGACAGAGTTCCTCAAAGATGAATATGGTTCCATGGAATGCCATAGTGGATGCATGTACAAAAAGTGGACTGTAAAAGTCCTCAAAAAATTTCATGCAAACGTTGTTGAAAAGCGGCGCCGGTGTTCATGCTTGAAAAGGGTTTTAATTTATATTGCAAACAGAGATGTTGTAGGGGCGACTGAACAGAAACAAAGGTGGGTCATATTGCTTCAAGGAATTCTATTGTGGCGTAGAAATGAGGGGAACCATCGTGTAAATTGAATAGCATAGTGAGAAGAATGATGGGCATAGCTAGAAATAGAAGATGGAGATACGCCAAAGCATAAAGGCTAAAAGAAATCAATTATAGTCTCTATCACCATGAGATGAAAGACCCCATGAAATAAAATGCCAATATTATAGGATATGCGCATAATGGACTTGTTGAAAAGGATTCAAAAAACTCTTAAGCACGTGGAAACCCATCCTTCATGCTCGTGCCAAAGGAAGTGGAGTGAGCTCATGCCTGTAAAGGAAGGGTTTTAAAGAGAAAGTGCAACACATTTTGAGGAGGTCTCAACAGAGGAATTGTTTTCACTTGCAACAAAGGAAGAATCAATATTGTTGTAGCCTCCATGCTAAGGAATGTCGAATGCTCTATTACTAAGGGAGGTCCATTTCATGCTGTTGTTGTCAATTAGATTTGCACCCTGCTAAATGCAAGATTCAACAATCTACTGAAACATGGAAACCTTCTTCAGATGTGGGTAATCTGAACGAAGAAGGAATCTCTAGAGTGAGCTGGTTCTCCAAATGATCGATCTTATTCTAAATGTTTCTAAGGAAAGGGGTAGAAAAATAAGTTGAAAGTAAAACCTATGACTTAAAATGATCCACAAAACTTAACAATGACTTTGATAATTTCTCTCACAAAACAATCTTCAGAAAGACAACAACAAATTCACAATCCCTCATGAATAATAGTGCAAAAATTGATTTACATGAAGGTTCAGAAGTAAACACAGCATGCAACCTACAACAATGTACTTTATGCATCGATGATTTGCAATACTTAGGACATAAAGCGGATCTGTAAACAGAATCACAACATCAATATCATACTAAAACTGCAAGTTGAAAATAGAAATTGGAGATAAGAATACTGTTTTTAATTGATCTTAATACTATTTTTAATTAGATCAAGGAGTGAAACTCTCAAACTGAGTACAAAAGTTTACAAGCTCCAAAGTGTTAAGAGCAAGAAAACTAAAAATCTGAACTAAGAGCCAGGAAAAGACTAAGTCCTTTTCAAAAAATAACTCTCTAAGAAACCCTAATCCGAGCTCACAAAGAAGCTCAAGGAAAAAAGCTTCAAACTGTCTCAAAAACTGCATAAAAGTAGAAAAAAGCACACTGCTTTTATGATCAAACTGTAAAGCCTCTAAAAATAGGCTGAATCTGCTTTAAAAGCCAGAAAAACACCTTATCTCTCCAAGATAAATCTCAAACTCGACCAAGAGGAAAATTCATCATAATTTGCTAAAAATATGAAGAAATCACAAAACAATTTATAAGGATTGCTTTATGATTTTGCTTTACATCACTGCAGATTTTACAATTTGTCCATTTTTGCAATTAAAGATTGCAAAATATTTTGCAAAAGAATTACATCTTATCTCACCAATACAATGCTTTGATTAATATATCGACCTAGGCATATGAATTTTTGGCCACCAAACATTAGCTTCAGATTTTGAATAAATCACAATGCAAAATTACCCTAACTCAAATTTCCCATGTGCTATTGACCATTGTGAATATTCTGGATAATCATAAAGTTGGCTCGAATTAGGGCAAGAGAAAAAGATGTCAAACCCTAAAATGATTCATTTGCACTCATCATTTTGAAAACATTGAGCTTTTCCTGAGAGAGCATGCCACCATGATTGAACTTAGTCAGAGCTCATGTGCTTTGAGAACTTCACTCTTGCTTTCAGATAGTTAAATTATTCAATGGGTAAGCTCGACTTGTTTGCTATTGCAGTTCTTTACTCCATTCAAAGAGCAAGAAAGATTACTAAGGCCGTGACTTGCTTGCTTTGTTTCTAATTTCTTTTACATTTCTTGTACAACTTTTCTTGGCTGTTATGCATGCGCTCGGGCTTTGTCTAGAGCTTCATGAGAAAACTTGTTGAGGGTTCTCATTGTTTTTTCTACTGAGCACAAGGTAATATAGCTTCTATGGCTTCTCGTTTTAGTTCATTCTGGATTTGTAGCTGCGGCCAAGATAGTCCCTAATGCATTTCCTTTATATTTTTTGTGCTTATATTTGAATCTGGCTTCTTTGGGCACCATACATAAGCTCGTCTTGGGATCTTACTTTAAGGGAGATCGAGTCTTGGTTTTGGGCTCCTTGTGTTTTCCTCTGGCCGTGGCTATAAGCACTCTCTATAGACTTGAACTGGTAAGCTACTTCTCAGCCAGATATTTCTATCCTATTGGTATTTCCCTTCACATAGAAAGCTTGTAAAAGCTTTATCTCTCTGTCGATAATCAACATTTACTTGTAACTTTCTGGCCATTACGCAGGCCGCGGCCATATGTGTCTGATTTTGGGTGTATGGAGACTTCTGAGTTAGACCCATAATAGCAATTTATTGAATCTTTGAATTTTTGTGCTTTACTACTGGTATATTCAGTCGGCCATTGAATTTGAACTTCACTCCAGATGGGTCAACAAGCCGTGGTTATAAAAATCCTGTGAAGAAACCTCTGAGCATTTTGAGCTCAACCCATGTTGAAACTTCTTACCAACTTCACATTTTAAAACAAACCCCTTCATGTGTAAGATGAGATTCGAATGAAAACTGCTTTCTCCACTCTGAAGCTCGGCCTAAGGAAAGAATTCCATCTATATTTCGTTGCTTATCTTATAAATATGATAAGACTTTTATCCTGCTATTTTTGATAAAAATACCCACATGGGTAAGCTGGAAATGATGAAAAACTGTACACTTACTTGGAACCCCAATATGGGTATTTGTTGTTTGTTGTATCATTTTCCTTTAGAAACAAAACCCCCTATGGGTGTATGAAAAAAAAAATCTACATATTCATTTGTATTTAGTTTATGGGCTCGACCCATCATGGCTGGTACTTTACTTTGAAATTCTTGTGGCTTTCTCATTGAACCCTTCATGGGTAAACTAGGAATTTTATTAAATCTGGACTATATTTCAAAACCCCAATGTGGGCTTTCTTAAACTGAAGAAAACTATTCATTTTATTCCTTGAAAATTGGGTTCGAACTGCCCTCTTATTTCTACATTTGTGAAACATATTTCTGAAACCCTCACCATATGAGTTCAATTGTAATATGGAAATTTTGTACATTTCTATACTTCTGTAAAACTGGGCTTCTTTAGCATTCAAATTCTTTACTTTTAAAACATACTTCTGTATTTGTCTCTTTGTGAAGAGAAGTATCTCAAAATATACTACTAATGAACACCCTCCATAGGTCCACGAAATGTTGGAACTATATCTTTTGTTTACATTTTTAATTGTCATCCTCAAGTTGTTTCCTTCTTGCACACTGTATTTAATGAAAGCTCACATATTTAATCTATAGCAAACTCTTGCTTTTGTCCTTGTACTAGCCGAAATTTTAACTGAAACATTGTAGTTCTGAGGATTGCATCTTACTTGATTATATCAGTGCATTTCGAGTGCATGATTAACACTTCATAAACACCTTTGTTATGCTTGTCATTTCCTTGTCATTCCGGAATGATCATTTCTCACCTTGCAATTCCCAATGCTGCATTTGTATTATCAGCCAAAGTAGAACTGACTGTTCATTACCATTTGAATGCAACGTCTGTCCCTTCATACTATTGGGCTTCAACCTGGCACTCTTCATGCATTTTTAAGCTCCACTTAACAAACTGTTTCGTAAATCAGTTTGCTTCTAAGATGAAAATTAAAACAAATCTCTTCATTAAGGCATAATGTATGCATGTTCACTGTCCTTGGTTGTGAAAAAGAATACTGATGAACCGAACCTGATATACGATCATGATGAACAAATAACACTATATGAAAGAACGTGAACCATACAAAAATGTTTGGTATAAATGTACTCAGTTGAATTAATTGAGTGAGTGAAACTCACTGTTCACCTGTAGCTTTCAGAAAGTATCCACCTGATTGTTATGAATGCACCGTTGGTTTAATGCTTGATAGATAATTTTGTTTAACTCTTTCAGTTGTATATCATTTATTTTCCTGATGATTATGATGATGTAATTACTATCTCTTTATCAGCCCACTTGTAATGAGTTGGGCAGCATGCTGAGCTCTACCCTTGTGGGAGCCCGTTTTTCTCCACATGCTTGGTCTTCAAATAATGATCAGCTTTATGATTTCCCCTATACCTACACAAGGAAACAAATGATATTAGAACAAAACAAGATATGATGATCATGTTGATGTTTCTCCTTCAGCTCATTTCTTCTATACTTGATTGTTTCAGTGTATGATTGATTGTAGGCTACACTATTGCTGGTGACTCATATAGGTGTTTTCATAATCGGAGCCTCTGACATTCCCCTCTTTTCTCTTACAGGTCAACGGAACTCGAGAAGACAAAGGTGCACCAATTCAAGGTCGACCATCGACCAATCAGGAAATGATGATTATGTCGTTACTTATGTGATTTCTTCTTTTGCATCTTCTATAGTGTAGTGTGCTATTAATGATGTACTGCGACAGTCTCATCCATGGCTTGTGTGGATATTTGATTTCAATATTTTGCTTTTCATTTGAAAAGAAAATGTATTTCAATGCAATGTTGTAATGTCTTTTGGATTCTTGAAATCAAATGAAGCTATGTAAATATGAATTATTCCATGAAATAAATGTAAGCTTTTAAAATGCTCTATTGTTTATATGCTCAATTCTATACTTCATTTAATTCTGGAACATTTGAATAGAATCTCTAAAATTCTGATTCCTCTTTTAAAACGCACAACTGTCACTTGATGAATAATGATAAAAATGCAAACAACACTCCAACATAATCTATAATTTCACCTTAAGATATAACAAATGTTTGGCCAGCTCCACCAATTGAGTTGTGGCAAAAAATTGGTAACATTTTGGCGATTTCCGCTAAATGCTTGCTTGCTAAGCATAGATCAGTTTCCTTAAAACACTCTATTGGGCGTGGAGTCAAATCTTCCCCTTCTTGAAACTTAAAAATTTGAACAACAACACTCCAAACAATAGCAAAAGAAAACAAAACAGAACTAAAAGTAAACTAACAGGCCCTAATGGCCAACAGAACATGCGTAACAACACTTAGGGAAAGCAAAAATATTGAAAGTAAATGTGCGAAACACACTTATTTGCAAACTACTCTACTTAACTACGAGATAGAACTTATCTCAAAGGCAATGCTTGAGGTGGATCCCATTGACTAGGATAAACAACACCTCGCCAGTCATCTTGGAAAGCTGGAATGCATTGTGTTCCTTGCATTCTGTGATCACATAAGGCCCGTCCCACATTGCATCAAACTTGGAATGTCATCCAGGTCTGCTTTTAAATTCATTCCACTTGAAAACTAGATCTCCAACAATGAAATCACATGGTCTCACCCTCTTATCAAAAGAATTCTTCATGTGAGTTTGATGTATCTCCAGCTACCTTAGAGCTTCTTTCCTAGTCTCCTCCAGCTCTACCAGCTGTGCAAATCTCACCTCAAGAGGCTGTTCATTCAGCAACTCCAGTTCTTTAACATAACTTAAAGTTGGTAACTCAATTGAAATAGGTAACTTAGCCTATTTTCCATAAGTTAAAACAAAAGGAGAAAAACCAGTGGCCCTTTTAGGGGTTATTCTATCAGCCCATAGAGCTAACCTCAGCTTTTCGTGCCATGTCCTTTGATTATCTTCAACAGTCTTCTTGATTATCCGAATCAGATTCTTATTTGTAGATTCCGCCTGCCCATTGCCCTGTGGATAATAATTGGAAGACATGTTCAAATAAATATTATTTCTCACTGACCAGTCAGAAATCCTCAAACCAATAAAAGCCAAACCATTGTCAGAAATGATTGAGTCTGGAACACCAAATCTCAATACGAGATCTTGATAGAAATTAAGCATTGAAGTCTCATTTGCTTCCTTTAAAGCAACCGCTCCGGTCCATTTTGTAAAATAATCTGTGGCAGTAAAAATTCACTTATGACCCGTGCTTGAAGGAAGCTTAATAGGGCCAATAAAATCTAAGCCCCACTTGGCAAAGGGTTGTTCTACCTAGATTGGGTGCAGGAGCAGCGGTGCAAGCCTCTGTTTACCAGCAAATAAAGCACATTTCTCACATTTTCTGACCCAAGCAATGGCATCTTTAAACAAATCTGGCTAGCAATAACCAGCTTGCATAATTTTCAGAGTTGTTCTTGCAACAAAGTGACCTCCTAAAGGTCCATCATGAAACTCTGCTAAAAGCTTGTCGACTTGATCAGGCTGAATACAATGCAATAAGATACCTTGAAAATATCTCCTATAAATAATGCCATCAATGATTGTATAAGGGATGGCTTGTAATCTGTAATACCTTCATTTTGCTCTGTCTAAGCCTTCAGGGCACTCACCAATTTGCAAATAATGCATCATTTGCTGCAACCAAGTAATGGGAAATGTTGGAACAACACCTGCAACATCATTATTTAGCATTGTTTCTGTATTTGCAGCTTCTTTTAAGTTGTTCTCATTACCAGCAATCTGTTCACACAAACCTTTGCCTCTAACGAGCTTGGTTACTTTTATATCAACATCAAATTCCATTACTTTGGTAGCCCAACCAACACGCTTACCGTTAATATATTTGTTAAGTAGAAAATCCTTAACAGTTGAATGAGCCACCAACAAATGAATCTTGTTGTTGGACAAAAAATGCCTGAATTTCTTTAAACTTCTTACAACAGCAAAAACATGCTTCTCAACAAAAGAATATTTTACCTCGTAATCATGCAATACTTGGTTGAAAAATGTGATAGGCTGCTCCAAGCCTTCATCATTTTGCTGGCATAATATAGCTGAAACTGTATCTACTCCTCCAAAAGCATACAGAAGAAATTCTTTGTCAAAGTTTGGATTAATGAGAGTAGGAGCGGTTGCGAGGGCTTCCTTAATCTGCTCAAAGCTCCTCTTACCTTCCTTGGTCCAACTGAATGGCATGTTTTTCTTAAGCATAGAAGTGAGAGGTTGTAGCAAAGCTACAATATTCGGTATGAACCTCCTCACGAAATTTATTCTTCCAAGAAAGCTTTGCAAGCCTTTCTTATGAGCTGGTAATGGAAATTCAAGAATTGTGGAAACTCTTTCAGGATCTATAGAAATACCTTGTTTTGAAACAATGTGTCCAAGTAGTTTGCCTTCGTGCACTGAATATATACACTTCTCCAAATTGAGAGACACTCTGAACTCTCTGCATCTTTGAAAAATCTACTCCAAATGATCAAGGTGTTCGTTAGCATTTCTGGAAAAAATAATAATATCATCTAAGTATACCAGAATGAACTTGTTCATGAGGCCATGAAAGGCCATATCCATCGCACGCTGAAAAGTTGCTCCAGCGTTGGATAAGCTGAAAGGCATCTTCTTATAGGCCATCGTGCCCCACTTGGTTGTAAACGATGTCTTGAACTGATCTTCCTGCTTCACTAGAATCTGGTTATAACCTAAGTAACCATCTAGTAAAGAAAACCTGTCAAAACCTGAAACTACTTGTAAGATTTGCTCCATGGAAGGGAGTGGGTAATGGTCTTTCAATGATGCTTTATTTAAATCTTGGAAATCAACACATAATCTAATTTTCCCACTTTTCTTTCTGACTAGTACTAAATTTGACACCCAAGAGGTGTGTTTGATAAGAAAAATAATACCACTCTCAACTAGCTTATTTAGTTCAGCCTTCATAAGGTGTTCTAACTTGGGGTTAAGTGGTCTTTGCTTCTACCTCACTGGTTTTGCATCGGGTTCAAGTTCAATGGTATGCTGGGCTAGTTCAAGGTTAAAACCTCTCAAATCCTTGTACTCTCAAGCCAAAACATCACTAAATTTTTGACATAACAGAATAAACGCTTGTTGTTCTTCTTGACTACATACCTTTCCCAGCTTGACAAGCTTGCCCTTAAAGATTTCAATAGCTGCATAATGTTCTTCTTTAACTGTCAAGCTGCATTTGTCTTTACGCACTTGGTCATCTGAGTTGAAAATAGATTCCAAGGTCACCAATCCTTTTGGTAGCTTATTAGTCTTTAACTGCACAATCTGGTCGTCATATTGCTGCTACCATTTTTGTTGGTTTCCATCTGCAAACTCAGCTTCAGCAATCAGAAAATTTATGATTTTTTCATCATTGTCAAAAACCTGCCAGCTCACATTATTGTCAAGTACAGAAGGTCTGACCACTATTTTCACGTATTGACATGCCTCTACTTTATGAATCTCCTTGGGAATATCAAACTGGGCTCCTATGGCAGCAAGCCTGTCAACATGCTTATTTTGATTCCAAGGAATTGACATGATATTAAAAGCATTAAAATCCTCCATTAAATCCCATACACGATGCTTATATTTCTTAAGCAAATCATTCTTGGTAGCATTTAAATTTTTGATCTGATTTACAATCAATTCTAAATCACCATAAACTTGCAAGCATTTAATACCTCGTTTGCGGGCCCATTCAAGGCCATGCACCAATGCTTCATACTCAACTATATTATTTGAACAATTGAAAGCAAATCTACAAGCTAAAAAGTATTTATCACCTTCGGGTGATATCAACATAGCTCCACCCCCGACACCAACACTGCTCCTTGAACCATCAAAGTAAAGCTTCCAAAGCTCACTCCCTATTTCTGCAAATGGTTCTTCCTCTTTACAAAGATTAGGCATATCGCAATCAGGCTCTCGAATCATATAGACTCCTAATCCTATCTCATTTGTGTGCTAGAACAGATCAAGCTCATTATCTTCGGCTGCCCATTCATCTAGATTGATATTGTCTACATGGGTGCTACAGTCTGAGGTCATGGTTTTCTCCTCCATTACAGAGGTGGCGTAGAGGTTAGCATTTATAGGATTTGGTGAGTATGGTTCGACATGGTCTTTGGTGAGAGGCTTGTACTTGATGGTCACTTTCATGCCATACCTTGTTCTAAAAAATAAATGAGACTAATCAGAAGATAGGAACCCACCCAACTTGGCTGTAAAATCCCTTGAGAGACAAATGGCAAAGTGTGGCGGTAAGTCAATGACATGTATGTCCTGATGAATAGAAAAACTTAGGGATGCGTGCAAGGTAAGAGCTAAATTTTTGATAATACCAACTGTTTTAACAACAGATCCATCTAATTACACTACGCCTTTCTGAGGATTAGGCTCGTAAACAAGATCTAACTTATCAGCTAAACTCTTAGGCATGACTGAACTACTGACACCAAAATCAACCATACAAATATGAACGATTTTATCGCCAATAATCAGACTTAAATAGAACAGAGGGGGCTTTACCTCTTTTTCTTTTCGCTCATTTCTATCCTCCGGGTCATTAGCTAGCACAACCTTCATAACTCCTTGATTAGCGTTGTTAGAAATAGACAACTCAGCCAAAGCACTCTGCAGTAAACCTTTCTGCCCTGGAAGGTGTAAAGCATCTAATATCAACATGCTAACAGTGGTTTTCTTGAGATGCTCAACAATATTAAACGATGAAGAGTTTACCTCCTGCTGGTTTTTTGTGACAACAACATCATTTTGCCTCTGAAAAGGCTGAGAATGCATCCTTGATTGCTCCTTGTTGGGTATCTCTTGCCCTATTTGCAAAATCTACATTTTAGGCTGTGATGTAGCATTAACATCTAATGAAACATGATGCTTACTATCTGAAGGCTGCTGCTGTGAATTTCTAGCTTGCTATCCTGGATCCATAGCTCTCTTTTTTGACCTAGTATTAGCCGAAATAGGAGAATTTTGCTAACTTTGGCCATTCACGCCAGATAATTCAGAGCTCTGTCAGTTCGACAAGGCAACTTCCATGTTATCCTGTTGTTCTTGATTATGATCTGCAACATTTTCTGAACCAGCATAGCTATTTTGAATCATTAAAGCCTGATTTCTCATTCCATTGGCGCACGCTGATTGGTTATGGGGCTGATTGCATGGATAACACCAATCACAATCCTAGGCAACATTATTTTGTGGCACAAGTTCCTTTGACAAACTGGCTGCATTCGGATTGTATGGTTGGAATGGCCTCGGGTTAAAATTCCTTCTTTGGGCTTGATAATCATTTTGAAGAGCGGTTCTATTTTGTTGGTTTTGCTAATAAGGAGCTTAATAAGGCTTATGTTCTTGGCCAACATGCTTTTTAATAGTCATGAGATCATTCCCAAAGGTCTTTAATATGCTTTTAATCTCTTGCATCTCCTGATTTGGGGCTAGGGAAACAACTTCTTTGGCTGCGTTATGATATCCTATCACTGGAACATGCGAGACAACAGCCAAGGGAGACACAACAATAGGGATAGGTGGTTGTATTTTTTGAAACAAAGGCATAGGAGGTCTAGGAGCTATGTCTCTAGCTTGGATGAGGTAGTTTTCAGCGTTAATGGCTATATTGTAGGCGTTAGGAAGTGTAAGTCTACCCATAGACTGAGTCATGACTACAATTTTACTATTCAAAGTTTTTAAGTAAAATAAAAAAGTATGTGTTGGTAAAGGTTTTACCGTTGTAGGAATCATGTCCTAGGTTCTCTGAAATCGGTAGTTGAAGTCGGCCAAGTGCTCATGTGGCGCCCTTTGAATGGTGCTCAGCTGCTCTAATAAAGACAAGTTGTTAGATTTATTAGCAAAATGTTGATATAAACCATTACCTAACACATCCCATGTCGCGATCAAGTTGGTTGTGAGGCATTTGAACCATTGTAATGTTTTTCTTTTGAGTGACATAGCCAATAGCCTTAGCACGACGTTCTCCTACGTAATATTATGCACCGAGCATAACGTGGCTACGTCACAGATGTGCTCGACTGGTGTGGTGAAATCCTCCCCAGTGAAGTATGGCGAACCTCTAAGGGCTGCAACTGGTATGTCGTCATGCTGAATGATGTTTAATGGGGTACCTCCATTGAAAGGCATGAATGGGTGCTGCCATTGGCGGTACTTGAGAAATTGGAACTGGTACTCCTGGTGACAAAACTAAGGCACTAAAAATAGGAGGTAGAGACTTTGATCTTGTAGGTGTTTCCAAAAATCCTCCTTGCTATTCTGCCTCTTCTTCATGATGGGGACAACTCTCGATACTTGAAGGGTACAAAACTTGATCTTGTCTGTATCTTTCTTATGCGCAGGCTGCACTAGTATGCAAAAAAAGAATCGGAGTCACCAGGTATATTGTAATGAGCCTCCAAAAGGCTGGAAAATCTGCTGCATACACCAAACAACAAACTAAAAATATTAAAAAATTCTCTGAAAATAGCTTTCAGAGTCCCACCGGGCGTGCCAAAAACTGTTGTCAATTAGATTTGCACCGTGCTGAATGCAAGATTTAGCAATCTACTAAAACATGGAAACCTTCTTCAGATGTGGGTGATCTGAACGAAGAAGGAATCTCCAGAGTGAGCCGGTTCTCCAAATGATCGATCCTATTCTAAATGTTTCTAAGGAAAGGGATAGAAATATTACTTGAAAGTAAAACCTATGACTTAAAATGATCCACAAAACTTAACAATGATTTTGATAATTTCTCTCACAAAATAGTCTAATATTTCTCTCACAAAGCAACCTTTAGAAAGACAGCAACGAATTCACAATCCCTCATGAACAATAGTGCAAAAATTAATTTGCATGAAGGTTCAGAAGTAAACAGAGCATGCAACCTACAACAATGTACTTTATGCATCAATGATTTTCAATACTTAGGACATAAAGAGGATCTGTAAACAAAATAACATCAATATCATACTAAAACTACAAGTTGAAAATAGAAATTGGAGATAAGAATATTGTTTTTTAATTAGATCAAGGAGTGAAACTCTCAAACTGAGTACAAAAGTTTACAAGCTCCAAAGTGTTAAGAGTAAGAAAACTAAAAATCTGAACTGAGAGCTAGGAAAAGACTAAGTCCTTTTCAAAAAATAACTCTCTAAGAAACCCTAATCTGAGCTCACAAAGAAGCTCAAGGAAAAAAGCTTCAAACTGTCTCAAAAACTGCATAAAAGCATAAAAAAGTGCATTGCTTTTATGATCAAACTGTAAAGCCTCTAAAAATAGGTTGAATCTACTTTAAAAGCCAAAAAAATACCTTATCTCTCCAAGATAAAGCTCAAACTCGACCAAGAGGAAAATTCATCATAATCTGCTAAAAATATGAAGAAATCACAAAACAATTTATAAGGATTGATTTATGATACTACTTTACATCACTACAGATTTTACAATTTGTCCATTTTTGCAATTAAAGATTGCAAAATATTTTTCAAAAAAATTACATCTTATCTCACCAATACAATGCTTTGATTTTTCTTAAAAAATAATAAAAATATCAATGGAAAATCCTTCTCCTATCAAAAAACTTAATTTATTTCTCTGAAATCAATTAAAACAAAAAACCCTAAGTACATAATTGATTTTCTTGAAGATACAACAACCTAAGTGATCAAAGAAATATCCACCCCTAGGTCATAAGATATTCAACATTCATACTCTCATTATTTTCTCACAAAACAATAACATTAAGATATTCAAATCTCCAAATTTTCCTAAGGCACAAAGGGTCAATAAAAATACAAGCCCTAAAGACTTAATATATCGACCTAGGCATATGAATTTTCGGCCACCAAACATTAGCTTCAGATTTTGAATAAATCACAATGCAAAATTACCCTAACTCGAATTTCCCATGTGCTATTGACCATTGTGAATATTCTGGATAATCATAAAGTTGGCTTGAATTAGGGCATGAGAAAAAGATGTCAAACCCTAAAATGATTCATTTGCACTCATCATTTTGAAAACATTGAGCTCTGCCTGAGAGAGCACGCCGCCATGATTGAACTTAGTCGGAGCTCATGTGCTTTGAGAACTTCACTCTTGCTTTCAGATAGTCGAATTCTTCAATGGGTAAGCTCAACTTGTTTGCTATTGCAGTTCTTTACTCCATTCAAAGAGCAAGAAAGATTACTGAGGCCACGACCTGCTTGCTTTGTTTCTGATTTCTTTTACATTTCCTGTAAAACTCTTCTTGGCCGCTATGCACGAGCTCGAGCTTTGTCTAGAGCTTCATGAGAAAACTTGTTGAGGGTTCTCATTGTTTTTTCTACTGAGCACAAGGTAATATAGCTTCTATGACTTCTCGTTTTAGTTCATTTTGGCTTTGTGGCCGCGGCCAAGATAGTCCCTAATGCATTTCCTTTATATATTTTGTGCTTATATTTGAATCTGGCTTCTTTGGGCGCCATACATAAGCTCATCTTGGGATCTTACTTTAAGGGAGATCAAGTCTTGTTTTTGGGCTCCTTGTGTTTTCCTCTGGCCGCGGTTACAAGCACTCTCTACAAACTTGAAATGGTAAGCTACTTCTCAGCCAGATATTTCTATCCTATTGGTATTTCCCTTCACACAGAAAGCTTGTAAAAGCTTTATCTCTCTGTGGATAATCAACATTTACTTGTAACTTTCTGGCCATTACGCAGGCCGTGGCCATATGTGTCTGATTTTGGGTGTATGGAGACTTCTGAGTCAGACCCATAATAGCAATTTATTGAATCTTTGAATTTTTGTGCTTTACTATTGGTCTATTCAGTTGGCCATCGAATTTGAACTTGACTCCAGATGGGTCAACAAGTCGTGGTTATAAAAAACCTGTGAAGAAACCTCTGAGCATTTTGAGCTCAACCCATGTTGAAACTTCTTACCAACTTCGCATTTTAAAACAAACCCCCTCATGGGTAAGATGAGATTTGAATGAAAAATGCTTTCTCCACTCTAAAGCTCGGCCCAAGGAAAGAATTCCATCAATATTCTGTTGCTTATCTTATAAATATGATAATCCTTTTATCTTGTTGTTTTTTATAAAAATACCCACACGGGTAAGCTAGAAATGATGAAAAACTGTACACTTACTTGGAACCCCAATATGGGTATTTGTTGTCTGTTGTATCATTTTCCTTTAGAAACAAAACCCCCTGTGGGTGTATGAAAAACAAAATCTGCATATTCATTTGTATTTAGTTTATGGGCTCGACCCATCATGGCTGGTACTTTACTTTGAAATTCTTGTGCCTTTCTCATTGAACCCTTCATGGGTAAACTGGGAATTGTATTAAATCTGGACTGTATTTCAAAACCCCAATGTGGGCTTTCTTAAAATGAAGAAAACTGTTCATTTTATTCCTTGAAACCTGGGTTTGAAATGCTCTCTTATTTCTACATTTGTGAAACATATTTCTGAAACCCTCACCATATGAGTTCAGTTGTAATATGGAAATTCTGTACATTTCTATACTTCTGTAAAACTGGGCTTCTTTAACATTCAAATTCTTTACTTTTAAAACATACTTTTGTATTTGTCTCTTTGTGAAGAGAAGTATCTTAGAATATACTACTGATGAACACCCTCCATAGGTCCACAAAATGTTGGAATTGTATCTTTTGTTTACATTTTTAATTGTCATCCTCAAGTTGTTTCCTTCTTGCACACTGTATTTAATGAAAGCTCACATATTTAATCTACAGCAAACTCTTGCTCCTGTCCTTTTACTAGCCGAAATTTTAACTGAAACATTGTAGTTTTGAGGACTGCATCTTACTTGATTATATCAGTGCATTTTGAGTGCATGATTAACACTTCAGAAACACCTTTGTTATGCTTGTCATTTCCTTGTCATTCTGGAACGATCATTTCTCACCTTGCAATTCCCAATACTGCATTTGTATTATCAGCCAAACTGGAACTGACTGTTCATTACCATTTGAATGCAACATCTGTCCCTTCATACTATTGGGCTTCAACCTGGCACTCTTCATGCATTTTTAAGCTCCACTTAACAAATTGTTCCATAAATCAGTTTGCTTCTAAGATGAAAATTAAAACAAATCTCTTCATTAAGGCATAATGTATGCATGTTCACTGTCCTTGGTTGTGAAAAAGAATACTGATGAACCGAACTTGATATACGATCATGACGAACAAATAACACTGTATGAAAGAACGTGAGCCATACAACAATTTTTGGTATAAATGTACTCAGTTGAATTAATTGAGAGAGTTAAACTCACTATTCACCTGTAGCTTTCAAAAAGTATCCACTTGATTGTTATGAATACACAATTGGTTTAATGCTTGATAGATAATTATGTTTAACTCTTTCAGTTGTATATCATTTCTTTTCCTGATGAATATGATGATGTAATTACTATCTCTTTATCATCCCACTTGTAATGAGTTGGGTAGCATGCCGAGCTCTACCCTTGTGGGAGCCCGTTTTTCTCCACATGCTTGGTCTTCAAATAATGATCAGCTTCGTGATTTCCCCTATACCTGCACAAGGAAACAAATGATGTTAGAACAAAACAAGATATGATGATCGTGTTGATGTTTCTCCTTCAGCTCATTTCTTATGTACTTTACTTGATTGTTTCAGTGTATGATTGATTGCAGGCTGCACTATTGTTGGTGACTCATATAGGTTTCTTCATAATCAGAGCCTTTGACATCCCCCTCTTTTCTCTTACAGGTCAACGGAACTCGAGAAGACAAAGGTGCACCACTTCAGCGTCAACCATCGGCCAATCAGGCAATGATGATTATGTCGTTACTTATGTGATTTCTTCTTTTGCATCTTCTATAGTGTAGTGTGCTATTAATGATGTACTGTGACAGTGTCATCCACGGCTTGTGTGGATATTTGATTTCAATCTTTTGCTTTTCATTTGAAAAGAAAATGCATTTCAATGCAATGTTGTAATAACATTTGGATTCTTGAAATCAAATGAAGCTATGTAAATATGAATTATTCCATGAAATAAATGAAAGCATTTAAAATGCTCTGTTGTTTATATGCTCAATTATGTACTTCATTTAATTCTAGAACATTTGAATAGCATATTTGAAATTATGATTCCTCTTTTAAAACACACAACTATCACTTGATGAATAATGATAAAAATGCAAACAACACTCCAACATAATCTGTAATTTCACCTTAAGATATAACAAATGTTCAGCAAACTCCACCAATTGAGCTATGGCAAAAAATTGGTAACAACTACAAACGAAGCTAGGGAAGAGCACAAGAAATCGCATGAAGGAAAGTTAGGGAATTTCAACCATCACCAGTCCTTTCTCTCATTGTCTCACTCAACCAACAATGCACTATGGGTCAACGATGTCTTACATCACCCATCGCAGGTCTAATCTCCCTTTTTCCCATTCAACACTTGATTTACAAGGGGCAAGTGATGATTTACATCGCTCATCGAGAGTTTGTTCCTCCATTTTCTTGTGCAACACATGGTGCACATGAGGTGATCGATGCTTAAAAAAGGTGTGGTGGGACCAATCAATTCTGATGGAATTTTTTTTTAAAGTAAATGTTTCCCATTTATATGTTTTAAGGCCCTAATAAAATACCTTTTAAATGGTATTAAGCATGATCTTTGTTGGGTGGGGTAAATATAATTGGTGATATTTTACTCAAAGGGGAAGATTTTAAAAGTTTGATTTTATTTTACCTAAAAGGTGAAATAAAGAAAATGAAGATGGCCCAATGTAGAATAAATGGGTTTTTCATTTTTAAAATTAAATGGTGTAAAATAGGAGTGCACGAGGTGAATTATTTTAATTGCATTGGTGAAATATTTTATTTTTACAGATAAAGAGAAAATTTAAATGTTGGAGATGCAAAGCAAGAGATAAAAGTGGAACGAGAGTTGGTTTATAAGGTGAATTTATTATTCATTTTATAAGTAATGATCTTATTGGTTGGAGATGAAATGTGATAGCAGGAACAAAGAAATAATTTTATAGAGCTTTCACTAGAGGAGCAAAATGACTTTTCAATTGCAGGGAGCTAGGTGAAATATTTTCACCGACAAATGAATTTTCTATTGAAAGGGTAAAATGGGAAAAATTGGAGGCAAAGTTTGTGGTGAAAATTGAAGTGAGAAGAGAGGATTTTGAGTTTTCTCATTGCAAATGAATGGAGATGAAGCTTCTAGTTCTACTTTACTGATTCATTTTAGGGTTGCTCTTGTTTCTTTTGGTTTCTTTATCATCTAATTCTTCTCTCATTATAAGGGATTCAATTTTGAAAATATTTGGATGTCTGAGTAGAAATTAGCTTAAGTTGAAGCATACTAAAAATAGTGTAAATGAATGGGACTATACATTGTCTTGGTTAGGGGTTATATGTAACAGTCTTAAATTAGTTTTATAAAGTTACTGATATTGAAGCAATTTTTAGTTCTGGGACAATACTCTCCTCTGTATTCTCTTTTAGAAATTATGAATGAAGATATCAAGGGTATTTTCATTCATCTTCAATGGTTCAGTTGAATGTGTGGCTCTTTTTTGGCTTTAACTCAAAGAGTTAATTAAATGCTTAAGGGGAATCATAGATTTGTAATGAGTTGCTTAGGATTTGATAAGAATTTTTGTTGCAAGAATAGTGAGTTTTCATATCATAAAGCTTTATGACAATAATCATCACATTTTTTAATTCATTAGTTGATATATTACTGGTTGTTGCATACCTGACTCCATTTACCCAATTGATGAAGCATTGGCCCATTTTTTGACAATAATAAAACAATTGAGTTGATCATACTTCTGATTTGAGATTAATATGAGAATAGAATTATAAATCATTAAATCTTCCAATTTTGATGTATGTGTTGTAAAGAATCATTTATTTCCTAGCATTAGGTGGTTATTTACTTAAAGGTCTTCCAAGGCTTCAGTAAATAACATCTATTTTCATTTAGTAGGAACAAATATGTGTTGAAGTATTCTTGAGGAATGAAGATATCAAATGAACACAAGGAATACCCTCCTTTGTCCCACAAAGCCTAAAGAGTAGGGGTAAAATCCTGAATGTCTTTACCCATTAGTTGGCCACTAGTCCTTGGTGTTTTTTGAATATAAAGGTTGGCTGGCTTTTAGAAAATTCCAAGGTTAGCTGGAAAAAATCACCAATAGTTTCCAAGGTAAATCGTATCCTATTGTAGATAAATTTTTTCAACAGATGAATTATCAAGGTAGGGGATTAGGCCTACATGAACAAGGTATCTTCAAACTAGTGCAGATTATTGGAAATCCTAAGCATCAAGGTCTTGGTTATCAGTACTGGGGGAAACTTCATTTGAAGAAAACATCAACATAGGAAGCATGAAGAATCCTTATGGTGAAACTGATGCCAATACTACAACTAGCCACATCATGAATCTTCATCCACCCATCATCCCATGCATAAATTTGGACCAACATCAAAAGAAGGATGTAAAACAAAGCAAGAAGAACATCATCAAAGGAAAAGAATATGAGAAGCATAATGGAAAAATCGAATACACATGGATACCAATGAATACAAAGAAAGATTATCGCTATCAAACTCCATTAGTCAAAGAAACTATGGGGCGAAGTAAAAAGGGAAAAGCATCCATCAAAGATGTCCACAAAGGTAAAAGAAAGCTTCTCAAGCAATGCACAAAGTGTATCAAGCAGCTGGTCCTAATTCCAAGCACACTTTTGTATCCACCCATTATTTCTCATCTTCCCAAGTTTGGAGAGTTAAAGGTTCCAAACTGCCAACCAATTCATCTTTTATTCCTAAACACACTCCATCCACACCTCCACACATGATATCCAATTATTAGATTGACCATTTGTTGGCAACAACCCTTCATCATAAGGATTCAGATGGCACTCTATCACGATATGCGCACAAAGACAAAGTTAACTCCGATATCAGCAAAGCATATCAAGAATCTCAAAAGTTGTATTCAAGTGCACATATCTTGGAAAACAACTTCTCCAAGAAGATATCGATGACAAATTATGATAGAAGAATTTAGATCAACACCACTAGGTGATTCAACATGATCTTAAAATCTTTCAGAAAAATACAAAAAATCAAAAAAATCAAAATCCAAAAAAAATCAGAAAAAGGATTGAAAATAGTAAAGAAAAAATAATCCTCCAGTGAAAACCACTATGGTGGCGCTTTGGACAGGTACCATGATGAAAACCTGGCAAACAGGCATCATGTGTAGAGTCGAGAATTTGCATGTGCTAATTCAAGTGAAAGCATCTCATCCCATCCATAATAAGTCTAGCATTCCATCCATCTCATCCATAATAAATCCATTCATCCATGAACCATTTAGCCAATCCATTTTCATCCATCTACATCCATAGTACAAATTATCTTGATCTTGGTAAAATTTTGGTGTACACTTTACACTTGCTTATGGTAAACATCTTGGTTTGAGTCATTTTCATTGATCCTATCCTACCCAACATTATATGAGCCATGAAGCACTATCCAAATGAGCATCCTCTATTTGAACACCTTATCTTATCACAAAGATAATCTAAATCCCTTCATACACACACCTATCAAAAAATCCACCCACATGGCATTCCATACATTGCTAGGAACTAGGGGTAGATATTTACATCTTTCTTTGGGAATAAATCTTGATCTATATCCTCCAACTTATGTGGTGATCTGAACATTGGAAAACATAAAATCAAATTGGTCAAGCACTTGTGAGCCAAAATCCACATCACTAGCCCATGGCACATTTTGATGAGAAGATGTTCCCTATCAATATTTATCTTTCATCGAACATCAATCCAAATAATCAATATCAGTTACATCTAATTTACACTTCAACTTCACATCAAATCATTCAAACAAATTTTGTTCCAAAACTGAGCTTCACAATCCTAATCAATCAAATCCAATCAATCCATCATCTCAGGATATCCTTCCCAATCCTTGTGTTGCTTAACACTATCCTTGCATTGTTGTGTATCCTTGACAATTTTATCATCATCAATCCCTCATCATCTTGGGATATCCATCCTAATCCTCATGTTGCTTAACACTATTCTTGCATTGTTGTGTATCCTCAACAATGTTATCATCATCAATCCATCGATTTGATCAATCAACCATAGCTTGGTTTTCAACAAAATTCCAAAACATAGCACTAATATCGTCACACATATCCATATCCAAATCATCAAAATCATGTGAAAATCCAAAAACATGAAAACATAAAAAATAAAAAAAACATTCATAACATCAAAATATCCAAAACCATTCATAAAATCAAAAAATCCAAAAACATTAGAAAATCATGCGAAAATCCAAAAACATTCAAAACATATCAAAATCCAAAAATAGGTCAAAAAGTCAGAAAAACATCAAAAACATGCTATCTGAACTACGTCATCTTTGAGCTTAAACATAGGAAAGGCTAATCTTTGATCAACCCTCGAGACACAAAATCCAAAAACATTCATAAATCTCAGAAAACCCTAAAACATTTGAAAAATTCAAAAACACAAAAACATTTGCAAAAAATCTTGAAAATACCAAAAACAACCTCAAAACATTTCAAAACACCAAAAACATCCAAATATTTGAAAAAATCCATCCATCCCATCTCCCATTCACCTGTAATAAACATCACTCATAATAAATCATCGTCATCCTCAACCTTTGATGACACAATTGGAAATGAGTCTAGTAGGTTAAAACTAAAAACTAAAAATGTCAAGGTCTCAAGTCTAGGTCAGTAAGTAAACAAGTTGGTCAACTCTTGGTACTAATAGCCCATCATCCAGTCAATCCCAAATCATTTGATAACATCATGTCCTAGGATGCATCCTTCCCACAATAGACATCAACATCAGGCATCACCGTAGTTTAGTCTTGGCTAGCAGTATGAAGAACATCATTAGCTTTTTTGTTTACTTGATCTTTTTCTTGTCGATTTATCTTATTGCGCTCATTTCGATGACCTCTCAATGATGTCCTAAATGAAGGGATTTAGAGAGAAAGGAATGGGGAAACAATCATTATCTTTTTATCTGTTGTGCTTGTTGGATATTCTTGTAATATAACCTTGGTCATGCCTACTTTGTTCGATTGGTAGGGAGGGTGTTTTCGGTGTCCTGTTGACCACATAAGAAGGATTTCCTTTCTATTTTTTGGTTTGAGATGTTTGTAATATCTAAATTGCATTCAGAATGAGGTTTTGTATGTCAGGTGTGAATAGGAGTACTCTTATCTGATTGTCGAGTCAAATTCCATCACATTAGGTGCAATGCCATCCTAGTTCTTTATACCTTGATGCATCGTGCCTATTTGTATTATCAAACATAAGGTAAGTAGCCCTTTTAAAATTTCAATTCCTGATAAGCAAAACATCATCATCATCTCTAATAAAGTCTCGTAGATCATGGACTTGTTGGATCCTCTTTTCATCATCTCATTTCTTCTATCCTCTTTTCATTCTAACATAATATCAATGCATCCATCTTGCATCTACAAACCGTTAGAATACATACATCTCATAATCATAGCATATCACATCATCCATCTCACATGCATTGCATCATCATTTAAGATGTTTAGGATAATATAGATTGGTTATTCTAAGCATCTCTTAAACCATATCATTTGCATCATCATCATAACCATCCATATGTCCATCTTGAACCTTTGTCGCGAGATCGACCCTCAAATCAAACTTTTCACTCGATCTCTTGAGGGGGCAGTGTACCAGTATACTTCTTTTTGCTGGGGCATCCAAAAAAAATTTAAAAAAAATGAATTTTGATCTTGGCAAGTCTATTCTTTGAACCAATGTAGTAGGTACATTGCTTCAAAGAGGGGCAAAATGTAGACACGGAAAATATATTGATTGATCCTACACACTTGATCCTAATTTTACTAATAGCAGTTCGTCCTGAATCATCTCCTTTACTAATCATTTAATTAAATTCATCACATTTCATCTCTTAATTAAGTAAATCAATTTTATTTGATTAAGTCATAATCTCCTATTAATTAAATAAATCACTTTTTTAATTAATCCTTTGGTCCCTCTTTTAATTAAATAATTCAGTTTATTTAATTAATCTCTAAGGTCATCTCCCTTAAATTAAATAAATTAATCTTTATTTAATTTAATCTAAAATCATCCTCTTTAACTAAATAAATCAAACTTTATTTATTAAGTCTAGAATCATTATTCCTCTCATTTTGATTTAAATAAATCCAAAAGTCTAAGTCAAATTGTCAAAATTTCAAATCAGCTAATTTTCATTTAAATTAATCTAATCCTGATCAATTCCAATCTTAATCCATCAAATCCTTTAGATTTTGCAACTTGCTCAAGTAATTCAATTTAATTAATTTATAAATCTTCCTTTTTCATTCAAAAAGGCATCAAAGGATGGAATATTCTCTAAATTTGAAATCTCCCCCTAAAAGTACTTATCCATCCAACAAGGCATTAAAAGCCTCTTACATGTCCTTTTCTTGAGCCAAGTGTCATTTATTCATTTCTTCTCTCCCTCCAACATGTTACTTCTCCAATTTTGAATTTCCACCTAATTTCATTAATGTGCACATTCATCCAAATGTGTTCCACCTTTGTCCACTCACATGTTGACAAGTGGCATTGTGCTATTGGTTGGTGTTTGATCCCACATTCATCCATTTTTCCTATTCTTCCATCATTCTCTTCTATAAATAGAAGGCTCTCATTTTGATTTTGGATCCACAATCTTAGGCATTTTCATCCACAATTTGAGAAAAGTTGTCATCTTCAATTTTTGAGCAACATTCATCCATTTTCATCCATTTTAATAGTTTTTCATCATTTCATAGCTAGGTTATGGAGAAATTTCATCAAGGAGCATCAAATCTTCACCATTGATCATCAAGCTTGCAAGGAATTGGGAAAGGGTTATTTTCCACATCAAAATAGCACCAATTCCCCCAAGGGATTGAGAGTTTGAAGATTAAAATAGGATTTAATAGATTTTTTACTAGTGTTCTTCATTTATTTCTTGTTTTCATGTTTCAAATGAATCTTATGGGGAATGATGTTTCTAACTTGCATATTGGACTAATAATGTGTTTGTTCTTTATGTTTGTGCAGGTCTAGGATCACCATTCACATTTACATATTTTGGATAGAGACTAACCTATTAACCAACAACTTGGTAGGTGCAAAAATAATTGCATATGTGTCGCACTCAATCATGAAGGATATCTTCACGCAACAAGAAACTTCAAGGAAGAGATACTACTAGGAAATAAAATCCAAGAATACAACTTAGACATTCAAACTACTAAACTTATCATAGGTCAAGGTCTAGCCAAGATAATGGAAAATGCCAACCTAGAGGCAAAAAAAATAAATGAGATAACTATTGACACCCCTACTATGTGCAATTTGCATGATGATCCATTGTACAAAAATATTGTCTTTTATCTGGTAAACATGAATTGTTTGTCTTCCATGTATGAGGTCCAAAGGAGGACTCTCAAGCTACATTCATAGAGGAATGTGCTAATCCAAGGTAGACTAATGTGGAGAAACCACAAGAGTCTTGATCAAATACCTAGACAATGTGCAAGTTGGTGAAGTGATGAAGGAATGTCACCACGGTGTTTGTGGGGGACATTACAAGGCCAATATCATTGAACATAAAATCATGAGTGTAGTACCCCTCCATTTATGCTTATATTTTCTGTTGACATGTTTTCACACTGTTAGACTATGATACTTTGTTTGGATATTTTGATCGCTAGTTTTGAGCGACAGTGGATTTACTCTGTGACATGATGATACATTGTACTGCGATATTTGATTTTTGATATGCTTTGATATAGCGTAGATGTTTTACTTTAGATGATTATTGCTATGTACATGTTTATGATGGACTAACTACTATTCAATTCGTCAGTCTGATGTGACATGTATTGGTGTGGAGAATGGAATCGCATCACTCGCTTGCGAGTGCCCTGTGATGTCTATGATTTTCTCCGCACGGTGTGCCTATACAATGGTTTATATATATATATATGCATGTTATTGTTTGGTTGTAGGATTGTAGGTACATGACACCGACTCCACCTGGTTACTCAGGTCTGAGCGTGTCAAGACTCAACGGAAATGTTGATTGGGAGGTAGTAGTTAGGTTCATCCTAGTCTAGTCTTTAACTCGGTCACTGTACACTGTCAGTTTTAGTTCTTAGTCATAGATTGTCTTGTCTCTTCCTGTTTGGATAAATTGTTTGAAAGGTAAATTTGGTTAATTTTAATGTTAGTTTATTGTGCTTTAATTTATTATTATTTAAATTAATTTTTAAATGTTGAAATTAGTTTTAAATGTTATTTAATAAATTAATTAGTTTGTTTAGTTAAGTAAGTTGATCGTAAAGATTAAATTTATTTAATTAAATAAATTAATTAATTAAATTAATATTGATTAAATGGTGTGTGAATAGATTTATTTAAATTAAATATTATTTGGAAATGGCATGTTTTATTATTAAACATATTTGCAATTTAAAAATTGGAAAATTAAATAAAATAAATGCATGCTATTTGAATATTGGTTTTAAATTTAAATAAATTAATTAAATGCATGCAATTTTGAAAGGAAAGATTGCCGAGAAGTGGTTAATAGATATTTTTCACTTCTCGACAAGTGTGCCAGTGCAATTATGATTTTTGGTTGAGGATTTTGCCGGATATTATCTGGGGATTTGGAAAATACAGGGGTTATTCAATTTCTTCACGGGGAAAAAAAAATATCAGAGCTTTTGCAAAACTTTATGTTTATGTTATTTTGGAAATACTGTATACTTGTGGAAGATCCCTTTGGTGGGAAATTCTTGGTGTTGGTTATAGTTTTCCTATGGATTTGGGGTTTTCTTTGGAGAAGCTTTTGGGAATTGTACGCTACAGGCAAGGGGATTTCTCCTACAAGCAGCTTTCAAATTATAGGTATTTTTCTTGTTTAATTTGTTTCTTTTCTTTAAAAAAAAATTAGAGAGAATATTTTTTTTGTGTTTCTTGTATTCTTCTCGGGAATTTTGTTAAAATTTTATTAAACAGTTGAAAAAATTTCAAAACAAATAGGAAAGTTCTTGAAAATTTTCAAATGAAATTACCTGTCAAGGATTTGTTATGGGTATCTGTAGAAATGAATTTGGTATTTTTATTTGTGGATCTGTTGTGTTTCTTTTTAGTTGATAATTCTTTGAGGAATATTTGTTTAAATAGAAAAATTACTTAGTTTGTTCTGTTAAAAAAAAAAAAAAAAAATCTCTGTAGAAAGTATTTACATACTCACAGTATTTTATTTACTGTTAGAAATCTGTATATATATATATATATATATATAATATACATTTTATATGAAAAAATTTATGATATTTTATATTAAAATTCTGAAATCCGTACGCGGATTTTCATTTTTGAAGAAGCATGGAAATTTTTTAAGTTCGGAATTTTTCTTTTAAAAAAAATTGGAAATGAAATTCCGTTGGAAATATTTGTTAAAACGCAATGATTTGTTTGTTTAAATATAATATTTAGGCATTGCAACTGCAGGGGGGGTGCTACCCCCACGGCCGACCCCTAAGGGAGCCGGTTGTGAGGGCAGTGCTCGGCGCTGCCTTCGCAGGCAGTGCCGGCGTGGCCTGCACAGCCATGCCCCAATGGGGGCTCGGCAATGGCAGCCGTCGGCCTGCGAATTTAGGGTTTTCTTTAAAAAATAAACTTTTAAAAATTTTGGTTATTTTAAATTCGCTTATGAATAATTCGTAATTTTTAATGAGTTTAGTATTGTTTATACGAATTTCGAAACTATTATGTATTTAATATAATATATATATATATATATATATATATATATTTAATTAAAATATGTGTTTGATATTTATTTATAAAAGAAATATTTTTGTATTTAAATACGAAATTATTTAAGGTATTTGAAAGCATGAAAATCAATTAGTTTTAAACAATTAATTGATAAAAAAATTTATTTAGTTTTCATTTCTATGTGAAATAGAGGAAATTAAAATTAAAATAATTCTATGCAATTTCCTTTATTGTTAGAGAAAAGAATTACAATTATGATGCTATAAAACTCCTATTGATTCTAATGAATGATTGGATTTAGTAAATCCAAATGGTAGACATCTATTTTTAATTTGCTTAATTTTGTGTTTCTTATTGGGCAAATTGGGTATTGTCATAGATGTACAAGTCTTCCAGACAAATTGTTAAATGTGGGAATTGGGATTGTTAAGTTAAATTCTTGTGCTGGCTAAGGATGTGTACATGGAATTAGTATGGTGCTTAAATACCTGATTTTCTGAACATAGTTATTGATGTTCGTTATGAAAAGTGTAAAATTGTATGTTGTATGAATGTACACCTTGTTGCCTTAGTCAAGAAAACTTAGTATACCTTTGTTATGTTTAGGGGAGTGGCTTTTTGTAAGGGCCGACACACAAAGTGGTGTCAGAGTAACTTACAAAGAGTTAGTAAGTCAGTGATAACTAAACGACACAATAGTTAGATTAAAATCTTTAACAAGATGCTTATGCCTCACTTATTGACTCTTGAGCTACTTCAGTCTTGAGTATAAGATGAGAAGGCCTGGAATGGAAAATCGGTGTCTTGTTTCTTCAAAAGACATTTGATTCTGCAATGATTTGCAATGGGGCCGGGTTTCGTAAGAGGTTACTAGGGTAACCCATGTTGGGGGCCGAAACCTAGGAAGAAACACTAGGGTAACCTTTGTAACGTTGTGATGACACTCCACCTAGAATAACAGTAACCTTGTTTATTAGCATATTCAATTGTCTTAAATCTGGAAGCAATGTAACCATCAGTCAGTTGTGTACTTGTGTCTAGGGTTAGTAGATTGTGTCTAAGTAACCATATTACTATCTCCTAGCACGGGGGGTGGACCTACGGGTACCACATGGTTGGGTGGAATGTGCACCTTACTTCGTTGGGTCCCCAATTTGATCATGGCATCGAGAGCTTTATGGATGGAGAGCTCGCACTTGGAAACTTATGTGTACTTCTTCATTGTAATTTGTAAATCTTGTATTTGAAAACATCCCTCAATTGTTTATGAGGTGAACATTGCAAATGTAACTTGTAACTATTATTGATCTACCTCATCAGATGAATGAGTATTGTATAATTTCATTAAATGTAATGTAAGGAAACATATTTTTACTTTATATTATCTTGAATGGAATTCAATGTTATGTAATGTTTATCTTTTTGTTAATGTTAATTAATATGTGCAATGCGAAATACTAAAGTTGTCTATGGAAACTCAAAGTAGTGTAACATCGCGTAACTTAACGAATGTATGCAACTAATTAACTTAATAATTATATTTAAAAAAAAAAAATTGTTTCACCTTTATACACTATTGCAACATTCCTTAGGTTATTATGACGGGGCATTACAGATTGGTATCAGAGCCAAGGTTACAAACACTGGACGCTCTGGGTAATCACGAGCCCATTAGGTTGACCTAGTACGTAGTGTCGCAAACTGTTAGCCTTGGTTGAATAGTATCTAAGACTCGTTATTGTTATGTGTAGGAACATGCCTAAGCGATGTGGAAGAGGTCATGGTAGAGGTCGAGGTGGAGGCCGAGGGCCAATCCCTTAGGTTACTCCCCCTCAGAGCCCTCATCACAGTGATCAGGCAGAATAGTTGGATCAGAGGAATGAAGGACAGAATCCGAACAGTCAGGAGTAGAGGGTTCACAGATACGTCCTTTATTAGAGGAGGTCCTAGCTCGTCTTGGACCTAGATAGGAAGTTGAGCAGGAGGTTGTCAAAGAGAGATAGATCTCCTAGGAGAGTAGATGACTCAGTACATTAGGATGCTATTACTGCAGGACACATGAGGGATTTACTGAGGGAACGCCCTCCTACCTTTGATGGTATAGGAGGTGGCTTAGAGGCTGAGACCTGGCTACTAGATTTGGGTAGATGCTTCGCCATGCACCCTTACGGTAGCAATACCTGTGCGAGATGCGCTATCATGCATCTGAGAGGATTCGCCTCTACTTGGTGGCGCCTGGAGGAGCAGAAGCTCCATTTGGATATTGGGTCAGTGTCTTGGGAGATGTTTCTGGAGAGGTTTAGAGCACGGTTCCTATCGGAACACTGGAGGCAGCGACAAGCTGACAAGTTCCATGATCTACGTCAGTTGGCTCTTTCTGTTGAGCAATATGAACGTAGATTCTATGAACTCAAGCAGTATGTTGGTATCGGCGATGATGAGCCTATGCTAGTACAACACTTCATCAGGGGTTTAAACGCCCGCATTAGTGGAGGTGTCAGAGTCTTTGAGCCAAAGACTATGGAAGTTGCAGTGAAGAAGGCTCGCATAGTGGAGGAGAACCTTGTTATGGCATTAGGTGGGCACACAGGAGTGCAGATTGGCAGTGCTCCTGCAACAGGTTTTAGTCCACGGGGTGGACAGGCACAGACAGGAGGTTCCTCTAGGAACCAACAAACACCCACAAAGGGTGGGCAGCAACAACAACAACGAACACCTCAAAATAATAACAATCCACAACCACAGCAAGGTAATAGTCCTCAAACAGGAAAGGGTTGCAACTGGTGGTGCAACAAGCGCAATAGGCAGGATCAGCCTGCGCAAAGTGCTCAGTCTACTGTCAGTAGGGGTAGTTTCCAGCAATCCAATGCACCTTCGGGTGGCAGAGGATTCGGTAGAGGCACGGGTTGTTACTCATGTGGGCAGCAAGGACACATAGCTAGGAAGTGTCCGATAAGAGGTTCTACTGGTTTTGGGTCTCAACCTACAGTTTCAGAGCCTACAGTGGGTGATGCAGGACGATCACATACAGTATATGCTGTGGTTAATGACCGCCAAGCCGATCACCAGAACACAGTGGTCGAGACTTCAGGTAAGTTACATGGTGTTAGTGTTTCCATTCTTTTTTATTCCGGAGCTACCAAATCCTTTATTTCACCGACCATCGTTGACCGTTGTGGTCTTGTGATGGTAAATCAAGGTGGTAAGTGGCAGGTTGAATTCGCCTCTGGGGTGAAAGTAGTAGTAGAAAACTTAGTACATAATTTTGAACTTAAAATTGGTACATTAACTACCTTAGTAGATTTATATGTTACACCCTTAGGATCGTATGACATAGTACTAGGTATGGATTGGTTAGCATCTTATCATGCTGTGATTGACTGTTGACTTAAGACAGTTAGTTGCATTAATGATTTAGGTGGGAAAGTGGAAATCATAGGTGTTCAAAGATCTATCTCTTTGTGGATGATATCTGCTATGCAATTAAAGAGATGTCTTCGTCAGGGATGTCAACTGTTTGCAACAACAATTACTGATTTGGAAGAAGGTGAGAGTCGAGAGGTATCTCTTGATGATCATCCTATTCTTAGGGAATTCGCATACGTATTTCCCGATGACATACCTGGAATGCCACCGAAGAGAGATATTGACTTTAGAGTTGACCTAGTTCCTGGAGCTAAACCTATATCTAGAGCTCCATATAGAATGACGACTCAGGAGTTAGAGGAACTTCGTATTCAGTTAGAAGAACTTTTAGAAAAGGGTTTCATTCGTCCTAGTGTTTCCCCTTGGGGAGCACCTGTCATCTTCGTAAAGAAGAAGGATGGATCGCTTAGATTGTGCATTGACTATCGTCAATTGAACAAGGTTACGATTAAGAATCGTTATCCTTTTCCTAAAATCGATGATCTTTTCGATCAAATCAAGGGAGCTAATGTGTTCTCTAAAATTGATTTGAAATTTGGTTACCATCAATTGCGTATAGCCGAAGCAGAAATTCATAAAACTGCTTTTCGTACTCGTTATGGGCACTACGAATTCACAGTAGTACCATTTGGGTTAACGAATGCACCATTAGTATTCATGAGTTTAATGAATGGTGTTTTTCGTACTTACCTTGATCGCTTTGTCCTAGTATTTCTCTATGATATTTTGATTTATTCGAGAAACATGAAGGAACATTAAGAACACTTGAGACAGGTATTGCAATGTTTAAGGGAAAATCAATTATATGTGAACCTGAAGAAGTGTGACTTCTTTCAAACTGAGGTAAAATACCTTGGACATGTGATTTCTGGAAAAGGTATTGCTGTGGATCCTTCAAAGATTCAAGCTATTGTAGATTGGCCTGTGCCTACTAATGTAGGTGAAGTTCGTAGTTTTATGGGTCTAGCTGGTTACTATAGGTGGTTTGTTGAGGGATTTTCTAGAATTGGTCATCCTATTACTTCTCTTCAAAGAAAAGGGAAGAAGTTTGTTTGGACAAAGCAATGTCAATTGGCTTTTCAGACACTTAAAGAAAAGTTAACTAATGTGCCTATACTGATTGTTCCTGATCCTACTAAGGATTTTGTAGTTTGCACTGATGCATCCTTAGAGGGTTTGGGAGTAGTTCTGATGCAAGATGGGCGTGTGATTGCTTATGAGTCTCGCAAACTCAAAGATCATGAATTAAACTATCCCACTCATGATTTAGAACTAGCTGCAATTGTGCATGCATTAGTTCGATGGAGGAATTTCTTATTAGGACATCATTTCGAACTTCATACCGATCACCGTAGTCTACAATACATTTTCACGCAACCTAACTTGAATGCTAGGCAAAGACGGTGGATGGAGTTCTTGTGTGAGTACAATTTCAAAGTGAGATATGTTCAAGGAAAAGAGAACGTAGTGGCCGACGCTCTTAGCCGTCGTTGACATGAGATCTCTGCTACTACTCTTGAAGTCAATTTGAGAGGTCAAATATTAGTAGCACTTCCTACTGATAGATTGTATCAGGAAGTGAAGTCAGAGATTGAATCTGGTAGACCTTTAGAAGGTCGTTTTGCAGGGTATGTCCTAGAACCGGATGGTATATTATGGCATTTAGGTCGTATATATGTACCACATTTTGAGGGTCTTCGTACATTAATTATGACTGAAGCTCATCGAGCTCCATACTCAGGTCATCCAGGTGTTAAGAAAATGCATGCTGATCTTCGACAATTGTATTTTTGGCCTGGTATGAAACGTGATATTGTTGACTATGTATCGAGATGTCTTGAATGCCAGCGAGTCAAAGCTGAGCATCAACATCCTACTGGGTTATTGCAGCCACATCTCATTCCTGAATGGAAATGAGATATTATATCCGTCGACTTTATTGTAGGGTTACCTACGTCATCACGTCGACATGATGCCATTATGGTAACTGTTGACCGATTGACTAAAGTAGCTCACTTTTCACCAGTATGATCATCTTACAATGCTTCATCCGTAGCTAGGATATTCATGGAGGACATCGTTAGATTGCATGGGATTCCTCATAGGATTATTTCTGATAGAGATCTTGTTTTCACTTCAACCCTATGGACTTCATTACAACATGCTCTAGGTACACAGTTGAACTTTAGTTCAGCGTATCATCCTCAAACCGATGGACAAACGGAAAGAGTTAACCAAATATTAGAGGATATGCTTAGGATGTACGTAATGGACCAGCAATCACGTTGGGAGGATTATCTGTACTTAGTAGAATTCGCTTACAATAACGGATATCAGAGTTCCATAGGTATGCCACCATTTCAGGCATTATATGGTCGTCCTTGTCGAACTCCTCTTAGTTGGGATCGACTAGAGGATAGAATATTACTTGGACCTGAGATGCTTTGTGATATGGAGCAACAGGTTGACCGTATTAGAGAACATTTGATAGCCGCACAGGATAGGCAAAAGAAGTATGCCGATGCGCATAGGATAGACCGATAGTTTGCTGTTGGTGATAGAGTGTTTCTTCGAGTGTGACCGCGAAAGAGTCCAATCCATTATGGAAAAGGCTCCAAGCTTGCACCTTGATTCATTGGGCCATTTGAGATCTTAGAGAGAATTGGTCCCGTGGCGTATCGACTCACCTTACCACCTAGTTTGTCTCATATTCATGATGTTTTTCATGTATTAGTTCTTAGACCATATCATCCCGACATATCTCATGTACTTGATTGGAATGCGTTACAGGTAGAGGACGGGCAGCTGGCTTTGGAGCCCGTGGCCATTCTATAGTGCCGAATGCTCAGTCTTAGGGGTCGAGACGTTGATCAGGTGAGGGTCCAATGGGATCCTAGCAATGAGGCTTCTGCTACTTGGGAGGATGCGACACGCATAAGGGAACTTTATCCCTATCTGTTTGCAGGCTTTCAGGAGCAAGCCTGATCCTAGGGGGGGAGGATGTAGTACCCCTCCATTTATGCTTATGTTTTCTGTTGACATGTTTTCACACTGTTAGACTATGATACTTTGTTTGGATATTTTGATCGCTAGTTTTGAGCGACAGTGGATTTACTCTGTGACATGATGATACATTGTACTGCGATATTTGATTTTTGATATGCTTTGATATAGCGTAGATGCTTCAGATGATTATTGCTATGTACATGTTTATGATGGAATAACTGCTATTCAATTCGTCAGTCTGATGTGACGTGTATTGGTGTGGAGAACGGAATCGCATCACTCGCTTGTGAGTGCCCTATGATGTCTGTGATTTTCTCCGCATGGTGTGCTTGTACAATGGTTTATATATATATATATGCATGTTATTGTTTGGTTGCAGGATTGCAAGTACATGACACTGACTCCACCTGGTTACTCAGGTCTGAGCGTGTCAAGACTCAACAGAAATGTTGATTGGGAGGTAGTAGTTAGGTTCATCCTAGTCTAGTCTTTAACCCGGTCACTGTACACTGTCAGTTTTAGTTCTTAGTCATAGATTGTCTTGTCTCTTCCTATTTGGATAAATTGTTTGAAAGGTAAATTTGGTTAATTTTAATGTTAGTTTATTGTGCTTTAATTTATTATTATTTAAATTAATTTTTAAATGTTGAAATTAGTTTTAAATGTTATTTAATAAATTAATTAGTTTGTTTAGTTAAGTAAGTTGATCGTAAAGATTAAATTTATTTAATTAAATAAATTAATTAATTAAATTAATATTGATTAAATGGTGTGTGAATAGATTTATTTAAATTAAATATTATTTGGAAATGGCATGTTTTATTATTAAACATATTTGCAATTTAAAAATTGGAAAATTAAATAAAATAAATGCATGCTATTTGAATATTGGTTTTAAATTTAAATAAATTAATTAAATGCATGTAATTTTGGAAGGCAAGATTGTCGAGAAGTGGTTAATAGATATTTTTCACTTCTCAACAAGTGTGCCAGTGCAATTATGATTTTTGGTTGAGGATTTTGCCGGATATTATTTGGGGATTTGGAAAATACAGGGGTTATTCAATTTCTTCACGGGGAAAAAAAAATATCAGAGCTTTTGCAAAAAAATTTGTTTATGTTATTTTGGAAATACTGTATACTTGTGGAAGATCCCTTTGGTGGGAAATTCTTGGTGTTGGTTATAGTTTTCCTATGGATTTGGGGTTTTCTTTGGAGAAGCTTTTGGGAATTGTACGCTACAGGCAAGAGGATTTCTCCTACAGGCAGCTTTCAAATTACAGGTATTTTTCTTGTTTAATTTGTTTCTTTTCTTTAAAAAAAAATTAGAGAGAATATTTGTTTTGTGTTTCCTATATTCTTCTCGGGAATTTTGTTAAAATTTTATTAAACAGTTGAAATTTTTTCAAAACAAATAGGAAAGTTCTTGAAAATTTTCAAATGAAATTACATGTCAAGGATTTGTTATGGGTATTTGTAGAAATGAATTTGGTATTTTTATTTGTGGATCTGCTGTGTTTCTTTTTAGTTGATAATTCATTGAGGAATATTTGTTTAAATAGACAAATTACTTAGTTTGTTCTGTTAAAAAAAAAAAAAAAATCTCTGTAGAAAGTATTTACATACTCACAGTATTTTATTTACTGTTAAAAATCTATATATATATATATAATATATACATTTTATATGAAAAAAATTATGATATTTTATATTAAAATTCCGAAATCCGTATGCGGATTTTCATTTTTGAAGATGCACGGAAATTTTTTAAGTTCAAATTTTTTCTTTTAAAAAAAAATTGGAAATGAAATTCCGTTGGAAATATTTGTTAAAACGCAGTGATTGTTTGTTTAAATATAATATTTAGGCATTGCAGTCGTAGGGGGGGTGCTACCCCCACGGCCGACCCCAAAGGGAGCCGGCTGTGAGGGCAGCGCTCAGCGCTGCCTTTGCAGGCAGTGTCGACGCGGCCTGCACAGCTATGCCCCAATGGGGGCTCGGCAATGGCAGCTGTCGGCCTGCAAATTTAGGGTTTTCTTTAAAAAATAAACTTTTAAAAATTTTGGTTATTTTAAATTCGCTTATGAATAATTCGTAATTTTTAATGAGTTTAGTATTGTTTATACGAACTTCGAAATTATTATGTATTTAATATTTTATATATATATATGTATATATATATATTTAATTAAAATATGTGTTTGATATTTATTTATAAAAGAAATATTTTTGTATTTAAATACGAAATTATTTAAGGTATTTGAAAGCATGAAAATCAATCAGTTTTAAACAATTAATTGATAAAAAAAATTATTTAGTTTTCATTTCTATGTGAAATAGAGGAAATTAAAATTAAAATAATTCTATGCAATTTCCTTTATTGTTAGAGAAAAGAATTACAATTATGATGCTATAAAACTCCTGTTGATTCTAATGAATGATTGGATTTAGTAAATCCGAATGGTAGACATCTATTTTTAATTTGCTTAATTTCGTGTTTCTTATTGGGAAAATTGGGTATTGTCATAGATGTACAAGTCTTCCAGACAAATTGTTAAATGTGGGAATTGGGATTGTTAAGTTAAATTCTTGTGCTGGCTAAGGATGTGTACATGGAATTAGTATGGTGCTTAAATACCTGATTTTCTGAACATAGTTATTGATGTTCGTTATGAAAAGTGTAAAATTGTATGTTGTATGAATGTACACCTTGTTGCCTTAGTCAAGAAAACTTAGTATACCTTTGTTATGTTTAGGGGAGTGGCTTTTTGTAAGGGCCGACACACAAAGTGGTGTCAGGGTAACTTACAAAGAGTTAGTAAGTCAGTGATAACTAAACGACACAATAGTTAGATTAAAATCTTTAACAAGATGATTATGCCTCACTTATTGACTCTTGAGCTACTTCAGTCTTGAGTATAAGATGAGAAGGCCTGGAATGGAAAATCGATGTCTTGTTTCTTCAAAAGACATTCGATTCCGCAATGATTTGCAATGAGGCCAGGTTTCGTAAGAGGTTACCAGGGTAACCCATGTTGGGGGCCAGAACCTAGGAAGAAACACCAGGGTAACCTTTGCAACGTTGTGATGACACTCCACCTAGAATAACAGTAACCTTGTTTATTAGCATATTCAATTATCTTAAATCTGGAAGCAATGTAACCATCAGTCAGTTGTGTACTTGTGTCTAGGGTTAGTAGATTGTGTCTAGGTAACCATATTACTATCTCCTAGCATGGGGGGTGGACCTACAGGTACCACATGGTTGGGTGGAACGTGCACCTTACTCCGTTGGGTCCCCAGTTTGATCATGGCATCGAGAGCTTTATGGATGGAGAGCTCGCACTTGGAAACTTATGTGTACTTCTTCATTGTAATTTGTAAATCTTGTATTTGAAAACATCCCTCAATTGTTTATGAGGTGAACATTGCAAATGTAACTTGTAACTATTATTGATCTACCTCATCAAATGAATGAGTATTGTATAATTTCATTAAATGCAATGTAAGGAAACATATTTGTACTTTATATTATCTTGAATGGAATTCAATGTTATGTAATGTTTATCTTTTTGTTAATGTTAATTAATATGTGCAATGCGAAATACTAAAGTCATCTATGGAAACTCAAAGTAGTGTAACGTCGCGTAACTTAACGAATGTATGCAACTAATTAACTTAATAATTATATATATTTTTTTTTAAATATTTCACCTTTATACACTATTGCAACATTCCTTAGGTTATTAGGTTAACATAAAGTCATGAGAGTAGGTTTTTGGTGGACTTTATTGTTCAAGGTTGTCACCCAAATGATAAAAAATGTCTCTTGTCAAAATTTTTAAGGAAAGTTGAAGTTTGTTGGTGTGCTTCCTTTATTGCAATCATCTTTGAGGTCCCCTTTTAGTAGGGGGAATCAATTTCACTGGAGAAATACAAAAAAAATCTAGTAATGGATATAAGTGGATTTTGGTAGCCAAAAAATATTTTACCAAGTGAATTGAGGTTATCCAAACCCATAATTCAACTTCCAAGGTGGTAAATGACTTCTTGATCAAAAAAATGTTAACTAGGTTTGGAGTTCCAAACAATTTTTTTTCTGATAATGCTATGTGCTTCATGTCAAAATACATGCAAAATATGTGTTTTGAATTTGGCATTGACCTGGTGCATTCTTCCTCTTACCAAGTCCAAAGTAATAGACAAGATGAGTCCACTAACAAAAAATTAATGAAGATTATCAAAAGAACTCTAGATCAGAACAAGAAAATATGGGATGATAAACTCAAGTATGATTTATGGTCTAATAGAGTCACTATCAAAGAATCCATTGGATGAAGCCCTTTTGAGCTAGTTTATTGCATAGAGGCTATGATTCCTATTAGCTTGAAGTTACTCGTGTACCAAAAATTGCAAGATACAGATGATGATCAATGTGATGCTATCTCCCTCCAAGTCATGGCATTGACTGAATCATATGAGAAATGAAGAGCAACTTATTAAAGAGGTAATCAACACAAGTAGGTCATGAAAAATTTTCATGATAAGAAGACATCACCAAGGGAATTCCAAGTTGGTGAAATGGTTTTGTTTTGGAATTCCAAGTCTAAAGATAAGGGGAACATGGAAAATTTGAACCTTTATGGCTTGGACCATATGGAATTTCTGAGAGGTATGATTTTCATGTATACCATCTCATGGATCTTGAAGGAGAATTGATGGAGCTGCCTATTCATGGAAAAAATCTAAATAACTCCTCATAAGTAATGGTGCTTCAAAGTTTTGATTGGTAAGTTGATTGTTTCATCTTCTATTTTTGTTTTTCTTCTAAGTAGTCTTGTTTCCTTTTTTGAGTCAAGACAGTGTTTTTCCTTGTTAAATTTTGGTGTTGTTCCTAGATATTCTAAGTTGTCATTGTGCCTACAAGAGACACACATCCCCAACCAGACCCACTGTTGGGACTCAAATCTGCAATTGCCTCTTTTCCTAAGTCCCTTCCCCCTTTATGCTTTAGCTTTCTTCCCAAGTTTATAACTGATCTCAGAAACTCAACTAGGTTTTTTTCCAAATATCTTAGCACAAGTGGACGGAGCATTGAAAATTATGCCCAGTTGATTTTTGAAGTTTCAAAACATATGTTAAGGATATAAATTTATGCCGATGTGAGTTTTTTCCTTCTATCTAGTTTAGGTCCAAGTTCCCACAATGTCTAGTTCATTTGGTTTCTTTGCATATTCCACTTGGAGGATGATTTTCCACAATGACCTGATGGAGCCTTTTGGCCCACATGAAGGTGATAGTGATTGATGAAGAGAAAAAAGAGGGTTCGCAAGTAATTTAATGTGAACTTAACATCTATCCAAATGGTGTTGTTCACTTGAAGACGAAGTTTCCACCTTTTAGGAATTAGGTGTTGTACACCTTGCATAATGTTTATAATTTTTTATTTATTATTATGTGTGTGGTGCACCTAGGGGGAACTAGAAGTATGTGCATCACTAGGAGTTAATATTCTTGGGGCCACTTTATGTTGTATGTAACATTGGGACATAAGTTGAGTTATAAAATGTATTTATTTAAATTGGGGAAAATTAATTTAAATAAAGTACCCAATATTAAATGTAGGGACATGGATTTATAATCTCATGGTTTTAGTCACATGGTTTTATGTAATACCACTTGGTGGTTTTGTGGGAGCTTCTTTCTATAAAAGAAACCACATGGGTAGTTGTTTAAGGCTAGTCAATTGTTAGGTTAGAACTTAGAATTTTTTATGGTTGAAGCATGACATGGGATGTGTGGTTACCTGCTTGTTCACATGGAGTGCTTGTTGAGGACTTGATGATTCAATGGTTTTCATGGAGATCTCTGAAGATGAATTGTTATGTTTATTTTTTTGATAAGATAAGCAACATTTACAGGATGTTGTACCCTTTACACATCGAGCCATAAGGGCCAAAAAGATAAGTTCCAAAAAAAAAAACAAGCCAAAAAACACAGACACAACAGACCAACAACTAATAGTAACAACACATAGCAACAATAGACTAACTGGCATTCTCCCAATTCTGGGAGAGGAGATTGACAACATCATCCCCAGCCCATTTAGTTCCTTCTTCAATAGTCTTCTTACCCACCTTGTCCTTTATCACAACAAAGAGGGTACTAGTAACACAATAGACCAAATTGACAGTGAACTAGGTCAAGCCACTGAACTTCTTCTCCATCTTTCACATCACTCCTGCAGCACATGAAGATCCTCCACTTTATCCACAATCTTCACAATATCAACACACTCCACATCCTGAGGGTCATAGGACTAGGAAGCTAAGTTCTCATTAAGTATTTTTTTGAAGTCCGAAAGGTTGCCAGGCCCTTCAAAAAAATCCTCCTCTTCATCCTTAGACTCCTCCACATTCCTATTACCTTTGTTGTCAGATCACTCCTCATCAAAATAAATTTCACTAATCTGCACTTTCTTGTTATTTTTTCCAACCTACCAGATCTCTAATGTTGGTATTTTCAACCCTAGTCTCCATCGTAGTAGTGACCATAGTATCCCCCTTGGAATCCCTTTCCACCACATTATTTCCTTTGTTGTCCATGGCTAGCGGATCCATCAAACCCTTCCCCTCATCCTTCAATTTCTTCTTTGTATTAGGTTTGTTGTTGGTCTTGGCAGGGGAAGACTTAAGCTCACAAAGACCAGCCAGAACATTAGACTAGGCAATCCTTGCACTCCCTTTTTTCTTCTTGGTGGTTTTTTTAGGCATAGGGGTTCCGGCAATCACCAGAGGGGTTTTTCTTTTGGGCCCCTTAGACTCGATCAGGGGAAATATTGTTCTGAACCATGGGATTCAATTTCCTCTATACAGAAAACAGAGATGGGTTTGGGCAGGCAGAGCACAAGATGAAAATGATAAATTGTCAAAATGAGGCCTTGGTGGAGCGGAAATAGAGGAGAATCCTTAGGATTTTGGGCAGCATACTCAATGCACTTCTCAACATAGCTTTCCAAATAAGTAAGAAAAACTAGAAGCTTAACATAATTTTGTGGCGAAGGTGATTCAAAAGAGGAAGATGATAGAAGTAGTAGGTTTTATATCTACCTTCTAAGGTGGCATACTTCATGAGAGTGAGATAGACCTATTCCCAAGGTCATGGGAGAGCTTCATGTTCAAAACCAGACTGGTTGCAAACAAGTTTTTCATTACCCACAAAGAAGGCATTCATGATTTTGTTGTCTTGATCCTTAGTGTTCTTAGGGTACTTATTTCTGGTACACAGCAGCCTTGTTGCTTGAGAAACCACCTCCTTGTTCACCTCAAAGGAGATACCACCCATGGTAACCCTTCTTTCTTTCCAAGAATTTTCAAACTATGCAGATAACTTTAGATTGTGACCCACCAAACTTTCCATTAAAAGTGTTAGACCACCTTCAATGTAGATGTGCCAAACCAGTGGGTCCTTGCAAAATTCCCCACAATTGTCAGGCTCCATTCTCACCCTATCACCACCCATGTTGCCTCTCTGCACACTAAAAAACTAGTAAACCTGTGAGAGAAAAATGTTATAATTTTTGACAAAGTGAGATGTCGCCCAAACACTATTATTTTTAAACCAAATGAGACTACCTTGGGAAATCAAGACCATGTAAAAGACACACGCTTTAAGAGTAAAATCCCAAAAGGAAATATTGGCAATCTCATTAATGAAAATCTTCAAACCCTTACGCCCAGGTAAGCAAGAAATGAACGAAATAGAAGGTTTTCCTTCCATGTTGCTTTACACAAGTACCGACAAAAGTTGGCTATGGGGCCAAATTTAGATAAAACTAAAGTCCTTCCTTTTAACAATAGGAGCATTTTAGCTGAAATGATAGGACCAACCAAAAGCTTCACCTCATAATTAATTGTCACATAAAATTTGAATTGAAAAATCTACAAGGATATACGAGTGTTGAGACCAAACCGCAAAAAGAGATTGTGTGAGGCCAGACCCAATGTGGTCATCACCTCAAATTACTTCCCATTACTCCTCATAATTTCCTTTTTTTTAAATTGATCTCCACCCCATTACTCAAAATTTTCCACTTGTTTGACACCTTAGTGGTCAACTCCGTCCACACAGCCCAATAGAGAAGAATGTGGACCCCCCATAAGGATAAAGTAATCGCATAGTTAGTTATCATCATGGAACATACATGTCCCTTGATCCTTAAGGATTAAACCTTGTATACCTGGTGGTAGGTTCCCCAAAATTTTCCAACATTTTGAAACTTTCCAATGGGTGCTAAGATTAGCCAAAGCATCAACCACTTGATTACCCTCCTGGTAAATGTGGGTAGCAATATTCAAATTCAACTTAGAAAAAAAATGTTTTATTTCTAATAAAGTGTGTTTAGTACTCCATCCCAGTAATCTTCCCAACTTAATAGCATCAATTATAGACTTAAAATCTCCTTCAATATGCAGGTTCTCTATACCCATAGTGACAACTAATTGGATTCCCTTTAGTAGTGCTCTTGCTTCCGCAATCATGGAGGATTGAAACCCAATCCCCCTCAAGTAACTAGTCATGAAATTACCCTTGCAGTCTCTGATTATACCTCCTATGCTTTCCCTACCTGAGTTGCCTTTGGTAGCACAATTAAAATTGAGTTTATGCCATCCACAGTTAGGGGGTTTCTAAAAAATGTCTCGTTGAGCCTGGGATTTGGAGTTGTCATAGGAATTGGCATCAATATTTTTATGCCAAGATTTATCCATTTAATTTACCACTCAGCAGGGGCTTTATCTAGGATTTTTCCTTTGAAAATTAAAATGTTTTCTAAAATTATCCTTGACCCTATACCAAAAACCTCCTTTGGGATCATCTCAATATTATTGAATATCTTGTTGTTCCTCTCTTTCCACAAGCACCAACAGATAATGGGGGGGAACTGGTTCCATATCTCATGAGGGAAGGGGTGAAGGAAAGGCCCATACCAGCTCAAGACAAAGGATTTAATATCCTTGTGCATATTCCACTGAGTGCCCAATCACTCCAAAGCTAGCTCCCACACACTAACAACAAACGGGCAGTGCAGAAGTAAGTGATCCACATATTCTTCATTGCACTTGCATAACAAGAACCTATTAAGGATCTGGAATCCCTTTTTTCCTCAGATTATCCTGAGTAATAATTTTGTTATGGCAAGCTATCCACTAGAAAAAAATTATTTTGGGATCATGTGTCTGTTCCAAACCTGCTTCTTGGGTTCCAGGACCACACCCTAGTCCGACAGTAGATTGTAATTCATTTTAACAGAAAGATCACCCTACTTATCATGAGTCCAAAAGAAATCATCCTCCATTTTAGTTAATGGTAGTTTGGTAAGGGAGAGCAAGTCCTGTAGAGACTTTTCCAAGAGACCTAACTCAAGAGACAAAGGGTAGAAAAGGACCAAGTCATTCCACCTCCTGGCCCCTGGTTGGCCAAGAAGGTAATCTCTAATATAAAAGCTGAAGAAGAGTTGTGCTGGCCTCATTAGGTTCCTAAAGTAAAAGTGTTCCAGGGGGGTGTCTAATAACCAAGGGTCTTCCTAGAATCTGATACTGTTACCATTTCCAATCTTCCATTTCATCTCTATCCTAAGCAACCCCTATAATCTACAAATGTTCTTCCAAGCCAAGGATCTTGAAGGATGATCATCGGAGAGGCAATTAATCAAAGGTCTATTGTGAAGATACTTAGCATTTGTAATATTGCACCAATCCTTTTTATTTCTCAGTTGGTCCCAACCCACCTTGGCAACAAAGCCTTATTGGTGCAAAGGATATTCTTGATCCCAAGCCCACCATAAGGTTTAGGTTTATAGGCTTTGTCCCATTTAACCAGAGCAAAAAAAAAAAATTCCTTGGTCCCCGGCCATAGGAAATTCATTTGAATTTTTTCAAAATTCTTAGCAATATATCTATGGATCTTGAAAATGGAGAGGAAGTAAACATGGATCCTTTGGAGATCTGCAGAAAGAAGTTGCGGTTTTCCGAAATGACTAAGAATGGAACTTTTCCAACCTGCCAACTTCCTTTGGATCCTTTCAAGAACTGAGTTACAGAAGGCAGGAGTGACTTCCTTGATAGTAAGGGGTAAACCAAGGTACACTGAAGGGAGAGAGCCACTCATACAACCTAAAACAACAGTCACCTGAGCTTGAAGCATAGGAGTTTTGTTGAAGTAAATCATTCTTTTATTATAGTTAATACTTTTCCCAGAGCATGCAACATTGTTATTGAGAATTTTTTTCCATTTCCTGGCTTCAATCACAAAGGCTTTCCCAAAGAAAAAGGTATCATCCACAAATTGTTGGATAATAGTAGGCTCCAAAGAAGAGTCAACCTTAACACCCTTAATTGACCCCTTTGACAACAGATTAGATATGTTCCTACTCAAGACATCTACAACCATGATAAATAAATAAGGTGAGAGGGGATTCCCCTATCTAATGCCTCTCCCAGCATTAAAAATCCCAAAAGGATCCCCATTAACTAGAACAGAGTACTTCACCGTGGTAATGCATTCCATTAAAAGGTTGAACACATGTTGGTCAAAACCAAACTTAGCTAGGACTTTAGGGATAAATTCCCATAACACCTTATCATATGCTTCTGAAATATCCAATTTGAGGGCCATACTAGCATTATTACATCTATCCATTGAGTGGAGCAATTCATGAGTAGTTATAGTAGCATCTAGAATATGACGACCAAGAATAAAGCCTTTTTGTGTGGGGTTGATAATCTTGTCCATAAGGGGTTTTAAATGATTCACGAAGATTTTAGAGAGGATTTTATAAAAATTATTGCATAGGCTGATGGCCCTAAAATCATTCATTAACTGCGGATCAACAACCTTGGGAATTAAGGTGATAAAAGTGTGGTTTAGTTGTTTGAGAAGCTTAATTGATTTGAAGAAATCTCTAGTGGCCAAGACAAGGTCCCCACCAATAATCTCCCAAAAAAATTGAAAGAAGGTTGAGAGGAAACCATCCAAGCCAGGTACCTTATAGGCCCCCATGCTAAAAGTTTTCATATGGACTTCCTCGGGAGTGACAACACTGAGGATACTAAGGTTATCATCCTAGGTAATGGTGGTCGGGAGAGGGTCCAACAACAGATTATCCAAAGCTGGATTGGGAGCCTCAACAAGGGCTAAATAAGCCTTCTGAAAATAGTCTACCACCAAAAGACTGATCTGGGCAGGTGTATTGACTGTAGCCCTCTACTCACTATGCATCTTAGTTATCTGATTCCTTGTGTTTTAGATCAAAAACATGAAAAAAGGAGGTATTTACATTCTCTTCTTGTAGCCATTGAACTCTAGATTTATGTTTCTAGAAAATTTCCTCTTTCCTCAAAATTTGTTCCCGCTCCCTTTGACTTTCTCTTTACTAATTACAAGTTGGAATGTTGACATCCCCTTCTTCCATATTTTTTTGGATGGTCTTCAACTTTTCCCCTAAAGCTCTTTTTTTCCTGAAAGGCATTCCCAAATACTCTTTTGTTCCAACCTTTCACCATGCATTTGATATGCTTAAGTTTATAAAAGATCCTGAACATGGGGGAGCCATGAACATGAATGTTCTACCATTCAACAATTTTGTTCTTAAAATAAAGATAGGAGTTCCACATTATCTCGAACCAGAAAGGGAAAGGTCCAGCAGCATAATGGTCATTCATGACCAGCAATAGAGGGTTATGGTCAAAAACAGTCCTGGGCAAGGCAAGGAGATTAGCACTAAGCAGGGTTGTCTAGTTGTTGGAGAAAAGGAAACTATCCAATCTGACTTGAATCAATCCCTCCACAAGATGCATGTTGGTCTAAGTAAAGGATTGACCTAACAAGTCAATGACAATTAGGCCAATAGTACTCAAGAAATTCTCCAAATCAGCCATGCTATCAGAATAATCCACCAGATCACCATTTTTATCTAAAGGATATAAGGGGGAGTTGAAGTCCCCTACCACCAACCATTGAGACCCCCTATTATTATTTAACCAATCATAGATATCATGCCAAATGGCATACCTAGAATTCATCTGGTTAGGGTAATAAACATTAATAAGTGACCAAGAGCCACCTGGGTAAGAAAATAAGACTCCCACACTGCTTCAACAGTGGAATAATTCAAAACCATTGATCTTGATGGGGTTCCATAACATAGCAAGCCCACCAGATGCCCCCTCAGCATCACTACAATAGTAAAGGGCACCCATCCATATATAATTTGCAATATTATCAAAATTTTCTTTCTTCATTTTGGTTTCCTGTAATAGTAAAACATCAATCTTATGTTCTAAAACATAGTTCTTTAGCGCAAGCTATTTATGAAGGTTATCCAACCCTCACACATTCTAGGACAAGACCTTCATTTTTTACCCTTCTTTGAGGGTACTTCCAATGTCCTCTATTTACCAATGGCTATCTCTTTCACTATCTCTCTCTGCCTTGTTTGTCACTGGATGGGCCTTCCCAGTTTAGAGTCGCCACCCACATCCGCCTTCTTTTATTTCACTTTTTTCTTTGGGGTTGACTAGAAATCCTCTTCCAAAGTTTTCTCCTGGTTCAAACCCACCGATTCCATAATAACTATCTCATCTTTAACTTTGGCAACCACTTCCTCCATTATTTTTCCTTCTTCACCTTTGGTCAAACTAGACCCAACATAAAGGTTTAACCCAACATCCTTCAGGGAGTCACCAATATCTGAATCCCCCAAAGAGCCTAACTAGGAGAGGTAGTACCGAACTCCAGATCCCCACCATCGAGCAAAATCTTGACCAAAATAGGTACAATAGGAACCAAAGCCAGATCCAAGAGGAGGCATCCGCCACAAAAGAATGACCCCCAGAGATAACTGGGGGGTCATCTAAAACAGGTAAGCCAAACTTGGATGAGGAGTCAGAAATCTTCAGAATGTCATTTTTGAAGGGGTAGTGGTTTTCAACAACAAATTCACTAGGGTTAGGCACGTGACTAAAAGAAGATTTACAATTGGAGATAAGGTGGTAGGTTTAGAACACTTCTGACAGTAAACCACTGCATTCTCATAACATACCGGTTGGACCCAAGTACCAAACTTAGATCATAGTTTCATAGAGGTAGGAAGCATCTTATGCACATCAATATTAACACAAAAACGAGAAAAAAAAAACCTGGATTTGGACCAGGTAATGGAGTCTAAAGTAATAAACCAACCCAAGGAATCCCCAATGCATTTTAAAATGGATTCATCCTAGTATTCTAGAGGAAAATTTGGCAGGCAAACCCAAACTGGCACCAATTTATTAAGATCCATAATAGGGTCGAAACTCGGCTTCCAACGGCATAAGGCCAGAATGTGCTTCCCATACACCCAAGGTCTAGAAGAGAGGACCACGATCAAGTCATTTGAAGATGTGAATTTGAAAAGGAAAATCCTGTTCTTCATAGCATATATTTCCACACTTCCTTTGAGGTTCCATTTGGTAGTAGCCAATCTCTAAACCATATCCACAGAAGGTTGAAAGGAGAGAAAATGACCCACCACCACATTTTCCATTGAGGAAAGAATCCTATCACTAATTGAATTAGAGATAGAAAAGATAATGCTCGTGACAGTAACTTCCTAATCAGGGTGAGGAGAGGGGCCCTTAGTACTCTGACTACTAACCTCCCAACCTCCCAACCTTTAACCTTCGAAAGGACCATGACTGCCGACACTTCCACACCAAACTGAACCAAAATCATGGGTGACCTGAGCTGACCTAAAATCATGGGAACCTTTGAATCGGACAAGATAGGAGTGGTTCCCTAGGGACATGAGCCCACATGCGACAGGGAGAGGCTCAGGTTAGGAGGGGACAGGGGGACCGTGGGGTACCCCCAACACAAAATCCACCATGCACGCAAGCTATTCAAACACAAGTGAAGGAGAGAGAAGCGAGAAAATCTATTAACTTTTATATAATGTTTACTGTTGAATAATACATGAGTGATGGATTCTTTTGGAGGCTTGGTTTTTTCCACTTAAGGGTTATCCCAGGGTGTATCTTGTGTCATATTTTCATGGGTATGTTGTCTATTCTCTTTCATGTGGATTTTGAATACTTATTTGCATAGATTTTTATTTTGGGTTATGTGGGAATTGTCATTAGATGGCTTTAAGTTTCCTTTCATTTGGTATTAGAGCCATGGTTGTGGATGGATAACCCTAGATTTATAAAATCTCAATTGAGTTTGAATCTATGGTATTGCATGAGATAATGAAATACATGGAAATGTTGCAAAGGTGGTTGTCATTGCACCAAAAGATCGACCTGTTAATGCTCAATACATCCGCTGGATTTATACAAGATCCAAGATCCACAAGAGGTGGTTAAACAATGTCATGAATCCCAAGCACCATGGTGGCCCACGCCAAGGAGACCAAGGGTGACACCTTGCAACAATCCCCCCAGCACAAGTGAGGGGTTTTTACCTATAACCTCAACTCTGATACCAATTGTTGTAAAGGCAATCGTCGTTGCACCAAAAGATCAACCTATTAATGCCTGATACAACCATTGGATTTATACAAGATCCAAGATCCATATGAGGTGGTTAAACCATATCATAAAGATCGAGCATTGTGTTGGCCCACACTAAGGAGACTAAGGGTGACACCTTGCAATAAGAAATATATGAGGGTTTTGTAGGTTGCTTATTACAGATCTGAGGGTTTTGGGTTTGCTATTATGATGGGTTGTTTGTATATTTCAGGTGTGAAAAATGTTGGGTCAGAAGGGTTTCTTGGTTGTTCATTCAAATGAGGGTTTTGTGGGAAAATATTGTAGATGACCTCTCGAGACAAAATGTACCTCACAATTGGATCCGAGTTAGCCAAGAGATGGAAAATCATATAAAATACAACTTATTTTTCTCACTATGGAAAAATGCAAAAAAAATTGTCAATCTCTCCCCTTGACCATATGGCCATCAAATTTGCAATCTTCACAAAAATTTAAAAATAAATAAAATCATGTCGTCATATTTTTTCTTGCAAAAAAAAGAAATCTATCAGCCTATTAGAAAGTCTAATTAAAAAAAGAAAACAAAAATTATCAGGGGGGTCCGCAGGCCCCCGTACCTTGCAGGTACCTTAGACCCTGCCAGGAATACAACCTTGGTAGGGTTGTCATCCCATGGTGGCTGACAGTACCACCACCAACAGGGGCCATCGATCCCATGGGGACCAACCCTCAAGGCCTTGTGGGCCTTAAAAATTTAAACCACCATTTTTAAAAAAAAAATCTCAACAAAGCAAAAATGTGAAAATTAAAGCAAAGTTTAAACTTCGATTGAGTCCAGTGGCATGGGGGCTAGATGAATTTTTAAATTGAAATTTTTATTTTTTTTAATAAGTTTTTTAAAATCTACCATTGGTGAGCCACCCTAGGCCACCAGTGCACCTCTATATACCAAAATTGGGCATTTTTCTTCCAAGGGGCATAACTTTAGCCCATGATGTCTATTTTTCAAATACTTATAGTTGACAAAAAGTTCTCTCTAAGCACTACACCGTGATATAGGTTTGGTTTTCTATTTTTGATATTTTGACCTATTTTTTAGGGCCTGAAAGCCATATGTTCTTGATTTTGTAGTTTTGAGCATAAATTTTTCATATGGAATCAATTTTTCAGTTTCGAATAGGCATTGGAGAGCATGTTCAATGTATTGTGTAGTGGTACTATTAGTTTCTTATTTTGATAAGTAGAGAGAGTTGTGTACTTCTTTACACTTGTGAGTACCTAAGATTCAGCGTGTGATTATGTGAGCATCCAAATAAGTCAAGAGGCAAAACCTTGAGGGAGTACATGTTTTCATATGATATTTATGATGTTACAACTGATTATCACTTTGGTGCTTCTTGGTATAGGTTTGCATGTGTTTTTAAGAGTTAGACTTTGATGGTGATAGGTACACAAGTTATTTTTGGTTTTGAGGACATGGATTGACATGGTTTGAGAATTGGAGTCTTGTGTGGGTGAAAGCTCAGTGTAGGTATAGTGGTTTTGGTTATGGTTTCATGATTATGTACACTTTTGCATTGGCACAACATAATCAAGTTTGTGGTGTTTTGGTGGTGATTTGGTTTCGTGTGAGGAGGTTTTTTTCATCTCCTAGATGCTTCTTTGGCTCCTTGACCATGGTACTTGGGTGTGGACATGTTTGGGAAGGTTGATTTGGTGTTTGAGTCATTTGGTCTACAGGATTATTCTCTTTGATATCTCAACTTGTAGTTTACTAATGTGATGATGAGTTTGCATGTTTTAGTGATTAGATCTATGAGTTATGTGATTGGTAGGTATGCACAACTTATTGATTGTAGTGGGATGACTTAGATTTGGACTATCTATATCCACCAGGTTTGATTTATTGTTGTTGCAGAATTTGTTAGTTGGCCTTGTCTGTGGTCATTTGTACATTGGTATGTGTTCTTTGAGATGAGAGGATGGATGGTGTTTATAGTACTTGGATAGCTGGTTATGGGACTTGTATCATGTAGTTTATCATTTTTTCATGGATATCTTGGTTACATTTTTTAGTGGGAGATTTTGGCAGTGATCGATTGGTGGTGTTGGATATATTCATGATGGTTTGTTGGCTGTTGTATCATCTTGGTTTGGAGGTATTAGTTTCACTTCATGTTACTGACATTTTCAGTTGTGTGTGTAGCTCGATATCATGATGCCATGTGTAGCTCGATATCATGGTTCAGTGGGAGTTGTTGGAAGTGATGTGGTTTCACCATTTGATGTTGGATGGTCTTTTACAGTGTTTATTGGTGTCATGGATGGACTCTTGGATCATGTTTTTATATGGTGAGGTTTCTTTGACATCTTGGGTTTCATTGAAAGGAGGTGGTTATTTTCATGTTGATTAGAGATGTTGATTCTTAGTTTAGAGTGTTTTGGTATTATGTCATGGTTTACTCTTGATCACATGTTAGAGTTTTGGCATGATACATGTTCTCTTGAGACTAGGACGTATGCATTGTTGTATGTGATCTCCTAGGAGGAGATGGTTAGATCATGTTTTCATGTTTATGTTCCTAATTCATGATTGGAGTTTTGGCATTGATCTTGTATGGTTCTCTTTGTATTGAGTACATGATCATTTTCTTGATTACTTCATGATGATGCTAGGTTTCATTGGGATTTTAGCATGGATTGATTGGTTATAGGTGCTCATGGATACTTGGAGACTTAGGTGAGGCTATAATTCTCTTGTGGTAAGATACATGTGTTGAGATGGTTACTATTGATGATATTTCAATAGGAAGTCTGAGGAGCCCACACTTGGTTGGACATGAGTCGAACATGGACCTATGAGGAGAGTGTTCTTGGATGAGTCATGATGATTTGGATATCTTGGAGGAGCATTCTCATTCCCACTCTGGGTATACTCAGTGGTTTACTTGAGAGGTATTTCTCATTTCTTTCAGGTGCATAATGATTTATACTTTGTCTTCTCATGCATATGGATCTTGAGCTATGGATATTTGGTTCTTAAGGATTCATTTGAGGAGTGTTGGCATGTTTATATCCTTATGAATTATGAGTACATTCATTGATGTTGAGTTTAGGATATGTATTGGGTTGATTTCCTAATATGGGAATGGTTATAATGAGTTTGATCTTCTTGTTTTCAGATTCTTACATCCATGCTGGTTACATATGTTATGTTTGATCTTGGTGATTGAATGGTTGGGTGTTGTCATGGATTTTCTTTTGGGGTGTTATGGAAAAGATCATACCTGAAGCAATTGGAATTTAGGGGTGTATGTAGAAGGATTTTATATAGGTATATGATGTGCAGTGTTTATCTTTTTGGTCTTGGTTATCTTCCTAGATGTTTAATTTCACATTATATTGGTTTTGAGGTTTGGTTGGAGCTATTTTGATCACTAGCTTGTGGTCATGTGTTTTCACTTATGTTATTTGGTGATGACATGGAGGTTCCTTTATATATTTCCTTTGTTGTGTGTGGAGACATGGGAGAGCTATGGAGACTTATGGTGAGAATTATTCTTACAAGTTATTGGTTTACAAGTTTTTCCATTGTGGATGTTCCTTGTTATTGCATGATGTTGTTTACAACTTATATGTGATGATATTTGTAGAAGTGGTATGCCTTGATCATTTTCTGATTTTCATTACCCATGCGGTGGGAGCTCTTGGATGTGTATGTCATTCTTTGACAAGTTTGCACATGGAGTTTGTGATTGTGATTTATGGGTGTATATTTTTATTGCACAAGTTTACTATGTTTTATATACCTTGGAGGTATGGATATTTGGATGTTTTGGCACTTTCTGTGGGTTCTATTTCAACTATGGTTAGTGTATATCGACAAATACTAGTGCATATTGATATCTTTGGATTGAGTGTTTGTGTTTGGGATATCAGTTGAGGCATGACTTATGCTTTGTTGTGATAGATTGCATGGCTTCTCTTTGGATGAATTCTTATCTTTATGCATTTTCATGGTGGAGGATGAGAGAATTAATGCTTGGGATGGTGGTGAATTTGTTTATTGTTACATGTATCTTGATGGATCACATGGAGCACTTTGATTCCTTGATGGTATATGTGGCTAGAGGGATTGTTCCCTTGATTCATGTTTTTAGGTTACTTGTTCCTCCTTATGCAATGTATACAAAAAGTGGGAGAATGTTAGGAATTAGGTGTTGTACACCTTGCATAAAGTTTATAATGATTTATTTATTATTATGTGTATGGTGCATCTAGGGGGACCTAAAATTATGTGCATCACTAGGAGTTAATATTCTTGGGGCCACTTTAAAATGTATGTAACATTAGGACATAAGTTTGAGTTGTAAAATATATTAATTTAATATTGGGGAAAGTAATCTAAATGAAGTACCCAATATTAAATGTGGGGACATGGTTTTGTAATCTCATGGTTTTATGTACCACTTGGTGGTTTTGTGGGAGCTTGTTTCTATAAAAGCAACCACATGGGTGGTTGTTTAGTTGGAAAGTTAGCTCTTGTTAGCATTTGTAATGGTTGAAGCATGGAATGGGATGTGTGGTTACATGATTTTTCACATGGAGTGCTTGTTGAGAACTTGATGTTTCAATGGTGTTCATGGATAGCTCTGAAGATGTATTGTAATGTTTATTGCTGAATAATACATGAGTGATGGATGTTTTTGGAGGTTGGGTTTTTCACTCTTGAGGATTTTCCCAGGGTATATCTTGTGTCATCTTTTCATGGATATGTTTTCTATTCTCTTTCATGTGAATTTTGAATACTTATTTGCATAGATTTCTATTTTGGGTTATGTGAAAATTTTCATTAGATGGCTACAAGTTTCTTTTCACCACCCAAACCTCATAGGGGTGTATTTATTGCCAATGACATATGGTATTTGATCTTGTGTCTGAAGGACCTTGCAAATATTTTATAGTGAGAAAAATGAGATTTGGATGAACATGAAAGTTTTGTATTTGTTTAGATGACCCTCAAAATACCACATTGCTTTGTTTCATGTTGTAGATGTCTCTTGGGGCACCCAAGTATCCATTTTTACATGATTTTGGTCTATGATTTCTTCCTAGATGATTTTCTAAGTGAATCAAGGTGTTGTTGGTGATTCTTCCAACAACCAATAATTTATGTTGTGATTCTAAATGGTATTTTAGTGCTTGATGTGTCTATTTGCATTATTTTTTTCGACTACAAGAATCAGGTAGCCCCCTATAAACTGTAGTGCACCTGGTAAAAAAAATTCACATGACTTGTGATGGCACAACATGCCTTCAATACCACAAGGATGGAGGGGAGACTAAACCTCATGACCTCTTGCTTGCAATAGGACTCTTTAGCCAATCGAGCTAGGCCCTTTGCCCCATGTCTATTTACAGATTTCAAATTCAACAACTATCATATTTCTTGTCACACCCTTGTTCCATCTACCTACATTTATGGTACCACTCCCTCAACCACCAACAGTTATTGTAGGGTCCATCCATTAATGTGATGCATTCATTTTGGGGGGAATCTTTCCCAGGTGTTGATTTGGTGCTGCTATACTAATCCATTTTAGGGTTGCCTCATATCAATTAGTTACATTGCTATTTTGACAATCATTTTGATTATTGGACAACACAGGAGAGTAGAGGAATAATCAAAAGAGCACAAACTTGAAGAAAATCAGTTATATAGAATAGTTGTGGGAAGGCATTGGCTCTAACATACTGTTATAGTAATGTTGTAATATCATTTCCAATTTTATGTCTCCATTGTTGTGTGTGTAAAATTAGAAAATATAATAAATCTAGAATATTTATTTAGCACATTTACTATTGTGAATGTAATACTTATTAGAATAATTTAATAGGGTTCTAAGTTTATTGCATGAGTTGTTCAATAAATATTTTATATGATTGCATATATTTAAGTAATGGGTAATTAAGTTGATAACACTATGAATGATATTCATTGATGCTTTAGATAAGTAGATCACTTCTAGTTTGTATTTCCCCTTTCTCTTTCCTTCTTATTGATCATTACTTTGTTTCCCAAGAGAAGGAACCAATCTCTTATATGTGTTTGTCATCAATACATAATTATTTTTTATAAAATCATTTATTTGTAGTTTTATTTCATGATTTTATGATTTCATTACTTGCAAGGAATAGAAGAAACCATTATCTATGAATCATGGAACTCACACCACCTTGCATTTGTTTCCAAGGTGTTACATCAGCTATATGTCACATCTCAATTTCATTGCTTGCATTTAATAATGTTAAGTTAATTGAAATATTTGAAAAATGGGATTTATCATTTAGTATTTATGGGATTTGAGAAATGCAATAATATTTAAAAAATGATTATCTTGCAATTTTATGATTTAAGAGAATTATTTTATAATGACTTTTGGTTAAAGGTTACTGATAAACAATTGCAAGTGCAAGAATGTGTATGTAGGAATAGATTGAAGAATGAGAACATGGTTGAGGCAAGGATGCTTAACTGAATGGCAAATGGTAAGCAAGATTGGAATCTAGAATCTCATACACCACATTAAGCCATGACATCTACATTTGTCTTTTAAATGAAAAATATCATTCTTGCATGTATGAATCGTGAATGAATAAATAGGTAACTTAAATAAAAGAAAAAAATTCATGGAATTATATGCCTTACCTTGTCTATTCAAAGTTAATTTCATATTTAGAGAAAAATGAAAAAAAAAGTGGAATGTGAAATATAGCTGTTTACATATTGTTTCCTTGTAAGAGAACAATTTGAATAATTGGCCCTTTAAAATAATTTGAAAGAATAAATCCTTGGTAAGAGAAATTATTACAAATATGTATACATATATATATGCAATTATATTATGCCCAATTTTAGATAATGAGCCTTTTATTTATTTATTCAAAACTCCTTAAGAAATTATATGGAAGGAGAGATGACAATGATTATTCATATAACCCCTTCATAATGTCGACCCCGTCAATATTGGAATGGATGGATAATGCCAACGAAAGGGGAGTGGGGAGGCTAGATAGTGGAGGTATGGAGAGTTAAGAGCACTCCAAGAATAGAATGTAGGGAGTTGAAGGACAAAGATAGTGGTAATTTTGAATTAGAGGATTCAATCAAGCAAAAAAGCGAGGGAGGTGATTGAGGGAAAAAAGTAGCAGAAGGAAAATCACGAAGAGGGAAGCTAGTCATTTCCATTGGATTGAGGAAAGAGCATCGATATTGTAGAAAAGAGGTAAGAACGATGCCTTCTTAAAAAATTTCCTTCAAAATAATTGATTTTTCCTTATCTCTTGAGCAAAGGTTAGCTTAATAAGAAATCGAGCACCTTGTTATTATCTTTGTTTCATACTCATGGCTTTGTTTCTATTTTGTGTGTTGTGAAATTATAGAAATCCATGTTTGGGGGGATGAAAACACTATTTATGACCCTTCACTGTGTGTAATGAAATGTAAAAGTATAATTAGCTAGAAGGTCTGTGTTTGGGCTCTAGCTCGCATGTTATTTTATCTTCAAACTTGAGAACATTGATATGTTCTTTGTGATGGAAACACCATCTTGGTGTCGACCACCCATGATACCCATTCGAATGATATCTACATTCACAGTAATATGTATGTATAATATTTAATGGGGCCAAATGGTTGGACCATTCGAGTATAAATCTTGACTCAAAATGATCCATATCATTCTTCTCCATGTGTATGTTGATGGGTGGATAATAACACCAATAATGTGGCAGTTTGATGGACAATATAACTCATCCTATTTGATCATAGTGTGGATGAATTTTATTGATCTGGTATAAATCTATATTGACTAAGGTTGATCTTTAAACATATAAATATGTATTAGGAAATGTATCCCTATTTCATACTGTTATTTCCATTTTGTGTTGAACGATCAAGCTTCATTCATAATATAGATAGGAATGATGTTATCATTTTATTGTGACTGTTGTAATGTTTTTGTAAACAATAATGCATGTGTTATATCGATTTGTGGAAAAAAAAATATTGACCATTAAAGGCCAAGGGTATATGAAACCCTTGCAACTTATGAATATATTCTCTTTACTCCTTCAATGCCATGTATATGTGTGTGTGTGTATATATATGCATATGTGTGTGTGTGTGCATGGTCAATCGACCATGTGTAAGAATCATATGGATTCGAGTAGTAGCATATACTCTATAAATTTTCAAGTGATAAATTGTTGCCTTGAGCATGAGGCTGACAACACCATTGAAATATTAGGTGAAGGATATAATTCAATAGCAAAATTAATGTAGATCAACCCCACTATTTTCATTATATAAGCATATATGTGTGATTTAAAGAAAAAAATGTAGAACACAATAATTTTATAATTAAACATAGAGAAATAAATGCTTTTTTGTCTGTCTGGAAAATATAACGTTATGTTTTTCCAAAATAAATTCAAACTGATAATTGACAACAATTAATACCAATTCTAGTTATGCTTTTGAATTTGATTTTGTCTTTTCATTATGTTAAGGGAACATAGTAGATAAGACCAAAATTTGCATATATGAAGAAATCAGTGTATCTTGATCTGTAAATCTACATGTTGAATGGATTTTAATTTTATTATTCTTAAAGAATGTATATGCATATACAAATTGTGAATAATATGCATATATGTGCACATGCATAAACTCATCATTTATGCATGTACACATAAATGTGGTATACCTTCTTATTTCATCTTAATTTACTCATTTGATTATGATTTTTTTTTTTTTTGAAAAGGAAAGAACTATAGAAATGAAACAGTGTTGAAGTGCAAATACAAATATTAAGAAAAGATAGTTATATGATGAATAAATGAATGGATATACTAGATTTTAAATGGATTACTTGCTTAATGATTGATGAAATGGAATGATACAAAAATTAATAAAATAGACTGTAGCACACTAGAATATGATGCTAGTAGATGGTCTAGAAGGGAGGGATACCTTTTTGTTATGGTAAGCTACCTTATGGGAATGGGTGCCAGAGAGTGTAGATTTGATTTTCAAAATCTAATTTAAATTGTATTTTATGCAGCATGAGCTTGGCCAAGCTTTGCAATCATTTTATTTGGAAAAGACTATTTATTATATATCCTCTCTTTATCTTCTTTATCTTTTTACCTAACATGGAACTTACATGTTCTAATAGTAGATAAAAATGTATGTAGTTAGGCAGGCATAGATTCCACCTTGAAAATTGTATCTCTTGCTAAGTGTTTCATGCAGGGTCGGGTATTCTTCGATGGATAGAAGAATTTCGGGGAAGCATTGCTTTGTGGTTGGGTGGAAAAGCACCTAAACCATGTTCTCATCCACCAATGGAGATGAGTTGTTGAAGAGGAATTTCAGTGAAATTTTGATCTTATTGATGTACTTGTATTATTGATGTAATTATTGTATTGACAATGTGTCGATTTAGTGCCAAGTCAAACATTGTATATATTGACTATTGACATTTGGAAATGAATATATATTTAGATTTGTTATATTTATGAACATGAAATTATTATGTTGGAAAATATCTATGGGATTTATGTCTTAAATTTATATTTATAATGTTAATTATTAATTTATTTTGGAAATATTAGTTGGGAATGTTACATTTGGTATCAAACCTTAGGGTTTAGGTCCAGGCCTATGAGACCATGATGGTTGGATTGGGAAATAGTTGACCCCTAACTGAAATTAAGTTACCTTAAAATAACCAAATCTGAATTGGTTAAAGGAAATAAGGAAGTCTAAGTTGGGAAGAAAGAAGGGAAAAACCATTAGGGCTTTGAAAAAAGCAAGTTGTTATCAAAGAGAACTCCAAACCCAAAGACCAACCTAAGATTCCTAATGATGAAACTATAGCGTATGCCCTCACACTACTCAAGTTGGAGAGAGGAAAAAATATTGAGGAGTCCAAACGAACTCCTAAGACTAAGAAACCGTCCATATTTAGAGATTATCCAATAGGATGTGGACCTAATGCACCTTTATTGATAAAGGAGGAGTGCCTACGTGCACGTCCTGCCTCTCCCAAGAGGGATGATGTAAATTCAGATGAGGACCCAGAGGAGTGTCCTCTTTCCTATAATGAGGGGATTGCTTAGTATGGAATTTTTTTTGTAAACAAGGATCGGTGTAAATCCATATTTAATATAAATAAAGAATTTTTTATTTTTTTTGTTCTAGGACATGAACTTGAAGACTTGTCTTGATGTGAATGAATGTAAATATCTATTCTAGATTACATGTTGTGTACATAACATTGTGTAGATGCAATTTTTTAAACGTAAAACCTTGTTTTAAGATATGATGAAAACGACTGGCGCAAGTTGAGTGTGAGTCATTATGGTGACCACTAGACAAGAAGCAGGTGATAGCGGATAGGAAAATGAGTTGAGGAAGAGGCTAGACCAAATCTTGGAACTCCTAAACTAGCAAGAATCCTGAATGGACCATTTGGAACAAGAGCTCCAAGGGGTGTGGGAAGATTGGAATCTCAACAACGAGGTACCTGACCAAGCAAAAAGGGGCCAAGGGGATCCCAATTGGGGTTGAATTAAGGAATAATTAGGGAATGATCTTAAAAAGGTAGCGCCACTAAAATTCAATGGCAAGGCCATCAGAGATAGAGCTAAGGCATGGATTATAGAAATGGAAAAATACTTCGGGCTCTACAACATGTTAGACAAAACCAAGGCTACTTGGGTTGCTTATCAATTGTCTAGAGAGGCAGCTACTTGGTGGGACAATGAGAAGGAAAAGAGGAGACTTCAACCAAAGGAGATCACTTGATATTTTTTCCTCCAATATTTTAGAAAGAGGTAGCCACCACAACTTTTCTTTGACAAGAATATGACAATTTCAAAATCAGACCCAGGGCAGCCTGAATGTAATTCAGTATTGGGAGACGTTTACCAATTTTCTCAAGTATGTACCACAGTACCAATCTGATGAGTGTTTTCAAATTCAAAATTTTATATTAGGATTGAGACCCCAAATTAGAGCTGAGGTGGACCTCCACAATCCCCTTACAATGGTAGAAGCTTTCAAGAAGCTCATTAAGAAAGAACAAAAGTTGCAATAGTTGTCCAATCTCCGCAAGGGTTCAAACTTCAAGCCTAAAATTAGAAACAAATAGTTTTTAAAGGGTGATGGAAAAAAGGGAAATAAGTCCCATTAGATCAAAAATTTGAAAGGAGAAAGTGACCCTCCAAAAAAGGAAGAAGGAAACCAAGGTGGAAGGAATAAAAGGGCTAATAGGGGCAATGGCAACTTTAATGGTAAATAGAGGTACTCAAAAGAGAATAGGTCTGGAGGCCAAAATGGACCACGTGTTAGGTTTTTCACTTGTATGGGATACCATTATGCATCTAGTTTCCCTCAAAATTCAATCCATAGAAGTAGGAAACTAGCAGTAGACCCTGTAACACAAGATCCATACAACAGTAGATAGCAAGTAATCGGAGTACTAGGATTCTCTGATACAATTCACGGGTAAGCTCTATGGCTGAACCATTTCCATTTTTATGGATATTGGAGCTACTAAGTGATTTATATATCCTAGAATGATTTCTAAGCTACCCATTAGACCTAGATATTTGGAAAACTCATGGTCAGTTCAGTATGGAAATCGAGCAGAGTGAAGCAGATTCATGTTTCTTTTGCAATGAATTAGAACTTCCCAACTTCTTGACCCAAGTTGACCTTTACATGGCACCACTAGGATCCTATGATGTAATCTTGGGAATCAACTAGTTAACTGAGCACAAAGCCATTGTAAAATGTGAGGATAAGATGGTGATTTTTCTAGATGACTATGGATAACTGGTTGAGATTCTTGGGATACAAAGACCCCTGGAGCTTAGGTAGATCTCAACTATGCAGCTCAAGAGGGATCATAGAAAGGGTTGTTTCATATATGTTGTGCATGTTAGTGAACTCAACAATGAGAAATGATACCTAGATGATTACCCTATCCTTAGGGAATTTTGAGATGTATTTCTCGAAGATCTCACTGAGATGCCTCCAAAGTGAGAATTTGATTTCTCCATCGATCTGACACCTGGAGCCGAACCACAGTCCAAGGCCCTATACAGGATGACCACCATCAATCTTTATTAATTGAAATCCTAGTTGCAAGAGATATTATGCAAGGGGCTTATTAGACCTAGTGTGTCACCTTGGGGAGCACCAGTTATCTTTGTGAAAAAGGATGGAACCTTGGCCTATATATTGATTATTGGATGTTGAACAAGGCGACCATCAAAAATTGATATCCCCTCTCAAGGATCTGTGAACTATTTGATCAAATGAAGGGAGTGTCAGTATTCTCAAATATAGATCTTACATCTGGTTATAATCAGTTGAGAATAAAGAAAGAAGATATTCCAAAGATTGTTTCTGAACTTAGTATGGGCATTATGAGTTCACCATTGTCCCATTTGGATTGACCAATGTACTTGTAAATTTCATTAATCTATGAAAAATGTGTTATGGAATTGTTTGGATGACTTTGTCTTAATATTTATTGATGGAATTTTGGTTTACTCCAAGTCTATTGAGGAGCACGACCGACACTTGAGGATAGTCTTACAACATTTTCTGAGGGATAAGAAGCTTTTTGAAAAGATATCTAAGTGCTCATTTTATCAGATAGGGTGCACTAACTAGGTCACATTATTTTAGTTGAGGGAGTCTCTGTGGATCCAAAAAAGATAAAAGAAATCATGGAGTAGTTGGTGCCTCAAAGTGTGATGAAGGTGTGAAGCTTTATAGGCCTTTCAAGTATTACAAGAAATATGTGCAAGGGTTCTTTCAAATTCCAGCCCCAATAACTTCACTTCAAAAGAAAGGAAAGAGGTTTGAGTGGATTGAGAAGCATGAACAAGCCTTCCAAATCCTAAAGGAGAAGCTCATGATAGCCCCAGTGCTGACTATACCCAATCCCAGTGGTCAATTCTCAATGATCATAGATGCTTCAAGAGACAGTGTAGGAGTAGTGTTAATGCAAGATGGGCAAGTCATGGCATATGAGTCAAGGAAGCTGAAACAACATGAAGTGAATTACCCACCACACAATCTGGAATTAGCAACTATAGTGCATGCCTTACATATGTGGAGACATTATCTTTTAGGGAAGTTGTTTGAGATCAAAATGGATCATTTGGGATTGAGATACATCTTCAATCAACCAAACCTCAATGCATGGTAGAGGAGATGGCTAGAATTCCTTAGTGAGTACGCCTTTGGAATTGAGTATATAAAAGGAAAGGAAAATAGAGTGGTAGATGCTCTTAGTAGAATAAGACATCTAGCAGTCATGACCTCTATGAGATCTAATTTAAGGCAACAGGTGATGCAACACTTGCAAGGAGATGAGAATTGTGAGAGGGTGAAAAAGGATCTAGAAGAGAATTTGTCACACCATCAATTCGATGGGTATGAGTTTGAATCAAATGGTATCTTAAGATACTAGAGGCGAATGTATATTCTGGATTCTAGAGAGCTTAGGAAGTTGTTCCTAGAAGAAGTCCATAATGCAACCATATTCAAAACACCTTGGAGTTACAAAGATGATCACAGAACTAAAAACCTTGTATTATTGGTCAAAGCTCAGCAAGGATGTAGTGGAATATGTAGCCAAGTGCTTGGAGTGTCAGTGAGTTAAGGTTGAGCACATGCATCTAGCAGGGCTCATTTATCCTCATGATATACCTGAGTACAAATGACAAGTGATCAACATGGAATTTGTACAAGGGTTACCTTTAAGTAAGAACATACATGATGTCATTTTAGTAGTAGTCAATAAGTTGACTAAGGTGGCACATTTTATTCTAGGGAATCTTAAGGATGGATTGTTGGCTTTGGCTAACAAATTTTTCCAAGATATCTTCCACTTTCATGGAGTGCCAGTGACCATTATATCCAATAGAGATACACGGATGACATCAAGGTTCTAGAAAACCTTGAATGCAACCTTGGGGACTAAGCTAAATTTTAGTTCATCCTATCATCCTCATACCGATGGTCAAACCAAGAGAGCGAATTAGGTAATATAATATCTCCTTTGAATTTATTGTATGGATCAATAGTGTAAATGGGAAGAATATCTACCATTGGTAGATTTTTCTTATAACAAATCCCATCATGCACCCTTAGGTATGACACCTTTTGAGACCTTGTATGGGAAAAAGTGTCACACTCCCATCAGTTGGGACATATTGGAAAATAGGATCATAGTGGGTCTTAAAATGTTAAAAGAGATGAAAGAATAGATGAGACTCATCAAGAGTAGGCTCAAGGAGATGACAAATAGACAAAAAATATATACAGATAGAAATAGAACCTTTAGACAGTTTTCAATTGGGGATAAGTTCTTTTTAAGAGTCAAGACACATAAGAGCTCTATTACCTTTGGGAAATCATCAAAGTTGGCTCTGAAATACATGGGCCCATTTAATGTGTTGGAAGTAATCAACCTGGTTACATACAGACTTGCTCTACTGCATGCTCTAGCTTGACTCCATAATGTATTTCATTTTTCTTTTCTTAAGCCATACCACCTAGATGCAACTCATATACTTGATTGGCATTATTTACAGGTGGAGGATCCAGAAGTTGTGTTGGTGGAGCCCATTATAATTCTAGATAGACGCAATGTCAAGTTGTGAAACAAAGAAATTGTTCAATACAAGGTCCAATGGGACCAGTATTCAGAGGACAATGCTACATGGGAGGATGCAAAGGAAATATAATGCTCCTTTCCTCATTTGATTTCTTAGATAGACTATTGATGATTCACTATATACTATTGTGTAATAATTTTGGACTTGAATGCTATGATGTTTTGGCTTGATACCTATCTGATTTGATGTTAAAATGGGCATATGTGATTCATTTTTTTTTAATTAGACATCGGGACAATGTCTCTTCCTAGTGGGGAAGGATGTCACATCTCAATTTCATTGCTTGCATTTAATAATGTTAAGTTAATTGAAATATTCAAAAAATTGAATTTATCATTAGTATTTATGAGATTTGATAAATGCAATAATGTTTGAAAAATGATTATCTTGCAATTTTATTATTTAAGAGAATTATTTTATAATGACTATCAGTTAAAGGTTACTGATGAAAAATTTCAAATGCAAGAATGTGTATGCAACAACAGGTTGAAGAATGAGAACATTGTTGAGGTAGGGATGCTTAGCCAGATTATGAATGGTAAGCAAGATTAGAATCTAGAATCTAACACACCACAATAGACCATGACATTTGCATTTTTCTTGTAAATAAAAAATATCATTCTTGCTTGTATGAATCGTGAATGAATAAATAGGTAACTTAAATGAAAGAAAAAAATTCATGGAATTATTTTCCTTACCTTGTATATTTGAAGTTAATTTCATATTTAGAGAAAAAGGAAAAAAAATAGTGGAATGTGAAATATAACTGTTTACATGTTGTTTCCTTGTAAAAGAATGATTTGAATAATTGGTCCTTTAAAAGAATTTGAAATAATAAATCATTGGTAAGAGAAATAAATACAAATACATATATATATATATATATATACCCAATTTTAGATAATGAGTGTTTTTTTTATTTATTCAAAAATCCTTAAGAAATTATATGGAAGGAGCAATGATAGTGATTATTCATATAACCCCCTTCATAATGCCAATCCCTTCCATATTTGAATGGATGGATAATGTCAATGACATGGGAGTGGTGATGGGGTCATTGTAATCCTCATCATTTAATTTATCAATCCAAGGCAATGTCCATGGTTGTCTGCAAGAGAGAAAGTAGAAAACTTACTTGACAATCTATTCTACTTGTAGAAATAAATCCTATTTGCAAGAAAGAAAATTTTCATTAAAGGGAACTAATCTAAGGAAAAATTGCAAGAATTAAAAAGGATAAACTACTTCACCCTTGCTGGAAATGAAAAGCTTTTTTGAATTCAAATTTACTGTAGAAAGTTGGAAATACATTGCTGGAAATGAAACTAAAACTATCCTATTTCCTCGGGCTAAAACAAGTCTTTCTAATCCCCTCCTTTTGATAAAATGATTAAATTGTATTTATAGAATTCATATTCTATATCTATCCAACCAATCCACTAAGAATGTGGATCCAAGATCCTTTTTTTGAGGGGTTGTTTACAAAACTCTAAAAAAATTGAAGTTGTTGTCCTCCATCACACCACTTTTATCTCATTCATTTTTTGTCACGTACTTCTCCTTCCTTGATGTAAATCATACTAAATTATCAAAATGGTTTTTATCCCTTCAAATATAATTTCCAAATCATTTTGAATTTTTGAATTTCCTTGAGAAATGAGGAAAATATTGTTGTTTTACTGAGACTGCGTTTTTGACAATTTTTGGGTGCCTAATTTTTAGGAAGTCTTCAAGTGTTGAATGTGAATGAAGGAATTATTCTTTAGTTCAGTCAACCAAATCATTGATCCTTAGAATGAATAACATGTTATAATCATGCAACAACATTTAAGTGATGTGGTAACTTGAGTTATCTTTGGTGAAAGAAGGAAGTATGAAATTTAATAACTATGAGATTTTAAAACTCAACATGAAACAAATACTTATCCCATTAATTTAGGAATGAATGATGCTCCATGATTTTGCATGAATGTAGGAGTTTTCTGGGAGTCTTCTCCATCTTCTCATTATTTCTTCAAATCCTTCTAAATCTATCAGGAGTTAACCACTTCAAGTGTCTAGAGCTCTTTGTTGCAAGTGTCTATGAAGCTCCTTCTTACCATGAGTTATTTAATAACTCATTTATCTGCATTATATCATCTTAAAAACTTCATGGAGACATATTAGAGGAAATTTGGATCACATTTAATTACTAAAAATAAATCAAATATTCACTTTACATTCTACCTTAAACAACTAAAGAACTTTCAATCATTACTCAAATCCACTTTAATACTAATGCATTTGGAAGAAATAGATGATTTTCTTTGATAAACTATGAGACAATTTATTGTCTCATCAAGTGGGGCAACTAGATAGTGGAGGTATGGAGAGTTAAGAGTGCTCTAAGAATAGAATGCAGGGAATTGAAGGACAACGATAGTGGTAATTTTAAATTAGAGGAGTCAATCAAGAAAAAAAGCAGGGTACGTGATTGAGGAAAAAAAACATCAGAAGGAAAAGCACAAAGAGGGGAGATAGTCATTTCCATTTGATTGAGGAAAGAGCATCAATCTTGCAGACAAGAGGTAAGAATGATGCCTTCTTAAGAATTTTCCTTCAAAATAATCAATTTTTCCTTATCTCTTGAGCAAAGCTCGCCTTAATAAAAAATTGAGCACCTTGTTATTATCTTTGATTCATACTCGTGGTTTTGTTTCCATTTTGTGTGTTGTGAAATTATAGAAAGCCATGTTTGGGGGCATGAAAACTTCATTTATGACCTTCGTTGTGTTTAATGACATGCAAAAGCATGATCAGCTAGAAGGTTTTTGTTTGGGATATAGCCCACATGTTATTTTATCTTCAAACTTGAGAACATAAATATGTTCTTTGTGATGGAAACACCATCATGGTGTCGACCACCTGTGATACCCATTTGACAATATCTACATTCGCAGTAATATGTATGTGTACTATTTCATGGGGTTGAATGGTATGGACCATTCAAGTGTAAATCTTGACTTGGAATGATCCATATCATCTACTCCATTTGTACATTGATGGGCAAATAATAATGCCAACAATGTGGCAAGTTAATGGATGATATACCTCATCCTATTTGAGCATAGTGCGGATGAATGTTATCAACCCAGTGTAAATTTGTATTGACTAAGGTCGATCTTTAAACATATAAATATGTATTAGGAAATGTATCCCTATGTCATACTGTTATTTCCATTTTGTGTGGAACAATCAAGCTTTGTTCAAAATATATATAGGAACGATGCTATCATTCTATTGTGACTGTTGTTGTAATTTTTTTGTAAACAATAATGCATGTGTTATATATATTTGTGGAAAACATAATATCAACCATTAAAGGGTGAGGTTATATGAAACCCTCATGGATTATGAATATCTTCTCTTTACTCCTTCGATGACATATATATATATATATATATGTATGTATGTATGTATGTATGTATGTATATGTGTGTGTGTGTGTCCATAGATATGTGTGTGTGTGTGCATGCTCAATCAACCATGTGTAAGAATCATACAGATTCAAGTAGTAGCATATACTCTGTAACTTTTCAAGTGATAAATCATTTCCTCGGGCATGAGGCCAATAACACCATTGAAACATTAGGTGAAGGATATAATTTGATAGCATAATTAATGCAGATCAACCCCAATGTTTTCATTATATAAGTATATATGCATTATTTAAAGAACAAAATATAGAACACCACAATGTTCTAATTAAACATAGAGAAATAAACGATATGTTGTTTGTGTTATCAATAGTTTTGCACCTTGTTGAATGCAGTATTCAGCAAACTACTGAAACATGGAAACCTCTTTCATATGTGGGTGATCTACGTGGAAGAGGAATCTCCAGAGTGAGCTGGTTCTCTGAATGATGAATTTTATTCTAAAACAGCTTCTGAGGAAAGGGATGAAGAATAACTGAACATCAAAACCTATTTCTAAAAGATGATTCACCAAACTTAAAAGAATTCAAACCTAACCACTCATAATAACTTCTCTATTACAGTAATCCTCACAATCTCATTGGAACATATCCCATCAGTGATTTGCATGAAGATCTGGAAAAAAAAATACAGCATGCAACCTAAAACATGTAATTCTGAAACACCACCTATAACAGCAAGACATAAAAGGATTTCAATTTGAAAACACAACTATATCAAATTGCCATTACAAAATTTGAGACAGAAAATAAGGAGAAATTTGCTACTCTATTAAAACTGGAAGAGTGTCAATCTATCCAAACTAAGTATCAAAAGGTTTACAAGCTCCCCAAAATGAGTAAGGGCAAGAAACTATGACCTAAACTACTGAGAAAGGAGAGTTGAAAGACTAAATATATCAAAAGAACTCTCAAGGAAACCCTAATTCGAGCTCAAAAAAATCTCAAGGAAAAAAGGCTCCAAACAAACTCAAAAAACTGCTTAAAAGCATAAAAAAGCACAATGCTTTTATGATGAACCTGTCAAGCCTCTAAAAATAGGCTAATCTTGCTTTAAAAGAAAAAAAAGACCTTATCTCTCCAAGACAAGTCTAAAATCCGACCAAGAAGAAAAGTCAGTTAAAGATCTGCTAAAAATAGCAAAAAAACATAAAGCAACTTATAGAATATCGCTTTTATGCTTCTGCTTTTACAAGATGCATTTTTTTTTTTACAATTGTCTATTTTTGCAACTCAAAGATTGTAAATCTTTTGCAAAAATAAAACTTCTTATCTCTTCATTACAACATTCTGATTTTTCTCAAAAATCATAAAAAACACACTACACAATCTTCTTCTTATCAAATCTTCTCATTTATTTCTCATAAAACCAATTAAAATGAGAAACCCTAAAAATATGGCACTAAGCATAAGGCATTAATAAATCTTATCTCATTGTCTTCTCATAAAACAATAACATTAAAATTCTCAAGTCTCCAACTCATTTTTCCTAAGGCACAAGATAATTTTAGCTCAAATCCTAAAGTCCCTAGATACAACCCTAGGCATAAGAAATTCGGCCTCTAAACATATTAAACTTAGATTTTGGAAAACATAAGTCATAAACTTAAAATTTCCACCCCACCTTGGATTTTGACATATGCTCAAAACCAAACATTCTGGATGATGATGATATTCGAATTAGGCATGAGGAAATAAGGTCAAACCCTAATTATCATTCATTTCACCCGTGACTTGAGAAGAAAGGAACTATGTCTGAAAGAAATCTGCCGCCATGATGATGTCGAATTCGAGCTCGTGTGCTTCAGTAACCCTCTTCATGCTTCAGATAACTAAGTCTCCTCCAGTGGGTGAGCCTCTTCTCATGGAAAAATAGCCTTTCTACTTCATTATTTTGAATATCAAAAAGCCCTAAGGGCGCGGCCTGTTCATTTCTGACTTTCTCTTACCTTGATTTCTCCATGCCATTATGAGTTTGAGCTCGACTTGTCTTCTGGTTTTTCTTTACTATGCAAAGGTAAGCTTTATTTAATGGTTTTTGTAACCTCTATTTTGGCCCTGAGGCCGTGGTGAACTCACTCTGATGTCTTTATTATGAATCTTCTGTGTGCTTCTCGTGCTCACTGCTGTGTAACATTCTCATCATAAGAGCTCGGCCACTCTTCAAAACTCGAAATCATGCCTTGGGAAACTAAAGAGAAAGCTATGGCCGCGGCTTTAGACTCTATCAGAATTTTAAACTAGTAATTTTCTTTGCTCTGTAGAAACCCTAAAAGGATTTCTTTATCTCATGAACTTCTAGCCATGTTCAGGTCGTGCCAAAAGAGCACTATAAGAAACAAACTCTTGACTTTTGGGCTCGACCCAGAAAAGAAAACTTCCTATTATGTCTTTTTGATACTATTTCTACACATGGGTATTTCTGTAGCTATCTCCTTTGCATTTTGAAACCGAACTAAAGATGGGTACTCAAAAATTTTAAAGGAAACTACATTTTTTGTGTTTTATGCTAAACTGGAAATGGGTCTTTTGAATTATTGAAGGAAAATGCATTTGCTTCTCTTCTAAACTCGATCCAACACACAAATCTTCATATTTGTAGTCGTACTGCTTTTCTCTACTGTCTCTTTTGTGGCTTTTATGAAAATCATATGAGAACTGAATTCCTTCTATTTTGAGGCTTGAATAAATACAAAGATTTGCATATTTTGTATTTAAACTGCTGTTTAAAATAAAACCCATATGGGTATTACAGATTATCATTTTTTCTGTCCTTCTGAAACTCGACCATCAGTTTGATAGCTTGTGTCTTGCCGAAAATTCATGCTTTCACTCCTGTCGCCATGACAATGTGTTTTCAGCAGGACCTCTTGTAGATAAAAAGGCTATACCGAAAATCTTTATTATTGCTCTATCTGCACTTTTGAAACAAAATTCACATGTGGGTATTTAAAAAATAGAAACTGTAAATTCATTTATGGATATAAACTCTACCCAGAACCGGAACCTTATCCTGAACTTCTGAAACAAAATACTATCATGGGTTTGGAGATTTTCAAAACAAAAGCATATTTTCTTAATTTCTAACAAAACTCGACCTCCTTTATTTGCTTGAAATGGTGCTAAATCTGCATATTTGCTTGTGTTTCCTCCAAGATTTTGACTCAGAAAACCAGTGATATTTTGCATCTACTTCTGAAACAAAAGATGCTTTGGATGTTTGTCTTTATTTTAACCTCCCTGCATTCTGTGTGTCTCAAAAGAAAGCAACTCATTGCATCATTGTTACTTATTTTAAATATACCTTTAGAAGTATACAAGAATGTGATGAAACAGCAAGAATTTGTGTGCTTGTTTATATTCATTGGCCCATATTACTAGGTATTCCGTTTTGACATTTCTGTAGCTCTCTTTATTTCATGAACTTCTGAGCCCAAATCACATAACTGTCATCGACATAGAGCTGTAGACTATCCTTAAAATGAAAATCCAGTACTCATTCTGAGAGGACTCTCCAGGTACTAAGAATCTGAAAGATCTGTCTTGAATGCACATTCTAGAACCTCATATACATGTGAAGCTTGAAACTAAAAATTCCATTATGGTCTCCTATTGCATTCTTTGCTCATCTTATAGATATGACAGAAACTTTACTTCACTGTTCTGTCAAGACTTTGACTGAGTAATCCGAAAATGATCACAATCCTGCACATTTGTTGTATCTAATTCATGGATTGACCTATTACAAGTGATGTCTTTCTTGACACTTGTATCTCACTGAAAAAAAAATGAAAGTATATCACATTTGACTGCTGTCTTCTACTTAATCATAGATACACGAACCCGTCTGAGGTACCATCCCAACCAGAATGAATTCACAGTCTTTGTTGTAGTTCTTAATAACCAGTACTAAACTCTAACATAGCAGCTCTCATTTTCTATATTTGAATTATGTAGAGGCTTTACCTTTTTGTTCTCGGACTGCAACATTGCATCAGTACCACCTCCTTTACTCACTGGTTCATATCTAACTGGTAACTCAGAATCATTTAATACTCAAATGCACTGTCTGCGTCTGTTCTTATGAGAAACATGGTACTCTTCATGCATTTTTATATTTCACTGCACAAACTGCTCTCAAAACCTGTTCTCTTTGATGATGAAAATTAGAACAAAACATTAAGGCATATGTATTCCTATTCACTATCCAAAAGAGAAATAATGAATTGAAACTCACATGACACATGATTATAATCAGCACAAAAAATGAAGTAATTCAGCAATTTCTGATGCAAATGCATTCTGTTAAATTCCTTAAGTGAACTAAACTCACTGTTCACCTATAGCATTCAGAAATAAATGTTGATCGTTATGAATGCACAATTGGTTTCGCTACTTGATGGATAACTCTGTTTTACTCTTTCAGTTGTATTTCATTGTGTTTGATGTATATGATGAAATATCTTTCAAAAGTAGCCCATTTAATGCATAGGGTAGCATGCCGAGCTCTACCCTTGTGGGAGCCCATTTTACTCCACATGCTTGGTCTTCAAACAATGTTCAGCTTCATGACTTTACCTATACCTGCACAAGGAAGCAAACAACGTTAGCATAAAAATAGAACATGTTGATTATGATGTTGATACTTCTCCTTCAGCTCACTTCTTTCAAACTGCATTTGATTGAATTTGATTGTTTCAATGCATTGCTAATAGTATACTATACTATTGTAGGTGCATCATATGAGTTATGTCATAGTCGAAGCCACTGACACCCTTCTTTTCCTCTTACAGGTCAACGAAGCTCGAGACGACGAGGTGCACCATTCAACATCAAGCGTTGATAATCAGCCATTGATGACTATGTTGTTGCTTATATGTTCTCCTTTCGCATCTTCAGTAGTGCATTGTGTTGTTAGAAATGTATTGGAACAGTTATAGTTATATCCACAGCTTGTGTGGATCCTTGATTTCAATTTTTGCTTTTCAGTTGAAAAGAAAAATACATCTCATGCAATGTTGTAATACTATTCTGATTGTGAAATCAAACTAAGCCTTGTAAAAAATATGAGTTCTTTTCGAAATGAATAAAAGCATCTGAAATGCTATTTTGCACATTTATTCAATTCTGTCTTTCTTTTAAAACTGCAACTTCTAAATGGCACTCTGCAACTCCACCTCACTAAAATGCAGAACTGATATTCAATGCATAATGATAATGATGCGAAACCACATCTGAACATGACACTGCAATTCTACTTAATGTTAAATAACAATCATCTAGCTCCTCTATTTGAGCTGAGGCAAAAAATATGTAACATTTTGGCGATTTCCGCTATATGCTTTCCTGCTAAGCATAGATCAGTGGCCTTTAAAACAATTCATTGGGCGCGGAGTCAAATCTGCCCCTTCTTGAAACTCAGAAACTGAACAGCAATACTCCAGACAGCAGCAAGGAAACGAAACAAAACTGAAAGCAAACTAACATGACCTGGTGGCCAACAAAACAATGTGCAACAGTGCTTAGAGAAAGCAAACTATGAAATGAAATGTGCAAAACACACTTATTTGCAAACTAGTCTACTACAATGAGATAACTTATCTCAAAGGCAGTGCTTGAGGTGGATCCCATTCACTGGGATAGACAGCACCTCACCAATCATCTTGGAAAGTTGGAATGTATTGTGTTCTTTGCATTCCGTAATCACATAATGCCCATCCCATATTGCATCGAACTTGGAATGTCGTCCTGGTCTACTTTTAAATTCATTCCACTTGAAGACTAGATCTCCAACAATGAAATCACGAGGCTTCGCCCTCTTGTCAAAAGTATTCTTCATTTGCGCTTGATGTATTTCTAGTTGTCTCAGAGCTTCTTTTCTAGTTTCTTCGAGCTCAACCAGCTGTGCAAACCTCACTTCAAGAGGTTGTTCATTCAGCAACTCCAGTTCTTTAACATAACTCAATGTTGGTAACTCAATTTGAAATAGGCAACTTAGCCTCTCTGCCATAAGTCAAAACAAAAGGTGAACAACTAGTGGCTCTTTTAGGAGTTATTCTGTCAGCCCAAAGGGCTAGCTTCAACTTTTCATGCCACGTTCTCTGGTTATCTTCAACAGTCTTCTTAATTATCCGAATCAGATTCTTATTTGTGGATTCTGCTTGGCCATTACCTTGCAGATACTAATTTGATGAAGTGTTCAGATAGATGTTATTTCTGAAAGACCAATCTGAAATCTTTAATCCGATGAAAGCTAAACCATTATCTGAAATGATTGAATCTGGAACACCAAATCTTGATATGAGATCTTGATAAAAATTAAGCACTGAAGTCTCGTTTGCTTCCTTTAAAGCGACAACTTCGGTCCACTTTGTAAAATAATCAGTGGCAGTAAGAATCCACTTATGACTTGCACTCGAAGGTGGGTTTACAGGACCAACAAAATCCAAGCCCCACTTGGCAAAGGGTTGTTCTACCTGAATCGGGTGCAGGGGCAGCGGTGCAAGCCTCTGTTTACCAACAAATAATGCACATTTCTCACATTTTCTGACCCATACAATAACATCTTTAAACAAATCTGGCCAATAATAACCAGCTCTCATAATTTTCAGAGCTGTTGTTCTTGCAACAAAGTGACCTCCAGAAGGTCCATCATGAAACTCTGCCAGTAGCTTGTCAACTTGATCAAGTTGAATGTAATGTAATAAAACACCTTGGAAATCTCTTCTATAGAGAACACCATCAATGACTGCATAAGGAATGGCTTGTAATTTGTAGTACCTTCTTTTTGCTCTGTCCAAGCCTTCGGGGCATTCGCCAGTTTGCAGATAATGTATCATCTGCTGCAACCATGTAGTAAGAGGTGCTTGAATAGCACTTAAGACATCATTATTTAATACCGTTTCTGTATTTGCAGCCTCTTTTAAACTATTTTTTTCACTTCCATCAATTTTCTCGCACAAACCTTTGCCTCTAACAAGCTTGGTTACTTTTATATCAACATCAAACTCCATTACTTTAGTGATCCAACCAGCACACTTATCATTAATATCTTTATTGAGCAGGAAATCTTTGACAATTGAATGAGCTACTAATAAATGAACGTTGTTGTTGGACAACATGTGTCTAAATTTCTTCAAGCTTCTTACAACAACAAAAACATGTTTCTCTACAAAAGAGTACTTTACCTCATAATCATACAAAACTTGGCTAAAAAATGCAACAGGCTGTTCTAAGCCTTCCTCGTTTTGCTGACATAACATGGCTGAAACTATATCCACTCCTCCAAAAGCATACAAGATGAAATCTTTGTCAAATTTTGGATTAATGAGAGTAGGAGAGGCTGCGAGCGCTTCTTTGATTTGCTTGAAGCTCCTCTTTCCTTCCTTGGTCCAACTGAATGGCATGTTTTTCTTCAGCATAGAAGTGAGAGGTTGCAGCAAAGCTGCGATATTTGGTATAAACCTTCTTACGAAATTTATTCTCCCAAGAAAGCTTTGCAAGCCTTTCTTATGGGATGGAAATGGCAATTCGAGGATTGCAAAAACTCTTTCAGGATCGATTGAAATACCTTGCTTTGAGACAATGTGTCCCAACAATTTGCCTTCATGCACCGAAAAGATACACTTTTTCAGATTGAGAGACACTCTGAACTCTCTGTACCTTTGAAAAATCTATTCCAAGTGATCCAAGTGTTCATTAGCATTTCTGGAAAAAATAGTTATATCATCTAAATATACCAAAACAAATTTATTCATAAGGCCGTGAAAGGCCATATCCATAGCACACTGGAACATTGTTCCAACATTTGATAAGCCAAAAGGAATTTTCTTGTAGGCCATCGTGCCCCACTTGGTTGTGAACGCTGTTTTAAACTAATCCTCTTGCTTAACCAGAATCTGGTTATAACCTGAGTAGCCATCTAACAGGAAAATCTGTCAGAACCAGAAACTACTTGTAAAATTTGCTCCATAGAAGGGAGTGGGTAATGGTCTTTCAAAGATGCTCTATTCAGATCTCGAAAATCGACGCAAAGTCTGATTTCTCCACTCTTCTTCCTGACTGGTACTAAATTCGACACCCAAGAGGTGTGCTTGATAGGAAAAATGATATCGCTTTCAACTAGCTTATTCAATTCAACCTTCATCAGGTGTTCCAATTTAGGATTAAGTGGTCTTTGCTTCTTCCTTACTGGTTTTGCATCGGGCTCAAGCTCGATGGTATGCTGTACTAAATCAGGGTTAAAACCTCTTAAATCTTTGTACTCCCAAGCAAAAACATCACTATATTTTTTAATAACAGAATGAAAGCTTGTTGTTCCTCTTGACTACACACCTTACCCAGCTTGAGAAGCTTGCCTTTGAAAATTTCAATAGCTGAATAATGTTCTTCTTTAACTGTTAAGCTGCATTTGTACTTTCAAACATGAACATCTGAATTAAAGACAGATTCTAATGTCACCAAACCTTTTGACAGCTTATTGGTCTTTAATTATACGATCTGGTCTTCATATTGCTGCTGCCACTTTTGCTTATTTCCTATGGCAGCGAGCCTGTCAGCATGCTTATTTTGATTATGAGGAATCAACAAGATATTAAAAGCATTAAAATCTTCCATCAAATCCCATACACGATGCTTGTATTTCTTAAGTAAATCATTTTTTGCAGCATTTAAATTTCTGACCTGATTCACAATCAGCTCTGAATCACCATAAACTTGCAAAAATTTAATACCTCGCTTGCGGGCCCACTCAAGGCCATGTACCAATGCTTCATACTCAGCTATATTATTTGAACAGCTAAAAGCAAATCTGCAGGCTGAATAATACTTATCTCCTTCGGGCGATATCAGCATAGCTCCACCTCCGGCACCAACACTGCTCCTCGAACCATCAAAATAAAGTTTCCACAACTCACTATCTTTTCCTGAAGACGGTCCATCCTCTTTGCAAAGATTAGGCATGTTGCAATCAGACTCACAAATCATATAAACTCCTAGACCTACTTCATCTGTGTTTTGGAATGGATCAAGCTTGTGAAATTCGGTTGCCCATTCATCAAGACTGATGTAGTCTCCCTGGGTGCTATAGTCTGAGGTCATGGTTTGCTCCTCCATTGCAGAGGTGGTGTAGAGATTAGTGTTTATAGGGCTTGGGGAGTATGGTTCGATATGGTCTTTAGCGAGAGGCCTCGAACTTAATGGTCACTTTCGTACCGTACCTTGTTCTAAAAAATAGATGAGACCAATCGGAAGACAAAAACCCACCAAAATTGGCTGTAAAATCTCGTGATAAACAAATGGCGAAGTGCGGCGGTAAGTCAATAACATGAATATCTTGGTGAATAGCGAAACTCGGGGATGCATGCAAGGTAAGAGCTAAATTTCTTATTATGCCAGCAGTCTTAACGACAGACCCATCTAATTGCACTACGCCTTTCTGAGGGTTAGGCTCATAAACAAGACCTAATTTATTGGCTAAACTTTTAGGCATGATTGAACTACTGGCACCAAAGTCGACCATACAATTATGCACAATTTTATCACCTATGATCAGACTTAAGTAAAACGAAGGGGGTTTTACCTCTTTTTCCTTCTGCCCACTTTTCTCCTCCAAGTCATTAGCCAACACAACCTTCGCAACTCCTTGATTGGTGTTGTTAGAAATAGACAATTCAACTAATGCATCATGTAGTAAGTTTTAATATCCTGGAAGCTGCAGAGCGTCTAATATCGACATATTGAAAGTAGTTTTCTTAAGATGCTCAATGATATTGAAGGATGAAACAATTACCTTCTGCTGGTTTTTTGTAACAGCAGCTTCATTTTGCTTCTATGCAGGCTGAGAATGCGTTTTTGACAGCTCCTTGCTAGGTATTTCCTGTCCCCTTTGCAGAATCTGCATTTTAGGCTGAGTGGCAGCGTTAACTTTTGATGAAACAGGCTGAGTACTAACAATAGACTGCTGCTATGCACTTCCAACTTGCTGTCCTAGATCCATAGCTCATTTTTTAGACCTGGTATTAGCCGAAATAGGAGAATCTTGCCGGTCTTGGCCATTCATGCCACAGAATTCAAAGCTCTGCCAGTTCGGTAAGGCGACTTCTAAATCATCTTGTTGTTCTTGATTCTGATCTGCAACATGTTCCAAAGCAACATATATATTATGCACCATTAAAGCTTGATTCCTCACTCCGTTGGCGCAAGCCGATTGGTTGTGGGGTTGATTGCATGGGTAGCACTAGTCACAATCTTGAGCGACATTTTTTTGTGGCACAAGCTCTTTTGACATGCTGGCTGTGTTCAGATTGTATGGCTGGAATGGCCGAGGGTTAAAATTCCTTCTTTGGGCCTGATAATCACCTTGGAAAGTGGGCCTATTTTGCTGGTTTTGCTAATATGGGGCTTGATAAGGCTTATGTTCTTGGCCAATGTGCTTCTTAATAGTCACAAGGTCATTCCCGACGGTCTTTAATATGTTTTTTAGCTCCTACATTTCAGGATTTGAGGCTGGGGCAGCGACTTCTTGGACTGTACCATGATATCCTAGTGCTGGTACTGGCGGGACAGCAGCCAAGGGGGGTATAGCAGTAGGAATAGGCGGCTGTATTTTTGGAAACAAGGGCATGGGGGGTCTAGGAGCTATATCTCCAGCTTGAATAAGGCAATTTTCAGCATTAATAGCAATGTTATAAGCATTTGGAAGCGTTAAATCACCCATAGACTGAGTCATGACAACAATTTTACTATTCAAAGCCTTCAGATAAAATAGAAAGGCATGTGCCGGTAAGGGTTTTACCGCTACTAAGATTCTATCCCAAGTCCTCTAAAATCTGTAGTTGAAATCCGCCAAGTGTTCGTGCGGCACCCTTTGAATGGTACTCAACTGTTCTAACAAAGATAAGTTGTCAGATTTATCCGCAAAGTACTGATATAGACCACTACCTAGAGCGTCCCATGTTCTGATTGAATTTGCAGCGAGACCCCTGAACCACTGTAGTGCTTTGCCCTTGAGTGAAGCAGTTAGCAGCCTTAGAGCAACGTTCTCTTGAGTAATATTATGTATTGAACATAACGTGGCTACATCACAGATGTGTTTAACTGGTGTGGTGTAATCTTCTTCGGTGAAATATGGTAGTCCTCGAAGGGCTGCAACCGGGATATCATCATGTTGGGAAATATCTAATGGACTGCCTCCATTAAAGGGTGCAAACGGATGCTACCTCGATGGTGCTGCCATTGGTGGTACTTGCGAGATTGGTACTAGTACACCAGGTGACAGAACTAGAGCACCAAAACTGGGAGGCGTCGACTTTGATCTTGTAGGGGCTTCAAAAAGCCTTCTTGTTGTCCTGCCTCTCCTTCATGATGGGGACAGCTCCTGATACTTGAAAGGTTTTGAACTTGATCTTGTTTGAATATTTCTCATGCGTGGGTTGTACTAGCATGCAGAAAATAGAACCGGAGTCGCCAGGTATATTGATAGCCTCAGAAGGTTGGAAAAGATCTACTACATATACCAAATAGCAAACTGAAAAATTAAATTTCTCTGAAAGTTAGTTTTAGACGTCCCACCGGGCGTACCAAAAACTGTTATCAATAGTTTTGCACCCTACTGAATGCAGTATTCAACAAACTATTGAAACATGGAAACCTCTTTCAAATGTGGGTGGTCTACGTGAAAGAGGAATCTCCAAAGTGAGCTGGTTCTCCGAATGATGAATTTTATTCTAAAACAGCTTCTGAGGAAAGGGATGAAGAATAACTGAACATAAAAACCTATTTCTAAAAGATGATTCACCAAACTTATAAGAATTCAGACCTAACCACTCATAACAACTTCTCTATTACAGTAATCCTCACAATCTCATTGGAACATATCCTATCAGTGATTTGCATGAAGATCTGGAAAAACAAATACAACATGCAACCTAAAACATGTAATTCTGAAACACCACCTATAACAGCAAGATATAAAAGGATTTCAATTTGAAAACACAAGTATATCAGATTGCCATTACAAAATTTGAGACAGAAAATAAGAAGGAGAAATCTACTGCTCTATTAAAACTGGAAGAGTGTCAATCTGTCCAAACTAAGTATCAAAAGGTTTACAAGCTCCCCAAAATGAGTAAGGGCAAGAAAATTTAATCTAAACTGCTGAGAATGGAGAGTTGAAAGACTAAATCTACCAAAAGAACTCTCAAGGAAACCCTAATCCGAGCTCAGAAAAAGCTCAAGGAAAAAAGGCTCTAAATAAACTCAAAAAACTGCTTAAAAGCAGAAAAAAGCACAATGCTTTTATGATGAACCTGTCAAGCCTCTAAAAATAGGCTAATCTTGCTTTAAGGCACAAAAAAGACCTTATCTCTCCAAGACAAGTCTAAAATCCGACCAAGAAGAAAAGTCAGTTAAAGATCTGCTAAAAATAGCAAGAAAACATAAAGCAACTTATAGAATATCGCTTTTATGCTTCTGCTTTTACAAGATGCAGATTTTTTTTACAATTGTCTATTTTTGCAACTCAAAGATTGTAAATCTTTTGCAAAAATAAAACTGCTTATCTCTTCATTACAACATTTTTATTTTTCTCAAAAATCATAAAAAACACATTACACAATCTTCTTCTTATCAAAACTTCTCATTGATTTCTCATAAAACCAATTAAAATGAGAAACCCTAAAAATATGGCACTAAGCATAAGGCATTTATAAATCTTATCTCATTGTCTTCTCATAAAACAATAGCATTAAAATTCTCAAGTCTCCAACTCATTTTTCCTAAGGCACAAGATAATTTTAGCTCAAATTCTAAAGTCCCTAGATACAACCCTAGGCATAAGAAATTCGGCCTCTAAACATATTAAACTTAGATTTTGGAAAACATAAGTCATAAACTTAAAATTTCGACCCCACCTTGGATTTTGACATATGCTCAAAACCGAACATTCTGGATGATGATGATATTCGAATTAGGCATGAGGAAATAAGGTCAAACCCTAATTATCATTCATTTCACCCGTGACTTGAGAAGAAAGGAACTCTGTCTGAAAGAAATCTGCCACCATGATGATGTCGAATTCGAGCTTGTGTGCTTCAGTAACCGTCTTCATGCTTCAGATAACTAGGTCTCCTCCAGTGGGTGAGCCTCTTCTCATGGAAAAATAGCCTTTCTACTTCATTATTTTGAATATCAACAAGCCCTAACGGCACGGTCTGTTCATTTCTGACTTTCTCTTACCTTGATTTCTCCATGCCATTATGAGTTCGAGCTCGACTTCTACAGTCCACTCCATGAAAGCTCGACTTGTGTTTTGGTTTTTCTTTACTGTGCAGAGGTAAGCTTTATTTAATGGTTTTTGTAACCTCTATTTTGGCCCTGAGGCTGTGGTGAACTCACTCTGATGTCTTTATTCTGAATCTTCTGTGTGCTTCTCGTGCTCACTGTTGTGTAGCATTCTCATCATAAGAGCTCGACCACTCTTCAAAACTTGAAGTCATGCCTTGGGAAACTAAAGAGAAAGCTATGGCCGCGGCTTTAGACTCTATCAGAATTTTAAACTGGTAATTTTCTTTGCTCTGTAGAAACCCTAAAAGGATTTCTTTATCTCATGAACTTCTGGCCATGTTCAGGCCGTGCCAAAAGAGCACTATAAGAAACAAACTCTTGACTTTTGGGCTCGACCCAGAATAGAAAAATTCCTATTATGTCTTTTTGATACTATTTTTGCACATGGGTATTTCTGTAGCTATCTCCTTTGCATTTTGAAACTGAACTAAAGATGGGTACTCGAAAATTTTAAAGGAAACTGCATTTTCTGTGTTTTATGCTAAACTGGAAATGGGTCTTTTGAATTATTGAAGGAAAATGCATTTGCTTCTCTTCTGAACTCGATCCAGCATAGAAATCTTCATATTTGTAGTCGTACTGCTTTTCTCTACTGTCTCTTTTGTGGCTTTTATGAAAATCATATGAGAACTGAATTCCTTCTACTTTGAGGCTCAAATCAATACAGAGATTTGCATATTTTGTATTTAAACTGCAGTTTAAAATAAAACCCATATGGGTATTACAGATTATCATTTTTTCTGTCCTTCTGAAACTCGACCATCAGTTTGATAGCTTGTTTCTTGCCGAAAAATTCATGCTTTCACTCCTGTCGCCATGACAATGTGTTTTCAGCAGGACCTCTTGTAGATAAAAAGGCTATACCGAAAATCTTTATTATTGCTCTTTCTGCACTTTTGAAACAAAATTCACATGTGGGTATTTAAAAAATAGAAACTGTAAATTCATTTATGGATATAAACTCTACCCAGAACCGGAACCTTAACTTGAACTTCTGAAACAAAATACTATCATGGGTTTGGAGATTTTCAAAACAAAAGCATATTTTCTTAATTTCTGACAGAACTCGACCTCCTTTATTTGCTTGAAATGGTGCTAAAACTGCATATTTGCTTGCGTTTCCTCCAGGATTTTGACTCAGAAAACCAGTGATATTTTGCATCTACTTCTAAAACAAAAGATGCTTTGGATGTTTTTCTTTATTTTAGCCTCCCTGCATTCTGTGTGTCTCAAAAGAAAACAACTCATTGCATCACTGTTACTTATTTTAAATATACCTTTAGAAGTATACAAGAACGTGATGAAACAACAAGAATTTGTGTGCTTGTTTATATTCATTGGCCCATATTACTAGGTATTTCATTTTGACATTTCTGTAGCTCTCTTTATTTCATGAACTTCTGAGCCCAAATCACAGAACTGTCATCGACATAGAGCTGTAGACTATCCTTAAAATGAAAATCCAGTACTCATTCTGAGAGTACTCTCCAAGTACTAAGAATCTGAAAGATCTGTCTTGAATGCACATTCTGGAACCTCATATACATGTGAAGCTCAAAACTGAAAATTCCATTATGGTCTCCTACTGCATTCTGTGCTCATCTTATAGATATGATAGAAACTTGACTTCACTTTTCTGTCAAGACTTTGACTGAGTAATCCGAAAACAATCACAATCATGCACATTTGGTGTATCTAATTCATGGCTTGACCTATTACAAGTGATGTCTTTCTTGACACTTGTATCTCACTGAAAACAAAATGAAAGTATATCACATTTGACTGTTGTCTTCTACTTAATCATAGATACACGAACCTGTTTGAGGTACCATCCCAACCAGAATGAATTCACAGTCTTTGTTGTAGTTATTAATAACCAGTACTAAACTCTAACATAGCAGCTTTCATTTTCTATATTTGAATTCTATAGAGGCTTTACCTTTTTGTTCTCGGACTATGACATTGCATCAGTACCACCTCCTTTACTCACTGGTTCATATCTAACTGGTAACTCAGAATCATTTAATACTCAAATGCACTGTCTGTGTCTGTTCTTATGAGAAACATGGTACTCTTCATGCATTTTTATATTTCACTGCACAAACTGCTCTCAAAAACTGTTCTCTTTGATGATGAAAATTAGAACAAAACATTAAGGCATATGTATGCCTGTTCACTATCCAAAAGAGAAATAATGAATTGAAACTCACATGACACATGATTATAATCAGCACAGAAAATGAAGTAATTCAGAAATTTCTGATGCAAATGCATTCTGTTAAATTCCTTAAGTGAACTAAACTCACTGTTCACCTATAGCCTTCAGAAAGAAATGTTGATCGTTATGAATGCACAGTTGGTTTCGTTACTTGATGGATAACTCTGTTTTACTCTTTCAGTTGTATTTCATTTTGTTTGATGTATATGATGAAATATCTTTCAAAAGCATCCCATTTAATGCATAGGGCAGCATGCCGGGCTCTACCCTTGTGGGAGCCCGTTTTACTCCACATGCTTGGTCTTCAAACAATGTTCAGCTTCATGACTTTACCTATACCTGCACAAGGAAGCAAACAACGTTAGCATAAAAATAGAACATGTTGATTATGATGTTGATACGTCTCCTTCAGCTCACTTCTTTCAAACTGCATTTGATTGAATTTGATTGTTTCAATGCATTGCTAATAGTATACTGTACTATTGTAGGTGCATCATATGAGTTATGTCATAGTCGGAGCCACTGACACCCTTATTTTCCTCTTACAGGTCGACGAAGCTCGAGACGACGAGGTGCACCATTCAACATCAAGCATCGATAATTAGGCAATGATGACTATGTTGTTGCTTATATGTTCTCCTTTCGCATCTTCAGTAGTGCATTGTGTTGTTAGAAATGTATTGGAACAGTTATAGTTATATCCAAGGCTTGTGTGGATCCTTGATTTCAATTTTTTCTTTTTAGTTGTAAAGAAAAATGCATCTCATGCAATGTTGTAATACTATTCTGATTGTGAAATCAAACTAAGCCTTGTAAAAAATATGAGTTATTTTCGAAATGAATAAAAGCATCTGAAATGCTATTTTGCACATGTATTCAATTCTTTCTTTCTTTTAAAATTGCAACTTCTAAATGGCACTCTGCAACTCCACCTCACTAAAATGCATAACTGATATTCAATGCATAATGATAATGATGTGAAACCACATCCGAACATGACACTGCAATTCTACTTAATGTTAAATAACAATCAACCAGGTCCTCTATTTGAGCTGAGGTGAAAAATATGTAACAGTTTGTATAGAAAAGAATGATTGGAGGATAATGTTATGTTTTTCTAAAGAAATTCAAACTAATAATTGGCAAAGATTAATATGGTTTCTCATTATGCTTCTAAATTTGACTTTTTCTTTTCATTGTGTTGTTAGTGGAACATAGTAGATAAGACTAGAATCTACGTATCTAAAGAAATCAATGTATCTTGATCTGTAAATATGCATTTTTAATGGATTTTACTTTTATTATTCTTAAAGAATGTATACACATATACAAACTATGAATAATATGCATAAATGTGCACATGCATAAACTCATCATTTATGCATGTACACATAAATGAGGTATACCTTCTTATTTCATCTTATTTTACTCATTTGATTATGATTGTTTAATTTCATTTGCAAAGGAAAGAACTATAGAAATAAAATAGTGTTGAAGTGAAAATTTCAATCTTAAGAAATGATAGTTATATGATGAATAGATGAATGGTTATACCATATTTTAAATGGATTACTTGCTTGATGATTGATGAAATAAAATGATACAAAAAGTACAAAGATAGACTTTAGCACACTGGAATATGATGCTAGTAGATGGTCTAGAACAGAGGGATGCGCCTTTGTTATGGTAAGCTACCTTCCGACAATGGGTGCTAGAGAGTGTAGATTTGTTTTTCCAAATCTAATTTAAGTTACATTTTATGCAACATGAGCTTGGCCATGCTTTGTAGTCATTTTATTCGGAATAGATTGTTTATTATTTATCCTATCTTTGTCTTCTTTATATTTTTACTTAACATGGAACTTGCATGCTCTAATAGTAGATAGAAATGCATGTAGTTAGGGATGCACATATTCCACCTTGCAAATTGTATCTCTTGCTAAGTGTTTCATGTAGGGTCAAGTATTCTTCAATGGACAAATTTTTTTTGGAGAAGCATTGCTTCATGGTTGGGAAGAAAAGCACTTGAACCATGTTCTCGTCAACCAATGGAGGCGAGTTGCCAAATAGGAATTTCAATGAAATTTCAATATTATTGATGCACTTTTATAATTGATGCAATTATTGTATTGACTATGTGGTGATTTAGTGCCAAGTCAATCTTTGTATCTTGACTATTGATTTGGAAATGAATATATATTCAGATTTTTTTTATTTATGGACATGAAATTGCTATGTTGGAAAATAGCTATAGGATTTATGTCTTAAATTTATATTCATAATGTCAATTATTAATTTATTTTGGAAATATTAGCTAGGAATGTTACACTATATAGGGGTTAAAGATATCCATTTTTCTTAGTTATGTGACAAACTTAGGGGTTGAGAAATCTAGTTATAAGGTTTGGATATCAGTTTATTTATTGTTGGTTATCATAAGTGATTTCAATACTTATTTAGGTATACCCTTGCAAATACCCTCCTAAGCTTAGTATGAGCTCAAAGTGCAAAATATAAAACCCACTCTTATTGTGTTAGCTCAAAGTCTCATGCGGTTCTATTAATGAACTATTTTACCCACATGATTACAAGCCTTGCCTTGTGAGTAGAATTTGTTCTAGGAAGTGGAGCAGTGTTTCTAAGACATAAGAGGTGTTTCTTGGGGTTATATATTTGGTTCTTAGTTACATGATGCTTGCTATAGGGTCTGGGGTTGGGGATATGAGGGTTTTCAGGGGAATCATCAATTAAAATTAGTTTACTTTTATCACAAGTGTGGGTATGGGGATTAATGACATAAAATTTAAGGGGTTGGCTGGGGGGACCAAGATCTTTATCATTGGGGTTTCAATATGTTTTTTTAATAAGGACCTTGGGATGCTAAGGGGGATTTTTTTTGGTAGGGACCATTTTGAAACAAGGGAGGAGGATTGACCTTCAACTATTAGGGGATTAGGATTGGGTTTGTAATTCTAGGGATAAAAGTATAGAACATGGTTTTAGCTTGAGCCCTTGATGGAGTGGGGGGATAGCTTTTCCCAAAAAAAAAATTAGCATAAATTGTACAAGGGAACTATAATAGGAAGAAATGAAAACTCATCTTTTTATTGTTCTTGAGATGATTTAACATAGAAAACAAATAGGAGTAGAAAAAATTCTACCTGCCTTTGAGAGTGAAATATCTCAAGAGGACTTTGGCCACATTTTTCCATGGTACAAGAAGGTTCTCTTGGTTGAACCCACTCTAGCATATACAAGTTATCTCCTCTTTTTTGAGAAATTATTTGTTATAAACTAATTTTGGTTTATATTCTAGTTGTGGCGATTAATTATTGGTAGCTACTCAAGCTTATTCATTACTATTAGATTCAACATTTGTGTTTAGATATTGACTTGAGGTAGGTTCATGCTTCTATACATAATAGTTAGTGTGGAATATTATTTGGATTATATCTTATATTTTATGCATTGAAACGATGGAGGATGAGAGATTTCTTGTTTGAGATGGTTGTCACCTTGGTTATTGTTACATGAATTTTGGTGAAGCACTTTGATGTATTGATGGTACATGTTGGATATAGGGATTGTTACCTTGATTTTTGAGTATACTTTTCACATTTATATAATTTAAACAAGTGGGAGAATTTTGGAAATGGTGTGTTTTACACCTTGCATAATATTTATAATGTAAAATTAATATTTAGTTGTAGTGTGCACCTAGGAAATCTAGAGATGCATGCATCACATGGTTAGATATTCTTGGGGTCACTTTGTATGATGTATGTAATATTGGGATAAATATTTAATGTGGGTTGCACTTTAGAAAAGTATTTAATATTGAGAAAACTTAGTACTAATTGGGAAAAATTAGTAGCAATAGGGAAAACTTAGTGCCAAAAAATAAATGATGGGGACCTAGTTTTGTAAGGTCATGCTTTAAGAGGCACATGGTTTATATAATAACACTTAGTAGTTTTTTATAAGTTTATTTGTATAAAAGTAAGCATATGAGTAGTTGTTAATGTTGGTTTTCATAACCTTTGGCTTGTTGGCTAAGATTGATTGAGCATCTCTTGTAAGTTACGTATGTGAGGAGAAAAACATTGAATGGAATGTGTTATTACATTATTCTTATTTTATTTTTCACATGGAGAAAAATTAGGGAGATCGTTGTCTTAGAAGGCTTACATGGAGACTTTGCAAGTGTATTGTGTTGATGTTCATAGCAGCGTTGGGAAAATTCTTCCAGCCACAATATAATGGATAAATTTGATGGAGCCTAAACGGATATCAAATTTATATGAGACTGATAATATTGAAGAGGCACTTCATTTATTTAAATGATAATTATTTATTAAAGAGAATCAAATTTTATGAAGAGGCACGATTTGTATCAAATAACATTTAATTATTGAGAAGGCCAACATCTTCCTTGGATGCGATTTTCAAGGGACATACTCCATTGAGACATGATTTAATGAAGGGATGTATTCTTCTTTGGTGGCCGACTTGTTTTGAAGAGTCACGTCCTCTCCCCATCAGATTGTATATATGTTCGATGATCATTCATTGTTCATCATCCATATTCATTTGTTCATAATTGTTCTAAGGTGCGAATAAGAGGAAGGAGTAGTGTAGTTCCATTCATTTATAGAAGGCTAAGTTTATCATCTTAGAGCATTATTATATTGTTGTGTTAGCATCAGATTGTGGTGCTCACTCTTGGCCTTGATATCAGCCTCTATTGTAAAAGAGACATTCTTTGTGATTCAATATATAAGTGATATATTGTTGTTGGGTTTTTCTCCCTCAAGTGGAGGGTTTTCCTAGGGTATTTTCTGTGTCATTGTGTGTTTTTTTTTTTAATTAATTTCTATACTCTAATCTGATCATAAAACTAACATGGTATCAGAGCAAGTTTGAAGAAGATCTTGATCAGATTTAGTATTGCAATGATACTCTTTATTCTCTTTCTCATTGTTGATTACTTCTATCTCTTTGTCAAGATGGTGAATGGTCTCAAGATTGAGGATAGAATTGAGGGAGCAAAAAATTTCACATCTTGGAGATTCAGAATTATGCTCACCTTGGAGGAAAATGAATTGGAAAAGTTCGTGGAGAGAAAAGTCCCTGAGCCTATGGATGAGGAAGAGAAGGTTCAATGGAAGAAGATATTAAAGTGAAGAAGATGTTAGTTGATTCCGTGAAGGATCATATTGTTCCTATCATCTCCAACTTGAAGATGGCAAGAGAGATGTTCAAAAATCTAGAGGAGATGTACGAAATCAACAACACAAGTCAAACACTTGCACTGAAGCAACAACTCCATCATGTTAAGATGGAAAAAGGAGAATATGTTATTGCGTACTTCATGAAGATTTTTGAATTGAGAGATTAGCTCTCTACTATTGGTCATGTTGTTGATGAAAAGGACTTGACCATGCTTGCCCTTAATGGTCTTCCTTCATCTTGGGAGTCTTACATTCAAGGAATCAGTGCAAGATCAAAACTTCCCAAGTTTGATCGTTTGAGGACGGATTGCATTCAAGAGGAGTCTAGGTTAGCTACTAGAGGAATTGGTCAAAGCTCTACTAATGAATACATTCATGTTCTTGCCACTCAATCCTAAAAGAAGAAAGGGAAAGATGGGAAGAAAGGATATTTCAAGAGGAATGGAGATAAAGGAGTTGATGGTGCTCCCACATTCAAGAAGAAGAGGGACCTCTCCAAAGTCTAATGTTTTAGATGTGACAAGTATGGTAACTATGCAAAGGATTGTCCAACTAGGCCTAAGCAGAAGGCTACCATTGCAGATGTTGATGAAGTCTCTCCGCAGAAGGATTCTTGTGAATAATTATTCTATTCGGCATTGTCAAGCAATGTACCTACCGAAACTAACACTTGGTTGATTGATAGTGGTTCCTCTCGCCACATCACCAGATTTAGGGAGAATCTATCTAATTTGGTGGAGAGAGATTCTAGTGAACAAGTCATTATTGGAGATGATGCTAGTTACTCTGTGAAATGAATTGGGACCTCCACTATTCACTTGGATTTCGGCATTTCCTTGCAGTTGAATGATGTTCTATTTGTTCCAAGCATCAAACGAAACCTTGTTTCCATTTCAGCCTTGGAAGACAAGGGGTACCAAGTTGCATTCTCAAAAGGAAAAGTTCTAGTGTGGACAAAGAACTCAAACTTCAAGACTGCTTGAGTAATTGGAGTTAGACATGAGAACCTCTATAGGCTATGCACTCATCCACTTCAGGCTCTAGTGCATGACTCTTCAAGTTTGTGTGAACTTTGGCATTGAAGATTGGCTCACCTTCACTTTCGAGCTCTACCTATCATGGAGAAGATGGTCACAGGCCTTCCGAAGTTCAACCAGGAGCACAAAGGTACTTGCAGAGGCTATGCTTTGGGTAAGAATACAAAAGGTCCATTTCATAGTAGATAAAGTAGATCTAAATATATTCTAGATCTTATTCATTCTGATTTATATGGTCCAATGTCTATTGCTTCTTCGAGTGGTTTCTTGTATTACATTATTTTTAATGATGACTACTCTAGAAAGACTTGGATTTATTTCTTGAAATCTAAAGAATATGAGGAGGTATTAGAAAGGTTCAAGGAATTCAAAGCTCAGGTGGATAATTTTTCAAGGAAGTGAATCAAAGTTTTGAGATCCGATAATGGAGGAGAGTACACTTCCAACAGCTTCTGTAACTTTTTCATTAAAGCCAGGATTAAGGAGTTCAATGTTCCTTATAATCCTCAACAGAATCGTGTTGTTGAAAGGAAGAATAGATCTATTGTGGAAGCAACCAAAGCCATGATTCATGACCAAGATTTGCAAACATTCCTTTGGGCGGAAGCATTTAGGACAACAGTCTATGTTCATAATAGAAGTCCTCACCAAATTTTGGAGAATATGACTCTTGAAGAAGCATTCACAGGGGTGAAGTCAGAAGTGAGTCACTTGAGGATCTTTGGTTTTCCTATGTACATTCATGTACCGAAGGACAAGAGAACAAAGTTGGAGCCTTCTGGCAAGAAGGGGATATTTTTAGGTTATAGTGAGACATCAAAAGCCTACAGAATCCACATTCTAGGCCAGAAGTTTATCAAGATTAGTAGAGATGTCACATTTGAGGAAGATGTTGCATTCAGAAGATCCAAGGGAACTCATATGGAGATTGATAATGAAGAGTCTCCTCCAGATATGGAAGTTGACCGTTCTCTTGAGATTTAGAGGGAGGCTCTAGAACCAAAAGAAGATGATGATCTAGTTGAGCCCTTGGAACCTACTGATGGGCCTACATATATTGTGATTGGTCGTAAGAGACCTCTTTGGGCTAGGAAAACAATGCAGGAGGAAGAAAGGTTTGAAGCACCGAGAGGAACCTTCAGAGAAAGTAAGAGACCTCACAAGTTTTCTAGTTATGTAGCCTTAATGAGTCAGATTATTGAGTTTGAGCCTTCCAGTGTTGAGGAAGCTTCTAGTCAATAGGTTTGGAGAGATGCTATGTCAAAAGAGTATCAGTCCATTCTCAAGAATTATGTTTGGGACATCATTCCTAGACCTAAAGGAAAATCTCTGGTATCTTCTAAATGGCTCTTCAAGATCAAGCATGCGGCTAATGGGAGCATTGAGAAGTACAAAGCTAGATTCGTGGCTAGAGGGTTTTCACAAAAAGAGGGATTTGACTATGAAGAAACATTTTCTCCAGTTGATCGTTATACTTCTGTCAAGACAATCATTGCTATTGCTACATCTAGAGGATGGAAGATTCACCAAATGGATGTGAAGACAACTTTTCTGAATGGTGTAATTGAGGAAGAGGTATATATTGAGAAACCTGATGGATTTGAGGTACATGGGAAGGAGTCTCATGTTTGTAGGCTGAAGAAGGTCTTGTATGGTCTTAAGCAGGTTCCTCATGCTTAGTACAAAAGAATTGATCATTACCTATCAAGCTTTGGCTTCTCCAAGAATGATGTTGATTCTAACCTGTATTTCAAGGTAATTGATGGCGAAGCATTGATTTTGGTTTTGTATGTTGATGATTTGATTCTTACTGGAGAACAACACCTCATTATCAAATGCAAGAAGGAGTTAGCTTCTGAATTTGAAATGAAGGATCTTGGTCTCATGCATTACTTCCTTGGCTTAGAAGTATGGCAGAACCCAGATGAGATGATTCTAAGTCAAGGGAAGTATACTATTGATATTCTGTAGAGATTTGGTATGATGGATTGCAAATCCATGTCTACGCCTATGGAGACCAACTTGCATAAGTTGAAAGAGGTTACAGCTAGTTCAGATTTGGTGGATCCCATGATGTACAGGCAGTTGATTAGATCATTGATGTATCTAGTCAATACTAGACCAGATATTTGCTATGTAGTGAGTGCACTTAGACATTTCATGTGTGAACCAAGGAAAATACATCTAGTTGCAGAAAAAAATATCCTGAGATAATTGCATGGCACAATTGGATATGGGTTGAGATATTCTTCAGGTGTGGATTTGAAGTTGCATGGTTATACTAATTCTAATTGGGCAGGGTGTGTTACTGATCGGAAGAGTACCTCTAGATGTTGCTTCAATTTGGGTTCTGCAATGATATCCTGGTGTAGCAGGAAGCAGTCTTTAGTGGCATTGAGTACAACAAAGGCCGAGTATATTGTAGCTTGTGTGGCAGCTCAAGAAGCAATGTGGCTTTGGAAGCTCCTTACAGGATTTTTTGGACAATCAATGGAGCCAACTATCATTCATTGTGATAACCAGAGTGGTGTGAAGTTTTTTTTCAACCCTATGTTTCATGACAAAACTAAGCATGTGGAAATCAAATACCGCTATATCAAAGATATGGTATTGAGGAAAGCAATTCAGTTGAGGTATATCAACACTAATGAGCAGACATTAGACATTCTCACCAAGCCTCTCTCCAGGATAAAGTTTGTGTACTTTTGAGACAAGCTTGGTATGGTGGAGAATCAAGCCCTAGCTGAGAAGGAGTCTCAGTATCAGTGATCCTCTTTAATGCATTTCTCTTTGAGATAGATTTGAGGTGCAAGCCCTTGTTAATGCATTTCTCTTTGATATTTGAGGTGAAATCCCTTATTTCCACCCTCTAGGAGAGCCATGGTGGATGTCATGTGTGTGACTCCATGACAACATCATGTGAGAGAGTTTGTGATAATTTTTCTTGTACTTGTGTTTCACCCTCTAGGAGAGCCATGGTGCATGCCACGATGAGGTGACAACATCACATTCAGTGATGAGCACTTGTACATACCATACATGGGTGTAGCCATGATGGTTGATATCATGATGAGGTGATATATTTCCTTTCTACATATGGGTGTAGCCATTGTGGTTGACATCACAATGAGGTGATATGTCTTATGTAGCTGGAAGTATCCTCCCTAGCTGAAAGGAAGTGTTGATGTTCATAGCAAAGTTGGGCGAATTCTTCCAACCACAATATAATGGATAAATTTGATGGAGCCTAAACAACTATCAAATTTATATGAGACAGATAATATTGAAGAGGCACTTCATTTATTTAAATGATAATTATTTATTAAAGAGAATCGAATTTTATGAAGAGGCACAATTTGTATCAAATAACATTTAATTATTGAGAAGGCCGACATCTTCCTTGGACGCAATTTTCAAGGGACATACTCTCCTTCGTTGGGACACGATTTAATGAAGGGATGTATTCTTCTTTGGTGGAAAACTTGCTTTGAAGGGTCACATCCTCTCCCCATCACATTGTACATATGCTCGATGATCATTCATTGTTCATCATCCATATTCATTTGTTCATCATTGTTCTAAGGTGTGAATAAGAGGAAGGAGCAGTGTAGTTTGATTCATTTATAGAAGGTTGAGTTTATCATCTTAGAGCATTATTATATTGTTGTGTTAGCATTAGATTGTGGTGCTCACTCTTGGCCTTGATAGCGGCCTCTATTGTAAAAGAGACATTCTTTGTGATTCAATATATAAGTGATATATTGTTGTTGGGTTTTTCTCCCTCAAGTAGAGGGTTTTCCAAGGGTATCTGTTGTGTCATTGTGTTGTTTTTTTTTAATTAATTTTTGTACTCTAATATGATCATAAAACTAACATATTGTAGTCTTTATTGATGAGATAATACTTTGAATATGTGAGTGATTTAAGAGGCTAGATTTTTTCCTTCCAGGGTATATCTTGTATCATCTTGATGGTATGCATGTATATTCTTTTGTATTGTGAATCTTGAATGCATGCTTGTGTATTTTTATCTCTTAGGGATTTCTAGAAATAGTTTATTATGACTACAAAATTCCTTTCACTTGTTGCTTATAAAATTAGTGCTTGTGAAAATGATCAAAATCTCATTCTAGCTCCTTAAGTGTATATCAAAATATATTTTAATCCTGCAATATGCACATGAACATACTTTTGTTGAAAGGAATTTTTTATAAAATTTCTAAAGTTTTATGGTAATGTTGCTAGGCTATAGCTCAAAATTTCAGCAATCTCCTTGTTATCATATTCCTATAAAAGGAATCTTACATATGAACATTAAATAGGAAAGTACTTGTACTTGTGTTTGTGTAGACACTTAGAATCATCCTAACATCATATCAATGCTTGTATATATAAATTCATTACATACTAATGTTTTTGTCATCATTAATTAATTAAGTAATTATATCATTTAATTAATATAATACACTACTAATTAATTCAATAATTAAATTATTTAATTAATCTAATCCACTAATAGTTAATTAAATAATTATATTATTCAATTAATCTAGTTAATCACCAACTAATTAAATAAATATCATTCAATTATCCTAACCCAATGTCACATCTAATTAAATAAGCATATTATTTAATTATCTCAATTTCCACCTCACATCTACTTAAATATTATTATTATTTAATTACTTTAGTTACTTCTATTTTACTGTATGAATTAGTCTATTAAAGTACATAATTGTTTAGAATTAAGTAAACAATGATAGTCTATGAATACTCACTTTGATTAGGGAGATTATCATTATCACTATCACCATCTTCTTTGTTTTCATGTGGAATTTGATGAGAGGTTTCTCCAACTTGGTATGGATTTTGGATGCATGGGTTTTCTAGAAGAAAATGATTTTCTTCAAGGAAATCCAAGTTTTTTTTTACTTGATGTCTAGTGGTAGGTGACATCAATTTTTTTCAAAGATTTTGGTTTTCTACATTGTTACATATTTTTAAATTGTTGACCTTTTTGGGAATTTTGGGATTTTTTTGGGGGTTTTGGAATTTAAACACTAGTTTCAAATGAAGGGGAAGGCAAAGAAAAAATAACAACCTATTCTATTTAGATGGAAGTATTTTATTTTTAAGGCCTACAAATATACTTTGACCCAATCATAAATAGTATGGCCCACTGATTTGAAGGCATCAACCACAAACTTGATTTTTAGTTGTTTATGTCCTACTATTCTAATTTTGGAAGTACAATGTAACTTCATGGGGATAACAACTTATTAGTGCACTACAAATACCAAATGACCATAAGGTTCATATGCTAGGCTTGTATGGGTTCAACTAAGGGAGTCCACTATATACCTTAAGGTACATGAGGCCCAAGTTCCTAAAATTAGGGAGCTTGTCGAAGGTGTGTGATCAGGGTCAAATACCTTCTCACTTCACGTTGCCATCTAGAACAAAGAGCTACATAAAAAATGATAATTTATACCATGTAAGGAGAGTCTTTCAATTCTCTTTCTAATTCCTATACCACACCAAAACCTACTCACTTCATGTTTCCATCTAGAACAAACACCAAAAATGATAATTTCTACCATAGAAGGAGAGTCTTTCAATTTTCTTCTTGATTCATATATCACACTAAATCACATGTTTAGGTCAACACTTGTTTATGAAATCAAAGATAGGTCCACTAAAAAATGAAAAAATAAAGGAAGTTGTGAGTGTTTTTGGTTCCCAAGATAACAAAATCGTTTGAGAGAAGAGAATACATACTCAATCTTCAAGTCACACAAATGAAATAAATCACTTTTAATATCCAAGGTCCTTCAAAGGTGTGAGAAGAGAGCATATGAGGTTTAAATCACAAGAAATATACACATATTAATTACTTTAGAAAAATTAGGTGTGATATTTGCATCATTTTCAAGCTTTGACAATCAAACATGCATACAAAGTGTTAGTAGTTTAAAAATTTTATCTTTGATACATGAGACCTATAAATGAGAAAACTACAAACATAAAAGAAATAAGATTTTGATTATTTATAATAAAAATATTAATTATCATATATTGAAAACATCGTATTTAAATATAAAAATATCCCTCCCTATATATAACAACAAAAAAATCATTTTATTCTTTCATCATGCTCTAAAAATCCACTTTTTCCATAGTTGAGTTAAAAATAAAGACTAAACTTAACCACAATATCAAAAATCATCTCCTAGGCCACAAAATTCCCAATTAATCTTCAAAAAATTGTGTCATGAACCAAGCAAGGATATCTAAACAGTAGCATAATGGTGAATTTTTTAATTAATCTTTCATTCATGCAAAGGGTGGAGGAAGGAAAAGATAGTTTGGAGAGCAGAAGTGGATTTATTGCAGAAAAGAACGATACTCTTGTTAAGAGTAGAAGCAGAAGATGATGTATTATGTGTGAGTAAATTTCAAATCTCTTCACCTCTCTTCCTCAAGGAAACTTTGGTCTAAGAGGATCAAAGCAATATCTTAGAGTCCAACAAATCCAAATGCCAAACATTTTTCTGAGAGTTTAGTTACACCATCAAGTAGTCCTCCTCACTAGAAATCTCGATCCTCACCTATATCTTCACTTGGCTTGGTCCTCATGGGTGCATTTTTTCTTCTTGGTTACTCATATAATGGTTCAAGCTCCACAAATAAAAGATATTTTAGGGAGGTTTTGATTAATGAGGAAGATGGCTTCGGGTAAATTCATCGACAACAATTCACAGTCAACAAATTCATCATCAACAATGTATCATCATGACAAATTCATCTCATGGAAAATTAACCACTAGAAATTTATATTGTTGGTGGTAAAATTTCCACAAGATTAATTTTTCATGGTGATGAATTGTTGGCGATGAATTGTTGGAGGAGAATTTGTTGGCGGTGATTTGTTGATGATGAATTTTCCTAGAACCGAGAAAGATATATCTTGTGATTAAAAAATATTAAAGACTACCATTCCTATGAGAACTTAATGGTGACTGCATACAAAAGTATTACATGTAGGTATTAAATCATGTGATTTTACATCCAAACCATTGAAAGAGGTTGTTGAATCTTGGGGCATTGATCCATTTGATAGAATAATCTTACTCTAATAATTCCTGCAAGAGTTTTATTCACAAGGGTATTGTTTGGGTGGTTTATATCAAGGAAAATACATGGAAGCTTTTAGCAAAACCACAACAAGCTACAAAAAATTGGATAGACTCATAATAGAGGCACTGTGGATGATGAGGATGAGCTTGCTGGTAAAGATAGATAAATAGGCTTTGTTGAAAGCCTTGTTCATAACAACATTTAGTGCATATAAAATTTATATGCCAGATGAAATCATGTGCAAGACATTTTGATGAAAGAAAAAACATACGACAAGTTACTACATGCAGGGGTAGAATATATGTCACGTCTAGAGATTTCTACTCCAATATTTACTCCTCCATAGATAGTACTAAATACAATTATGAACAAATTTAAAATAGGCCACAAATCTAACTATAGAAGAACTAAATAAGTTAGACTATTTTAACCCAAAACAAACTATTACCTTCCCTACAAAATTTATGTGAGGATAAATTTTTATGCACAAAAAAATTTAAATGTTAGCACAAAAAAATAATATATGATAGATGAGTGAGAGATTATGGGTTTGTTGTCTCTCCATAGTTGTTAAAATTTAAATATGAAATGAAAATTAAGTCAATATAAAAATAAGTTAAATCTTATTTTAAATTCAGTATTCACCTCAAACTAAATTTAATGAAGATTTAGATAATAAAAGAAAACTAGTTTGTCTAATACAAGTGGATTTGCTCAATGGATTTTGAGATGTGGTTGTTCAAGTGTTTCTTTTGAAATCTCTGTATTAGTAAAAGTATAAGAGATGATTGATCTAATTGATCTATTTGAGATAACTTGCACCTCCATTTATAATTTTTTGGGAGGGAGAATGAATGGTGGGGATTTTCCTAAGAGATTGATAGTGGAGAACATATGAGGAGTTTCTTTGGATGAAGGAGAAGATGGATGGTCACAATTAAGTTTGTTCAAGATGAAGGGATGAGATTATTTGGGTAAGAATAAAAAATTCATAAATAATTAGTTGCAGCAAAAAATGGGAGGGAATATAAGTTAACTTAATAATAGAATATTATTTAATTTAATTATCCGTGTGAATTGAAAATTGAAGTAATTAAATAATAATATTATTTAATTAGTGTTAGATGAAAATTAAGGTAATTAAACAATAAAGTTATATAATTTGATGCGACATTGGGTTAGACTAATTCAATAATATTTATTTGATTAGTTGGCGATGAACAAGATTAATTAAATAATATAATTATTTAATTAATTAATGATGATTTTTTTTGTTGGTATGGAATGAGTTTAGGGAAGATGGCACTGCTATGATGCTAGGATGATTTTAGGTGTCTACAACATAGATAGAGAATATATAAACTTAATAAATAAGCGTCATTATATACTTTTAAAATGTGAAAGTATAAATTTATTTATATTATATCTTTGAAAATGTTTGGTCTTGAAATGCATGCATATAAAGATGGATGAATACAATATTCAATAAAACCTTAAATAAATAAAATAAATTCAAGAGGGCCCACAACCCTTACAAGAGTCACAACCCTCATAACAAGGAACAACCTCCTTTGCTAGTGTGTGGCCTGCTTTGGCAAGGTTACAACCCCTAAAGAAGCATGATCTCTCCCTATGAGGTATATCCCCTATAATAAGCATCTTCTCTCATCTTGGCTTTAAAGATACCTCCCTCTAATCCCCTTCAACCGCGTTGCCATCAATGACCTCTTCTCATGCTTTGTATCATTCCATGCATGTGTATCTTTCCTCCCTATAAGCAAACAAGAATAAGAACAAAAAATATAAAGTTGAGATTATGACTCTCCCTACAAGTATATGATTTTTTGGAAAGAAATTATAATTATAATTAAGTACGTACGTATGTACATGTATGTATGCATATGTATGTATGTATATTTTTATATTAGTATATATGTATATATGTATGCATATCTATATATTTATATATAGATATGCATACATATATACACATATATACATATATACAAATAAGCATACATACATAAATGTACATTTATCTACATACATACACACACACATATATACATACATATAAATACACATACATATATATACATACATACATACATACATATATATATATATATATATATATATATATATATATTTGTGTGTGTGTGTGTGTGCTTGTATATACATACATACATACATACATACATACATACATACATACATACTTGCATGCATGCATGCATACATGTGTATGAGTATATGTAAAAGAATAAAAAATATACAAAATTAATGTGATATTTCGAATATAATTATTTAAAAAATAGTACGGGATATCAATTGAGTTATTTTAATTACTTAAAGAGTTATTTTATTTTACTTAAAATTATTTTCTTTATTTATATTGTTTATTTTATTTTATTTATGTTTGTTTTACTTTTAAAAATTATCATTTATTATTTCATATTTCTTTTGTTTTGTTTTACTTTAAAAAGTGTAGTAAATATTGTATACACATATACTATTTTTAATACTTTTTCTTTATTTTTAAATATATCAATTATGCTTTGGTTTTAGTGTACATGGTTAGGATATATAATAATATGAATATATAGCATGGATAGTTAAATAATACAAGTAGATGACATATTTCTTATCTCAAATATATGATGTAAAGTCTTAAAATAAGTTCTTTTGCTCCTATTCCCACCCATTCATTGTTTTTCTTTGGGTCGTTTGGTATTGCTATTTTGTCTAATATAGGTGTGCTTCTTGTTTTCAATGCAACATATGTCATTAGATCATCTATGTTGTGTGGTTTTTTGTGGCTATGGTATCGCCTATCAAGGGTTTATCTATTGTTATTGTTGGTGTGTCATCTTCTTCTAATGCATTGGATATTGTTTCCAACCTTGGTGCTAGTTTTGTGCTCATGCCCAAGAATTGTTTGCTTCCTGCATTTGGTGGTGTCAGGGTTATTTGCAACCATCTCCCTAGTTCCTCTATTGCCACTCTCAATGACGTGGAAAAAAATTATGTTTCTAGTGCCTCCTCATTAGTGTTTGCTTCTGTTGTTGGATGTAGTTTTACTTAGGTGGTTGGTTCTAGTGTTGCTCACCCTTTGAGGGTGAAATATCATCCTTTTTGTTGTGCCAAATCATCCTTAGTGGTGATTTGTGGCTAGGACGTAGTGGAAAATGAGGACTTCTACCAATGTATGGGTTTGGTGTGTAGATTCATCAATCTTTGGTCTTCTCTTCCTAATCTTCACAAGTGGTTATTGGATTCCTAGAGATCCCTTCTAGCAAGTAAGATTGAGCTCTTCCAGTATGCTAAAGGTTTTTCATTGCCTCATTTTCCTCTTTTGAGGATAGAAATGTGGTGTTGGGAAAGTTGTGGGCTAAGGGGGAGCACTCTCTCTCTATTAAGCCTTTGTCAACCTCATTAAATCCTCTTAAAAATCCACTAAATGTGTGTTTGATGTGGGTTAGACTTATGAACCCCCCTCCACAGTTTTGGGTGGTTTCATGTTATGAGAGCATAGGCAACTCTATTGGTCACTTCTTGAAAGTTGACTATTCCACTTTTTATATGGGGAACTCTACTTTTTCTCTCATTCTAGTGGATATTGACATCTCCAAGCTTCTTCATGGGGATGCTATTTTGATGGTTGGGGATAGGCCTTGGACTCAACCTCTTGATTATGAGGGCCTCCCCTTCAAATATTGTTGATGCTTCTCCATTGATCACTTGGCTATAAATTTTCCTCTCTCATGTCATAAGGGGTTTTCTATGTAGTGGAAGGATGCTAATTAAGATCACTTAACTATTCATTCTCTTTATTCTTCATCGGATGACTTCTCTCGGGAAGAGGATGAGGATTTTTCTTCTAGCACAACTTTATTGTTTCCTTCAAACCCTATTGAAGAACCTTGTGCCTTGAACTCATAGCCTAATCTACCTTGACTTCAAATCAACTCCAAACTACTCATGTGCTATATGACCACCACTCACCTTTCCATTCTATAGTTCTCTTCTCGTGTGCTGATGGGCTCTCCATGGGAGAATCCCCCTTGCTTCCCATCGTTCTGAGAATTTTGATGCTAATGTCTCATGGACTATTGTAAGGAGGAAGAAATGTCTTCCTATATCACTTCCCCAAACTCATGTTTGAGTGTTGGGTGAGAGGCCAACCCATTCTAGGCTTGGTATTGTCTAAGAGGGGGCTCAAGGGTCCCAACTCTTTCATTTTCTTGTTGTTGTTCTTAGTAGCTTGGTTGTTGTTGTTTCTCTCTTTTGGTTGTGTTTTTTTTTTTTTGTATCTAGCCAACTTGGCACTATTTTTCCTTGCCTTATGGAAACTTTATAAAGGGTCAAGACCCTAGTTTCCTACTTACTTTATTCCATTTTATGGTATTTTTGTACAAGGGTTTAGGTCCTTTCAAAATCCCTACTTACCTTAATAAAAAACATGTATATGATATGGTGAAATATTAAATATATTCAAATATTGAGATATAATAATTGATTTCCCTTATATATATATATATATATATATATATTTATTTATTTATTTATTTATTTATTTGCAAATCGTATATGCAAAAACAAAACACAAGTGAAGAAATCTAATTTGATAACTATTGTAATTTAAATAATTGTATATCCATCTTATTCAAATATGACTTAAATTTAAGCTAGAATGTGCTTATGCAAATTTAACTAGGTCACCTAATCTTTTTATAAATTATTGTCAAAAAAATTATGACTTAAAATCCCTTACTCTCTACTCTTCTTGTTTCCTTTTACATTTATGGATGTTATATACAATGATTGTATCATAATAATGACTATAAATTTGTTTTATGTTGTGATTAATGAATATAATAATAAGTGTTATAATTCAGTATAAAATATATTATATAAATAGATATATACTTTATACTTATAATAATGATATTTTAAACAATTAATATGAAATATGAATGATTGTGAAAAAAGAGACCTCAAATTTAATTGCTTGATCTTTCCTACATAAAAATATTCTATAAATTTATAATTTCATGTCTTTTACTAAACTTGGTCACCAGCATATAACTCTCCTCCTATACCTTATTTGTAACCAACACAATCTTCCTAAGCCCTTGGCATCACATGTCAAGATATGTAACTCAATGCATATATTCATGTGTTGTAATGCAGCATGCAATACTTTTCTTAAAGAAAAAATTGGTCACATTATGCTTCAAATATATTAGATTTCTACAATCTATATCGACCATAATATTCTTCTCTGGATGCTAAAAAACTAATGTAGTTTAATCCAAAAAGCATACTATGATCCACATTATGCTTTTTTTTGCCACATTAATTTATATGTTTTGACGTGATTTTTTTGGGCATTACAATCTCTCTCTTAAACAAGGCTACAAGTCATGACTCTTTCTAGAGGTTTGACATCCTCGTCAAAGAAATTATCTAACTCCTTTGTTTGAAAGCACTTCCTTTACTAATACCCCCCATGCATAGAACTATGTGGTAAATTATCTTGCTAAATGGGTAATTGAAGTTGATCAATATTGGAATATCTCTACCTAGGAATCTTTGTCTCTTGATAAATCTAATAAAATCCTTCAGTTCAATGAACATGAATAACCTTGATTCTATTTTAAATGGTTTGTTTATGTATTCTACTACTTATTATGGGTTGTGACTTTCATGTTCTAGAAATATTGCTAACTAGATTATGCTTTGTCTTTTCATTCTCTTTCCTATTTCAATGCAAAAGATTTTTTGAAGCCTATATGGGTTTTTCCCTATTGTTTATGTTTATATCCTTGGTCATCTCAAAATCTTTGGTTTGTAAATTGTATAGTTTTTCCTTTTAATATACTTCAATGCTTTTGCTCTTAGGAAAAATATAAACTCACAGATGCCAGAAGCTGAGCAAAAAGTAGTTGATTGAGCATTGTTGGAAATATTTATTGTCTGAGCCCTTTCTATTTTTCACGTCAACTCCCCAGTTCACCTACTTGTCAGGAGCCTTTCTTCAATGGAAATTTTTCCCATGTTTTGCCCCTAATTGCAGAATTGATTGTGGTAGGTAATTTTGAAATTTGAGGGGGAATTTTTGAATGAAGAAAACAGGAAGGAATGGAACGATTAGTTTTAGATCTGCAGAAGAGTGAGCAACAAGTAAGTTGTAGGATAGTGAAGTTACAGTAGCAATAGAGAATTTTTTGTAAGTGTAGAATGTTTGTAGGGAGCAGCAAATAGCTCTGGATTGGTCAGTGTTTACAAGGAGCGGTAGATAGCTCCATTCAAATAGAAGGAAAGAGAGCTCTAAGAAGCTCTTGATTGTTTTTATCTTTTCTGGGTGCAACTCCATATTGCTGCAAGTTAAGTTTGTCGTTAGTAGTTTGTAGTTTCAGATTTGAATTTTTTTTGTAAATGTTAATTTCTCTAAGTTAATAGAAGAAGAAAGTTTGCATTCCCAAATTTATGTCTCCAAATCTATTTCATTTTGTTATTCTGCATTTGTCTTTGGTATTCTCAATGATTAAGAAACAAAGCGGGAACTCTGTGTGCATTTGTATTTTTTATTTTTGTCATGGTAATAGAGCATTAAGGTACTTTTACATTTTTAACATGGTATCAGAGCTAGAAGGCCCTAAGTCTTGAGTGAGTTGGGAATTTAATTCTTTGTGTGCTTTAAAGTTTGTTTTACTCAATACATGGGTGGATATGAGAGTAAGAGTTGGCAGTAGCCACCACCATTTAATGGATAGAACTATGATGTTTGGGCAAAGAAAAATGAAGACCATAATGGTTGCAAATGATTTGTGGGAGTTTTTGATCAGTGGGTTCAATGATGTGACTAATCCAACAACATATGTTGCCCTCTCAAACAACCAGAAGACCTAGTTGAAGGAGGCAAGGAGGAAATATGCAAAAGCATTGAGTCTGATTCAAGTAGCCTTGATAGAGGCCATTTTTCCCAAAATAGCAGTAGCTAACTATGCAAAGGAAGCTTGGGAAATCCTCCAAACTAGTTACAAAGGGACTGATAAATTCATATTGGTAAAGCTCCAGATGCTTCAAAGATATTTTGAGACTCTCCAAATGAAGGACAGTGAATCTATCTTAGACTTTCACACAAGAACCTCATGTTTGATAAACCAATTGAGAGTGAATGGAGAAGTCATGGACAACCTGAGGATTTTGGAGAAAATCCTTAAAATTTTACCCACAAAGTTTGATCCAGTTGTGATCATCATTGAAGAGGAAAAGGATCTCTCAAAATTTTCTTTTGATAAGTTGATGGGTTCTTTGTAAACCCATGAGCAAGGCCTAAATAGGTCTACAAGTTATTCCCATGAGCAAGCCTTCAAAGCTCAAGCCAATGCAAGAGGCAGGGGGAGAGATAGAAATAGCTCTGGACATGGTAAAGGCAGATCTAGATGTGGTAGTGCTGGAGAAGAAAGCTCAGGATGAGCACACAACCAAGAGGGAGAAAGCATCTCTCAGTCCAGCTCTAGACAAGCCAAGAAGAACAACAACTCGAGTCAGAAGTCTAACAAGAGAAATGTTGAATGTTACCATTTCCATAAGTTTGGCCATTATGCAAGTGAGTGCTAGAAAAACCAATGAGATCAATCCAAGCAAAGTGAAAATGTGGCTGATGAAAAAGTGGTTGAAGGTAATCAACAAAAGGCCTTCATTACATGGAACATTGTTGAGCAAGGTAGTGATGAGGTATGGTTTTTAGATAGTGGTTGTAGCAACCACATGAGTGGTAATGAAAGCTTATTTTATTTCATTGATAAAAATGTCAAGTCTAAAATAAGAATGGGGAACAATGAAATAGTTCTAGTTGTGGGAAAAGGGTCTATTTTGTTTCAAACCAAGTAATGTGAGAAGGAGATTGATAATGTTTATTTTTCCCCTAGTATAAAGCACAATCTCATGATTATTGGATAGTTGATCCAAAAAGGATACAAATTTTTGATGGAAAAAGATGAATGCGGGTGAAATCACAATACTGTGTTTCACTTTTTTCCCAAGATGGACATTTACAACAATATTTTTAACTGAATCTTCATCTTATGAGACCTATAGCAGCTAAACTATTAAGAATTTGAAGATGATGTGAACTAGTGATTTGTATCAATTTGTGTGTAGATTCTAAATATATTTTTAAGAAAATTTCTAAAATAAATCATGAATCTTTCAACATCTCCTTTAATAACTAGTTTTAAATAGAAAACACCATTTTTAGAAAGTAACGTTTGTGTTGTACAACATAAATTTTTTGCTATAAAGGATAAAATTCTAATTTTTGAAATATAGATCCTCAACATCAATATCTAGGGAAAGGATTTTTTTCATAATTTTTGTTACATATATATTTTTTTAATTAATTTTTTAATTCATTATAACTATAATTTGGACATGTGTCTTTGTCGTACAACATAAATTGTTGTTTATATATCAAAATCCAATTTTTATTCTTTTAGTGAAATAAGGACACCAATACCTAGGGAAAGGGTATTTTTTGAATTTTTGTTACAATGGTTTACTATTTTTCCACCTCTGTAGAAAAAAGAGCTTGATGTTTAGAGAAAAACCTATGTTCAATAAAAATTGAAAATTAAATACAAGATAAAATGAAAAAAATATCAAAACTATACTTGTTGGAAAGATCATTTTGAGGGCTATAGTCTTGCAAAAGATAATTTCTAAATGATGTTATTTAATCCCTCAAAAGGTAAAGAAAAAGTGTTTTTTTGCCAACATTTTGATAGGTGCAAATGAGACTCCATTATGGGTATGATTTAATACTAGAGGGGTTCTATCCAAGGGGGTTTGATCTAAGGGGGTCTTATATATCCCTCTTCAATTAGATCCCTTTACATGGAACCTCTCAAGGGTAAAATCATTAGTTTTTCTACAAAAAGTAATTTTAGGGAAAAATCAGGATGTCCCAAAAGTGAGACACACTATTGTGGTAGCACCCATGCATTATTTATGAGAAGGATGGAAGCAAGAAAATAATTGCAACAGTGCCAATGAAGAAGAATAGAATGTTTTCATTGAGGTTGGAAAGGTGTTTCTCAACTCAGTCCACAACTGCAGGAAAATGTACAGCAATACAATAGCGAGCAACCTTCAAGGCTGTCAATGAAGATCCTTCCAAGCTTTGGCATCTCAGGTATGGACACTTAGGCTATGTTGGTTTGAATATTTTTTCAAAGAAGGGTATGGTTGGAGGTTTAACAACCATAGTAGAGCCTAGTGGTAGATGTGAAGCATGCATTTTAGACAAGCAGCATAGGCAGCCCTTTCAATCGGGCAACTCTAGAATGGAAAGAGCACCATTAGAGTTGGTTCATATTGATTGGTGTGGCCCTATGCAAGTAATTTCTATTGGTAAGAGTCAATATTTTATGAACTTCATAGATGATTGCAGTCGTAAGACATGGGTTTATTTTTTATAGCATAAATCTGAAGAATTTGACAAGTTTCTAGTGTTTAAGGCCCAAGCTGAAAAAGAGAGTGGGCATTTCATCAAGGTCCTAAGGTTAGATAGAGGGGGAGAGTTTACCTCAAATCAATTTGTGAATTTTTGCAAGAAACATGGCATTAAGAAGGAGCTAATAGTAGTCTATACTCCATAGCAAAATGGAGTGGATGAGAGGAAAAAAGTAGAACCATCATGGAGATGGCAAGAAGCATGCTTAAAGCCAAGAGACTCCTAGATGAATATTGGGGTGAAGTTATAGCAACAATAGTGTATTTGATAAATAGAAGTCCTACAAAGCTTTTTTTTGACAAAATTCCACAAGAGGCATAGACAAAATGCAAGTGGATAGTTGAGCATTTGAGAGTGTTCAGGTGTGTGGCATATGCACTTGTACCAAAAGAAAAGAGACAAAAGTTGGATGACAAGGGTGAGAAGTGTATTTTCATGGGCTATAGTGAAGAGTCTAAAGCCTACAGGCTATATAATCCAGTCACCAAGAAAATCATCATCGACAGAGATGTGGAGTTCCTAGAGGATGAGTCATGGGATGGCTTGATAGTTTTTGATAGCTCCTGATCGCTCCCGACAGCTCTAGGTGAAGAAGGAAAAGAATAGGAAGTGTAGAAAGATGATGTTATGGAGCCTGTAGTCACTCCTGATAGCTTTGAACCAACTCAGAACCCCTCCAAACCGCTCCTGACTAGCTTTGGACTACTTCGAACCACTACACAGACATAGACAGAGAGCTCCAAATAGGGTCTACTCAGCAAAGCAATAGCAGTAGTGAAAGTTCAAACCCCACTCTCACCTCCCTAATGCTAAGAAAGACCAAGAGTCTAAGGGAGATCTACCAAAGTGAAAGGTATGATGAATAATTTGATAAGAGTGTGAATTTTACATTATTTTCTCACAGTGATCCAATTTATTTTGAGGATGTTGTGAAAGAAAAGAAATGGTGTGAATCCATGGATGAGGAGATAGATGCAATAGAAAATAATAGAACATGGGAGCTAATTGATTTTCCTTCCAACAAGCAAGTTATTGGAGTGAAATGGGTCTATAAGACCAAAAGCAATGTTGATAGAAGAATGGAGAGGCATAAGGAAAGATTAGTTGTCAAAGGGTACAAACAACAGTTTTTGAGAGATTATGATGAGACATATGCTCCAATGGCAAGGATGGAAACTTTGCAGGCAATCATAGCAATTGTATCCCAACACAAGTGCAAGGTGCATCAAATGTCTATCTTCTTAAATTGAGTATTGAAAGAGGAAGTGTATGTGGAGCAACCACCTGGTTATGAAGTTTCAGGTCAAGAAAATAAGGTATGCAAGTTGAAGAAAGCTCTTTATGGGCTGAAGCAAGCTCCACAGGCATGGTACAACATGATTTACTTATATTTGTTGAGCATTGACTTTAGAAAAAGTGATGATGAGCCCACTCTTTACATAAAGGCAGCTGATGGTAAGATTTTAATTATTGTCTTGTATGTTGATGATTTATTTTTCATTGGGGATGATGATTTCCTCATTATTGATTTTAAAGAGGCCATGAAAACAAAGCTTGAAATGACAGACTTAGGTCTCTTGAGGTATTTCTAGGCATAGAAGTAAAACTAATGCATGATGGTATTTTTATCTCTCAAGCAAAGCATGCAACAGAGATTTGAAGAGGTTTAGAATGCAAGATAGCAAACTTTCCTCCACACCAATAGCCATAGGTTTGAAGTTGAGCAAGGAAGATTGTAGCAAAAATGTGAATCTGACCATGTATAAGAGTTTGGTTGGAATTTTAATGTATTTAACAACTAGGCATGATATAATGCATAGTGTAAGTCTGATTTCCAGATTTATGGAGACTCCAAAAGAGTCACATTAGCAAGCAGGTAAAAGAATCCTAATGTATGTGAATGGAACCAAAGGATATGGCATCTTGTATGGTGCAGCAAATGATTTTGGGCTAGTTGGTTAGAGAAATAGTGATTGGGAAGGGAGTGTGGATGATAGAAAGAGCACATCTGGATATGTGTTTCATTTGGGATCGGGAGTCATTTCATGGGCTTCCAAGAAACAACCCATAGTTTCCCTATCTATAGCTGAGGCTGAGTATATAGCAAAAAATGCAGCAACATAGCAAGCTATTTGGCTAAGGAGGACCTTAGCAGATTTGAAGGAAGAACCAAAGGATGGAACAACTATATTTTGTGACAATGTTTCATCAATTATTTTGACAAATAATCCAATTTTTCATGGAAGAAGCAAGTATATTGAAATCAGGTATCATTTCATAAGAGAATTGGTTGAAATAGGTGAAATTAAGATGAAATTTTGTAGATCTAAGCAGTAGATTGCAGACATTTTCACCAAACCTTTGAGCAGAGATTGCTTTGAACACCTAAGAAGAAATTTAGGTGTTGTTGATTTTAATGAAGAATGATGTTGTTTGACATCTCAGTCAAAGGGGGAGTGTTGGAAATATTTATTGTCTGAGCCCTTTCTATTTCACACGTCAACTCCCCAGTTCACCTACCTATCAGGAGGCTTTCTTGAACAACAAGTTTTCCCATGTTCTACCCCTGACTGTAGAATTGATTGTGGTAGGTAAATTTGAAATTTGAGTGGGAATTTTTGAATGAAGACAAAAGGAAGGAATGAAATAGTTAGTTTTAGATCTGCAGAAGAGTGAGCAGCAAGTAAGTTGTAGGATAGTGAAGTTACAGTAGCAACATAAAAAAAATTGTGAGTAAAGTGCAAAATGTTTGCAGGGAGCAGTAGATAGCTCCATATTGGTCAGTGTTTTCTAGGAGCAACAAATAGCTCCAGTCGAATAGAAGGAAAGAGAGCTCTGAGAAACTCTTGATTGTTTTTTTCTTTTTTGGGTGCAACTCCAAATTGTTGCAAGTTAAGTTTGTCATTGGCAGTTTGTAGTTTTAGATTTGAAATCTTTTATTAAATGTGAATTTCTCTGAGTTAATAGAAGAAGAAAGTTTGCATGCCAAAATTTGTGTCTCTGAATCTATTTTGTTTTGTTATTCTACATTTTCTTTGGTATTCTTACTGATTGAGAAACAGAGTAGCAGCTCTGTGTGTATTTGTATTTTGTGATTCTATCATGGTAACAGAGCATTAAGGTACTTTTACTTTTTTAACAAGCATTTGGTTTCTGAAATGAGATAAGGGAAGTTCAGGGCCCCTAAGGGAGAGACAAGAAGAAAACATAGAGGATTCCATGTGGTGAGGCTAAAGCAAGCCTAGAACAAAGGAAAATACATACAAACTTCAAACTACTGCTACGCTACGATTAATAATGAAGCTCAGGTCTAGAATCTTTGTGGACTTAGAATGTTGCAAGAAGCTTATTGTAAAAAAAATTAGTGCAAGGTCGGATCTATAGTTAAAAAAAATCTATGAGATAAGGACCAGGGAAGGCATGATCAATGGTTGGAACAAACATGCATTAAGGAAACTAGGTACAATAAAGTGGTGAAGATAGCGTCGAATATTTTGTGTGTGTGTGTTTTAAGTTACTAAGCAACCAGTCCAATAGGTCACCAAGTGATTAGAAATAAAGTGCACAAGAGTTAACGCATGGGCTAAGTATATGAATCTCAAAACCAAATAAAGTATGAATTTGGCAAAGATAAGGGCATAGATCAAGGGTTGTTATAGCATGAATTGGCACATAGAAATCCCATGATACAAATGGACCCACAGGGAACACAAGTGTAACCCTTAAGCAATAATGGTGTTATTTGATTGGGTGGCATCTAAGCACATGTGGCCCTAATGGCATAACCTCAAATTTACTATCAACATAAGGCAATCAAAATATAAGAAGAAATGAGTACGTACAAAAATTGGGGGGTGTCAACATTGGCTCTAGTTGGGGATGACTAGCCCTTGTGAGTATTACAAGAATTTTGAATATTCTAAGATGAAACCAACACAAGCCAAGGGCATGAGGAACCACAAGGAAAAAAAATAAACATATATACAAACAACATAAGTATACACACAAAAAGAGGAAATTAAGACCAACACTTGAAATATGAGCACGGATTAAAAAAAAATTCATGGAGTATAGGCATGACAACATTGTCACCGTGAGAAGTTATACATGAAACCATAAAATGTCAATACAAGTAAACTCTTTCATGTAAGCTCATAGTGCAAGGCCATGAGCAAAATTAAAATCATACCCCTACCCCTATCAAAGACAAATTTCTAAAATGAGTTGAATACTTTTGAACTAGTGATGTGACATGTGCTAGGTTGTAAAATAGGTTATATTTCATGCTCTTGTAACAACTCATGAGGATGACTACAACAATTATGAAACCAAGACCAATGTGAATAATATGCATGATCTACCTTAAAGATTTATTTTTGAGTGCATGAGACAAAACCATGTACTTCTTAGTTAGTTGAATTAACAATCATACCAAGGCTCATCGAAAGTCAAGAACTATAGAATCTCATGCTTGTAATGTCTTCAAGTGAATCGAGGCCAAAAGTGAATGCCTTAAATTCATAAGGAAATGAAACATAGACTTGGTTAAGAATTTGATCTACACACTGATGAGAGCTATTTTTGTCTCATTTTATGCTACATTTTATGCCATTTTCACATACGGTCATATCCATTTCTATATTCCATTTCCATTCCATTTTCATAGCATTCTAGCATTTACGTTGCATATGATTAAATATATCTAAGAGGTATTTAATATAGTTTTGAGATTAAATTATGGAAAATAATTATTGGTTGAGTTTACTAATGAGCATTTTGATTTCTAGCCTTAGAAAATATAGCTAGCTCGCAGCATACAAAACTTCCTATCATCTTCTATGTAGGAACCATCTTGTCTTCCATCATTTCTACATGGAATCTTGCCACATCATCTCAGTGCATTCTTTCTTCCAGTGACCATATTTACCAACACATTCATGAGGCTTCAAATCTATCATACATGGTTGTGTACACATCAACATTTGATTGGATATTCCAAACATGGATTTTCACCTTAATAGCTGCAGTTAATAAAAGACACGTCCTATATTTATTCTGTCTTGTTTATGCCACTTCAAAAAATAGACATGACTTTCAATTGCCTCATTATTGCCACGTCAAAAGAGGTTTTCATCTACCAAAACTAATTGAGGAGAATAACATGTGATAGAGACATGTTTGGAAGAAACCAAAATTTGCTTGAACCGTTTTCAATATGCACCCACTTCGGAACAACCAGTTTTGCGTTGTAATTTGTAGGCAGATGAAGACGAATCTAGAAAATCTACGACATGGGTTTTGTCCAGAACGGGCTCAATTAAGTTTCCACATAGTAGAATCTTCATAAAGTGATGGATGTGAAAGTTACAAGTGGTTTTCTAAACGTAATGTTTCATGATTTACTGTTGCGGCTGGGGTCTATTTTCTACTCACTGTTATAACAGATCTATTATTTATTTGTGGACAATAACAAAGGCTTTACGTGAGCCTTTCCTTCTCATTTTATTAGCAGCAGGTCAAGACAAATTATTTATTATTATTTTTATGAACTTGGCATATAAATATGCATGCTATGTAAATTAGGGGAGAGACAAAATTGAATATATTGGACATTGTTTCTGAAAGAATTATTCTAAAGTTCATTTTAAGAATTATTTGAGATAATCTTCAGCCAGTTTGTTAGGAGGAAGGAGTGTGTGATTTCAATTTTGTTTTGTATTATTTTAATTATGTATTCTAGTTGTCATTGATTCTTGTAAACAATTTTGTAATTAATTCTTGTAAATAATTGTAGTTGATTTTAACTATCTATTCATTCAGATTAAATTGGTTGTTATAATTTTTATGTGAATTAAATATGTTGTTGATTTGAGTTTTATTCGTTCGCTTTGGATTTTATGAATGTGGTAATTGGTGTTTTGTTTTAGAATTCATTGTGTGTGCAAATCCTATCGCCAAGAAGTGACAATTCCTATTGCCAGTTTTATTTCAATTTACAATAGGTTTTCTTTTCATAGTTGCATTCATCCCCACTCATCTCATGAATTTCACCCCTTGATGGCATATTTCTCGGATACCTCTCACATGTTTACACCCCCAGACTAACACATATAGACCAAGCTGAAATTCATTATAAAGTATTAAATCTTTCTTATTCTTTACCCAGTTTTGGCCTATCACACACATAGCCTATTTGTGCACTTCAATTTGAGAACTTTGAAACTTGGGAACCTACAAATGAGCTACATTCAATTGAATCTCAACTTCACTTGAACATTGAAAGTCCTTGTCAACAATGTATGTACTTAAATCCCAAGTAGAGGATTTGAATTCAAGATCAACATAAAACTCTTCAACAATAGAAACTTGGTTCCTATCAAAGAGAAAGGTTCATGCACACTCGTTTCATCACCAAGTTCTTTTACATGCAACCCCTATGCATCATAACCATAATCATTGACAAAACCCTTCATACATGAATCATAGGGTTGGTCCATATCCTCATTCAAATCATATGCACAAGAATTCAAATCAAGGGGAAACTCAATAGAAAAAAAAATCTTCTATTTTCCCTTAATCAAATACTCCTTGTGGAAATTGATTAAGTATCACCCACTATTGCATCCCTCAAATAAACTTCATCCTCCTTTGTCCTAGCAACCTCATTCAAATCCTAGGAAAATAAAATGGTCATAGGCATAGGGACTCCCTGCTTTGAATTTAGAATTGGGCCTTCCCTATAATGAACATAACCCAATTGTAACATATCCATACCAAGGTCTAAAATATCTTGAGGTCTAATTATTTCATATTGATGAATGTAAACATCCTCAAATATGCTTTAAAAATACTCTTTGTTCAAATTCATATTTTTCTTATCAACAAAGCAATCGATAAGAATTACTTCATTCAAGCACATAGAAGGGCGATGGATAGCACTAGCATGCACATCAACATGACTTCCTCCAAAATAAAATCTATCTAATTGTGTGATTAGTTCCTCATGACCAACAGTCTAAATATTTGTACAACCAACAATCTAAAAATTTGTACTCACATCTTCATAAAAATACTAGTCTATAATCCCACTTAATTTGAGCACACATTTTTACAATCATTAATGAGAGCATTAAATTCATCAATAATCTCTTCAAGCTATTCATTCAAGTTTTCAACATCAACATCAACCTCTACATGTGCAACATGGGATATGGAAATATAAAACTTGGCCCCTTTGAGAAAATACCTACAACATTGTCCTCATGAGCATCACCAAGAGAATTTGTGCCCTAAAATTGAATTCTTAAGTCACTATATTTTTCCTCCATCACACAAGAAGGTACCCCATTAGACACATATGTTGATCTAATTTTATCCACTAGATTATCCCATTCATAGCTCAAAAGTTAGTTGTTGGGTTTGAAATATTCGAGCAACATAATCACCTAAAGGTCAAAAGAATTGAAAATGTGTATATGCAATGACTCATTAGGTATATGCTTTTCTAGGATGTTAAAAATAGCATTTACAAATATTTGGTTGAAAATTAAAATTGATTTCCTTGCTTATGTTTTGATTTCATCAAGTTCTTGAATAAGAAAGACAAGTTCTACATCATATTCAAACTGCTCATTAAAAGCACCAAGTACACCATCCCAAGAATAAAAGTGGTGGTTTGGGGAACCTCTCAATAAATTATTTGTAGAGCCACTCAAGGATCTCACAAAGAGACTTAGCCACATGTCTTAGGGCTCAATACTAAAGTGCTCCAATAGGTCATCATATTCTTAGAAATGGGAACTTCCTTAGATTGTATTATCTTTTCCACTAAACTTATGCAATCAAACAAAAACTTCTCTTGGTAGTGGTTTCAAACTATCATGCACCCAATACATATCTAACTATTTATATATATTAATCACATGAGACAAATTAAAGGATTATCTTTTGTAGTCTTGAGGGAAGAAAGCTTGGATTTAGACTATAGTATATCCATTTCAACCATCCTCATAGGATATTCAAGATTAAAAAACTCTTGCCTAGAAGCATCTAATTATTCTTGAGGACTAAGGGTGGGCATATAATTGTTAGCATGAGATGAAGAGACCTCACTAAAGTAGTCATTTGATTCATATTCACTACAATTTGGAGTTGTGATGACATGATACATTATAAGGACGAGCAAACCAAGGGAAGTCCATGCTTCAAGAGTGCATATCTTACATGAATAATTTTAGAATACGCCCAAGGATGAAACTATTCTTAAATGCTCTACAAATTTTAAGAAGGAATGATTATCAAATGAAAGAGGAAGAAACAACATCAATTGTACCTCTAGCACATGTTTCCATTCACACGAGAATGTTGCTTGAAATAGCACAAAAGACCAACATTTGTAGTATTATGAACATTGATTTGGGATAGTAAATTCACCACCTCAAAAGAGTTAACCTTAAAGCCAATTTGATCTCCAAGGATAGAAATAAACACTAAGTTTCACCACAACTAGAATAATCTTCAATAAATACTAGCCCAAGAAAAGAGTGAAATAAATATATTCTTGACAATGACACCATTTGTTAGTGCAATTTGATGGGAGGAAAACATAACACACAAGATGAATGAACACATTTCCACAAACTTATTGATTGAGTTACAATGGTCTCCATTGAAACTTTCACATTAATACATCTCTAGAAATGATGTTGTTTTTTGGCTCTCAAAACTTTATGTCCACAAACCCTAAAAGGCTAACACTAAAAGCTAAGACTTGGTACTATCAAGAAGAGGTAATGGGTAGGGGTTATAATTAGACTATGAATGAATGGGCTAGTTCTTGACAGTTAGTGAACTCTCCTTTACATTGGGATCAACTAAACCTAGGAGGGTGATCATATAAGTCTCCTTTATGTGAAAATTAAATAGAAATGAAATGAAAAGACTAAACCAACTATTAGCTCCAACCACTATATTATAGACCTCAAGATTTGTCACTAAGTGTATAACACACTAGCTACTTGCAAAACCTCTCATTAAGCTGAAAATAAACCATGCATGAAACAAATTACATCAATTTTGTATCCCCAATTTTTTCAAACTCAAATAAAAGTTAAAGCATGGTTGCAAGAAAAAAATACAAGGTATATCCCTCTAGGATGTCACTTGAATGAATCATACAAGATATTATTATTTTAAAGCAATATGATACACACTGTAGAGGAGAAACCTAATACTAAAATAAATAAAATCCTTATGCTTAATAAAATATTGATCACCAAGCCTTCTAATTTGGTGCCTAAACCATTAGGGACACAAATTCAAATTCATAAAGAAAAGAGAACATATGTAAAACTAAAATGCATTCTATGTGTGCATGTATGCATGATATCATAGAAAATAGAAACCTTAGATATCAAATCATGCTTATACATCCATTATCAAACTAAACAAATTCATATACACTAAGGAAGAATTGTACAAGACATTTGTAGCATTTTACAAGCTTTCAGATTCAAACAAACCTAGAGTTTATAGACCAAAAATGTGATAAGAGGGATCTAGTAACACTGAATACCTTAAGAGATTTTAGTTAACAATGGAGACAAATATCAAAATGAATCTTTTCATTAAATTAAACATCCTATATTTCATATAAACATCACTCTATATTTATAAATCTTTAATATTACATTAGTTGGATCCCAAGAACATACACTAGAACTTTTACAAAAAATTGTCTTAAGAGACTGTAGAAGAGGGGGATTCGCTACTCGTGAGTTCTCTTCATTCAAAGAGCCTCATGGGGTGAATTTCCCTAATCTATTGTTGATCGTGTTTTCTGCACAATAACAACTCAGACAAAATATGGAAATCCTATCTCTCTTGAAAGGTAAATCTCTATCAGCAAGCCTCAAGAGATAACCCCAAGGTCTCTAATGTCAGGTCTTGACAATGCATAAACAACTAAGTGATAAATGTGAAAATGTTGGTAATCACAAAGGGACCTTACTACAAGCAAATATTGAATCCTTAGATTTATTAGATCTAGCAATATGGTGATACTTCCAATCCTAAATCTAACCCAAATGATAAAGAAAGAGAAAAAGAGATAAGGTTTTAGAGAGATTCTTAAATTTAACAATAAACCTAAGATTAACAATGCAAATGATGAAACACTTGAAATGGACCAATCCCTCAAAAACTGATTTCTGCTTGACCCAGATAAATCTACAATCTTACAAAAATAGTGCAATCTTCTAAGGTATAAAATATTTTCAGATTATGAACACTCATTCAAGAAAACCCTATTGCAATTGCAATGAAGAAATAATCACAACTGAACTAAGCACAATGAATGTATAAGTCCAGGCTAACTTTGCAAAGCAACTAACAATCAGTTGGTTGCGAAAAGTATGGACCGGAGATTGCTGCAACACTTCAAGTATCAAATCATAAACACTATCAATTATTCAAACATTAACCTAGCACATCTATCAAATAAACTTAAGCAATTCCAAAGATAGAATCACAAGAACCATGCCAGATAAAATTCAACACAAGAAAGGCACCAAATCACAATGTCTTCACTTGCATTAAATTACCCAAAGTAGCAACAATTTCAGTATTTTGTTACAACACTTGCTTGCTTGAAAATAAGACTAACTTCTAACTCTAGCTCTTGCTACAGTGCTTAATTCGCTCCAATATCAAAACTATATAGCCCTTACAAATGAGGCATAATGCAATACTTATAGAAACCCCCCAAGATATGTTGGCCTAATTAGGGTTTTCAATAAAAAAGGGCCACAAACAAGTCGGCCCAAGAAGTTCTAGAGTAATATGAAATAGCATTAAATGCTTGGGTCTCATCCAGGTTGGCCTGGGATCTCCAATGTAATTCGGTCCAATGCATGTGAAGGATGAAGAAAAATAATGGGGAAGCACAAATTTTGATGTAGCACTGCATTAACTACTTCCTCCTCTATCCTTAGCGCACTCCACCCTATCCTACACCATCAAAAATACCTTGTCCAAGTCGGCCACAGGTGACATAGGTAGAATCTTAACTCTCCTCTCAATAGACTTGATATCATCTCTTGACTGCTTTACCATTTTATCCCAATCTACCTTGTTTGATATTTATCAATTACTGCAATGTAGGTAGTTGCATCATCCAACTGATGCTCAGTGACTAGACCTTCATTTACAGGAGAATACACATCTCTCCGCCATTTCCTCAACTGCTCCAAGCTAAGATGTTTTGGCACAAACCTCTTTCTCCCAGTCATCACCTCAAAGAAGGAAATGCACTTATTGTAAATTTTAGTCAAGGTGTCCTCAATCTATTTCCCTTGTTTATATATCTTCTTCAAAGCCTTTTTCCTTATTTGCATAATTTCAAACCATTCCCAAGGTTCTTCAATTCTTGAGGAAGGAAGAATACCATCACTCAAAAATTTATCTTTAGTATATTCCATGATGGTTTTGGTATTTTGCAGCAAGAGATCCACATCCTCCTTATCCTAAGCTAGCACATTCCTTAACCAATCTAATGATCTCATTGCATCTCCTCCAGTCAAAAGGATGTCCTTGATAGCATCATTTCCCTTGGTTTGTACCCCCTATAACCAGCTGACTGTAGCATGTGTGGTGCCTTTCATTCTTTCCAAATCTGATATTTTTTCTTGTGGCAGGAAGCTTGCAACAGATGATGAGGAACTGATGGGTTGCAAAGGATTCATTAAATCTTGCAAGTACCTCTTTAATTTCTCATTCTCCCTCTTCAATTCTTGCTTAGTAGGTGCTTCTTTCCTCAACCTACCCAAGATCACAACACTAGATCCCTCATATTCTTCAATCTCTTGTTCCATGGAAGTAGGCCCTAGGTTGAAGGTTTGCACATTATAATCACTTCCAGTCACATCATCCCTATTATTATTAGGGGCAGGAGTAGCAATGTGAACCACCCTGTTATTTGTTTCATCTCTCTCAATCTTGGAGATGACCCTGGCTTTCTTCTTTCATTTACCCTTTCTTATGTTTTCCAATAGCTCATCCCAATTAGGAGGAGTGTCATCTACAACAATATTTTTACTCTTTAATTCTTTATCCAACCAACCCGGAACAGTAGATTATGATTGTACTTTTCTCTGTCCAACCTCATCTTGTTGATCCCTGGGCATATCTTCATTCAAATCTTGTTTCTTAGGAATCTCCTCAACTGTTTCTTCCTTTCCTTTATCATGCTCCTCCTCTTCATGTACCGATGATGGAGTCCTAACTGGAATTTCCTCTCTCTGAGGAGGTCTATCTTCTTCACTCCTAATAGGTGAATCATCATAAGTTACCAGGGGATACTGTAACACCTCTATTTCTGCCTCAACATGATAGAGCTCACCTTCTTGAAATTCTTCGTCTTCTGGATCTTGATGGCCTTCTACCTCTTTGGACTCACCTGGTTCACCTGGTGCCTCATGGGAAGGAGGCATATTATCATGTTGTTCTATAGTAGGAGTGACTGGAGGAGCATCTTTCCTTGGCACACCTTCCTTAGGAGGAGTTCTTGATTTCCTTGTGTATACCTAGGTCCTTTCTCCCGAGCTCTCCACATTTATCACAAGTGGGCCAACTTCCTCCCCTGCCTAGGAGCTTTCCTTTTCCTTCTGTGATATTCTTACTATCCTTCTTCTCTTGGGCACAAGGACACTAACCTCCTTATCTTCCCTTTTAGCTTCATCTTTTGTTGACTTCTTGGTCCTTGAAATATGCCTCCTTTTCTTTGCAATAGGCTTTCTTTGTTTTTCTGCCTCATGCACTTCCTCCTTTGCTTGGACATCTTTAATCTTGATCTTAAAAGGAGAGCTCACCTTCTCCTTACCCTTGGGATCCTACTCAGCTGACTCCTTAGAAGTGGAATGAGACTCCAAGTCTCCCATTAGATCATAGGTTCATTGCACACCTTCACTTTCCAGTTCCCACATCTTGTACTTAAGCCACAATTTTGTATATTTAATCACCAGAGTCATAAGTTGCTCTAACTTTGTTTTCTCTTCCTCCAACCAGTCTACTTCTCCCACTGGTTTATCCTTCATTGCCTCAAAATCATGGCCCTGAATCAAATCTCCATCATCTTCAACTTGGTCTGGAATAGCCTTCACATTATATAATCGGACTAAGTTCATTGGTAGCCTGGAGAATTTCTTCCTTCTGATTTCAAATTCATCACTGCAATTGGCCCAATAGTCCTCTATATCATCCTTATGACTATATTCCCTACTAGCCTTCTTCTACGCTTTTCCGGTCCTATCAAACCTAGATCTCTTGGAATGAAAGGATAACCCAAGAGTGCTCATTTCTTCTTTAAAAGCATAGGCTGAATTAATAGAAGGGCATGCCTCACTAGTGCCTATCCTCAGAGGAAAATCTCCACCAAATCCATTCTTATTCTTATCCTTCTTCACAATTGCATCAAAATCACATATTTTCCTTGTGACCTCCAAAAGTATAATGTGATCTGTGGGATGCCTGGGAAGTCTGTATGGAGCCCTTTGACAACCATCTATCCTTATATATGAAAAGGTTGGAAACTATATGAACCAAGCCCCATACCTTTTGATTAGCTCCTTGGCACTGTCAGATATCCTTACATACTCTACACCTTGGAGCAACCTAGTGATGTACATAGTGAATGCATCATTCACCCTCCTATAGCTCGAGTTACTCAGGTGTAGTTGTGGATAAACCTCATAAATTACATCTTGTCCAAAAACACCTCTTGTGCTTAGTCCTTTATATGGATGAAATATAGCTAAGGCATGGAACAAGTAAGAAGTCATTGTGAAACTCTTAGTCTATAGGACATTACACATCTGTTCATGAATCATGGCACTTATTATGCCTGCCCAATGATAGTTAGTATTTTGTTCCATCCTCACTATGGCATAGAACATCCAATTTTCAAACATACCTGCACTCTTCAACCCTACCACCCTACTGAGAATGGTGATAACATCATAGTATTCCTTCTTGAATCTAGCTCTAAATAGTTGCTTGGGTAGCTTGGAAAAGTGGGACTTAGGCTTCTCCAACTAGGAATTGATGACTTGTTGGGACTTGATGGTATCTTCCTCATAGAACTTCTTTGCCACATCCATATCAAAAGCCACCACATGAGAACTATCTGGCATGTTAAGGGTTTGGGCTATAGATACAGGATTTAGATTTTCCACAATTCTCCCTTGAGGACCAAATATCCTTTGTGTACCCCTATCATAGTGTTTGGCACACTCGAGCACCAATTCATAACACTGCACTGTAGGAGGAAATCCAGCTACATTGACCAACCCTAATTCCAATGTCCTTTTGGCCAACAAAGGAAGGTCCTGTGCTACCATCCTTGTCTTGAGTTCTTCATAGTCCCACAATCCAACATTTGTATCAGTTACCTTTGTCCAGATAGAAGTAAGCTTGCTCTCAGGAATTATGCTCTTAATATCTATCTTGATTCTTTCTACCTCGAAAACCAAAGACTCCTCCGCACTCGGATCCATCACTTTACCCTTGGTTCCACCTGTCCCTACCTTACTTGACTCAGCCTGCATTTGAAAAAGAAACCATAATAAAGATCACATGAAACACAAGTCAATAAATCATAGATGGCATATTCATCCTTGATATAAGTCCCATGATAAGCAAAATGCTCGAAAACCTCATAAAAATTAATCATCTCAAAGTTTGGGTTTTCAGTCCTCCTGTGGAATCCAGGCCAGAGAGGAATTTTAGAAAATTCCTATCCAAGTGGATTTTAGCAAAATAAACATCAAAGCACCAAATAATCATTTAATCAACTGTCATTAACTTAAGAAACAACATGATACATCTTTAATAAATTCAAATTGATCATACAATGCATAATCATCCACTAATAAATCATACTATCTCTCAGTTCTTCATTTTCAACAAAGCTTCAGAGAATTCCACCTAGGATGAAAATCCACGAAAATAGCAACAATCTACAAATTCTGGGAAAATGAAGGAACAAATGAAACTTCAGTAAAATCCAGAGGGAACAAAAATTCGTGGAACAGGCATAACTCTGGATTATTGCACATTTCGGGAAAACAAAGAGAAAACAGAGAATCGGGGAATTCTGAAAGCTGAGGATAATCCCGAAGTTGAAAGAAAACCCGAATATCAACATTTTCTCACGACTTCACTCAAATTGATCGAACGATCATAAATTTGAGGATCTTGGGCCTGCAACTAGCTTGATTCAAACCTCCTACATATCATCTTTAAATTCAAGGCTCATCCTAAGGTAAATCGAGAGGAAATGGTGATTTCCTCAGAATGAAACCCTAAAACTCTGCCATGAATGCACAAGACAAGCTTGGACTCGACTTATGTGTTTGCTAGGCCCACAGAAGGTTCATTATGGCCTATACAAGCAAGCTCCCTCATGATAAAATCGCAATACAAGCTTAGAAACTCACTTGGGATTTCCCATCTAACAAAATCAAATAACCCTAGCTTCAAGATGTTCAATGTCTAAACATGCAAAAATTCAGACTCTAAGCACACTCAAAATGCCAAAGAATCATTCACATTCAATCAATCAAAATCAAGGCAATGAAAACATACCATTGATGAAGTGAAACTTGATTACAGCAATGAAAGACAACAATCTTTAGTGCCCCAACAAACAATAGGTGACGTCCAGGAAAATCACCACCAAATTCGGGAATTCACAAATCTAGCATGCCAAATCTAGCCAAGGACTCAGGATCAAGAACTCCAAATCAATAGAAAGCAAATGATACAATTTCAATGGCACAAAACTTCCCAAAAATCGATTAAATACCTACCGCAGAAATTGTACAAAGGAGCATTAATGTAGTCGACAAGACAAGAAAAACCAAAATTTAGGAATCCGACAGGGCGATGAAACTTCAGAGAAATCTAGCCACCACAGAATTCCACGAAGGCTTAAAATCTTGGGATCACAGTGAAAAAGTAGTTGTCACCAGGTTTTCAGGTAATTTGGGGAATTCTGCCAGGAGTGGGTTTTCCCGAGAGCAGTGAAAAACTCGGAATGAGTCCAAAACTTAAGGTTTTCAATAAATATCATATAGGGATCACCATAGGAGGCAAGATAAACATTCAAGCACGTGCCCAAGCAAGTAAATCCTCAAAATTGAAGGGCCAAAACACCAAGAATGAAAGAAAAAGAGGGTCCTTGCTTTTAGCAGGGTGTGTGTGCAAAAATTGCACAATATCTACCTTAGGAACAACAACGAGAGTTTCAAAATCTGAAAGAGTATGTCACAGAGATTTTTTGGACAAACTGACAAGCTCTTGACTAAAGGATGACAACATAGAATACAAATGACAAAATGGTACATTGGCATCCCAGAGATGTGTTGGTGTCTCGTATAGACCAGAGAATGAGTTATCATAGAAAATACCTAAATGATTGCTTGCTATTTGATTACTAAGAAATTATAGAATGTGATAAAGTAGCAGAATGTAATAAAGCTGAAATGAAGTAAAATAGAAGTGATGAAGATAAGAAGAAGAAAGGAAAGAAGATACTCACAACAATCCACGTAATGAAGCCTCCAACTAGTAGATATCTTTAGTACCTGCAAGTGTAATATCTAGAGAAAGTGTTGGGGCTATATAGGGGTTTGCCTCAGTCAAATTCCCATTTTGATGTTCCCACCTCCATGAAGAGCCAAGATAGAAAGAGAGAGTGTAACCGAAATGAAAAAAGCATGTGGTGAAAGAAAAACTTGCTCAAGAGTAGAACCCGCACTACCAAGTAAGCATGCACTAAAAGCAAACCCCGCTCGAGGAGGAGAAATCATATCACAAAAGAGGTGATAAAAGCAATCCTTGCTCAAGGAAGAGAACCTATATCATGAAGTAAGAATGCAAGAGAGAGGAGCTATGAAATCCCAAGATTCTCACAAGCATGAATCAAGGGAGATGGAGTTGCAAGAGTGAAGCTAAGAGAGCTTGGAAGTGCTTGAAGTTGCTATGGAAAGTTATGTGCAAGCAAGATTTGGATAGTAGAAGGCTAAAGCCAAAGTAAGACAGAAGCTAGAGGTAGAAGAATGGAGCTAGAAGAAGTTCAAAAGATCTTAGAAGACAAAATGGATTGAAAAGACTTCTTTTAAGGAGGGAAAAGAAGCTTCCTAAGCTATTTTAGGGTTTTCCCATCTGTTACCACCAACAAAAGGTGAGGACAAGTGGAAAGCATGCTCGGGGATAGCTATTTGAGCGTTAAAACATCACAAGACACTAGCGTAGTGCGCAAATGTCTACACGGCATGCTAGTGTTTGGACACATCACGCTACAAAATAATGAGAATGGGAAAAGCACCAAGTCTGATGCAAAGCTAACACACAAGAGTAGCTGCTGAAAAGGGGTATTGGAGCATCCTGAGAAGGAAAAAGGCTAATGTGGGGGCTAAAATGAGCCTACAAAAGATACTAAGGGAGTGGAAACTAAAGGGGTCACAAGAATTTGTGTGAAATTGCAAGGGGTACAATTTTATACCTATACATTTTTCCCCCACTTTAGTGAACATATGAATCTACATTAATATGCACGCTAAAGGAAATCTACTAAACATAAATAACATCATATTCCAAAAGGATACTGTAGAGGAAGTAGATAACTCTTTGAACAAAAGATGCATGCCCCTCAAGCTGAAGACCTACAAAACAAATGCATTAGACAAGAAAAACTTGCACCAGATGACAACATTAGAATGTAAAAAGCTAAAGGATTCAAGTCAGAAAAGTAAAGAGACCTCGATGTAAAAGGTATGTCTCAGTACTATGCATTGTCCCCAAATTAAGAAATTACGCATAGAAGAATTCTAAGGTGAAGAGAGGAAGGGAATATACTCAGGATGAAGTAGATCTCTGATCCGGTATACACAAGTTGAAAAGAGAGAGATAAAAATGAAATGAATGCAAGAGTGATAAAAGCAATCCCCGCTCGAGGAGGAAAACCTATATCACAAAATATAGGTGATAAAAGAAATCCCCACTCAAGGAGGAAAACCTGTATCACGAAGTGTAGGTGATAAAAGAAATCCCCACTTGAGGAGGAAAAACTATATCACAAAATATAGGTGTAAAGGAGCTCTATAGGTTCTCGGTCCTACGGAGCAAGACAAATCAGAGGATCCTATGGCTGCTACAAGCTGAGTTGCAAGATAGTCACATAAAAGATAGGTCTAGTCAAACTTCCCCTAAGCTAGACATGACTATATGAAACAGGTCTAGTCAAGCTACCCCCAAGCTAGATGTGAAGATATGGAATAGGTCCAGGTAGGAAACCCCCCAGCTATATGCAAAAGGATTCATTTGAGTTAAATTCTTTCAAAGGGGGTCCCTCGTGAACCCTTCAAAAGGAAGAGGGGTCCACTCAAGGGACACACTATTTGAAAAGCGAGGTCTAGTCAGGCTACCCCCAAGCTAGATGAAAAGATATGAAGTAGGTCTAGTCAGGCTGCCCCCAAGCTAGACGCCAAAGAATTCATCACATACAAGATACTTAGACTATATGGGATAGAGGTAAACCTTGATATCACTTGCCATGCAAAGGAAAGGTAGGTGCATCAATCAAATAGGATTTTGGTGGCACCTGAACCAAGAAGTTGTTGTATTTTATCCTTCAAGGCCTTACATTCAGTAGTGGAATGGCCAAGTACTCGATGGTATGCATAGAAAGAATGTTTTTCTCTATCATGTTTATAAAATTTCTTATGTGTAGGAGAAGGAAGAGTGATTAAGTGGGCTTTTAGAAGCCACAAAAAAATACACTCTTTCTTAGATAAAGAATGAGGATTAGGAAGCAACCCTTTCTCTTGTAGAGAAAAGCTATACTGCTCCCAAGAAGAAGATACGAAGACTGAAGACAATGGAGGATCCTCATGGAGAGTATTATTTTTACTAGGGGGATCATACTATTCTATGGGATCTCCATCATCCTTCCTAATGGGATTACCAATATTAACCTCCTTAACATAAGTGTGATCATCTTCCTCAGAAGGAGGATCAACACTAAGAACATTACAATTTGCATTCACCTGATCCCACGATACAAAAGAATGATCATCTTTGATAACAAGTTTGGATGATCTATTATTGGAAGGTTTGAGTGGATCATGTCAACTTTACATTCCCTAATGAAGGAGTCTATAAATTCTAAGGAACCCCAATCATCACCAAGACATCCATTCTTTTGATAAGAGGTAGGAGCATACTTAAGATTTCTTTCTTTAGAAGGATCTTCCTTAGGGACATCTATCTTGAGAGTATCCTTTGTAGTAGATATTGCAGAATTAAACATCAATAAGTTGGAAGATACTGAAGGAATAAGAGTAGGTACAACCGAAGCTTGACCGATAGCTACCATCTCACATAAGTTCATAGCATCAAGGTCAACCTTAACTATGAATACTCAATTAGCAAATGAACTTAATAGATTTATGCAAGGTAGACAGGACTACACCCATAGCATGAATCCACAGTCTACCAAGAAAAAGGTTGTAAGGTAACTTTTCTGACATAACATATATAAGGGTAGGTATGGTAACAAGTCCAAGCTGCAAAGGCAATACTATTGCACCTAGAGTTTGTTGCCAACATTATTGAACCCATGAATAACAATAGAAGAACCATTAATAGAAGATGGATCAATGGTAATTTTAGGAAATAGATCAATGCTACATACATTGAGCGTCGAACCAGCATCAACAAGAGTACGTCTAATGCCAATTTTATTAATGTTAACAATAATCATTAACGGGTTCGCTTGATTTTGTACTTCCGAAGTCAAGAGTTCTTGCAAATAGCACGTAATATTTGGTGAATCCACATGAATATATGCCATCAATGCATTAGCATCCATCGGCCTATAGGAAGAAGGCAAGAGGATCTTTTGCAAGGCTTCCTAAAGCATACCTTGATAAACTAGAGAAGATTGAAGCAAGTCCCATAATGAGATCTTATTCAAAGTAACAAAAAGTTGCTCAACAAGATTGTAATCACCGAGTGCTTTAATCGTAGGTTTAGGTGCTTGAGGAAGGCTTGGTTTTTTATTCATATTATTCTTACAAGTATAGGAAACCACTCTATAAGAGGGAGCCTTAGAAAGGTTAGGAGAACCACCATCAAATGGGACACCATCAATAGAAAAAATTATTTTAGGAGGACTAGCTGGAGTCACGTAAATGATCGATCTCTTAGGCCTTTGAGGGGCAGTAGAGACACATATTGCATTTACAGATTCATCACAACTAGTAGAATGATTATTTGAAGACATATTCTCAACATCAATCCAAACAAGATCAAATGTGGAATAATTATTTGAAGAAACATTCTCAACATTGATCCAAGAAGAATTAGATGTGGAAGGAGGTTCGTCATCTGCTAATGCATCATCTCTAGAAGAGAGTACATTACAACAAAGATGAGAATTATCATTCACCAATGCAACATCTCTAAAAGAGAGTGCATTAGAAGGTAAAGTAACATTAAGAAAGGTATCAATGATTTCATCTTCTTGCAACAAAATATCCTCCAAAGTAAGAGGATTTTCATAAGAAGGATCAAAGATACCAAGTGACATGGGTAAAGCCAAGTCACTATCACATGCATGAAATGGAATATCATTAACATTTTGAACAAAATTAGATACTGAACTAATAAAAGAAGATGTTAAATCCATTGCAATTTTTTTGGTATTTTCTATGTTCTAATAAATCACGTTTTCGGAGGTCTTCAGAGCATAATTTGAGGTTGGAACCTGTGTCGGTCCCTAAAATTTGATTCCCAAAGGAACTAGTATTTTAGGGATTGAACTAGTTCTCTAGAAGACCTTTCCAACAGTGCGAACAATTCTGAATTTTGAGCACCGAGTCAAAATTTATGACCCTACCAAGTAGGGGTAATTCCTATTTTTTCATAAGATTTTCTCTTCATGTCGGGTTCACCAAAAATGTAGAAGAGTAGGATTCGCTACTCATGAGTTCTCTTCATTCAAAGAGCCTCATGGGACGAACTACCCTAATCTACCTCAAGAACAACAACGAGAGTTTCAAAATCCGAAAGAGCAGGTCAAAGATTTTCTAGACAAACTGGCAAGCTCTCAGCCAAAGGATGACAGTGCAGAATACAAACGATAGTGTGGAATGTTGGCATCTCATACAAACCAGAGAGTGAGTTTATACAGAAAATGCCTAAATGACTTCTTGCTATTTGATTACTAAGAAATTACAAAATGCGATAAAGTAGCAGAATGTCATAAATTTGAAATGAACTAAAATAGAAGTGATGAAGATAAGAAGAAGGAAAGAAGATACTCACAACAATCCATGTAATGAAGCCTCCAGCTAGTAGATATCTTCAGTACATGCAAGTGTAATATCTAGAGAAAGTGTTGGGGCTGTATAGGGGTTTGCCTCAGTCAAACCCCCGTTTTAGTGTTCCCACCTCCACAGACAACCAAGGTAGAAAGAGAGAGTGTAACTGAAATGGAAAAAACATGTAGTGAAAGAAAAACCCGCTCAGGAGTAGAACCCACACCACCAAGTAAGCGTGCACTAAAAGAAAACCCCACTCAAGGAGGAGAACCCGTATCACAAAATAGGTGATAAAATCAATCCTCGCTCAAGGAGGAGAACCTGTATCACGAAGTAAGAATGCAAGAGAGAGGATATATGAAATCCCAAGATGCTCACAAGCATGAAGCAAGGGAGATGGAGCTGCAAGAGTGAAGTTAAGAGAGCTTGGAAGTGCTTGCAGCTGCTATGGAAAGTTATGTGCAAGCAATATTTGGATAGTAGAAGGTTGAATCCAAAGCAAGATAGAAGATAGAGGCAGAAGAATGGAGCTAGAAGAAGTTTAGAAGATCTTAGAAGACAAAATGGATTGAAAAGACTACTTTTAAGGAGGGAAAAGAAGATTCCTGAGTCGTTTCAAGGAATTCCTAGCCATTACCACCAATAAAAGCCGAGGACAAGTAGCAAGCATGCTCGAGGATAGTTATTTGATCATTAAAACATCGCAGGATGCTAGCATGGCGCATAGACATCCGTATAGTGCGCTAGTGTCCAGACACGTCATGCTACAAAATAACAAGAATAGGAAAAGCACCAAGTCTGATGCAAAGCTGACACACAAAAATAGCTGCTGAAAAGGGGTGTTGGAGCATCCTAAGAAGGAAAAAGGTTGATGTAGGGGCTAAAATGAGCCTACACAAGATACTAAGGGAGTGGACACTAAAGCGGGCACAAGAATGTATGTGAAATTGCAAGGGGTGCAATTTTACGCCTATACAGAGACCAACTCTCAAAATAAATTGAATTCAAGTATTTCTAGCACTTGATCACAATTCATTCTCATGGTGTCAGAGAAAAATTATACCATCATTTAGGTCTACATAGTCACCCTCAAAAATCACTTGTTTTAACTCAACATACAATGGGAGGGTTGATTACACTTTGATGAGATGGAAAGTCATAACATAGTACGTTAGATACAAAAGAAGATCTCCAACAACTACACAAGCCAAGAACAATCATATCTATGGGCCTACAAGCTACACATTAGTGTCATGTGCATTAAATTCACCCCACATAGCTCACTCAACCTTGTAAGAAGTTGTAACATGTCACTTTAAACCTTAAAAAGGACCATAATTCTACCCTAGAGAAATTTATATTAATGCAAGCAAACCAACCCTATTCATATCAATAACAAATTTAAAACAAGGCATGAATAGTAATGTGAGGCCTATAGAAGGAAATGGAGAAGCCCAACCCATAAATGGTATTTAGTTGCCTAAAAAATATAGGTATAGCATATTGAATGCACACAAGTGGAGAAAAAAATCCCACAATCAAGTGTAGGAACAAGTGCATTGTGACCTAGTGAAGACATAAAAAATCCTATACAAAACACTACCCAAAGCATGAGAACTATCCCTTCCTATGCATAGACATCCACCTTACAACTAAAACTATGCCTATGAATAATTTACCACTTTGAAATAGTCACCATCAAGCCAATGGGTTTCCTATGTAGAGATAGAGTAGAACAACCTTACATGCACTATCAAGTGACCAACCAATGTCTACACAACTCGTGAACCAATGCCTACACAACTAGGATAGTTTGTATTGTCAAAATGTTTGAATTTTTGGTAGTATTAGTAGTGAAATGCATGGTGAAAGATACTATATTAAATCAATAATATTGATAATATCAAGTAGATAGGAGAAGTATGAAGAATACAAGTGAAAATTTTAAGTATCCACAAAGAGAATAGGCCCCACATTGCTTCAATGTGTGTGTTATGTGGTATTAGATGATATATTGATATGCATAAATAATTGTTAGGTAAATAAATGGTAAAGACTATAACAACCTGAGGTGATCTATGGTAGATTCCCATGTTTTCTAGAGAGTCCATGTATGTTTCCCTTAGAACTATGTCATCATTTTGTAATACACCACCAATTAGGAAGCACATGGCACTATACCATTAGTCTAAGGAACTAGTAATTATCTCTCAACCATTAGCATGCATCCATTGCAAAACAATCCTAAGATCATAAAAGGAACCACAAAGAAAGCAGTTGTGTTGATATTAAATCTATGTCCATGGAATTCAAAATATTTCTCAACTAGAGAGTATAAGGCTCTCTAGGTCTAATAGGTGCTCCAACTTGGAACATTTGCAATCATGGATGTGATCTTATCCCACAATAGTGGTTTACACTTTTTGGGACATCCTGATTTTTGTTGAAATCACACATTTTTAGAAAATATAATGATTTAACCCTTGAAAAGTTCCATTTAAAGGATTCCAATTGAAGAGGGTTTGATCAAACCACCTTAGATCAAACCCCATTAGATAGAACCTCGCTAGTTTTAAACCATACCTATAATGGAGTCTCCTTTACACCTATCAAAATGCTAATAAAAAACCACTTTTGATTTACCTTTTGGGGGATCAAATGAATTCATTTAAAATTTATTTTTTGTATGTAGTCCTTATTATAAGCTTCCCAAAAAGTATAATTTTAAATATATTTAATTTGATTATTATATTTATTTTTTATTTCTTATGAATCTAGGTTTTTCACTAAAAATCAAGCTCTTTGTTTTGCACATGTGGAAAAATGGTAGATTATCAAAAAAAAATCTGAAAAATATCTATACACTTGATATTGATTTCCTTGATCCAACAAAAAAATAAAATTGAATTTAGATACATATAAAAAAAGTTGTGTTAGCAAGTAAACCTATGTCTAAATTGTAAATGGCTTGACTTCAAAACTTAATTAAGAAAAAATATTCAATAAAACACTATGAAACCAACCACATGCACTAGATATCATAGTTACAAATCTAAATTCGAAAAAAATAGAATTTTATCCTTCATAAAAAAAAATTGTGTTAGCAAGTACACATCACTCTCTGAAAATGGTGTTTTCTGTTAAAATCTAGTTATCGAAGGAGATGGAAAAAGAAATGTAATTTGATTCCAATTTTTCTAAAAAAAATATATTTAGAATCTATAGAAAAAATTTCACAAATCACTAGTTTGCATCATCTTCAAATTCCTCACGGTTTAGCAGCTATAGGTGTCTAAAAGTGAAGAAAAAGTTCAAAATGTTCATTTCAATGTCATGTTTGGTCAAAAAGTGTAAACCACTATTGTAGGATGCATGCATGTGAGATGAGGTTTGGATTAGAATATAAGAAGCTAATAGCCCACATGGGAGTGAAATCTAGAACAAGTCAAAGAGGCCATGTGGCATAATTGGAGAGCATAGGATACAAGTAGACATCATATAAGTTGAAATATATATCTAAGACAATTAAGATTAAATTTTTGTCATGAACTTGGGCCTATAGGAAATTGAAACTCAAAATATAAACTCATAGATGTGATAACACTAGTAGAAAAACAACAATAAATGACTAAAAAAACTACTAAAAATTGCATATAAATGACTAAGCTTAGTCACATGACCATTAGTAGTTTATTTCTGGTCATTTATAATGCGGCCAGATTTATGACTAAACCATTTTTACTCAATTATTGGTTGTTTTGATTGATCAATTTGGTAGTATATTTAGTCATTAATTTAGTCATTGATTTAGTCATTTTAATCATTATTTTACCATCAACTGGTCATGTATTTAGTCATCGATTTATGTCAATTGGTAGTATATTTAGTAGTATATTTAGTCATTTTAATCGACTGATTTCCATTAATTGGTAATCAATTTAGTCATTTTAATTTTTACGCTAAAGGTGTTCCCTCATTGAGATTTTCCAAACTACTTGTTCCTATCAAGATACAAGATACAATACATTTTTATTGTTTTCGTCTGTTACCGGATTACATCAAACTTGTTCTCTCTTCTGTATGGTGCATGTAAGTGATTGCATTGAGATCATTTCTACTTTATGCTACCTTTGTGGAGCAAGTTTTTGTAAATATCAATGCATACAAAACTAGAAATCCATATTACACTGACAAAATTTCAGGCTCACTAAGAACAATCTTGAAACAATGGTTTGCTATACGTCACAAAATTTGTGGAATTGGATTTACAAAAAGAACGTCTTCTTATGGCCTTAATGTAACATGTACAAACCATGAAATGAAATAGTACATAAATTGGTAAAGAAATGCTCATTGAGCTCAAGCATGAAACTCAAATGGAGAATAAAGAAGACTTGGGAAAAAACTCAACTAGAATGGAATGTGTTGGAGACTCTACAAACGAAGAAATAGGAAATGGCATTGGTTTTTCATTGCTCTATCTTTTTTATTTAAGAGATCCATTCGGAGATAGTGGGAATAATTCAAGAGTTTGAAGTTTCCCATCTTGTTCTTCATCTTCTCCTTGAACATATTTAGTTTCTGGAGAGGATGGATTGATGGGATGAGATGTTTGTAGGAAGATTGACTTTGAGCTGCTCTTTGTGTGCAGACTGAGATCTTCATGGGAGTTTGCCACATTGTGTTCTTCAATTTGCATGAATTAGAAATCACATTTTTTAAATCCATGTTCATCACATCCCCCTCTGCATTGAAAGAATCCCACAATGCACCAGTGTTGTTGTTGGGTGATCCAAATAAAAAATCATTCAATATCTATTTTTGTGGAGACCCATAACAACAACCTTTGAATTCTAGATCTCTTTTTATGCCACTAGAAGGTACTTGTGGTGTTAGATCAAGATTGAATAAAGATAGACCCTAAAACAATTAAATGAAAACCAATTAGAGAGATTTCTTACTGTCAAATTTCTCTATTTTCATAACCCAAAAGTTCTATGTATAGTATTTTGTACAATGAATAGTCACCTTAGAGAATGACATGTTGAACAAGGATGAAGAAGTGAAGATAGGCTGAGAATTCTCAAATGCAAATGGAAAATGGAAAATTGTAGAAGGAATGTCCACTTCTTAAAATAAAAAATATGTGATACACGTCAGATACTAGGGCTACAAATAGCTATGTACAAAAAATAAGCTGATGAAGAATAAACAGTGATAGAGTTAAAGCCCAAAAGTAACTAATCGAGGAGCACAGCTAAAATGAAACTCAAGGCTAAGTATAAATATTTAAGATAAATGAACTCTAAATACAAAGGCCACGAGGTGTTAAAAATCAACTTTGAAATTTTATTTTAAAGGGTAAAATGTCATCTAATCCAAAGGTGAAATTTCCAAGCTGAAAACCTTCCTCCTGATCATTTGCTAGCATTGAGAACTGACTTAATGCAATTTATTTTGGAAAGAACAAGCATTGGGTGACCACAATTTAAAATAAACTCTAAGTTTTCAAGTCAATCATATCCAAACCTTTGTTGTCTCTTGTGATTGGATACTGAAGCTACTCTTGAAGTTTTGAATTGTGCCTTTTTAGAATATGAACACTTGAAATTTATAAAAGAGATTAATGGGTATGTGCAGGATCATGATGGACCAAAAAGTGGCAATATGATGGGTATTTGTAAGGTATGTGGCTGACAACTTTTTTTTTCCCAAAATTGATGAAATTAAAAGGGTTTTTAAAAGAGATTCTCAACTTTCCACCAATATAAATTATGCTTTACTTTAAATTTAATAAATAATTATTATTCATTTTCTATTTGAATTACGACTAAAGTCTTGATTGATAGGCTGATTGAAAAAAATCTATAGCTTTTAAACGGTATCACATTTTTGGAATCCAAAACATGCATCACATTCTATGCTTCACATACTATAGGATTAAAAAAATAAAAATTGAATTTCATGAATTTTTGACCAAGTTAAGGTGGTCAGACATGCGAATTTTTATATTTTTTAAAAGTTGTAATAAAAAATTCATAATTAATTATTTACTTGGAAAAAAATTACAAAAATATATGCATCACATCCGGACATAAAACCTCTACTTATGTCTAAAATATTCTAAAAAATATTATCATTTTATTGTGGTTAGAGTGGTCAAACAGACACTTCTTATTTTTTCCCTAAAATTTAAGAACCACTGCATTGAAATTTCAAATTTTCACCAAATAGGTTTTTTTAAATAAACCTAGTAGTTTAGAAACTACATTCAATTTGCTACAGATTCTATTCTTACATATTTTTGAAATAATATAGATAGCTTATTCAAATTTTTACAACAAGTTTCCTAACTTTGATTTTTCTAAATTTTTTGCCACTTAAGGACCTGTTTTTTCCATGATGATCCTGCACATACCCTAATCTTTCTTCATTAAATTTACATGGAGTTAAGCCAAATAAGGAGAAAAGTAGAGACTGCATTGCATGAGTTTCCATCAAATGAAATGAAAGCTTCTAAACAAAAATCTCCTTTGGTTCAAACATTGATCAATGGAATGACAGAGATTCTTGAAATGAACTTTTTTGGAACGTTGAAGCTTCTTAATGCATAAAGACACAACAATAAAGTACATGAGAAGGTTTGGCCCTCAAGAAAAGATATTGGTAGTTTGTTAGAGTTTATTGCATGTTGTGTTGCATACAAACATGCCACTATCTCAAGGTTCATCTTGACTTGCATCATTGAATACTTGGCTTGTACTAGTGAGCTTTCCATGGGAGATGCTTTAGATGGTTCCAATTGAGATATATCAATGCGGAGAGAAAAACTAATGTTTGTGTAGACACGTAAAATATATTGATTGACATCGTGCATCTGATCCTGACCTACTAACATCGTTTCTTCCTTAATCATCCCTTGGTCTAACCATTTAATCAAATTCCCATATCTGATTAAATTCATCAATATTCGTCTCTTAATTAAATAAATCATTTTTTCTAATCAAGTCAATCTCTTTTGTTAATTAAATCAATCCATCTGATCTAATTATCCCTATTTAATTAAATAATCAATTTATTTGATTAAATCTCTAAAGTCCATCCACTAAATTAAATAAATTAAAACCTTATTTGATTTAATCTAAAACCATCCCTTTTAAATTAAATAAATCAAAATCCTTATTTAATTAGCCTCTTATCATATTCCTCTCTTATTTGATTTAAATAAGTCCATAAATTTGAGTCAAATAGGTCACATCATCTAATCTCCTGTTAAATTAATTAACCCTTGATTAATTTAACCTCATCTCATGTCACATCCTCTAGATAATGCAAGTTGCACATGAAAATGGATTTAATTCATTTATTAAATCTCTATTTTCCTCACAAGGCATCTTTTGGAATATTCTCTCAATTTGAATTCAAAAATTCCAAGTCAACATGTACATCCAACAAGGCAATAACTTCATCTTACATGTCCTTTTCCTTGAGCCAAGTGGCATTTATTGCATTTTCCTTTCCCTCTTGCATGTCATTTCAACAAATTTGAATTTCAAATATTGGCATGTATTGGCACAAACCCCAAATCTTGCACATCCATCATCCATTCATAGCTTGACAAATGGCATCATATCATTGGATGAATGTTAGTCCCACATTGATCAAATTTGGACATTCATCCATCTTGAAATCCTATAAATAAAGAGCTCATATCTTCATTTCATCATCCACAATCCAAGCAAAGTTACCATGCTCAAATATCTCTTGAATTCCATCTATTATCATTGAGTCATAACTAGGTTTTGCAGATTTTTGGCTTGGAGTCTTCATTTTTCATCAACAAAGTGGATCAATCTCTTCAACATTCGAAGCTTGCATCTTAGGAATTGGGAAAGGGCCAATTTTCACATCAAATTGGCACCAATTCCCCCATGGGATCATGAGTTTGCATATTTAAATTAGGATTCAATCTAGTTTATCATTTCTATTGTTTTCTTCGTTGCTTTCTTTCCTATTTTGAATTTGTAAATAGATTTCATGGGGAATCCTTGTTTTGGCTTGCAATATCTAACTTGAGGTGTTTATTCTCTTTGTTTTGCAGGTACCAAGGTTGGGTTTCGCACATTTGGTGCTAGAAGGAGGGTTGGATATCATTATTTCTAATCTTTTCTTGAAATTTCTGCGTTTTTCTTCACACATAGGAAATTCCAATGTTGGGAGCTCAGCGTCGCTGTTTTGGCACCGCAGGCTCATCAACATCGCTATATGGCACCACTTGAAACAAAAACTATGCCACTGGACTCGTCCCGCCAAATTTTTTGAATTTTAAACTCTGTTGCTGGACTCACCAACCTGCAGAAATTTTCAAAAAAAAATTTAAACTCTGATGCTAGACACAAACTGCGATGTGGGCTGAAAATTGCGATGCAGTTGAGCTCTCTGTCCCAACACAGAGTGACACTGACTGGTAAGCGATGCTCAGAGGGCACCGCTGGGAGACCAAACTGCGACGCCATCACGAGTTGTGACGCTAGGAGACAGTAAAAAGGGAAAATTTAATTTTAGCACGTGCTTTTGATTTATGATTGATTTTTCCTCTGTTTTCTATTTTTTAATTTCTGTGTTTTTTCCATAATCTGACTGGTTTTTCTCACTTATAGGTTGGAAATCAAAAATGAAGGAAGAAGGAGCATGATGATATTTCGTCCAATCAAAGTGTTTTTAAACACTTTAGAGTTTGTTTAACACTTCTTTAAGAATTTGTTATCTCTTCTTTCCTAGGACACTAATCTTCCTTTGGGTTTAAAAAAAATCTTTTTGTTTATTTCTTGCAAAGGGGTTAAAACAAACCTTAGGATCACAACTTACTAGATTTTGTTTATGAGATTAACAATTGAACAGATGTCTTTCACTTTGTCATATGGTGCTTAAAATAAACTCACATTTTTTCTTTGGGGATTTAAAAAGAACAAGTGTAAACTTTGTTTTTGTGAGGGCTTATTTAAACTAAAGGCATTGAAAAAGTACGTATGTGCTTCTCTCACGCTTTATAGCGATCTTGAGAATCAAAAGGCCTTTTTTCATGACTCTAAGGTGAGATAAAGCAATCACCTCCACACTTCAATTTGGGTTTAAAATTGAACAACATCTTGTGCGAGTGTGGGTGGGGGCATTTTCGCGTATATTCTCTCTCTTTGTTGCTATCAAAGATTGATCGAGTTACGGATTTTGTTCTTCATTCGCTTTTGTTTATCCTAGAGGGCCTGCCTTGGGGAAAAAGTACTCACCCAAAGGAACGACTCAACCGGTAACACTCTAAAGCCAAGAGTATTTCCAGCCGGGATATAAATGTGGGTATTGGAAGAAATGCCAGTATCACGCGGTTGATTCCAACAAGATGGATCTGAAAAGGGACTCTTTCCGTATGGGTCAATCTCCACGAACAAAAAGTCCTTACTAGAACCCATGTGCTAGAATTTTCCAAAATCCTTTAATCTATTTGTTGGTGCAAGAACGGTCGTTCTGAAGCCACCCCACACTTTTACGATCTTTAGTAGAAATGGAAAACATGTCATGGGAGTTTCATGGGTGTTGATGCTTGGCTGCCCTATATAAGTGAGTTTCGTGGAGGGGAGCCAATTGGTTCAAGCATCTAACCATTCGCTAAAGATAAGCATAGTTGGACTTGTCCAAGTGGGAATCCAACAAATATTGTCTTACACATCCATAGGATTGTACTTATTCTTGGGTTACAAAATGCATTGCTTGATCGAAAATACCATGAAAACAAACATCATCCAAATTTCAAACCCTTTTGAGGAAAAATATAATTGGCTCAATCCATATGTTATTGCTTTCCCTTGGGATTCACATCCTTAGAGGTTTCTAAACATTGGATTATATCTCAATTTGTCTCCTTAAGTAAACAATAGGAAAACCCTTGACTTAAGTTCATTGAATTTCCACATAACATATCTTGTGGGGTTTGAAGAAATTAAGACATTGGACATCTTAGTTTGAAAACCTAATCAAAGAAAAGTTTTTTTGGTAAAATAAAGACATTAAGAAAAGCTAAGCAAAATGAACTTCCATATGTGTTGAAGACTCATAACCCCAAAAAGCAAAAAAAATCATTGGTTGGAAATTCGAAAATGAATGTTCAAATGAAACCATTCTTTGGTTACAAAGTTCTTTAGGAAGCATTTGCATGCTCTTCAATACCTAGGTCTAGGAAAACAAGGTATACCTTTTTAGGTTCATCTTAGGATCAAAACATATCAAAATCTTTTCCATCCATCCTTCAAAACATCAAAACAACATCATCTCATCATCACCTTTTGGAAAATCTTGAAGTCATCCTTAATACTACACTTTGTGGAAAAATCAAAATCATCAAAATCATTGAGACCAAGTCCTTGAAAACATTTATCAAAACACCTTTGGCTAGGCATGTGTAGATGCATCCTTTTGCATATACTTAGTCAAAGTTATCAAAATCATCTTGTCTAGCTTAGTGTATGTAGATGAATCCTTCTTCATATACCTAGGGAAACAATCATCTTGTTTGAATAGGTGTGGGTAGATGCATCCTTCTCCTCACACATATTCAAATCATCATCCTTTGAAACAAAGCTATCCCTTAGATCATCATCCAACATCTTAGGGTCTTTTTATTGAAAAATCCAAATCAAAATTAAAATCAAAATCAAGGAAAAAATCTCAAAATCCAAAAGAAAATAAAAATAAAAATTTGCAAGTCCTAAAAGCCTAGTATCTCATTCAAGATTTATCAAAATCCAAAAACATCCATACATCATCATCATATCATCATCACCTTTGATCCTCAGGACATCCTGAAATGTTCTACTTTGGAGCATAAGATAAAAATCAATCCAAAGAATCAAGAGATTCATCTCCCATATTCTCGAAAATTGATCCTTATTTTATGGTTCTAACTAGATCTCAATACAAGAAGAGTATGGAAACCAACAAAGAAACACCTGCTTCAAGCGATCTTAGCCAAAAAAACGCAGAAATGAATCCCGTCGAATCAAGTAATCTGTTAACCCTCTCATCGTCACAAAATCCACAAGAAGAAAACCAAGGAGAGGATCTTACCTTTGGAATGTCTCACGAAGAAATGACTGAAATGCTCCAAAATCCAGAGAACCATAAAATCATCAACATCATGATGAGACTCAACCCTTCATTATACATGCTTGAGCTAGCAAAACAAGGGGCCAAGTTACCTTCAGATTTTGATGTGAGTACTATAGTAGAGACATCTTTTCCTCCAATCTCATCCACCATTCCCTTTTCATCTACACCCCCATCTCAAAACATCACACAAAACGTTCCGCAAATTACATCTTTTGCTCCAACACAACCCAATGTTAACAAAGGAAATACATTTCTCAATGCTCTTCAAGCACATCTACTTGTTAATAATCAAAACTTGGATGCAAACACCACCTTGGAACAAAACATACCCCAAAACCTACTACATAAAAATGTTCCTCTCACATTCCATCATGATCCATCATCATCATTTTTTCACGCAACACCACAAACACCTCTTCTCACAAATTCACAAGAAGAGGGAGATATGTTCAGACTAGGGGGCATATTCGACACCACACAACAACTAACACCACTTAAATTTCCACCTATCCCACCACTGCCATTATCATCCACACCACTCCTTGGTTTAGGGCTTCCCCCTCTACCAAGTATCGATCAAAACAACATCCCAACTATCAACCAAAGCATTTTGTTAAACCCTCAAAATTTGTCGTTGATACCACAACAATAGGCGACAAATACACAAAAAATTGCAACATCATCAAACATCCCCATAAAATCACAAAGCATGGTCTCTCAAGGGCCAATCACATCAATGGCGCCACCCACCACACCAACACCACCATCCACTAATCAAATAATCAACACGACATCACCATTTACCACCACTACGAACGTCATTCCAAATCCTCCACCACCCCCACCACCCCCAACATTCACCACATCAAACTAATACGACGCAGCATTGAAAGCTGCTTTTCAAAGAGGATACCAACAAGTGCATAAACAAAAATCCATACACCTAGCTAGTCAACAAGCTGCTCAAGCTGCACAAGTCGCCCAAGCTACACAAGCCGCATTACAAGCGCAACAAGCCCAAGCTTTACTGCAACAACAACAACAAGTCACGCAAGAATTGCAAGCACAAAAGGCAGCTCAAGCACAACTCCTATTGCAAGCACAAGCAGCACAAGTGCAAGCTTAATATAAGACACAACAAGCCCAATATCAAGCACAACTTCTTGCACAACAACAAGCAACGCAATTGCAAGCATATCAACAAGCATTAAAGCAATACCAAGAGTAGCAAGAAGTAGCACAACTAGCAGTCCAACAACAAGCATTGTTGGAACAGTAACAAGCACAACAACAAACACAACAACAAGAACAAATCTTAGCACAACAACAACAAGATCAACAATAGGCGTTGTTCATACAAAAATAGGTGGAAGCCTACCTCACTCGGAAAAACATACAGATACCATTGAACAACACACCGACCAACCCACCCATCCAAACCATGATTGCAACACCCCAAAACACCTTCATCCCACCCCCTGATCCGCAAAATGATGTGACGACACAACTCAGGTTGCTCTCGCAACAAGTGCTCGACCTTCAATCAGGGCGAACAACCAAAACACCAAGCAACTTGTGTCCCTACCCATTTGATAGGAGCCTAGAGATGAAACCATTCCCTAAGGGATTTGAAATCCCCAAATTTGAAAAATATTGAGGGATGGGAAACCCTGAAAAATCACATCAGGGAATTCCAGGTTCATTGCATGGAAGTCGCATATGACGATACTTATCTAATGCGGCTATTTCCTAGGAGCTTGGTAGGCCCCGCTATAGAATGGTTATCTCGCTTACCTTCAGGCATTAGAACATTCCAAGAAATTAGGGACGCATTCATTAAGAACTACGCATGTAACATTGCAATGGATGTTAGTCTCGAAGAACTCTATGCTCTAAAAAAAGGAAAGAATGAATCTTTCGCTTCATTCCTTCAATGATGGTGATCCAAGGCCAATCGGAGCAAGTGGACCATGCCAGAAGAACAACAAGTTTGCACCATCATAGCCAACCTTGAAGGTCGTTTGGAATTTCATCTCAAGGTTCAGGGCATCACCACATATGATCAATTGATCTCCAAGGTGCTTAGCATCGAAAGAGCCCTTGTGACTCAGCCCGCAGAATCAACATCATATCATGAACAGAAAAATAATCGCCCACCATCCAACTACAATGATAAACCTCGTACGTGGGCAAGGAACAAAAAGTCACTAATGATGGTGTCGTAGATGCCAAGGTGGTCATTAGTGGTCCTCGTCAAAACACACCCGCACAGCAAATCCAAACACAACATCAAAACACTCATCACACAACATATCAACCCAACAACAATCCAACCATCAATAATCTCAATGACCAAAGGGGAGCACCTCAATGCAAAAGTTACCCCAAATGAAAATACACCATTTTGGGTGAACCACTTGAGGACATAATGAAAAAGTTGATTGACGAAAAACTCATTAAACCTCCTACATTTGAAAATTACCAAGAACCTAATGTCAAACCTCCTTGGTATAACGAGAATCAACTTTGCGAATTTCATAAAATCAAAGGCCATACCACAAACAGTTGCATGAGACTCAAAAACATCATCCAAGATCTCATCGATAAGAAAATCATAAACGTGGAACAACCTACGGGAAATTAGGATCTTAAAATCTACACGAATCCAATGCCAAATCATGGAAACAAAGGGAATAAAAATGATAAAGGGAAAGGCACCCACTCAAACACAAATCATGTGTATGAATCAATCATTTCCTCCCTAAATGAAGACTACATGGTCATCACCATCAAGGGCACCCATGTCGAAGATTGTGGAGTCACCACAAGAAGCGGAAAAGTCACCATCGCAGGATCATCCCAACCAAATAAGGTCCCTTCATCTAGATCCGTTCCTAATGGCTACAATGTCTTAGATCAACTCAAGAGAACACCAGCACACATCTCCATCATGGAGTTGTTAAAAATCTCATCTGCACATAAAAATATACTCGAAGAAGCATTAGCCTCATCCACTGTCCCCGTGGATCTCGATGCGGAGCAATTCCAATCTATGGTCGGAAATATCATAACACCTAATCTCCTTACATTCTCTGACCAAGATTTCCCCGCCCAACCATCCCTCAACCGTGCACTTCACTTGGAAGCCATCGTAAATAAGAGAAAAATCAAAAGGGTCTTAGTGGATGGAGGTGCGGGTTTGAATATATGTTCCCTAAGCCTCATCAAGCAATTGAAAATATCAGAAGATTCCATCAAAAAAGGAAAGGGCATCACAATAAGAGCATATAATGACCAAGAAAGAGTGTCTCAGGGCACAATCAAACTCCCTATTCAAGAAGGGCCTACCATCATGGAAACCACTTGTCAGGTCTTGGACCTTGATTTTCCATACAATATCCTCCTGGGACGCCCATGGATCCATGTGATGAAAGTCATAGCATCAACTTTCCACCAATGTGTGAAATTTACACATAATGGACAAGAAGTTACCATCCATGGAGATCCCGAACCTTTCTCATATTGCAAAAATCTTGAAGCAAAGTATTACAAAATCCCCCAAGTGCCAAAGAATGATAAAGGCCCATCCACACCATACATCGACCCCGCTACTCTCGTGTCCACTTCTACGATAGAGACACCCGCCATTCCCACCATCCCCACCATCTCCAACATCAAGCTCATCATCCAAGAGGATGGTTACGGAAGCTACAAACTCCCTAACAATGCTTTTGTGATAGGAGAGTTGCCACAATCTCCTAGATCACGGGGATGTCCACAAGAAAACCAAGCTTCCACATCACAAACATTTCCAGAAGACTATCCTGAATTCACAAGATGGGGAGACCTTAGCCAAGAGGTTATTGAAGCGGATCCATCACACATGCTATATCAAGATGAAAGACTGACACCTGAATTACGAATGGATGAGACAAGCAAGGGCCTACAAATGATGCTCGCAATGGGCTACGATAGAAATCAAAGACTGGGACAAAATGACAATGGGCTCATAATACCTATCATGCTAGAAACGCAACCGATAACAAATCTTGGCCTTGGATGTACCCCTTCGAGTATAACCATACATGGTCGAAGTCCTCCGGTTAGAGTGGTTAATAAACCTCATCAACCAACTGCAGTAGAACTATGATTACCAGTATCCATAGGTCGTGTTCTAGATAACTATACCTTTGATATAACCGATGTTTATAGTAGTAGTGATGATGAGGACCCCATATACAATCTACCTAGGCTATTCGAAGATACTGCCCTTTGCATGATTAGTACCCTATCCTTTGAGCCAAACGATCAAAATCATGAGATCCGCTTAGTATATCCCCAACTGATCGACTATGACCAACGAGGACCACCGGTTCTTAATATGTTCGAAAATGATGAGGTGCTCTTAGAATTCATGGGATTGAGGGATAACATTTCGGATGGGGATCACAAGGTAGGGTTTATAATGGAGTTGGACACACAAGCCTATTACAGGGAAATGATTGAATCCTTCAGTCGCAAAAGTGAGAAACTAAGAATCATATCCAAGTCCTTGAGTGAAAACCACCTTGTGGCACTCTTTGACAAGAAAATAGTAAAAAGAAAGGACGTATCCAATGGTGAAAACCTCTCTGAGGCACCTGAGGATGAAGGATTCAATCTTCCGTTAAGGGCTATTCATCAAGAGAAGTCAGTAGTCTTGGCCGAAAAATGCAATCCTGTCAATCTAGGAACAGAGGAGACCCCGCATATCACATTTTATGCAGAATCACTATTATCAGAAGAGCAAGAACTCCTAGCAGCATTCCTAAAGGAAAGACAAATAAACTTTGCATGGAGTTATGCTGACATGTCGGGACTTGATCCAAAGACAATGGTTCATCATTTAGCAGTGTATCCAGAAGCAAAGTCGATCAAACAAAAGCTTCAATAAATGCATCCTCAAATTACTCTGTTAGTCAAAATGGAGCTCAAAAAGTTGTTAGATGCAAGATTTATCCAACCAATTGATTATTCAGAATGGGTGTCAAATTTGGTACTTGTTTCAAAACCTGACGGAGCCATCAGAATATGTACGGACTTCAGAGATTTGAACAAAGCATGTCTGAAGGATGACTTCCCGCTTCCCAACATCGACATGATAGTAGACATGACAGTAGGACATGAGATGCTATCACTAATGGACGAATTTTCAGGATATAACCAGATCATGATAGCAAAAGAAGATCAACATAAGACGGCTTTCACTTGTCCATGGGGGACCTACTACTGGAACATGATGCCATTTAGCCTAAAGAATGTAGGAGCAACCTATCAAAGGGCCATGACGTTGATATTCCATGATATGATTCATAAAACAGTCGAAGACTATGTCGACGACATTCTAGCTAAGTCAAGAAAAAGACAAGATCATATAGCAACCCTAAGTGCTATCTTTGACAGATTGGAGGAATACAAAGTCAGAATAAATCCCAAGAAGTGCATCTTCGGTGTACAATCAGGTAAATTGCTAGGATACATAATGTCCATGAGGGGTATCAAGGTGGATCTAGCAAAGGTGAAAGAAATCCTCGAGATGGAAGCACCAAAGACATTAAAACAATTAAGAGGCCTCCAAGGCAGACTCCAATCCATCAGAAGATTCATAGCATAACTGGCAGACAAGCAGAACCGATATTCTCACCTACTCCACAAGGGGGTAGCATACAAATGGGATACAAAATGTGAGGAAGCATTCACCAAAATCAAGGAATATCTACTAACACCACTAGTCTTAATGCCACCCATCCCAAAGAAACCATTGATCCTATATGTATCAGCAACAGCAGCAGCCCTTGGAGCTCTCTTGGCTCAGCATGATGAAAATGGAACGGAGAGGGCTATCTACTATATCAGTAGGAAAATGGTCGGTCATGAGCTAAACTAATCATTCATCGAAAAGGTGTGCCTCGCAGTAGTATTTGCATCCCAAAAATTCAGACACTACATGTTGGCACACAAGATAAAGCTCATCGCAAAAATTGATCCCCTCAAGTATCTCTTATCGAAGGAAATGCTCATAGGAAGAATGGAAAAATGGTAATGATATTATCAGAATATGACATCGAGTATGTGGAGAGAAAAGCAATCAAGGGTCAGGTTATTGTAGATCAACTAGCTGAAGCACCTATATATTCTGAAAATCCCCTTGTCTCAGAGTTTCCAAATGAATCCATCTTTAACCTCAACATAGCCAACCACTAGAAACTATATTTCGATGGCTCGTACACACAGCACGGATCAGGAGTTGGTTTCTTCTTCATTACTCCACAAGGGGATTGCATACCAAGATCATATAAACTGGCATTTCCTTGCACTAATAATATTGCAGAATACGAGACCTTAACCATAGGTCTCAGGATAGTAGTGCAATGGAATATCATATCTCTCAAGGTATATGGAGACTCTCAGTTGATCATAAATCAGGTCAATAATGAATATCAAACCAAGGATGACAAACTCACTCCATACAAGAAATTGGTGGAGACTCTAAAGGAATCCTTCATTGACATAACATTTGAGCAGATTCCAAGAACCAACAACAGAGCAGCAAACGCCATGGCTACAATCAGGTCCCTATTAGACATCCCTCATAACGTGCCAAAATATGAATTTCTGATTGAGCAGCTTCTCGTCCCCACATTCGAGGTACCAAAATTGGAATATGTGTGTGAAATCGTTGGTCCTGGCGATCCTTGGTATCATAACATCTATACATATCTTCGAATATGAGTCATACCCACTGATCTACCATCAAACCTAAAATGAACCTTTGTTAAAAAGGCATCCAAATTTGTGATCCTAGGTGATACCCTATACCATAGAAGCATAGAAGGAACCTTGTTGTGCTGCCTAAATGCTGAGGAGGCATTAACCGCTCTAACCGAAGTTCATAATGGTATATGTGGCTCACACTTGAGTGGAATGACCATCACAAAGAAACTGCTGAGGATGGGGTATTATTGGCCCATAATGGAAGGAGAAGCACATAATCATGCTAAAAGGTGTCTACAATGTCAGCAGCATGGGGACCTCATCCATGCTCCAGCTCAAGAGCTTCACCCGATCATCACACCATGGCCCTTTTCATAGTGGGGACTCGATCTCATTGGAAAAATAACACCCACCTCATCCAATGGCCACAAATTCATCATAACTGCAACTGAGTACTTCACAAAGTGGGTGGAAGCCATACCCATGACATACATAACTAGAAAGTAGATCTCAAAATTCATTCTGAACTATCTCATCTGTCATTACGGTGTCCCACAAGCCATTATCTCAGATAATGGGACACCATTCAAGAACCAGGAGGTTTGTGACTTGTACGAGAAATTCAAAATCCAACATCGCTTTTCCACCTCGTACTATCGCCAAGGCAATGGCCAAGCAGAAGCTACCAACAAAACCATCCTCAAAATCCTCAAGAAAATAGTCAATGACGCAAGTTGTGACTAGAACTTGTAGCTTAATCCCGCCCTCTAGGCCTATCGAACTAGCATCCACACACCCACCGGCACCACCCCATTCTCCTTGGTCTATAGATCAGAGGCGGTTCTCCCCATTGAGATTGACGTCCCATCCCTCAGGATATCACTGCAAAACCTCATCACGGATGAAGAATATAGAGTATCAAGACTAAACGAGCTGGAGTTACTAGATGAGAGATGCATAGATGCTTTAAATCATTTGCAAGTCTATCAAAATAGGCTCAAATGGAGCTACAACAAGAAAATCAGAAGCAGGACTTTCCAAGTCGGAGAGCTGGTCTTAAAAGAAAATAAGAAGAATGTCCCAAACCCAAGCAGCAAAGGAAAGTTTGAACCTAATTGGCTGGAACCTTTCATCATCACAACAAGTTATAAATCAAGGGCATATCAGCTATCAACACCTGAAGGGGAACCTCTACAGGAGCCCATGAATAGCTCCCATCTCAAAAAGTTTTATGCCTAAATATCTCAAGGTATACAACCAAAAATCCAAAAAAATTAGAAAAAGTCCTGAAAAAATGGTTACTTCGGCGAAAACCTGGCAAACAGGCATCTTGGTGACAACAAAAAAATCAAAAAAGAAAAAAATCCAAAAAAATCAGAAAAAGGATAAAAAAAAAAAATCCTATAGTGAAAACCACTTTGGTGGCACTTTGGGCAAGTACCTCGGTGAAAACCTAGCAAACAGGTTCCTTGCATAAATAAGCACTTTCCATCCACCCTTCTTTACGGCTTGTTCGGCATCATCCATCCATTTTGCTTCCAATCCTCCATCGCATTCAGGTCTCCATCCATCACTCATCCACTCGCATCCGCACCTTAGCTTGGTCATGTTTTCGTATCATGATCCCTCCTAGTACTACTCGGCCCATCCTCAAGGTCAGTTTGTCCTACCTTTATCGGAGTAGTCTATTACATCACGCTGGGGGCATGTTCTTATCATATCGGATTCGTGTATATTCTTAAAGTCCTCAAATCAAAAAATCAAAAAATCAAAAAACATAAAAAAATCACAAAATCCAAAAACATCAAAACATATCAAAATCCAAAAATAGGTGAAAAAGTCATTCAAAAAGTCAAAAAAAGAGTCATCTTGTTGAACTACGTGGTCTTTGAGCTTGACTGTAGGCAAGGTTGATCTTTGATCCTCCCCCGAGACATTTAGGTCAGTCCTATAGGAGTCTATCATAATAAGCTGACATTTCATCATGTATATCATCATCTGTAAATCGGTCAAGTCGTCAGTCGAACTATGAGGTCTCTGCGTGTATAACGTAGGCAAGGCTAATCTTCTAATCAGCCCACGAGGCCCCTAGGATAGGTTTTTAGGTTAGTCTCTCGGTCAAAATCTCAGAAAATCCCAAAAACATTGAAAAATCAAAAATCAAAACATTTGTAAAAATCTCAAAAATATCAAAAACAACCTCAAAACATTGCAAAACATCAAAAACATCCAAATATTTGAAAAAATCCATTTGTCTCATCCTGCTTGCACCTGCGATAAACATCACTCATAATAAACTAATCGCCATCATCAACCTTTGGTGAAACAGTTAGAAGCAATTCTAGCAGCTTAAAAAAGTAAAACTCCAAATGTCAAGTCTAAAGTCTAATTCAGTGCGTAAGCAAGTTGGTCATCTCTTGGTATCGGTAACTCATCATCTAAATTGGTCCCATATCAATCATCCCTTAGAAAACTTTGGATAAACTAAATGACGTGTCGCCATCCACTAACATGTCCTAGGATGAATCCTTCCTACAATGGGCATTATCTTTTGGCAATAAGTTTCGGTTCTTATCCTTAGAAAACACATCCTTTTTTCCGTTAACGGTATTAAAGAGCATCAGTTTGTTTGTTTACTTGGTCTTTATCTTTTGACTTATCTTATTTGCACTCATTCCAAGGACGTCTCGATGATATCCCAAAACAGAGGATTTAGAGAAATAGGAATGGGGCAACGATCGTTATCTTTTGTCTGTTGTGCTTGTTGGATGTTCTTGTAATATAACCTCGGCAAATACTTGCTTTGTTAGGAATGTATGGAAGAGGTCTAAGGAAATTTGTTGAGTATTACAGGGAAAGGTTTACCTTTCCGTGTTTTGGCCCGAGGTGCCTGAAACTTCTAAAGTGCATCATAGCAAGGTTTTCGTATGTCAGGTGTGAACAAGAATACTCCTATCTGATTGTCGAGTCAAAGTCCATCACACTAAGTACCACGCCATCCTAGTTTTCTATACCTTGATGCATCGTACCACGTGTGTTATCAAACATAAGAAAATTTGGCCCTTTGAAAATCCCAATTCCTTGGCAAGTAATCATCATTATCATCATCATCATCATCATCATCATTTGCATTTGCATCATCTTGTGTCTTGTTGAAATGACTTCTTCTTTTCTTACTAATCGCACTAACAAGGTACTATGATAGTTGATCATCATCACCATCATCGCCATCAATCCTACATCCACAAATCATTAGCATATGGCATAAGCATATAATATAGGAAACATACTCATTGCATTTTAATCATCATAAATAAGTTATCATAAACATGCTTTATAAATAGGTGCATCCATGTCATTGCATTTCACCCATTACATTGCATCTCATGGCATTATATCAATCACTGCATAAAAATTCATTTGCATTTCACAACCATTTCATATTACCATCTAAATCATCACATAGCATGAACAAAATCATTCCATAATCATTTTTGCATAATCATAAGCAATAAGTATATAAGCATTTAATTCATTAGGCATACATACTTGCATAACATAAATAACATCATATCATCATCTCACCACTTCACACATCAGCACATCACTTTGTATTAACATATCATTGCATCATATACACCATCTTTTATTACATTTAGGATAATAACATTTGTTATCCTAAGCATCTCATTAAATTATCTCATTATGCATTAACACCATTTCATTAGCATCATATTACGACCATCGCATTTTCATATTTCACTATCCATATCATCTAATAAATAACATCATAAAACATTTATTACGTAAATCATTCCACATAGGCATAGACGTATAAAATTCATATTTGCATCCATTCATTAACATTTCATAAGCATAATTTACATATCATTTCGCATATCATTTCACATATCGGACCATTGCATTTTGCATTATCATAAATAAACCATTACATTTGCATATCATAGGTTAACATAATATAGATCTGTTAGTCACAGTCATAACGCATATATCATCATTAGGAATAAATGCATCCATAAAAGACATCATTGCGAAGCATATAGAAATAAACCATCCATGCATAAAAGGGAACACAATGCATGGCATCAAAATCGGCTCATATATATCATCAATCATGTCACTGTCATAGTACAAAGAATAAATCGGATCACTGTACACATATATGTCAATCAGTACAAAACGCCCATCGGGCTATCAAAAACGAGCCCATAAGGCACAAAAAAAAATGTGTATCATCTGGATCAAGCCTGATCTCTATGAATGCTGCCCTCACCCCTATCACCGTGACCCTTTGGTGGTCTCTGGCTGGCCTGCTCTGAATACTCTGGGACCCAATTTGCTCTAGGTATGGCATCATGGTAGGCCCAACGATAGTACTCTATCTCTCGGATAGCATCCTTGTAGGATCATACTGGCACTGTACCCTAGGAGGAGGAGGCTGTCATAATATTGATCTGTTGTCTGCGGCCTAGCTCAGTGGTTGCCTGTAGCTTTGTAGCCTATCTCTGTTGCACAGCCTAATCCCTCTCTACTCTCAACTGCTCTCTCTCAACCCTCGCCTGGTCTCTCTCCACTGTCAGTGCCTAAACTTGGGCCTGTAGCTGTGCAATCAGTGCATCCAGACTATTTTCCTGTCCCTATGGATGTGCCCGTGGCTGCACGTGAACCTGATCCTCACCCTCGGCTCATGGTGGTGGGACTGGTGGCTCCTACTGTTGATCCTGCATATGGACATCTCCCTGACCTAGCGGAACTGGGGGCACACCTGGTGGATCCTGTTGAATCTCGACCCTTAGTCCTCGCCCTCATCCTCTCCCTCTGCCTCTGACCCTGCGCACCTTTGGATCCTCACCTGGAATGGTCAACCGAAGAGGAGGTATGAACCAGTCTCTGTAGGCCTGTGTGGTCCCTGGATCTGCCAAGCCCTAATCATAATCCCATGGTCAGGCTACCAGCTGCTTGAAGATGTCAACCACCTCGGAGGTAGGAATATTGTGACCCCATGACAACTGTGTCATGCTGCGTGCAAAAATTGCCACATAGTCGTCATCAAGCCGATCCTGCGGCTCTCCGAACTGACGCTACACGTTCCTGGGCAGGTACCTCTCAATCATCGTGTGCTCCTGCCCCTGCATATATCAATCCTGCACATACCCTAATCTTTCTTCATTAAATTTACATGGAGTTAAGCCAAATAAGGAGAAAATTAGAGCCTGCATTGCATGAGTTTCCATCAAATGAAATGAAAGCTTCTAAACAAAAATCTCCTTTGGTTCAAACATTGATCAATGGAATGACAAAGATTCTTGAAATGAACTTTTTTGGAACTTTGAAGCTTCTTAATGCAGAAAGACACTACAATAAAGTACATGAGAAGGTTTGGCCCTCAAGAAAAGATATTGGTAGTTTGTTAGAGTTCATTGCATGCTATGTTGCATACAAACATGCCACTATCTCAAGGTTCATCTTGACTTGCATCATTGAATACTTGGCTTGTAGTAGTGAGCTTTCCATGGGAGATGCTTTAGATGGTTCCAATTGAGATATCTCAATGCGGAGAGAAAAACTAATGTTTGTGTAGACACGTAAAATATATTGATTGACATCGTGCATCTGATCCTGACCTACTAACATCGTTTCTTCTTGAATCATCCCTCGGTCTAACCATTTAATCAAATTCCTATATTTGATTAAATTCATCAATATTCATCTCTTAATTAAATAAATCATTTTTTCTAATCAAGTCAATCTCTTTTGTTAATTAAATCAATCCATCTGATCTAATTATCCCTATTTAATTAAATAATCAATTTATTTGATTAAATCTCTAAAATCCATCCATTAAATTAAATAAATTAAAACCTTATTTGATTTAATCTAACACCGTCCCTTTTAAATTAAATAAATCAAAATCCTTATTTAATTAGCCTCTTATCATATTCCTCTCTTATTTGATTTAAATAAATCCATAAATTTGAGTCAAATAGGTCACATCATCTAATCTCCTGTTAAATTAATTAACTCTTGATTAATTTAACCTCATCTCATGTCACATCCTCTAGATAATGCAAGTTGCACATGAAAATAGATTTAATTCATTTATTAAATCTCTATTTTCCTCACAAGGCATCTTTTGGAATATTCTCTCAATTTGAATTCAAAAATTCCAAGTCAACATGTACATCCAACAAGGCAATAACTTCATCTTACATGTCCTTTGCCTTGAGCCAAGTGGCATTTATTGCATTTTCCTTTCCCTCTTGCATGTCATTTCAACAAATTTGAATTTCAAATATTGACATTTATTGGCACAAACCCCAAATCTTGCACATCCATCATCCATTCATAGCTTGACAAATGGCATCATATCATTGGATGAATATTAGTCCCACATTGATCAAATTTGGACATTCATCCATCTTGAAATCCTATAAATAAAGAGCTCATATCTTCATTTCATCATCCACAATCTAAGCAAAGTTACCATGCTCAAATATCTCTTGAATTCCATCTATTATCATTGAATCATAACTAGGTTTTACAGATTTTTGGCTTGGAGTCTTCATTCTTCATCAACAAAGTGGATCAATCTCTTCAACATTCGAAGCTTGCATCTTAGGAATTGGGAAAGGGCCAATTTTCACATCCAATTGGCACCAATTCCCCCATGGGATCATGAGTTTGCATATTTAAATTAGGATTCAATCTAGTTTATCATTTCTATTGTGTTCTTCATTGTTTTCTTTCCTATTTTGAATTTGTAAATGGATTTCATGGGGAATCCTTGTTTTGGCTTGCAATATCTAACTTGAGGTGTTTATTCTCTTTGTTTTGCAGGTACCAAGGTTGGGGTTCGCACAGTTTGTACTTTTAAAAGGAGTCCCAAAGTCATAATGGGACTTTGAATATGCCTTGGAACTTGCTCAAAATGCTCAGTTCTAATAGGTATCAATCCTTATATACATGTTAAAGGGACGGTATATTCTAGCACTGGATAGTTATATAAAAGATATTGGTGAACCAATATACGCCTTTTCTTTTATCAACAATGTGTTAAGAAAATTGGAAAATGTTGATAACTCATCCTTGATGGGCTCTCTACTCTTCGCATTCAATATTTTGATAATGAAGATAAAAAATAATTCTTGGTGGGATTGAGGTTCTCTTGGCAGCTTACACTAGTAATAAATTCATCGAAAGATACACTACCACATTGGTTGGTTCGTGTACCATTAATCTGGTGATCAACCACTATATTTGACTAAGAGTAATCATTTGGAACTAAATTTTGGTGACTCTCCTCATTGTAATTCCTTTCCAATAGCTAACAAAGTTGCAATTTAATGGCATAATTGTAGCTATCTCCATGCAATTTATGAAGTTGTACATGAAGTGAAGGTTTGTGGGCTTGTAGGGATTCAATTTCCTCATAGGGATAAGGCCTCTAAAATTATATTGCTTCTCTGGTTTCTTGAAATACATCAAGAAATTGAGTTAGTGGTGAAGGGAGGTTGTGGGGCGACACAAAAATATTATTTGTGGCATTCATTTGATAACAGTGTTATGTTTGTAAATGCAATGGGCATGGTACATGCAGGAAGGCCATTTTTGGTAATCTTTTGAACCTTTGATGAAGTTTGCAAAGGAATCTCATCCACCCTAAGATAGGACCATGGATGTTGCTTTCCCCGTTGAAGTAGCCCAAGAGATGAGTTCTACGATTATGTATTACATGGATAATGTGATGCCATTGGTGATTAAAGAAACATCATCAACTAAAGCTGCAAATCAACAAAATGCAACCTTTGTGTTGGTGAACTGTATAAAAATGGTGGAGAAGGAAATGAGAAGGAATTTCCCACCTCACCGCAATGCCCAAGCCAAAATCCCCAAACATGGTGTGGTATTGCAATAACTAACATTCTTCTCCCCCATTCCTACGAAGAACCAAGCAATAAACCCTAAGAATGGTGTGGTGTTGCGGTGAAGAAATAAAATGTGGTAAATACTTTGTACTTAGGAAAAAAATATTGAAGTAAATTTTGTAGGTAAATCTTCTTGGAGCAAGTTGTGACGTGTAGAATCCAAGAAGGATAGTTTTGATCATGTCCCATATATGAAGCTATCTCCTTCAACATAGCCAAGAATAACCCTAGAATCTTTCCTCTTTTATATGCAACGCACCATCTGATTTGAGCAACAGGGTGTTTCCTTTTCCACCATGAATGAAGTTGTTCCTCAATACAACCAACAAAGTTACTATTAGTCTCAATTCAGAAAGAATAAAAGTGTATTGTATATTGCAAGTTGACAAAAGTAATTCCAAACACATCAAAAAGATAAATCAATTAAAAAAATTTAGCCTTGTCAACAAATTCCTTAAACAAAGTGTTCAACATAGGCCTAAAATAGTTTTCAGTACCAGTGAATTTCTCAACCAGATCCCGAAGATTAACTTCTATTAGCCATTCACCATATAAAGAAATGATAAAAATATGAATAAGTAAAAAATGCTTCTCAAATTCATTTATGTATAGCAAGGGTCTTTTTAGCTAAACAAAATTTAACTCATCTAAAGAGAATAGGACAATAAGAAGAATTCAACAAGAATCATTGATACTTCACAACTTGAAATGTTTGATCAGAAAAATTTCTAATACCAACCAAATAATATTTTGATACATACCCTAATCAAAAAAATAAGATCAACAAATGCCTTAAAAAAAGTGTTCAACATAGGCCTGAAATAGTTTTTAGTACCAATGAATTTCTCAGCCATATCCCCAAGATTTAACTTCTATTTGCTATTCACCATATAAAGCAATGATAAAAATATGAATAAGTGAAAAATGCTTCTCAAATTCATTTGTGTGTATAGAAAGGATCTTTTCAGCTAAACAAAATTTAACTCATCTGAAGAGAATAGGACAATAAGAAGAATTCAACAAGAATCATTGATACTTCACAACCTGAAATGTTTGATCAGAAAAAATTCTAATACCAACAAAACAATATTTGGATACATACCCTAATCAAAAAAATAAGCTCAACATCAATTAAATATCATCCACAAAGGAGAGAATAATTTAAAGGTATAATTTAACTAGCCTCTAGCAAAGGGTACTAAAAAATGACATCCTTCCCACAATTTTTTTTGTAAACCCCAATAAAGGTTTCCAACTTGTATTTTGTGTTATTACACTCCTTAGGATCCAGATAGACCTAAAAAATGGGAAATCACTCAGCTATTCAAACTCACTTACATGTTTCTTTATCACCAATCATCTTACCTTCATTATCTTGGAGCCATCAACATGGTATCTAACTCACTTGCAACAATCTTTGCGGGATAGACAACATCTTCCAAGGTAGCCTCATGGACAGCAGTCAATGTTTGACTACGGGGTCAAACTACAGTTGAACCTTTCTTCAGTGACCTCAATATTCTCCTTGTGGCAATCAAAACAGCATCCTATTTTTCAGCAAGAATTGGTTACCACATATTACTGCAAATTAATAAGAGGAAGCAAGAAAAAATCATTTGAAAAAGAAAACACACATACAACTTGTTAAGATATTAACCTTTCCACTGAACTTCTTTTCCAACTCTCGCACAAGCCTCACATGAATCTTTCAAAAATTCTTCCTCAAGTGGTATGGGACATGAATGACAATTTCCTTATGGTTGCTAGATATATTAGCTTTCCCGTACAAGACCAAAATATTTTAAAACTAACAATTAGAATCTAAGAATTCTTAAACTCCACTTAAATATTATGCTAGGAGTGAAATCATTTAAGTAAAACTACAATACATGCTAATAACCATCCATGTGTGTGATTTTTGGAGAGTAGTAAATATTTGAGTCATCACAAGTCACAAATAACATATGGGAATCCAGCTACTGATAGAAAAACAACTTACTTTGCAAAGTTGAAATACAAATCTTTGAGTTCACTCTTCAGCTCCTGATTGGTGTTCTCCAAATAAAATAAGGCCTACAATATAGATTGAAGGGTAGTTACAACAAACTCAAAGAAACATAATACATATTGCATCAAAGATAAGTATGCATAACAAGATTTGATCCTCACCTGAGCCACAAACTCCTCAAAGTCATCAGGCTCTGCACCCTTTTCCTTTTGAATTTTCCTCCTAGCAGTATAAATGACTGCTAACGCTTACCTACAAACAAACATATGAAAATTTGGAAAATCATGCACAAGTATTTTGTTCCCAACACAAAGATAGCAAGTGAGGAGTCGTGAATAGTGGCAGCTAAAAAATTGTAAGTAATAAATGTCCTTCGGTTTAGAGTAAACATAGAGAATTGACTAGAGGTTAAACACCTTATTAGTGAATTCATCTTTAAGTTTTGAAGAATATTATGTTTTAACCATTTTATTTCGTTCATCACCTCAAATACAATGCATGTCTATGTCAGTGGATTTTCCAATTCAAAAAAAATAAAGAAATTAACTAGAATTCCTAATCCACAAAATGGCCAACAACAAGCAAGGTGTACAAAAAAAGACATTTTCAACTATTTTGAGGCTACAAAAAAGCCATGTGGGGCAATTATTTACTGGTTCTTGAACATATTGAACACAAACCTTAATCTATTTTATATCTAAAAATGCTGCCACAACATACATGTGAACATACTTTTAATAGTAAGTTTAGGGCACATATAATGATTTATCAATTGACAATATTGATCCTTTCTTGAATTGCAAATCCTAGAGATCCGGATATTTTTAGCATAGCTTAATTTTTCCATAATGATCTTGAAATCAACAAATTTAAATAGCACACTTTTAAGAATCTTCATAGAATAACTAGACCCATCGAATTATTAACTTTACAACATCAAACAATATGCACAATAATTTGTCATAGTGCAAACATATCAAAAAATGTGTCATGATATTAAATGCATTTTTTGTTGAGTTTCTCATTTGTAGATTTGTCGCAATATCCTTCTCTCACACATACAACTAATTTGAACAAGATTGGATGGATTTTTTACTTTGTAAGTTGTTCAAAAAACCCTTAAACCAAGCAATTAAAACTATACCTTCCAAATGAAGGAGACACGATAAAGATAAACAAAGATATTCATGTGTACTATTAATAATGCAACATTTAAGGCTATAATACTAGATGTTGCCACTATAAAATGTATCAGGTCAAACTATAAGTGCCTTTCCTTGCAACCAATATAGGCTACAAGACAATATAATATAATCAAACCCATTAATATTGAATTTGGTAGACAACTTTAAATATGCAAGTCAAATCTTCAAATCAGTTTGCTTCAACATGAAGTGAGATGCCATTGATCCTGACATACTTAATAACAAAGAATAAACTTTCTTCAAGCAAGACACTCGAAGGTACAAAAAGGTGTTTCAAAAAAATCAAGGCATTAAAAGATTATGTCCAACAAATAATAGTATACCTCTAGGTTTTACCTTTCAGTTTTTTGATAACATTAAATCATAACTTACAAAGAGAATAAATATTGGCAATAGTCACCTAGAGACACCAGTGTCCCAATACACATATTCAGGCGTCATTTCAAATCAAGGCATGAGAACGTAATTATTTTTAAGTCCTTTATTTTCCATACTTGGGCTAGGGTTTCACACTTTCGTTTGACAGTTGTTGGTTCATTTTGAGGCTACCTTTAGATCTTGTGTTGTATGAGGTCATGAAGATCATTAATATACAAATGATTTTGAATGATGATGTGAACATCAATGATGTTCAAATGTTGATAGCAACCCATACCTTGAATGAACCTTCACTACCTTGAAGGCAGGAATGTAGTCACTTGATATTGTCATTCGAAAGGTAGAGGGTTGTGTCATCTTGTCAAGCTTGGGTAATCTAGGAATCAGTGAGGAGTAACCCTAAGGGTTTTATGCTATCAAACATTACACAATGACTAGGTCACTATGGAAATCATGCATGGTGCAATCCTTTAGTGGAAGGGTTTAAATCTTGATGAACTCTTTTTAGTGCAACCAAAGGTTCTTTGGAGATGGATCTTGTTCTTTTTTAGATGGGTGCAATAGAGCATATGAATAAATAAACTAGATGAGAGGTAATAGGGTGTAGACATGGTGTTTATGAGTTGTGACCTCATTTCCATATTTGTCATCATGGTGTGACCATTAAAGCATACAAAGAAAGGTGTAGGATAATGAAAACAATGACCTCCTTACAAATAATGGACTATGCAAATGTTGGCAACATGTACTAGGGTTCTTTGACCTTCTAGTTCTCAAGACCAAAGAGCACACATAAAATTCCATGGGAATTGGTTATAGAGAACACAAAATCAAATGATAGAGATACCAGTTGGATGGAGATTTTATGTGGGGTATTTGTAATTTTTATGAAGTATGTATGCAAGATTAACAGTGATAAAAGAATAAAGCAATTATGAGGTCCGAGTGGCAACTAATGATAAAGAAAGTGCTCAAGAGAATCACTATGCAAGTTGGTTAGAGTGACAGAGATTGCAATGGTAATCACATATTTAAGTTTCCAATTTTTGAGGGCAGAGCTTTTGTTTTCAAGAAGGAGAAAACCGTGCACATGAGGTCTATGATGGATAACAGGCCTGAAACAACATTAAGGACACCTTAAAACCTTTTTCAAAGATTTGTAACATTTGTATATAGTATCCCTACTTTAGGAAGCTTATGCATACATTAAATTCGTGAAGAAGCAGTGAATAGAAAAACATGGTCATAATGTTATATTTGATAGGTACAAGTTTGTGTTTTAGAAGGTGATGCTAATATGTTGTCACAATGTTGTGAGATTAGTAGGGTTACAAAGACAAAGAGATGACAATGGTAATACAAGTTGAAAGCGGTTTTAGTTCCCTGTTGAAGCATGGTGAAATCAAACCAAATATGAAGTACAGTGACATGATTTTTGTTAGAAAACACAGTCACAACCTTTGGTAATATGAAATATATAACACATTGTGGTCTCATTGGTATAAATTCATCATAGGGATCATTGAGGAGTGCAAACTGATGAAACAACTACTCTAATGGATATAGGTGTGAATACTAATTCCAAAGCAATGAATTTTTTTCTACTTGCTTCTCATTATCAACTACCTTTAAGCCTCTCACTGTGGTCTTCATTATACATTTTTGTCATTGATATTTGATTGTCCCAGCATATTGAACCTTTACACAATTATTAAGAATACAATTCTTTGAGTGTCATAACCCTCAAGCAAATACCTATTCTGAGCATAGCTTCCAATAGGGTATTTGCCACTACCCTTTTACCCTTAGAATGATATCTTAATCTCATATTCTTACTATCTATGAATCAAGGAACACCTTAATACACTGTTAAGGGTTTAAATGCATAAGGGGACTCCAAGGATACCCATCTTCACTTCCTTTAATCTCCTTGAAGGCTATTTTATCAATTTTTTCATACATTAAACCCTTGAAATGATGATCATCATGCATCCTTTTTATAACATCCTCACACTTAATATGATGAAAGCCTTACATCATTAGTGTAAAGTAATTGTATCTTGTCCTCATGAAAGTGAAAGATCATTTAAAATCTGAATGGTTATTGTCACTTAGATATCATCAAAGTTCACAAAGACATTCGCATCTATAATCTTAAACAAAATAGCCTTATTAATGCACACAACCACTACAAAATCACTAAACATACCATTGACTTGATTCTCATTCCTTGTCAAAGAGACTAGATCCTCATTTTGATGCACAATTAGATTGATCTCCATTTTTTATGACTATTGCCTCCTTAATGAACCTAACATGTAATGGCTTTAATGGAAATGCAACAAGTCAATATCCCTTAAAAAAAACCATTGTCTCTTTGTTGCAATCTTGAAACCTTAGATTCCAAAGCATAATGATTTGAAACACTATCCAAAGGCTAGATTGCAAGGGTTTTGAATATGAAAACTTCTATTGCATAATGTTGCCTCCATAATACATAAAACAAAGCTATACAAAGAAGCATTTCAAATTGAAAATGTATGTCAAACACAAAAGAAAACCCTAACCCATGGGAATAAGGGAAAGGGCCTTAAAATAGATGGAGAAGACATTGATATGCAAGAACATGAAGAAAGAACACTCTCTTATTTACCTTTTGCAACTCAGAAATGAAACAAAGCAACCCTAGGAAGATGGAAAAACATAGAAAAGAGGCAAAGGAAACAATCAACTGTGCAAATGAAGATTCAAAATGCTTGAAAACATTTCCATGAAGCTGCCCCATGATATTAGCTAAATGAAACTCAGATAACTGTGTCATGCCTGAAAATTTCATCCAAAAAACCTAACAATTTTTTTTTCAATTTTCTTTTACAGAACCATTAGTTAAGGTAATTATTACATTGGCTAAGTGTCATGTCGTGCCCAAAATCTACACCTAGAATGATACACAACTAACAATTCTCTTTATATATATATAATAGCATATACACACTACTATAAGTCAACTCGCAAAATTTTTTATCACCACCATAGCATCATAATTAACAACCTTCAAAAGACTGAGACCATTAATCTTAAATTAATTAACACAATAATAAATTCTCATAATTTATTTATTATAATACATGTATAAAATGTTATAGACATATTTATTTATGTTTAATTGTTATTTATTTAATTAATTATTTACTCTTTAAATATATATAAATAATGAATACTTTATATTATTGAATTAATTTATTTTTCTTTTAGATATAAAATTATCTTATTCTTATATAAATATAAATATTACTAAAAGGAGACTTTTATAAAATGAAATTAGTCTTAAGAGTACATATTAAACAATCTCTATAAAAATATAAATACTTAAAAAAAAAACGTAAATAGAAGTCTTAAGGTATAAAATAAGTTAATGTTACTTTTTGAAAAGAAAAACTAGAAAGTAATACTTAAGTATATTTCTCAATAAAAAAGGTAACTCATGCCTTTAAACATTTGTCTGTCCAAGTCATGTGAATTTCTTGCAAAAGAAAAGTCTTTACAGAGGCACTACTTGTAAAAGCAATCCTTCATTTCTTTTAGATTTTAATTGAATGTTAATTTATCTTTACTTTATGTAATCTTCTGGAACCCATGAGATAATATATTATAGAGGAAAGAAACTAAGACGTATCATTTAAGTCTCATAGTGGACAATCAAAGGCAGGTTTAAGCTACAGGTAAGTGGAGTTAACTTCTTTTAAACGATAATTTCTTAATGGAACCATTATAATGTGTCAACATGTATTCAAGAGTTTCCAGAGCATACAGTTTTAGTTAAACTCACAGATAAATCAAATTCTAACTTGGGCACCAAAAATAACATTTGAAGACTCCAAATTTTGGATCTTATCTCACACCAAAACAGTCAGACCGTTTAGGGAAAAAGTGGCCATAACAGGAGAGAAGCAGGATTAATGGGATATAGGTATAAGTTACGAACCAAATACTCTAATTTCTCCATTATTTACTTATGATTTCACTTTGTCATAGGTCGGTAAGCCAAAAGAAACAACAGTGCATTGTGATACGGTTTGAAGAGAGAGTATGGTCTTATAAAGAAATTTCTTACAGGAGGAGTTCATGTTTCTTTAAGAAAATACTATAGAATAGATATAGCAATCTGTTTTGCTAAGTCAAAATCCATACATTCTAACAGCAATACAGTAAAGTATTTGACTAGTAAAATTTCTATACATAATAACAACAATACTACCATAGTTGAGGAGATTGATTTACAAATATTTTATTTTTATTTTTCCCTTACTCATTCAAGTAGGTTAAAAATCATTAAAATACGATATGTTGTGTGATAACAAATCTCTCTCTATATTTTGAAATAATCACAGTAACTTATTTTCATTATAAAATTTACAATATGAATAGACCACCGCTTTTACCACTAAAAAATTCTTGTCAAGTCTTCTCCCTGCATACTTCAGTAGTTGCTCATACAGATCTTTATCACGTAATTCAGTTTAATATGAATTTTAGAAATATTAATGTTCAGGTTGGTAACACTTGTGCGGAAAGATGGGGAGGATAGATAGAATTTGAGTTGGACGAATTAATAATTCTGCATTAATGAAGGACACATCAAATCCTATTTTATCTGGTGCCATTAAGTTTGTGTAGAATTTTTGTTTAACTCTTTTTCTTCTGACAGCTAGGAGGATTTCACGTTAGGACATAACTTTTCTGAGAAGGTATTTAATAGGCATGATAGAATGTTGTAATCCGCCTGATGAGGTTTACGAGAAGAATTAACCTATTGGCAAATTGAGGTGACGCCATTCACCTAATTACTCAGGCAAGCTGACATTACAATCCATGCCATAACTATGAACAATTCTTTGTGCCGCACCTATAGATTTAAATGCATGATTGATTTCAAGATAGTATATGGTTTACTAGCCATTTTCTAGGCCTTACAACACATACTGCTTATCTTGAAATCAAATGTGCAGATTTTGGCTTACGTTCAAAGATGGAGCCAACACTCACCATTATTACACTCGAGGAAACCGAGGGAGAAGATCTTATGGTGAACCAGACGACAATGAAGATCACATCGAACACTTAATTTCTCTGGTGCCATTAAGGCTACAAACTGTTCACACTTAATTTTCTTTATTTGACAGCAATGAAGACTTTCCCGCCAGGCTGCAAAATTTTGAGAAGTTATTTAGTGGGCAGCCATTTCTACCACGAGGCTTAGTGAAGCCTGACAACATAATTTATTATTCACAGACAAAAGTAGGCTGGCCCGTATGAAAAGAAGAGAGCTTCCTTTTCGACAAAATTTTCCCAATAAGATTTATGATACGAAATCTACTCAGGCCCATCTATTCTAATGACGGCTTTAGTGAGATGGGTTATGCGCTGTCACAACAAATTGAGGATTGGGATAGGGTAAGTTTAGAAAGGTGGGATTTGTCACTTATTTCATGGTAGAATGAGAAGAGCAAGTTCCTATGGAACTAATGTAGTCCTGATGTAGATTTCAAAATGGTGAAAGAAGTATGTGTATATATAGGTTTCATATATACGCTGTCACAACAAATTGAGGATTGGGATAGTGATTGAATAGAAATAGTGATTTACATACCCAAGGAACTTAGGCTTGCTCTTTTCATTTCTTCATTGAAAATTATGAAACCCATCTTTTTAGACTTACAATATTTCCACAATATTTGAGGAAGAAAAAAACTTACAAACTCATGAACAAGGTCTTGCTCTCCACCCTACCGTAATGGTGTCATGAAGCCTCATGGGCTCTAGACATACCCCCGAGCAAGGAATTCTTTAAGCTCCATGATGATAAATGGAGTCTTTTCTCTCTCTTTTTTTTTTAGGGCTAAAACTAGCATAGCACCAATTTCATGAATCTAGGTTCTCTACTTTCTACTTTCAACCAGGATCCATACACTACATTACCTTCAAGTACAACCAATAAACAAGGGTAAATGAAATTAGGAAGAACTTATTTCTTTTCTTTTAGGTGAAGGGATTGATCTCTCTCATCCATCTTTCCTCTCCAAGCCAATCCATCTTGATCACTATCTTCCCAAAGAGGTGGACTCCTCTCCTCTTCTCATTCTTTTTCCCATTTCCACTAAAGTTCTCCAAGAGGAGAAGTGGGTAGCACCCCTATTATCCTTTCTCAACCAAATATAAAGGGATTCATCTTGAATCCTCTTGATTGTCACTCTCTCATTCAATCCTCAAGCACAATCTCCCACAAGTTCTCACACATGTGTGAGAAAATTTGGGGAGATGGGAAAGAAATGAGTGTACTCCACTCCATCCCAAAAGTATTTATCCTCATAAATGAGTTTGAGAGACAAGACCCCCTTCTCTTATCCCAAGGCCTCCCAAATTTGTCACTTAGGGATGAGCATTAAATGAGGGTCATATTTTAGATATGGTCCAAGATATGGCCATAAATAGACCCCCAACCCATAGGTCTTTCCTTGGGGTATTAAAAAATGTGTAAATACATAAAATAAGCATTTTTAAGGCCTCTTAAAAGCTCATGAAAGGATGAATTCGAAATTCAATTTAACTAAGAGTCCCCAACCCTAATTCTCCACTTACACATTTAACCCCATGGTATAACACTTAAATTTCCCAATAACACATCTCACACCTAAACCCCACATTAATTACCATTACACATAGGCTTTAATCTTCAAAAGCATTTTCTAGATTCTAAGGTTCTATCTAGATATTCAAAATAACTAAACAACAACCAAAATACTTACTCGACCTTTAATGTTAATCCCACATCGACTCACTTAATTTCCTGCACAACATAATTAAGAACAGTTAGACATAATAGTAAACCACATTAATTGTAAATCGAATCTTTGTAACTTTATTCATGAATCATTTACATAGCTAATTACTCTTTCAGTGTAATACGATGCAACAATTATCTTATTTCAAATTCATCTTATAAGTTCGAATCTCATACAATAATCCGCATGCACATACATCTTCATTAAGTAAAATAACAATTATATAACATAAAGTAAAACTAAACTATAAGGTTACTGTTAGACAATCACCTTCATATCACTCGCAATATATCTAACCATCTATTTAGGAGAAATATATAACAATTTAAGGTTGTATTAGTCCCATGCAAAGAGAGGTCTTACAAACTGCCTAGAAACACTGCAACCTTCCTCTTCAAAGTAGCAAATAGCAGAGAAGGTGTCCATCTTGGAATGGTAAAAGCAGCAAGTAAGGGTTTTCCTCTCAAAACTGAAACTTTCCTCATATGAGCCCATGTTGTTTCATTCCTTTTGCCAAAAAAAAAAAACAAAGAGAGAACTCCTTTCATATATTGAAACCCATGCAAGTTTCCCTCCTTTCTTGCAAAAATAAAGAAATTAACTATATCACTTGCTCAACTTAATGTGAATTTGATGAAAAAGGCCATTAAAGGATAAAAATCCCTTTTTACAATGTTTTACCATAAAATATCATTTATTTGCCAAATATTTTTTATATAATACAAAAAATTAATATATAAATATAATATAAAATATAATTAATATATTATATACATTTAATATAATAGTAATACAAATTAAATTATATATAATATAATTATACTTATTATTATATTTAATAGTATATATAGGTTATATTATTATTATATATATTGTATTCTATAATAAAAATTATTAAATATAAATATAAAATTATTATAATTAATAATTAATATATTCTTATATAGAACAAATTAAATTAATATATAAAAAATCTAATAGTTTAATTGATCTTTGGAGAGATTAGGAAAAAGAAAGAGAGATAGAGGGGGAGACAATTCTATATAGAGAAAGGAATATATACTAACACTTGCACCTAAACAAGGTTCAAGGATTGTGCTGATAGAAAACTATATGTATGTTGATATGTTAGAGAATATGTGTTGAAGTTAGGGCTCCCGAACATGCTTCCTCTCTGACCCCATCATGACCTGGACTATGGAAATAGCACTGTTGATTCTTGATTCCTTAAATGATCTAGTCAAATGGATTGAAATTATTGATAATATATATGTATTATATGTACCATAACTCTTATTGAATCATTGGTAGAATTATATGTTATCTGACATGATTGCAAGACTGAATTATTTGTGTGACTAAATAAATGACTAATTATTTACTTGACAATCAAATTAGTCATTTATTTAGTCATTTATAGTTGTCTTGCAAAAAATTAGTAGAATTTAGTCATTTTTAGTTATCGTGACTAAAAGTTTTAGTCACATAGTCATTTATTTGCCAAATTCTACTAGTGTAAGTTGATAAAAAAGTAGTTGACTAGGCATTTGCAGTTTTAAATGAGATAAGGGAAGCTTAGCACCCATGAGAGAGAGACAAGAAAAACACACAAAGGTCACCATGTGACAAGACCTAAGCAGGCCTAAGTAAAGGTAGACATGTGTATGGATTTCAAACTATCATTCAAATATAATTGATGAGGAAAAAAAATTATAGACTTAGAATGTTTAGAATTGTAGATGCAAGATGTTGATCCTTAAATAGCTTAATGTTCCAAATTTAAAATATAGCTACAATATAAGGACCAATGAAGGAATGCCTAGGGTGAGATTCAAGAGGATAGTAAGAGACAAGCATTAAGTGGTGCAGGTGCACCCTAGCATGAATATGCCTCCATGAGGCAACTTCAAGTTTTTGATTTAAGTTTGATGTCATAATGTTGTAATAAGGTCTAAATGGACACTTTGAGCATGTAATAGGTCCTAGTTAGTAATTTTAAGCTTATTAGGCATAAAGTATAAAAGTTGCACAAATTGACAAAATGTTGTCAATGCAAATTTGTAAAATGCAACAAATTGTAAGAAGATGGAAGGTGAAGGGACAAAGTAGTTAAAGAGTTAGTTTGAGGCATTGGATTTTTTTTATAAGGTCACTTTGAAGCCTCACACATTTTGAAAAAGGTTGGGAAATAATGTATGAAGAAGAGTTTCAATGAAAAATATTGTTATTCTGTTATGGTCCTGCAATATCCTATTTTTAGGCCACTATATGGCCACATTTTGTGCTTGAAAAAAATCCTCCTCCATTGGAATTCAATTCCCTATGATTCTACTTTAATTTTCATCTAGTTTCATAAAAATTCACTCTATTTTGTGTAAGTTATAGAAAATTTTGTTTAGGCGGGTTAAACCCTCTTCTAGGGTAACCAGCGTGCTTTCAAAATTGAGTTTCTCATAATTTCACTGTGGAAAATTCTTGAAATTTGGTGAGTAGGGATTTTGAAGTATATTCTAAGGCTTCCCAAAGTTGCAGAGTTTTTGGTTAAGGTTTTGGGCCGATACTTTGATGCCCAAGGATTGGAAAATTTGTAAAATCTAGAAATAATTATGTACAATGTGGTTTTCAAGAGCCTTGACTATGGTAAATAAGTCATTCTTGAGTTATATTGTTTTGTAAGGGTGTTAGTATGTATTTAGACCCCTTTCTTGTTAGGGTTTGATAAAACTACAAGTTTTTGGGTCCATGGTTGATGACTGTCCTATTAATATAGTGTGGGGGATAGTCCTAATTAGGACAGTATCTACAAAGTTTGTTGTATTCTATCTTGTAAGGTTATGAAGTCATGGAAGAATGAAAAAATTGAAGAGTTATGCAAGACCTTTAATTGAATTGAGAGTTCAAGAAGAGTCCACTAATGTTGCTTGTTGAATTGAATGGTCACAAGAAGCCTATTTAGGCCGGATGGGTCAGTCTATTTTGAAAGTTCTCACATTTAAGATGTCTATGTTGGGAATTGGTTTTGAATATGTTATTCTAATGTTGTTTAAGGTGTTTTGAGGAATCTTCAAGTGGTTTTGGGCCTTGTTCTCAGTTTGGGTGTTGTGAACCAAGTGGTTTTGTGAATGAAGGTTGCCTCAAAAGAGAATTTTTTAGTTTAGTGATTTGAGTTGTTGCCAAGAGCATAGTGAGTTGATTTGTTTGACACCTACATTGTCATTAGTTTGGTATCAGAGCCCAGAAAGGTCTAGGTAGAGAAAGAGTTTGGTGTTTATGTTTGTGTTTGTAGTTATGTGTTGTGCAGGTTAAGGAAAGAACCTGATGGCCAAGAGACTAGGTAGAGGAAAAGTGGAAGAAACCTAGGTGAGTCAAAGTGAAATGGAAGCAAGGAGATACTTTCTTGAGTAAAGTAAAGATGGATTTGTTGAGAAGGCATTTGCAGGTAGAGGAAAGAAGAAAAGAGAGAAAGAGGAAAGAGAAGTTTGATAGAGAGATAGCAACACTGAAGAAAGACATAAGAAGATTGGATTTGGAGTTCCAAGAGTTCTAGTTGAGGATGGAGCAATTGCTTAGACAAGCACAAAGTTGGCATTTGACAGTGAAAAAGAAAGTAGTATGGCCCATTCAAAAGATAGTCAAAAGGAGAAGACAAATGAAGAGAATAGAGGAAGAAGAATTTGAAGATGCAGAAGAAGAAGTCATGGATGAAGAAACAGACATTGCGGCCATTCCCAAGTATGAAAATGAAGGTGTAGCAAAGATAAAGGACCTGATCTTAGTGGGAGAAGATATTGAGTTGGTGTCAAGATTGGACAAAGAGGAGATCAAGGATGAATTGGTCTTGGAGATTTACAAAGAGTTGAAGAGAGATGGAGGTATTGTGGTAAAAACAATGTATCATTTCTTTGTAGTACTAATATTTTGGACACAAAACCATTTGAAGATCAAGATACAGTAGATGGGAAAAGGATAAAGTGAGATTGAAACATATCAGGGCATGAAGGAGCAGATTCACATAGACAAGATGAAGTGGGAGCAAGTTGGCATAGACCAACTCAAACCAAAAGTGAAGATGAAAGTTGTTGCAGGGCATAGAAGATTACAAGGAGGAGTATTTAATGATCCAAGAGGACTTGGAAGCTTTTATTTGGCCAGGAGAATGGTGCAGGTGCACCCTAGCATGAATATGCCTCCATGAGGAAACTTCAAGTTTTTGATTTAATTTTGATGCCATAATGATGTAATAAGGTATAAATGGAAACTTTGAGCATGTAATAGGTCCTAGTTAGTAATTTTAAGCTCATTAGGCATAAAGTGTAAAAGTTGCACAAATTGACAAAATATTGTAAATGCAAATATGTAAAATACAACAAATTGTAAGATGGAAGGTGAAGGGACAAAAAGAATTAGTTTGAGGCATTTGATTTTCTTTATAAGGGCACTTTGAAGCCTCACACATTTCAAGGAAGGTTGGGAAATGATGTATGAAGAAGAGTTTCAATGAAAAATATTGTTATTCTATTATTTTCCTGCAATTTCCTACTTTCAGGCCACTACACGACCACATTTTATGCTTGAAACCAATCCTCCTCTATTTGAAGTCAATTCCCTATGAGTCTACTTTAATTTTCATCTGATTTCATAAAAATTCATTCTATTTTGTGTAAGTTATAGCAATTTTTGTTCAGGTGGGTTAAACCCCCTTCTAGGGTAACTAGTGTGCTTTCAAAATTGAGTTTCTCATAATTTCATTGTGGAAAATTCTTGAAAGTTGGTGATTAGGGATTTTGAAGTATATTCTAAGGCTTCCCAAAGTTTCATAGTTTTTGGTTAAGGTTTTGGATCGATACTTTGATGCCCTAGGACTGGAAAATGTGTAAAATCTGGAAATAATTGTGTACAATGTGGTTTTCAAGAGCCTTGACTATGGTAAATAAGTATTTCTTGAGTTATATTGTTTTTTAAGGGTGTTATGATGTAATTAGACCCCTTTCTTTTTAGGTTTTGATAAAAGTACAAGTTTTTGGTTCCATGGTTGATGATTGTCCTGTTAATACAGTGTGGGGGATAGTCCTAATTAGGACATTATCTACAAAGTTTATTGTCTTCTATCTTGTAAAGTTATGAAGTCATGGAAGAATGTACAAATTGAAGAGTCATGCATGCCCTTTAATTGAATTGATAGTTCAAGAAGCACTAGTACAAAAACAACAATATATGACTAAATAAACTACTAAAAATTGCATATAAATGACTAATTTTGGTCACGTGACTATTAGTAGTTTATTGCCTGTTATTTATAACATGACCAAATTTATGACTAAACTATTTTAGTCATTTATCTAGTCATTGATTTGGTCATTGATTTAGTCATTGATTTAGTCATTAATTTAGTCATTGATTGTTATTAATTGGTCATTTATTTAGTCATGGTAGTGATTTATTTAGTCATATATTTAGTCATTAATTTATTCATATATTTAGTCATTGATTATTGTTAACTAGTCATTTATTTAGTCATGGTAGTCATTTATTTAGTCACGGTAGTCATTTATTTAGTCATAGTAGTCATTTTATTTAGTCATGGTAGTCATTTATTTGGTCATAGTAGTCATTATAGTTATTTATTTAGTCATGGTTTAGTCATTTATTTAGTCATGTTAATCATTTATTTAGTCATTTATGAACTAATGCTTTCAAATGTGTATGCAAACTCATATGTTTGGAGAATACTATTACAATAACTAGTCTATGAAATTGCAAACCAAGAGAAAATTCTTTTGTGATTGAATAATATAAAACTTTAAAGCTCTTATGTTATTAAAACTTCAACAAATTTGGGATTGAAACAACATTGGAAAATAATTCTCTATATATTCAAACTGTATATAAAATATGTTACAAAGAACTCTATATATAGAGTTTTGAATACAAAATCTTTTGTAGTATGCAAACTGTTGATTTATTATACTTTTAAAATTGAAAAAAAACTAAAACTAAATGGTGTGAATGTATGTCTTTAGTGATGCCACTATTGCACATGAGATGGGTAGTAAATGCATCTAGTAAGGCACTGGTTTTGCATTTTCTCCTTTCTCTGTACCTATCCATAATAAAATAAATAAACATATTACTAGGTAGCATAAACAACAAATATCTTAAAAGCATATACCCATAAGCATTAGAGTAAGTCTAATAAATAAAAATGCATAGAATTAATGATATTACAAAAGAAATGCATTTGCAAAAGAATTAATATCAGAGTAATATCTTAAATATTACTAGCTTATCATAGCAATATCTCCTTGCTATGTACTGTCCATAAACATATTACTAAATAGCTGTAAACAATGAATATATTAACTGCAGATACCCATAAGCATTAGAATAATTCTAATAAATAAAAATGCATAGAATTAATGATATTGCAAAAGAAATGCATTTGCAAAAGAATAAATATCAAAGTAATATCTTAAATATATTACTAGATTATCAAAGTAAGTCTAATAAATAAAAAATGCATAGAATTAGTGATATTGCAAAAGAAATAATCTCTACTTTTTCTATTTTGGATTCAATTATTGTATTATTCTTTAAATCGAATCACCGCAATATCTTGAAAACTTAAATTTCATTCTAAATTTAAATTAAATTCTAATTTATAATTTAACAATTACTAATTTAGATATAAAAGCAACCTTTCTTTTTTAGTTTTTCTTTTCTAATGAAAAAGAAAAACTAAAAAAGAAAGATTGCTTCAAAAAACAAAGCTAGTAATAAAATTATTTAAGAAAAACTAAAAAAATTATTAGAATGTCTCTTGATAACTAAAATTCTATTGTAATAAAATTATTTAAGAAAAACTAAAAACTTCAAAAAAACTTAAATGTATATTATTGACTACAACCATGAATGGAAGATATACTATGAAGCTGTGAATGTGCTCGAAATTATTGAAAGCACTGTGAGAATAAAATGGGTTTAAGAATACAAGCCTAGATTATTTACAAAATCTACTTTAAGAACAAAATCTGAAAATGAATGAAAATAGGGCAGAGATTTCAGGAAATGCCAAAAGTTGTGATATTAAGTAGAAAGAAGTTGAAACAAAGCCCTCTATTAAAATCAAGATTTCCAATAAATATAATAATTCTCTCAATTATGAAGGTGCTCTTTGGGAATTCAGACACACTTTGGTTGCTCCTGTCCAATCTGTCATTCATCCCATTCACAATCAAACACTTTACTTGATGAAGAGCATAAAAGAAAATTAAAGAAAGAATTCCAGGGCATGCCATTTATATAATTTTTGGAGTTTCCTTTGTGGAAACGTCAAGTATACAAAAGTTTGTTTTATTAAGTATTGGGTCTCTACCACACAGCCATGAGGAAGAGAAAATGAACAGAAAGAAAAATACCCAAAATGTTATGAAGGTCATGGCCATTAGAACACAAAAAGCCCTCAAAATAATGAAAATAGTAAGTTGAAAGTGCAAAGTTTTACATTTTCTATAGAAAGAAAGTAACCCATCAAGATTTGTGCAGGGAGATACAAGGGTTTTTATCATATTGCCTCTACTGAGCTCGAATCGAGCCCATTCTCATAGAAATTTAAGAGATAAGATTAATGAAACTTACACAAGATTGTTGTAAAGGAGACGCCCTCCAAAGTCTTCAAAAATGAGCCTCAAAGATACTCCAATGGCGGTCAAACAAAGATGAGAGATATCAACAAATGGTAAGCAAAGGAAATACAAAAGAAAAATGCTCAGTCGCGGCCACGTGAGCTCAATAAAATGCTTCAAAATGGAGAATACTTTTCAATTTCAAAACCAAAGACTTACCTTTGCAAGATTTTTTTTCAAGAAAATCATCAGAAACAACATAATGAGTCACCATTCCACTCTCAAACCCTACCCAGGCATGGCAGTACTGAGTTTTCTCCAAAAATACAAGTGAAAAATGGAATGAGTTTCTTCTCCAAAAATACAAGTGAAAAATGAAATGGGATTAGGGCTTGGTTTCTTTTTTATTTAGGGTTTTTTCATTACCCTAGGTTGAATGGTTGATTTTTCACATTGTATTAAAGAAAATAGGCACCTTTTTATGATTTTTATTAGAAAAGTCAAATACCATCGCCCACTTTCCTGCTTCTTTACTTCATTTCCTTACTTCATTTGATTTTGATTTCAAAATTAAATCTCCCACTTTTAAATATATTATAATATTATATTTATATTATAATATAAATATTATATTATATTATATTATATTATATTATATTATATTATATTATAACAATTATATTATATTATTATATAATATATTATATATATAATAATAATATAATATAATATTATTATATAATATTAGTATTATAATATAATATTATTATATAATATTAGTATTTAATATAATATTATATAATAATATATATTATATAATATCATATTATATTATAATTTATTATTATAATATATTGTATTGTAATATAATATATTATTATTATTATATTATATTATAATACAATACACTCCTTCAATTCATTTTTTTTTAATTAACCACTTTAATATCATATTGTCTAATTTTTATGTGTGACTAATTATTTAGTCATCTTTATTTGTGTTTTGAAATGAAAGATAGCCCTCAAAATGCAATTGGATTGTTTAAATCATATTTTATTAGTGAAATTGACCACAATTGCTCTTTGATACATTTGACATGCTAGCACAATAGGAAAATCAAACTAGCTTCAAATCATAGTTAAAAACATTAATGATTCATTAACATAATGAGTAATAAAAGTTAAAGAATGTAAATGTTAATTTTTTTTATAAAATATGTGAAGGCCTTAAGACTGCACTGAGAGCCAATGCCTTCCACACAATAAGTATTTTTGGTGCATCAAGCAACCTAGGCGGCCAAATGGCCCGCTTAGGTAGGGGTCCCATGAGGGGGGCTTAAGCTCTATGGATTATGATCAAATTTGAAAGAAAAAAGAATAGAGTAATAGTCATTAATTTAGTCAATTATTTAGTCATTTATTTAGTCATTTTTATTTGTCTGGTATTAGTCATTTATTTAATCATTTAGTTGCCCAATGACCAAATTAGTCACTTATAAATGACCAAATTAGTCATTTATTTGCCAAATTCTACTAGTGTTAGTCATGTGACTAAAAATTTTAGACGCATGACTAAAAGTTTTAGTCACGTAGTCATTTATTTGCCAACTTCTACTAGTGAAGAGTCCACTAATGTTGCTTGTTGAATTGAATGGTCACAAGAAGCCTATTTAGGTTGGATGTGTCAGTCTATTTTGAAAGTTCTCACATTTAAGATGTCTGTGTTGGGAATTGGTTTTGAGTCTGTCATTCTAATGTTGTTTAAGGTGTTTTGAGGAATCTACATGTGGTTTTGGGCCTTTTTCTCAGTTTGGGTGTTGTGAACCAAGTTGTTTTGTGAATGAAAGTTGCCTCAAAAGAGAATTTTTCAGTTTGGTGATTTGAGTTGTTGCCAAGAGCATAGTGATTTGAGTTGTATAACCCCTACATTGTCATCATTAAGGAAACCAAGCAAAGTGGTGATGATAATGTCAAACATTTTGTTCACATGCTTTAATTTATTTGGCAACCAATTAAGAAGGTAATTGAGCTGTTAAAAAAAGTACATGAGGGTTAATATGTAGGCTAATCATATTAACCAAGTGATTATAACTAAAGTATAATTTCAAGGAAAAGAAAAGGGCATAGATCAAGGTTAAGAAAACATATGGGATACCATTAAAATGTAGTTAGGGCACAAACCAAAGGGCATGTAGGAATTCCAATACACACATGAACACCAAAAGGAAAATAAGTACAATTACATAGGAAAAACACACACATACATGTTTACATGCAAAGATAACATGAAACCTTAATGAAATCGCATTATATCAAAAATCAACATAAGGAAACTAGAATTCAAGAAGAAATGAGAACCTAAAAAACTAAGGGGGTTCCAAAAATAGGGATGGATAGGAGGAAGTAGTAGTAGAAATAAAAGGTAGAAGATATGTGAGAGGAAGCATAAGGTAGAGAGAGAACTGATAATGAGAAGGTGGAAGAAGAGGTAAATCAATTAGAGAAATGAGTAGGGTAGAGGAAATATAGATAGTAGAAGAAGTGCAAGAAGTAGGCAAGGAGGGAGGAGACAAAGGGTTGGTTGTGTGAACTATGTGACCAATATATTAGATTATATTTGATGTAAGAGCATCCCAAGGTGTAAGAGAAATCTTGCATCACCCAAAAATATTTTATTTTACTCTATTTATTTGTTTGTAGGTTTTCATTCACATTATAGTTATTTCCAATCACCATAGTTACACATCTCACCTCATAGATAGGAGTATATGTTCTACATTGATTCTATAATTTTTCTTTCAATTCCAAGTATATTTGGAACACTAAAAAGGTATAATTACTAGCTAACACTTATTTTTATAGTCATTACTTGCTACAACTTCCCAAAGTTTATAGTATTAGAGGAACACATTCTTAGGCACAATGGATCCAAGAGAGATTATGGTGTGAACCACATCTTGATCCGGTTATCCTTCATTACCATGGTCATTCCAAAAGATAAATTTACATATTTGGATTAACTACACATTTCATTAGAGGAATTGAGATCACTCTTAAGGTTTGAAGCTAAAGTATAAACATACTCTTGAAGACCATTAGAAATCAATGAAGAAAGTAGAAGATATCTTGGCATGTCATTGCATTGTAATATATTTTAAATTCTATAATTTTCCCATTTTGGTTGAATGCTAGCATGCTAGAAACCAATTACAATAGCATGCAATTCTATTGTGACCATAAGAAAATAGAGAAAATTATCATTATCTTCGATTCCATTGAATTCATTTTGTGTTTGTGTAATTGATTGCATAGTTGGATAATCCTTCATTGGAAAATTTGACCATGAATACATCAAGTGGTATCATAGTTGGTCAAGAATTTTTAGAATGATTTTGGTTAAAAAAGGGGGAAAGAAAGTTCATAAGTGGAGTGTTGATTGACCTAGTGCAGGATTTATGAATCATGATACAAGTTTAATAGTAAATTAAAAAGAGAAAGTTTGTTGTTAGCATTTCAATAAGAGAACATTAGATAGAAGATTCCTATGGCTTAAATTAGTTGTAAATAGATAATTAAACTAAGGTAGTCCACAAGAAACTTGTAAGTAAATCGTTGATTGTGATACAATTTATAGAAGTAATTTTGGACAAAACATTGACATGAGGTAGTTTACACCAGATCCAAGATGTCGTCATGGAGAGGACATGGTATTGTTAATGTTGCTAATAATATTAAAGAGATGTTTGAGATGATGAATATTATAAATATCTAGAGATTAGTTCTATGAAGAAAATCATAGAAGAAACCTTGACCCCTTGAAATGATGAAAGTAATGAAGAACAAGAAGTTGGGCTTATCAAGAAAAGTGAAAGTGAAGAAGAAGACAAGGAAGAAAATATGTTGAAAGCTAATCAGTATTGGTAAGAAAATAACTACATAAAATATTCTAAATTATGTTGTAGTCTAAATTTAGAAGAATTGGTAGATTGGACAACTAATTTAGAAAAATTTGAGTATGAAGATATTGAGAACTTGGGTAGGGTAAAATTTTCTATAACTAAAATAAAGGGACATGTTTACATTGGTGGAAAGAAGTTCAACTAGAGATAAATAAAGAGTTAAACCTAGTATTGGGAGATGGGATAGAATGGTGAAGAGACTAAAATCTAAGTTCATTTTTGTAAGTTATTAATTAGATCTACTAGAGGAGATGCACAATCTAAAGTAAAATGATATGACTATGAAAGGATACACCAAATAATACTATAGAATTACAATTTTTTAAGACATCATGATGAAATAGTAGACAAAGTGGTGAGATACATTAATGGTTTGAAATAGTCAATTCAAGAAGAATGAAGTATGTTAAATATCTAGACAATAGAGAAAATATATTAGATGACCCTGACCACTTAAAGGAAGTTGAACATAAGATTTGAAGATAGGAATAAATGATAAAGAGGTAAATAAGGGGGGTTTTGGGAGGATAGATCTCACCACATACATACAAGACCATATGTAGAGGATACTAAGAGTAATAATACATACCACAAGGAAGTAGAAGGTAGTAATTTATAACTTGAGGAAAGGGATGACATAATTCATATTGCAATGATAGAGTTTATGGGTATTAAGGAGGCACAAGGAGATAAGGTGGATGAAAAAGGAGGCTCTTTAAGGGAATATATTTTAGATGTTGGGAAGGACACCAAGTGTTTGAATGTCACCTAAGTAAAGGAATGCCTAACAAAAGGCTAGAAGAGAGAGTGAGTGTTGTGAATGAAAATTAAGATACTAAGAGATTGTCTAAATTGAATGATGAATTAGAAAGAGGTGAATCAATTATTATAATGAGAGATTTGTTGAAGCATGATTGTGAGGGGGAATTGATAAAAGAATGAATTTACTTAGAGAAATATGTGAATCAAGAGGAAATTTTGTAAACTTGTCATAGAATAGTAATATAGATGATATAGTGTCTAAATAGATGGCTAATAAGCTAAAGTTGGAAATGATAGAACATCCTAAACTATAGAGGATTTCTTGGTTGAAAAAAGGACATAGGGTATTGGTAAGAGAGTCATTTTGGGTCAAATTCAATATAGGTGCATATCATAATGAATTTTTATGTGACATAACGCTAATGGATGTTTGATTTGTTATTAGGGAGACCATGACAATTTGACTTAAGTGATATACATGGTGGAAGAGTGAATACTCATGGTTTAATAATGGATGATAAGAGACAATTTGATTTTGTTGGAGATAGAGGAAAATTATATAGTAGTGCTAGGATTTATTTGGTGGATGGAAGAAATTTATTGGATGTCTTGAGGCATTCAAGAACATGTGTTTTGTATTAATTCCTAAGATATGTGACAATACAAAAATAATAGACACCACCATAGATGTAGAGGAGATACCACAAAAATAACATTCATAACTAATGAAAGAGTACAAAGATATCATATTAGATAAAATTGCAGATAGAATAACATTGATGAGAAGTATCATCCATCACATGAATTTAATTCTAGGGGAAATTTTTCCACATAAGGTGGCGCATAGGATGACACAATAAAAAAATGAGGAGTTCAAAGAGCAAGTGTAGGAGTTACTAAGTAAATGAATGATTAGAGAGAGTTTGACCCCATTTGTAGTACCCGTGGTATAAGCATCTAAGAAGGTTGTTGAGTGGAGGATGTGTACAAAATATAGGGAAGTAAATAAGATCACTATATAATGTAGATTCACATTACCAAGGTGGATGACAATGGATTGTTTGAGTGGAGCAAAGCATTTTACTAAGATTGATTTGAAGAGTGACTATCATCACATCAAAATCAAAGAAAAGGATGAGAGAAAAACTTCATTCACAAAAAATGAAGGATTGTATGAAGGATTATATTCCCTTTAGGTTAACTAATGCACCAAGACATTTATGAAATTGTTGAATGAGGTCTTAAGAGAAATTTGGGTGGGTTTACAATTATTTACTAGATGATATTTTGATTTCAATAAGACTAGGGACGAACACCTAGATCATATTAGATTTGAATGATAGAGGTTGAGAGAAGAGAAGTTATTGATTATTATTTTCATCTAGATGAAATAGTAATAATGATGTGTTGGAAACTATTTTGGAGAAAAAATCTATGTTTTTTGCTATATTTTGTAATGGTCAAATTTCGTAATGGTTGTTTTGGTTTTTCTTAATTGGTCTATGTTATTTTTGCAATGGTTTTTTATTTTTCTCATTTACAAATTTGGGAAAAAATACTATGGCCAATAAAAATGAGCTATAGAATTTATTTTGATGATTTGTAATGTTAGGATGGTTGCAAATATATCTTTGTTTTGGGCTGTAGGTTTTGTTTTTGTAACTACTAATCTTGAGGACTTCCCACTAGGTCAAAGGAAGTGAAACTACTAGTGTGCAACGGTATATGATTTGTTAGCATGTTATCTTTGTTAAGGATTTAGGCATCCCTTTAAGAGGTATTATTGGCTTTCACACACCATTGCATTACATATCTTATGAAATAGCCTATAATATCTAGCAATAGTATTTATTTGTTCTTGTAAAGTATGTAATAGTATTGAGTGTTCCAAGTGGAGTGTTGTTACATCCAAGATTTGAGCCTCATTTTTATCAATGACTATAAAGAATAGAAACAATAATGTGTCATTTTTTCTTGTATTTATTTAATTATGAATGGCATTGGCTTACCTATTGTCTTCACTCATGGAAAATTATAATTTATTTCTTTACTTCCTCTAACACAATCAATATTTGATGTGATTTATTTATTTTCTTTCTCTAACATAATCAACTTTTTTTCTCTTCTCACTAAACATAGGTGCAATTGGCCATGTGGAGTTAAAACACCATCAAAAATAAGTAAAAAAATGAATATTAGAGGTAAGAACATATCTTGCATTGCAAGAAGATTTTAGATTCTATTTTAATCATGTAACTCACACAAACAAAAGTTGTATATTTTTTTTACTAAAATATGTCTGTGTACAACCTGCTAATAGGGAGATGCATATAGATCTACAAATTTATACTACACATGCTAATATATTTCTTGTTATACATGAGTTAAGTTTAATATTATACTTATCTTATGAAACTATTTGATGCGTTTAAGATTTTAATAGCTAACCAAGAATTTTTTCCTCAAGACAACTTTATATTTGTGGGGATTTCACTCATTGCTATGATCATAACCTTGGAATGTATAGTCAACATTGTATGATGTTGGTATTTGTCATTTTAGAGACATCTCATTTGGAAATAGATTTCTATAAATTTTGTGAGTTATTTTGTATCATTATCATTAGAAGTATATGGAATTAATCACATATGTGACTTGTCATTTATAGAAATATAGAATATTGGATCAAATCATCATTGAAATTGCCCTAATTTTTTTGCAAAATCATCACTCAATTGATGAGTCTTAGATGACAAGCACAAGGAAAATAAATAAATGAATTCAACTAAAGGCTCTACTTTACTAAATTTTAAAAGTATTTCTTCATAGGAGGCTTGCATTCTTATAACAATATCAAAAACAAGTGATTTTTATTAGAACAAGAAAATAGAAAATATATATGGAAGACTAAAATACATTCTAGTTGATACATAAGAGTACTTGCTTCATCAATGTTTGATATGAAAAATGTGCATTGCTAAAAACTTTGGATTTAAACTGTGTGAATTTTTTAAATCAATGTTTCAGATCAAACTCCATGATCCATCATCGGGATAATGCATTCAACAAGAGATCGAACTCCATGATCAATCATCAGATCATGGAGTTTGATCCGAAATGTTGATTTAAAAAATTCACACAGTTTCAATCTAGAAATTTTAAATAGTAATGCATTATCATGGACTGTGGAAACTTGATGTTGTTAATGAAAAATGTGTCAAACTCAAGGTCAAAGATGAAATTTTTCACATACAAAATTTGACATATCATGTTGCTTGTTGCTCTTGCATTAGAACAAAATAAAATCCATTATTCTATCAACTCACATTGTCACACCAACATAAATTGAACATTGAGGTCACAATTCTCATTATCAAGAGTTACATTGTACATGTAATCATATTCTACATCCATTAGATGCATGTGGGACTATATTTAGTATGAATATGTAACAACACACTATATTTACATGTGATGATGGAATGAATTTCTCAATCAACAACTCATTGTCAAATACCTTGAAATAATTACTAGCAAAATTCAAAGCACTTTTATTTAGATACACACATCCTTTGGATCCACAAGTTGCAACAACCTTTGGCACTAGATTCAAATTTCTTTAATGGACATATAATCGTGAGGTCATAAGTTCCATTCTCAAGAGTTTACTAGTATGACACATATTTATTAGGTGCATTCACCCCACTATTAGTTTGTTTCTTGTATAACTGCAAATAAAATGAAAGAATCGTTTGAGAAATGGATAAAAAGACTTCAATTAGTGGATGCATTATTTTTTTTTAGAAAAACTCTATCCAATTACCTCCACCATATATCCTCTAATATTAATAACTGAAATCATATCTAGTTCACTCAATGTATGGAACTTAAATATAGATATAAAAGTAAAATAATGAGAATATGTTGGATGAACATATTCATGTCATTGGACATTTCACCCTTCAAGATATCAATAGCATACATAATGTTGCAGTCATAAAACACTCCAACTAAATATTGAGGAAATTAAAATTTATACCTATTCATGGAGAGGGATTCTCACGCTAACTCAATTTGATATTTGCACCATATTAAACTATTGCTATGAACCCAAAAATGTGTTATTACAAGGTCAAATTTTGATAATTTGATTTGGCTGTTTCATGGGGATTTTGACTTGTTATAAAAATACTCTAATGCTCTCAGCATTAATCTATTTCAACAACATAACTTGAGCCATAGGGATGCGGCCACAAACCTCTTTGCGTGTCAAATTCCCTAAGTATCCATCAAACATTGTGTAAAATAGGTATAACTAAGCACTATAATAGTTGTAATAATAAAATATTTGTTTCAAATGAGATCTCAATGCATGAAGCTCAACTCTCTTACAACGATTACATATAACTCTCAGAAAAATGAATCCAATTTCATTCTCAATCCACAAATCACAACAATCTTCAAAACTAGAATGAAAAAACCTTAATTTTACTAAATGAATAATGAGGTCACAAGTCCCATCCTCAAAGAGTGTGCATCAAACAAGTTTGAGATAGGTATCACTCAAACCTTAGGTGTCATAAAAAAATAGGATAGATACTTCAGTGCTATCAAACAAAATTATTGCTTGAATACAAACCTATTTCCACATGTACCTTGGGACACATGATATCAATGGGGTTATTTGGTATGCTTTGCACAAAAAAAAATGGACATGAATGGAGAGTTGAACTAAAGAGAAGTATAAAGACAAAAATTAAACAATAGGAGTGCTTAGTGCATCTCAATAAACTATCTTCATTATAAATCATAGTGATACCAAAAAATCTAAATAAACTAACACATAAAGTAGCAAGACACTGCTTAATTTCCAAAAGCTATATGTTGTGTCATCACTATCCCTTTGGACAATTGAACTTGAGAAGAGATTAATTATAAGGTGCATATATACTTGTTTGGTTCTATTTGACCTATCCCACACTTGCTTTTAGGTTACAACTTAGAATTTTGTGGCTTCAACCACTCCATAGTCTAAAAATAGGAGTTCTCATCTCAATTATAGAGTTTTTGTCAAAAGAAACATAGACTAGTTCCTCTATACTCTTGAAAGAATCTTCAATTCACATAGATTTAGGGCACTTATGAATATACCATCAACATCAAGCGCCTTTTTCTCCCCATATGAACACAGGATGGAATCACATTTGTACAAACATAATCACATTGTTACTAGACTAAATGATGCATAATCATCTATTGACATCTAGTAGAGGTTAGATAATAGTAAGTGGTATGATCCACAATAAAGATCTAATTTCAAATTCTCATATTTGATTGTCAAGCACATTGTACTTCTACATATTTCGCATTGAAAAAGAGTTGAATGGTCCTAATTGTCTAAATTACTTTATCAATCTTAGCTCATATATATATGAGGCATAAATATCCTCTACATAATATTTTAGCATAAATTAATTATTTGGCATTGATAAAAATGTAATCTTAGGATCAAGAGCTTAGTTGATAATTATCTTGTATAATGTACTAGAATAATTGCAAAATATAAATTAATTAATGAATAAAACTAAATTGTTGGTTGATTTTTATTTGACCTTGTTAGATGTTCCCCATTGATTTGCCCCTACACTAGGAAACTAAGGTTTATTTGATAATTGCATGTGAGTCAATTAAATTTATGTTTAATTATTTAGGTCACTATTGCAACTATAAAACTACCTATGTGCTTGTAAAATTAATCGAGCATCTATGGATTTGAAACTTTTGTGTAGATTTAAATGATGACTACAAATATAAACTTATCTAAATTTTAGGTCTAAAAATTGCTCACCTTGATTTATGGAACTTGCATAGAAATTTTAGTGTGGATAAAGGAGTTTGATAGACCAAGAATGTTGCTCCCTTTTGTCAAACTCCTATGGTACTAATTTAACAACTTTGTTCAAAGAATGAAAGATAAAAAGAAGTGATGCAATATAACTTAGAATTTTGATTCAATTTTGATGCCACAATGATAATACTTTGATATTTATTGATGAGTATAAGGGGTATTCTTTCAATACTCAATATACACTTTATTTTAGATGTTCAAATGAATCAGGATTAGTCCTTAAATGTAACTCCAAAGGTGCTAAGTGAATGTTATATATTTTGATTTGGCACATAATAACTAAATGGAAGGAAGGAAGTAGGCCCAAATTTTGAATTTAATCTTTAGAAGGTTGGGGTTCATTTTCACAAATCACAAAATTGACCTAGGTCAATCCTACAAATTATAGATATAAATATGGGCAAGGGTGGAAAAATGAATGATTGAAATATGGGAATAAGTGCAAAAGGAATTAGATTATGTGCTAGCTTTCAACAAAAAAATGTACCACTTGTATATTTATCATTGCATAAAGGATAACTTGGTTAAAATGAGACCAAAATGGAGGAAAAAATATTAGTATTAAATTTCCATCATTATAAGGTTTAATTATAATTTTGATTTATCATTTAATTAAATTCCTAAAAGTCTTCTTTGGGTTAGTCCTAATTTTTTGTGTTTTTCTTTGCATAAAAACATAAGGAATGACATAAGGAGTAACATAGGCAATCTATCCATTAAAGGAATGACATGAAACAATAGGTCAATTTCCTTGTGCTCCACTTGGAGAGGCAAGATGATGCTCCCAAAGTGTCCACAAGAATAGTGTTTTCCATTTTCAATACAATAGAAAATGTGCATACATCTCTTGTGCTAAATAATAATAAATATAAAAAATTATTTCATACATATATATTATATTGATTAGCTAGATCAATGAGGATACCCTCATTTTGAGGGACATATTGGAAACCTTGAACATAAAGTGGACTATAATAGTTATTATTAATGATACCTTCATTATAAAATGAAATAATTAAAGGTATGTGCGGAGAGGAAAGTATTAATATGACCTATTCCTACAATATGAGTGGGTGTGGGAGGATCAACCAAGATGATGTAAATCCATAGGATCTCTACTTCTATGTGTAGGAGCCATAGAATTAGCAAGATATTCAACCAAATGTTGAAAATCAATAATCAATATTGTTAGGAGCCATAGAATTAGCAAGATATTCAGCCAAATGTTGAAAATCAATAATCAATATTGTTAGATTGAGAATGCGAAGGAAATGGATTTGTATAAATTTATATTTTTTTTTGTTTAGTTGAGCAAATAGAATGACTGCCCCATCATTAACACCATTCACATGTATAACATTATTATCAACAAGTTTCAAACCTTATATTTGAGAAACATACACATTTTTGTGTGATAACCATTGACCCTTTGACAGTTGAAAAACAAAAAGATCATTGTAGCCATTAAGTGATTCTTTAGATAGAATCAATAGATGAACATGACTAGAACAACCAAATAAACATTCGATAAACTTTGTGGCACTTTATCTAGAGGTTGTCTCATGGGGCTTCTAACTTGCTAAAAAAATGCTCTAATGCTCTCAGCATAAACCTGTTTCAGCAACATAACTCGAGCCATGGGGATGGGGCCACAAACGTCTTGGAGTTACCATTTCCATGTATGGGATGTCACATGCCTTGGGTGTCTGTCAAACATTGTGTAAATCAGGTATAACTAAGCACCATACTAGCTCTAATAATAAAATGGTTGTTTCAAATGAGAGCTCAATGCATGAAGCTCAGCTCTCTTACAGGGATTACTATTAATTCTCACAGAATTGAATGCAAAACCCTTACTTTGACTCAATGAACAATGCGGTCACAAGTCCCATTCTATAAGAGCGTGCATCAAACAAGTTTGAGATAGGCGTCACTCAAACCCTATGTGTCATCACACACAAAATGGGACAAAGACTTCAGCACCGTCAGACAAACTTCTTACTTGAATGCAAAATTTATATACAGAAAAAATTTCAGGATCTGAATGATCAGAATGAGGATATTACGTACAGTTCTTTTAAGAACATACCCACAGAAGTTAGCAGAGAGTTTCGGAGTAGGGTTTGAGTATGACAAAACCCAAAACCTTTAAATGATTTCCTGAGCGTCTTCAGAAGAGGGCTGATAAAAAATCCTCCTGCCCTTACCAATTCTTATTTGCCATAGTTTGTTTCTTCTTTTTCTTGGTCTGACTGCAACTGGGTTCTCCTTCATCGTTAGTTTGGGGAATGCAGATGCATCGTAGCTCTTGTATTGAAGATAGGATTGTCTGGCTACAACCCAAGATTTTGCCCACATTTCTCAAGAGCTTAAACAACTTCTATTCGATGAATGATTACAATGCTAAGCTACTTCTCTTTGACACAAAATGACTCTAAATGCTAAAGTCCTATACAGCTAGAGGAATTCAACTTAGAGAATATATGGATCAAGGATGCAAATTGGGGTCTAGTTTTCCAGGGCCGGCCTTAAATAAGGCCAATTCTTGAATCATGCCCTTCCTAGTGATTTTCAAAATCCTTCTTTCCCGGTAAAAGATCATTTTCAGTATAGGACACGAGTGTGGCTTATCAAACAATTTTAGACAAATGCCTTAGGTTGTCCTGTGCTTCCTAGACTCACTGTGACTAAATAAATAGTTTTTTATTGACTATTTTCCCTAGACAATCTACATGAGATAGCTAAGCAAATGTCTAGGTATTTATAACTTACCCTTGATTTTTATCAAACTATATGGTATGTGGTGAGTCTGCCCATACAGAAAGCCCATTTAGAAGTAACGGAAATGGATGCCTTTTCACAATTTATAAATCTATGGACTTGTCAAAACCATTCCTCTACATAGACTCAATCATTGATGAGAATTTTCTTAATGATCCTCACATTATTTTTTAAATATAATAGTTTGCATTATATTTTTTTTAAGAATATATGTGGGCATCTACAAAATAAAAAATTAAAGTACACATAAAAAAATGGGTGGATACAAGATCATATTTCAAGATCGAAAATAGAGCAGCTAAGTGACAAGAGCAGGAGGCAAAGGGTTCTGGTCACTCAGCTTACCCCATACATTAGCGGGGTAACATCAGGGACATCAGGGACATCCCAACCTTCATCACTACCTTTATCTTTATCTTTATCATCAGAAGTTGAAAAAATCAACGAGCTAAGAGAACCACTTAGAATAATCAGCGGCAAGCCACCTAGGAGCAGCACTAGTCGACATGCCAACACCCCTGGAAGTGGCTTTCTGAGGGGGAGGGGAGGTGGAGCGCCGCCAGCTAGGCTGTGACACACCTATGTGTCCGCCAGATCGGCAGAGAGGAGCCTGAGACCGAGACCGAAGAGACTGAGTGCAAGGAGCATAGTGGCTGCGGAGCTGCTGGACGGGTAGCGGGGATACCCCTGTCATTAAATATATATATAAAAACAGAAATATATACATTAAAATAACGCTACCTCTCTTTAAAAGAGCCAGGTGAAAATGATTCGTCTAACCCAAAACTCCAAAACCCTAGTACCAACAATCAGCAACTCTCAGTGGCATAAATTACTTAACCTCCAAAGTCTGATATCTCTCCAACGAGTTTCCATGATAGGTGAAGAGTTGGCATGAGCAGAAACCCCAAACTTAAAAAAATGGACGCCAGGACCTGCATCACGAAACACTTGCTCCTTCTGCCCATTCACAGACAAGCCCACTTTCCCTTCGTCTGCATTGTGGGTAACTTTGAGAGAAATCCACTGATAATAAATGCGGAATGGCAGCACTCGGTAATTGTTATGTGTTAGATATCCATCATTAACCTCCAACATAAAAGCCGTGTCGCCTTGCACACCGCCAGAAATCTGCATGACAGATACTCCCGTTGTATTCGGCCCAACATATATCTGAGCCTCAAATTTCCACACCCCGCCTGTATAGTCATATCCCTGCATACATAGCCCTAAATTCAAGAAACACAATTTCAGAGAATGATGATGGATTTAAAGTAGAAAACTAACCCTGATGAAGAATTCAGTCCTAGGGTTCGTGTTGCTCTCTGGAAAATAGGGTTTGTCGTCTTTGAAAACCCACGTGGAAAGAACGCCATTACGGGAACTGGTACGCCATGAGTGCATTTGATCTATATCATAAGGTTTTAGTAGGCCCAATTTTTCCGGGGTTAACTGGACCTGTGCAGGCGGCTGCTGCGACACCCAACTTGTAATCTCACGTAGCTGCAAACATCACCCAAAATTCAAGAAACATATATTGCGGCATCTCAACTAAATTTCAGAGAAAGATGATGGATTAAAAATACAAAACCAGACAAATCAGAATCGCGCTCGTGATCAAAAAGTCCCCGATCCACGCCATTAAGTAATTCCAAAGGTGAATATAGAAAGATGATGATTATAGCAATAACACTAGCATGCGAATACATGCATTGTTTATACTGCTATGAAAACTAAAAGCTAAAAGCAAAGAACAAAGAGGTGATAACGGCGCTGCATGCAAAACAAGTGTCACGTAGTCCAAATACGTGTCATTTAGTGGGAGTATTGGGAGTATTTGTGTTTTTAGTATTGTAAGAGAATTATTGAGTAGTATAATTGAATTTCAATTTATTCTTTATAACTATTAAATATATTCTAATTAACAAGCATATATTTAATAAATCTATATATCAGCATATATTAAATTATATGTACAATATCAGAGATATCCAATGCATTTATTTGAAGGCTCTCAAAACTTTTTTAACATAAAATAATGCAACCTTTTTCTATTCAAATGATATAAGACAAATAATGAAAAAGATAGTTCCAAACCTCAATCACCATTATCCCATTAAGAGACTACCTACTTCCATGTTGACACACATCATTCACTTACGACAATTTATTAATTTGTTACTTTCCTACCCGAAATTAACAAGTATTAACTATTTGTTATATTTTCATTGTAGAGCTTAGCACTTGAATCTAATAAAACCTTGTTTTCAAATAAATAATCCAATTTTTGTGTTCTTGTGACAATTTAGTTAAGCCTTTGTTCATCACTATAAGTCTCTTCTTTCACTTTAAGTTTAAACATGTATTAATTGAAAAGTACTTTTTGTATAATCTCTCCAAAATTGACATCATCTTGTTGTTCATGCTTCAATATGTTTAATTTCTTTGTTGTAATGCCCATAATTTCATCTCTTGCTTCTCCAAAAGAAGTAACCCAAGTCAAAGTGGTATAGTCTTACACTTGACATTAAAGGAGATATCGATAATCACATACAATGAAACTCTTACACATCTTTCAAAATACCAATTACCATCTCTATTATTTTTCACCTTATTTTTGCATTGTGTACCTTCAATTTTCAAGGGGAAAGTGGTGTAACATAAATTTTCCACTTTTATGAAAGATAAGGTACCTTTTATCACAATCCAATCAAGTTTTTAAGATCTACCAAGTCCCTCATCCTTAATTTGTGCCACAAATTTGACATTTTAGCTCGTATAATGGATGATATTTCCTATGCAATAGAATGAGAAGCTAGATTTTTCCCTTTTGTAAACCAACATTTCAATTATTGTCTCTAGAAGATTCAGATTTATAATAAGTTGGCTTGTGGTGATTGTTCCCACATATTTTGCACCAAAATCACTAATTCATCTAGCCTTTACAACAAGAATGGGAAAATTTATTGAATCACGAATTTCTTCGAGTTGTTGACCTTCCTTATTGTTGAAACCACCCTACATTGTCAACTCCACTATGTAACCTAATATGTCTTTCAGTTGAAGAGTTTTTTTTCTGACACTCTATGGCATTCTTTCTCAATATTGTATATGATGGATAGATTGATAAAACAATGCCAATGATAGATCAAATATATAGAATTACTTTCTATGTCCTCAAGTTCACTTATTGGTATCAAACTAAAGTGTTGCTTTGATATGGAGCTATCCTCCCCCAAACACAACTCAACTGTGGAACTACTTTCTAAGAAAATTTCTCAAATCATTTTTTAAATGGTTGAAATTATTTTGGGTGGGTTTGAAGCTCCCCTTTAAGATTGTAAACACTCTCCCAATCTTTATGTGATCATACAACTAATCTACAACAACATTAAAACACATCACTCTTATTTCACCACCATCAAAATCAATTAGCTCAAAACAAAATATTTCCATCTCCTTTTGCATTGTTGAAATGATGAGGTTGACTCTTTGTAGTAACTCTAGCCTTTACTGTTTGTCTACCTTGGTAACAATTCAATGCTAAAATATGAATAATTCTTATAGGAGCCTCATTTCTTGCAATGGGAGCATATGGATTGTTGGGAGGATTCATGACTGAGTCATTAGAACACATAAAAATATTAGTCAATATACTACTTTATAAATTATTTAATTCATTTATTAAAATATAATTATTTTATTGAAAAATAAATGTAAAGCTTTGTAAAATAATTTAATTAAAAAATTAGAAAATTAGAAAATTTCATTTTAATAGATAAATTTGAATATAATCAAATAATTTATCCCCCCATTAATGGCGTTGTGAGCGTTAAGGCCTTGGATGGATAAAATTAAATTTTGATGGGGCTTCCAAGGGGAACCTAGGCTTATTGAGAGTTGAATGCATCTTCAAAGATCATAATGGGGTAATATTAAAAGAAATTTGTTACCCTTTTAAACTAGGAACAAATAATGAAGCAAAAATAAAGGTAGTAAAGCTTGGTCTAGAGGAAGGACGAAAGGTAGGTATAAGGAGAATTGAGATTGAAGGCGACTCGATGATAATAATTAATGTGATTTGAAATTTGCTAAATTCAAAATGGGAATTGAACAACCATGTGTGGGAGTTTCTAAGGCTCCTTGATAGTTTCAAAGAATTTAAATTAATGCATACATTATGTGAATGGAACTCGAAGGTGAACTATCTTCCCAAAAAATTAGTTGATGTCTAAAAATCATGAGCTAGATGTAGAGTACATAAGAGCTGGCTTTTCGATGCAAGATGGCATGGGGCAGTATGATGTCATCAATTAGATAGTGTGAACAAGTGGTGTGGTGGTAAATTTGCTACAAATTACATAAGAGTTAATTAACATGATAGGGCGTGAGATAATTGTGAAGGAAAATTTTTGTATGGCATAGCCTACATATGGAATTGCTTGAAAAATTATTTAAATCACACCCAATCCAAAGGGATGGTATTTTTGTTGAGAATGTGGAGTGCAAGGGAAGGTGAAGGAATGGATACTTTAGTGTGTCTCACATGCCCAAGCAAGAAGATGGCTTTCATGTGAGAAGTGTCAAACTAGAGGCTAAAATTCATTTTGAAGGAGCACAACAGGTGGACAAGGAAGGCAGTCAAATGGGTTCTAGAAGCGAACTTCTTGGTTAATGATAGTTGCCACAAATTCAAATATGAATATTTCCTCTCACTTTGTTGCTTCTCTCTTCGACTAGAGGAGAACCTAAGGACATGAAAGGGGAGCTCTCACTGATCCTTTTCAAAAGGAAGTACTTACAAGGATTAGAGGAGGTGTTAAGAGTGGCCAGGTTAGTGTTGGGTTGTTGTAATTGAGGGATATAATGTTGGTGATGGAGGAAGCTACCATGGTGGACTGAATACCATTCTTGGGGAACTTCGGCACCCAAACCTTAATGTAGCACCGGGCATTGGCGAAGAAGGGTTGCCAATATTTGAGGAGGGTAAATAATTTGGAACCCATTTACGACTTGGAATGGTTGGAAGACTTCATTGAAATGGAAATGGATGGTGAATTTTGTGGCCCTCATGGGGCAATTTGAAGAGGTTGATAAAATAGTGCAATATAGGAATTTGTTCTTTTTCTAAGGCTTGGGTCTGTGTGAACCTTAAGCAATAGTATACTATGATGATAGGACTATGCACAATCATTTTGTAAACTTAAATGTAAATTTGTATTTTAACATAATATATGAACCACAATTTCCCTTACCCAACAAAAAAAATCTATAAAAAGTTTCTACCCTTTTTATTTTATTTCCTATCCTTGGAAATAAAATTAATCCACTTAAATAAAATTTTATTTATTTTTAAATGGCAGAGCATACTCACAAATCGAAAATAGTTGTTAAGGAGTTGGTGCATGGGTGGATGAAGCAGACAAGGAATTTTTGACTAAGGAGGCAAGGAACCTCGAACAGTAGGGTTGTTGGTCTAATGTAGGTAACAGATGGGGTATGGGTCATCTGTATTGGTATGGGTGAAATATGGGTGATAGAGAGGATTTGAATTGGTTTCGCCCTAATCGCAATAGTTGGGGGAAATATGGCGAGCATTACAAGGAGAATTGGTAGAATTTGAGGGGGTGGAAAAATTCACATTGGAGGAACTTCAATCAACATCAAAAAGGGTGGTGGGATCAACATCATGAAGACAATCAGATTGGTGCTTTGAATCCAAATGGATTTGTGAGGTTTGGAGCAAAAGGATAGAAAGGAAAAAATCTTCAATGGGGTCAGAAGGAGAGGAGAATTGGGAAAGACTCTGAGGATCCAAAGGTTCATGAGGATCTAGGTGATATAGAACCACCATTTACAATCGGGGCCAATGCAATAGAGTTGAGGGGCGGCAAAAGGAAATAAGTAGAAAAAGTTAATCTTTGGAAACCATGGAATGAGTCAGGGGATAGGGATGGTGTTGTGCCCTCAGCACACACGCCCCATTCAGAATCGGGACCCTCTTTTCTTTTTCCTTGTCAGGTCGTTCTATTGTCACCTCATTTTGTGTGCCCCATTTTGGTGTCCTAAGTGGTCAATGTTTTTCCAAAGTTTCATCTTGAGTTGACCGTGTTTCATCCCCTCCATTTTGGCTAAGTCCTAGTGCCTTGCAGACCCTCCCTGGTAGTTTGCTTCTACCAGCAACCTTGGGGCCTAGCGGGCCCGCCTCGCTAGGTTTCCCTGGCCAGGTTTCCTTCAGGTGTTCGCTATCCAAAACGGCGGAAGGCTTTCACCTTCCCGGGCCCTGGACCTCCCGCCTCCGTCCATAAATTTGAACTCCACCAACCCACCGGTTGACCGTACGGGCATTAAATGAGGCCATTAAATGCATGTCTAGGTATAAATATAGGGGCCGACCTATCATTTTCATTTGCCAGGTTTTCCAGAAGAGATCAGAGTGCTTGCCAGAGGAGATCAGTGCATCCATCGCTTGCCGCCCTCGTGTCTGAGATCATCATTGGACCTTCCTTAGTCGATTTCACACCTTCTCCCATTGGACTTTCGAGGTAGGTTCGCCGTTCATTCCATCGAGAGGTTTTTTATGATTTTATGCTTAAAACAACGAATAAAATGGGCTAAAAATGCACTTAATTGATAAAACATAATAAAACCCACAAAACCCATGTCTTCAAATTTTGAAGAACCTCCAAAATCACCCCCTAACACCGGGTCGAAACCAAACCACGCCATTGTCATTCTTCATGCAGGGTGTTCACGCCCTCCGGGCCCGTCCCCTCCTGCCACCGTTTAAAATTCAGAAAACGAAAAAAAAATTCAAACGGCGAGATGCCCTGTCGAGCCCGCCTCCCTAGACCTTCATCAGCTGATCATCGTCCAACTTAGCAAATACTCGAAGTTTGACCTCCATTTTAGCCTCTCGGGCCCACCTCATCGGGTCTCCCTTGTCGATTTTCCCCGAGGTGTTCACCGTTTTGAATGGCGGAAGGCTCCCGCCTTCCCGAACCCCAATCCCCAGATCCTCAAAATTCTGCCCGTTGAAAATTACAACATTTTTAGACTACTTTTGTCTACTCTAGGTTCGGTCCACCAGACTTCTATCCCCGAGACTCTGCCTCGCCCCCGCCGGTCCCAAACGGCAAAGAGAGTGCGCCTTTCCGCCCTCCAGGGTCCGTATTTCCTTCCGCCATCGAGAGAATTCAAACTTAAGTTGTTGAGCCTTCATAACGCTGGGTCCCAGTCCGCGGGGTTCCGTCTGCGAGCCGTCATGGAGTCTTCATCATTTCGAACGGCGGAAGGCTCTCATCTCCCCACCTCCCGGGTCCCAGCCTGCCATTCACCATCCCTGCCTCCACTGGGCTCCGCCCACCGGGGTTTTGTTCCCCTTCATCCATTGCAAAAGGGAAAAACAAACCTGTCTTCCTGAGTTTCGGGCTTTGCCCCCTCAAACGCCTAGAGAAACTTCACTATGAAGACCAAGGGCCAAGGTTGATTCCGGGTCTGGTCCGTCAGGCCGCTCCCACTGGGTTTTCATGCCACAATTTCCGTTCCAAATAGTGAAACCCTAACGACCTTCCGCTCCTCTGGGCCTGAGCACCTTGAATTCCAAAGCGAACCATCGGCCGTCTTTTGGCCTTTCGGGTCCCAGACCATAGAATTTCGATCCCAAAACTCTGTTTCTTCCCTGGGCCATTTCAAATAGCAAATTCTTAACAACTTTCTGCCCTTGAACCTTTGGGAGCTCCAAGATTGATCGAAATGACCTCAAATTTGAAAACAAACCTCGACCCACGTGCTCAAATTCGACCCTCTTCGACACGAACCTTTCAAACCATCGAAATGTGAAGACGAGAGAAATCACCCGGATTGCCTTAGCTTATTCACCCTTTCAAAACAACATTCCCGCTAGGAAAGTTCGGCCCCTTGGGCCTGATTTTTCCAAAATCCCTTCAGAAAATGACTAACAGCATCTGAAAGTAAATATTTAACTTCATTAATCATATGATGTCTAATTGGATTTCATCCACGGGATTTTGATTAATTTTAATGCTGTCGTAATTGGTTGTACTCATTATGTCTATGTTGCAGGATATATGGAATCGGGTGCAGGTCCCTCGGGGGCAACTGCAGAGAAAGACAAAGGAAAGAAAGCAGGCAAGACTCCTCGTGGAAAAGAGGATAAAGACCAGATAAAGTTCCAATTTTAGGGTGAGCCTCTACATTCAAAAATCGTCACGGACTGGAAGGAAATCACAAACACCAATATCGACCACATTGATATTGATGAATTCAAACAAAGGATCAGGGTTCACCCAAAGACTAACAATGCAAGATTGATCAGACAAAGTGGGATTGCAAAAGCAGTAGGCTTTCCCCCGTCTCTCATAGCCCCTGAATTGGTCATGGCTTGCCGACAGGCCTACCAACCACAAACATGAACCATTTTCGATAGAGACGAGAACATCCTCGCTGATATGTTGGCTAAGGGAATTACTATAACTTTTCACATTCCTACCTTTGAGGAGATGGAGATGCCCACCATGGAGGAAGGAAAGGCAACTTGGGATGAAAACCCAATGGACTGCAAGAAATTAATAAATCAGTACTGGATCAAGGAGAAAAGAGGCAGCACTGCAAAGGTTCCTCAATAGCTCTTTTGTAGCGATTTCTATGAGGATTACCACGACATAGTAACCATGTTGAACAGGGTGATGGGCCTCCCCACTGCTACGTTTTTCCAAGAGTGGATGGTGTATTTTGTTGAACAAATCCTCCATGGGGACGAAGATGTCACCACAAAATCCTCATTCTACTGGGGAGGCATCATAAGTGACTGCTTCCATGAGCAGTTTATGAATGTGAAGAAGAGCTTTAAGTTCTACATGACCTCCTATCTGGTCTACTCACTAGCTAAGCAAAGGCAGTAAAGTGGATTATTTGTGGCACCTGATGAGGAGTCGAGTCGAAGATTGAAGGTTTATGACCGATATCCCCAGCTACAATTCAAAAACTTCAAAAAGGAGTATTGCAGGGTGAATGACGCCTTCATTGGCCACATCATCAGGCTACTAGGAGGAGATTTTGAGAGAAGGGTCTCACACAGTGCACCGGCATTCTTAAAACAATACGCCTTCCTGTTCATACAATTCCCCAAATTCACATATATTTGTGCCCAGGGTTTCATAGAAAGACCGAATAAGCTACCCCGGTACCCCAATGACCAGATTATACTATTAGAACTCTCCCGGCAGCTATAGCATGCGCATACAATCCTCAGAGGTAAACACTTAGCAGGGATCCCTTATCCCTTAGCCTTCGAATAGGGGATGTATAAATTGCAAACTTCCCAGTGTGTTGGGAATTCTGAAAAGGAATTGGTAGAGTACCATTTATGCCTACACACTGATCGCCCACGAGTGGACCCATATGGGCATGTAAGAAAGGAATTGGGACCAGAGTACGCCCACCTACATCACATTGAATATTTTTGGGCGGACTGTCAGGATGACAAATAGGTGCATGCAATACATTACATGCGGATGACCGCGTACTTCGTGAGAAGGGTGCAATTGTTTCCCATACCAGATCAGGTCGAGGAGGATGAAAGCACCATCATGGATCTCAGATATAACATTGTTGCTAACTTGTCGCTACCTGCAATAGATTGGGATGAGCAGGAGGTCGATGACCTCGATATTGTAACTAAACCAATTGTGGCTCGTACCAAAGAATGGATTGATGGACAAGTAGCCCGATTAAAGCAACAAGGGGTTGTCCTGACATATGAAGGGCTCAAGAGTGAGCCTAGTGCCACGGAAGATGTCACCGCTACAACTTCAACGAGCGAGACATCCAAATCTCCTCCGATCACAAGATCGAAGAAGAGGAAAGGTATTGAATTGAAATAGTCTCCAGACCCTAAAGTTTATTCAAGGAAAGACTCGGGGGGCTCACCCTCTAAGAGGCCCAAACAGACGGGAAGCATCACGGAGCAGCCACCAATTTAGGAAGATCCCCTTCAAGAGGGTGAGGAAGGGAAGACAGATCAGCCAAGACCTCCTCCAGCTCTCCCTATCTTCACCACCCTTCCGCCTATTTCCCAGGCCATGGTCGCTACATCCCCACCTGCAGTGGAAATCTTAGTCCATCTCGCCTCCTCTCCCCCGGCTGGGCCCATAATAATGCTTGACTCTTCCTCCGCCACAACTACTTCTCCTTCCTCCGCCACCATGTCACCTACTACATCACTCCCATTGGCAACAATGACAACACCAATGCCCACACTAGCATTATCGGAGGCTTTCTTGCGGCACATGCAGAATGTCCCCTCCGAAATTTCTCAAATCCTTTTGGATCCCACCATCCAAGCGGACGTAGTGTGGGTCCTCACCAATGCTACACCTTCACAACCTCCAACGGGACCGCCAGCAATGGAAGCCATAATGTTAATTTTCGGAGAATGGGAGAGGCAGGAGAATAGAAGGTGGAGCATCTCGAGGAGTCAGTAGCTACGGTGGTGCACCTAATACAACAGGATAAAGTCTCAAAGGATGAGCTTAAAGCGCAGGTAGCCGCCTTGACATATTACATCCAACAATGGTCTTCATTTGAAGACATGCCTACCACATCCGCGGCTCCACCCCAACTCTTGTCCAAGGAATAGATTGACAAGCTTGAAAAAAGAAAGAACTTGGACAAAACTATAGAGAGCTGGTTCCAACAGGTTCTATACGTCAGAAACATGGGTATTAGTCAGGATGTTCAAACAGCTAATAAGTTCCTGGACCTACAACAATCTCTCAAGAACATAAGAAGGCTTTGCTCTAACTTCCCAGCAAGTTATGAGTCCACCTATCCAAAAATCGAGGCTATCCTCCGGCTGCTAAGCACAACATGGGAAAATGAGCTCGCATTCAAAAGGGATGACCATTGGCTAGTGGATGTGTGGAAGCAGGACTTTGATAACCAGAAAGAAAGGTTGGAGCAGGTAATTGATAAAGTGGATCTAGATATTGAATGGATCAAATAAATTAGGGTGGATTGTGCCCGATATTTGAGGCTAATGACGGGATTTGACATACTCGCGGTGCAAGTTGATCCAGAGAAAATAAAGCCCCATTTCCAGAAAAGGATGGAGGATGAGATGTCAGACGAGATAACAACGGATTTCATGAGTTTTTCTGCCCGTGCCTTCGCCCAGTCTGAACTGTTCAGAGACCACCCCACCAAGTATGATGAAGACTAGAAGAGGTTTGAGGACAACTCCAAGGAATGGAGTTATCAAGTGTTGTGGTTTGAGATCATAGAAGTCGACAAACTCCAACCAGTCATCTTGAAATTCATGGAGTATGCAGCTTTGAAGAAGCGGGAAGGCAGCCCTATTGTCAGTGAAGAGCTTCTAAAGGAATAGCTACAACAAAAAGAGCAATCAGCAAAAGACAAAATGCTACAGTGTTGTCACTAGATGACGAAATAGGGATATGGACAAGATTGTATTTTAAATTGTAATATATTTGGGGGGTAGGTAGAACCCTAGTTTGTAGTAAATCTTGGCCACACAAAAAGATTAAATCTTAGCCATTCGTTCTACTTTTTGGGCACTATAAATAGGGGTCTCCTCTCATTTTCAAAGGGAGTTAAGTTGTTGTAAAGACATGCTGTAGAAATTTATAATGAAAATACATTGACTTGGTGCATTTTCTGAGTTCTTCACATATTTCATGATTCAATCTCCATTGTTAGATGCTTTATTTAGATTTACATTGTTGTTTTAAGTTAGATTTAAATTGTTTGAGTAGATTTTAGTAATGTTGTTCCGTGATTATAGAAATTTTTGCTGTGTTGATGCCTTCCAGTCCATACTTTTTGCTATTTGTTGCTGGTAAATAGTCTTGTAAAGTTAGTCTGGACTGAAATTTGAAGTTGCTTTCAAAATTTTATCTTTATTCATGCATAAAATGGTGGATGAATGGTAAAATATCTGCAGATGTTTGAAGATAGCACAGATTTCACGATACTGTAGGTTTCTTGGTTAAGTGGAATTTTGTTTCAAGGAAGTTGTCCATAGCAGAACCTCCATGATCATGTTGTTCATAGTTAGTTGCAGATCCAAGAACCTTCCCTATTCCCCGCTCTTTTTCCCCTTTTTTTAGAAATAGCCTATGCTAAGGTTTATTGCACATTGTAAAGCCAGAACTTGAAGAAAACATTGAAGTTTTATATTGTTGTCTGAACCTATAGCGAAATGCACCTTAACTCCCATCTCAGAAACTTCAGATTTTAAGATCCACCTCGCATCCAGCTACGTAAGTTTGCCCTGTGATTACCAGCAAAATCATATCAAACATCAACTGAGGAGTTCCATGCAAGTCATGACCTGACACTCGAGAGACCTTGGGGAGATTTTTGGCAACTTGTTGTTGGAGATTTCCTTTCAAGAGAGGTAGTGCACATATGCATTGCCTGTGTTGAGAAAGTGTGTAAAACACCCATCAATAGATGGTAGGAACTAAATTGTTGGCTTTGACATCTCTCGATAGGATTGGGATTAATGTAAGGAAGAAGAAGAGCATGACAGTGGTTATTTACTCCCAATCACTACAAGAACCAAAAAATTGATTGAAGGAGATTGATTTCTTTGTGAAATGGTGTGGGAGAAGATCCTCACATGAAAAATATCCAACAATGGTGGGTAGAAAATTGGGGTGAAGAGGTAAGCATAAAATTTATAGCAAATAATTTCATTTTGGTTGTTTGTTCTTCTCCACATCTTAAGAAATCAATCATGGATTAAAAAACCCTAATCACAAAAGGGAAAGTGATTTATTTCAAATAATGGGAGGAAAACTTTAACCTTAGGAGTCACAAGATGGATATGAAACCAATGTGGGTAAGCTTAAACAATATGCCAATGGAGTACTGGAATGGGGAAGTTATAACAAAGATTGTCGAAGCCCTAAGCACTTTCATAGGAATATCTACGATGGTTCAATTCAAGGGGGGTGTTACTCTACTATGAGGATCTATGTAGTGGGAGGTAAGTACTGCTACAAGCTAGAGGAATTGGAACTGATTACAAGGGAAGAAAGATGTCTACTTGAGGTGGTATAGGAGGAGCCTAATAAGAAGGATGGTGTGGTGCTACTCCTAGTAGAAGCCCTGCATATCATTGAAACAAATGAGGCTAGGGCAGAAGATTTGGATAAAGAATATTCTTTGACTGGTAGGATGTCTTTGTAATCTCAGGGTTTGGATGAAGTATTGAATCACCAAATGGAGCTAGAGAAGGTGTTGGTCCAAACGGAAATGGGGAACATCAAAATCAAATTGAGGAAGGTGATATGAATGTCAATTTTAACCTCCTAGACCTGAAGGAGAGATTAGGTAGGAATGGGAGGGTTTGGAAATGATTCTAGAGGTTGGTTGTGAACTAATGGAGTTAATAGTAGGTGAAGGAAGAGAAAGAAATGTCTTTGATGTAGAAGAAGAGAACTTCTTGCAACTAGAAGATGTGGCTTTGAGGGAGGCTTTGGTAGGGCTAGAGATACAAGAAGCGGTGATAGTTAAGGAGGGGGAGAAGAGATGTAAGTTAGTCCAATTATAGATATAACCCCGCAAGCAACTTGTAAATTGGGCATCAAACAAGCTGAGGTGGCTAAAAATTCACCAAATTGTGATGAACAAAAAATGTAGGGTAGGAAAACAAATGTTGAGAAGAGAAATTTGGATGGTGAGGCAGAGGGCTAGGTCAAAATTACTAAAATGCTTAGATTAAGGAAGGGAATTACCCTTTTCAAGGAATAACGAGGCCTCTTTTCATGGAATGTTAGGGGCTTAAACGCCCCTAACAAAAATAACCTGATAAGGTGTTGCTTAGAAACTTCAAAGACTGGTATTTTTTTGGTGCAAGTGTCAAAAATGAGCAAGATAGAAATGGAGCAATTTAAGAGTAGATGTAAATTTTAGCAGGTGGTTGTAGTAAAAGTAGAAGGGGCATCTAGGGGTCTTATCACATTGTGGGGACCACAATTAGTGTGTTTGAAGCTGGTGGAAGCTAGAAGGAATTGGTTGACATGTAAGGTAAAAATTTTGACTTTAAGTTTGGCCTTTATCATTATGAGTGTTTATGGCCCGATTTGTTGCATAAAGAAAAGGGAGGTTTGGGAGAAAATTGGGAATCTACTATAGAATTTACTAAATGAGTTTTGCATAATTAGGGGAGACTTCAATGCCATCACATAGTTAGGATAAGAAAGGAGGTGTCAGAAGGAAGTATTAATCACAAATAGATTTTGAAGTGTTTATGAGAACAAATCAATTACTAGAGATACAGATGGAAAACAAAAGCTTCACTTGGACAAACAAGAGATTGGGATTCAACAAAATTATAAGAAAATTGGATAAGTATTTGTTTAGGGGAAACTTGATTGTCTTCCCATACAGTTTTGAGGGTAGCATTGTGCCATGGTCTAGTTCTGATCATTATCCAATCAGGCTAGAGATTCAAGGGGACAAGAGACCAGCAAGATGCCCCTTCAAATTTGAAAATATGTGGCTTAAATATAAAAAAAATTGGAACTTTGATAAAGCAATAGTGGACAAAGGTGAAACTAGAGGGCACTAAATTCTTTAGCCTAGTCACTAAACTGAAGGTGATAAAACGATAGTTGAAGAAATGGAATAAAGATCACATCAACAACATTTTTGATGAAATAACAAGGTTGGAAGAAGAGCTAAAGGATTTAAATGAAGAAGTAATTTTGGCAGGCATGGGCCATGAAAATTTTATAAAGGAGAAGACTCTCTTAAAAGCATATGCAAAGGTGCAAGCCAAAGAGGAGGTATATTGGAGGCAAAAGTCAAGAGAAACATGGATAAATGAAGGGGATAAGAATTCTAAGTATTTTCATAATGTGACAAAATTTAGGTGGGATATAAATCAAATTACAAGTATCAAGAGGTCAAATGGGGTCATTTTAGAGAGGGATAAGATATTGCATAGGAGATAGTGCACTACTTCAGGAATTTGTTGAACAATGAAGGTGGGTCAGACCTGAACTCTTTGAGGAAAATGTTGCAAAATATTTTGAGACTAGTTAATAAAGCCAAAAATAACATGTTGATGTAGAAATTCTCAGAGGAGGAGATAAAAGTGACAACCTTCCAATTACATCTAGACAAAGCACCAAGTCCAGATTGATTTCAAGCAAGGTTTTTAGTCATGTTGGGACATTGTGGGGAAGGAGTTGATCTAGAAGCAATTGAGGATTTGAGAGCTTTTGAAATGGTGCTAAGAGAAATCAATGACACCTTCTTGGCTCTCATTCTAAAGAAATAAAATCCAACTTCTTGAGATGAGTTTAGGCCAATATCATTATGTAACACTATCTACAAAATAGTGGTGAAAACAATGGCAAACAGGTTGGAGTCATTACTCCCAAAATTGATTTCAAAAAAACAAACTGGGTTTGTACTAGGGAGGTTGATCCTAGAAGGCATAATAGTATCCCAAGAAGAAATCCACTCCATCTAGCAGTTGAAGAAGTAGAGTATGTTAATCAAATTTCTACATAAAAAAGGCATATGACAGAGTGAACTGGAGGTTTTTATGTAAAGTCCTTGAGGCCTTTGGCTTTGAGAGGCAATGGATAAATTGGGTCTACAAGTACATCTCAAGCCCTAGGTTCTCAGTTCTCTTGAATGGAATGCTAGAGGGGTTTTTTGAATCCTCTAAGGGGATTAGGCAAGGGGACCCACTGTCTCCCTTCCTACTCATTATAATGGTAGAAGCTCTAGGAAGAGAAATTAATTATGTTGTATGAACTAGATGGATAGAAGGGGTCAAGGTAACTAGTGTCATGCCAGTAATAACACATCAACAATTTTTTGATGACACCATACTTTTCATTGCAGCAAAGAGAAGAGAGGAATTGAGGCTAAAAGCAATCTTGGATCAATATTTTGTTTCTTTAAGATAGGAGGTTAGTGAAGTGAAATCATAAATTTTATTTTTCAATACCAATCCTTGGAAAGAGTAGGAGATCATCAAGGCTTTAAACTTCAAGAGTAGATAACACCCAACCACTTATCTAGGTATTTCGCTAGCCAAAGGACTAATAAATAGAAAATTGTGGGAACCTTTGGAAAACAAAATGAAAAATAGGTTGGTGGCATGGAAAGGGAAATGGTTGTCCTGGGCTAGAAGAATGGTAATGCTCAAGGCATTTATATCAGAAATCTTGATCTATATTATATTGTGTCTTTATCTCCCTAAGGGCAAGTACATCATGACATGAATCAAAAGATAAGGAATTTCTTCTAGAAAGGCACGACGAAGACCAAAAATTTTTCTTTAATTGCATGGACAAGATATGTAAATCAAAAGAAAATGGTGGTGTGGGATTGAGGGATCTACTAAGACAAAACATGGCCCTCGAAGAAAATTTTATATGGGTGATGTATGTCAAGAATGGTGTAAAATGGGCGAGAATTCTCCAAGGAATGTATCTAAATGGGAATAGAAGAGAGTGCATCTTCACTACCCCTGCACCATTAAAGGGATCAAGGATATAGATTTTTATGTTGGAATATTAACCAATAATCTCATATTACATTTCATGGGATATTCATGATGGGAGGACAACATCCTTTTGGGAATATTCATGGGGTGGTTACCCCAACTAGCCAATTCTCTATTGATAGAAGTTACGCAAATATTTTTGTCTAATAATTAGGGGACAAAATTCAGAGACTATTTGGAAGAGGTGGTAAATGGAATTCAGTATTGGTAGTGGAAGGGGTTTGATAATCTCAATCTGTTGAACAATGAACTAAAACAATTGAAGCAATCCCTAGAAAGGAACAACATTCATATTTGAGAAGGTGAGGATGTGTTGATTTAGTTGAGATCCAATACTAGACAATACAATGTGAAAAATGGTTATAATTTTCTAGGTAGTAGAGAAGAAAGGTCAACTCTACCTTTGAATCTATGTTGGAGGAATAATTGCTTTCTAAAAGCAGGGACATTTGCTTGGGTTGCACTCCAAAGGAAGATCCTAAAGGCAGAAAAATTTGTAAAATTATGTTATGCTGGCATGTTAAGATGTGTCCTCTACAAAGAGGCAGAACAAAATGCAAATCATATTTTGTTGAGATGCCCATACGCACAAGATTGTTGGAGGTGGCTTTGCGCTAGGCTAGGCTGGATAAGTGCCCTTCCAAATGATATCCTCTCTCTCTTTGCATCATGGCCAGCGTGCAAGAAGAAGTCAATGTAGGCAAGCTTGTGGATAGATAGTCCATCCCTAATGGTGTGGGAGTTGTTGAAAGAGAGAAACATAAGACTATTTCAAGGGATTGAAATATCTCTTCCTTCCTTTTTAAACAAAGTTGAAGTAGCGATCATTGAAGTTGTCAACAATAGGACTTTAAGGGAAAACATTCAAAAGTTGTCATTTATAGATTGGGATGAAAGGATGAGACAAGATTGGTATGGACTCAAATTACCTAACCTTGGAGCCACAAATATAGGTGGAAAAAAGAAAGAGAGGGAGAAAGTGATTTGGAGGCCTTTGTAGTAGCACTGGTATAAAATGAATTTTTATGGTGTGTCTAGGGGTAATCCTAGGGTGTTGGGATTAGGTTGTATAATCAAGGGTTGGGAAGGTAGAACTATTGGCGAGCTCTCTCAACCCCTTCATAGAGGCTCACACAATCTTGCAGAGCTTTAGGCTTTGGTAATGGGGTTAGAATTTTGTAAAGATTTGAAGGCAGATACCTAGTTGAGATTGAAGGGGATTCTCTAATAGTAATACAAGGCATCAAGACAAGGAAAGTAACAAATTGGAAATTGCAAACTCTTGTTGAGAAGGCAAGAGAACTATTGGAGAGTTTCATTCAATATAAATTCAACATACCTTTAGGGAAGCAAACATAGAGGTAGATAAGTTGGCTAATGCAGGCGCGGATGGGTTCCAGAGAAAATATGTGGCAACTTAGAAAGGACCAAAATCAAGTTTGAAGCTTCACCAAAATTGTCAAATCTACCATTTTTGGTGAAAACACAAGTATTGATAAAGGGTAATCATGAGTGAAGGTGGCGGGGTGTTATCAGACTTCGATTATCACATGCATAATCACACTCACCTCATAAATTCAAGTCGATTTGACATTCAACTATGATAAAGTAAGGTGAAAATGCCACATAAACCTTAATAAATCATTTTTATTAACACTCAAGGATTTGAAGCCACAATTCACGATGGGGAGTATCAATTGATAATGGTTTTCGCTCATGCAAATGGTGTTCTTGGGAGAGATCATTGAGCTTGGGCTAAAGAGAATATTACTTGAAATGGATTTCTTGTTGTTGGAGGCAACAAAGTTGGTGTTGGGCCGAGAGAGAAGAATGATATAGATTGGATACTAATATCTCTTCGCAACTAGTTACCACACTGCTAGACCTACAACTTTTGAAAGGGGGTGGTTTTGGAGATGGCAAGAAAACTCGTGAAACTAAAACTACTTGGGGGGCTCAAGGAGACTCTAGGGTTTGCACAATTGGGGGTCGACATCCCACATGCAAGGGACCTGGGCCTTCTTGGTGAGATGGGAGTGGTGGTGAAGTTCTACTCATTTTTGTTGGATGTTAAAGGAGCGGACTTGCTACGCCATCATGAAAGGGTATTAGTGGAAGAAAATTTTCTCAAGAAAATGTTCATGTCAAACCGGTGTAGGATTTTGCTTGGGTTGGCAACTTCATAAGGTACATTTAGGAAATGGTGAAGATTAGGGTTGTTGTGGGTTGGTTTTGTCTGATTTTTTGGTTAATTTACAGTATTTGAGCTTAGAATATATGCTTAATAAGGCAATTTTTCTTCATTTTTTATAAATAGTATAGATAGATGGGGTTTTGTGTAGCCACTAAATATGCTAAGAAATTTTTTGAGTTTCTCTATGAAAAAGTCATGTATATTGTTTGTGGTTTGGGCACTGGCTTGGCCAAGGTTTTGTGTGGCCTATGCCTGGCTGTTAGGATGGGATAAGGGTGCTTTCTAAATAACTATATTGGTGATGGACAATAGAATTGTAATTTTTTTATCATCAATATAATACTTTTCTTACAAAGAAAAAAATTATAAATTTTTCTCTAAAATATTATATTTGATTATCATAGGATTTGTCATTGCTTGAAAGGGAAAACATATAAAAAAGGTCAATATACATAACCATAAAATTATTTTATTGAACATGGGAAACAAAATTTACAATTTTAATTTGCACTAAAATAATAAAAACCTAAGAAAGATAAATTGAAATTCTCAAACTTATAAATACTCATATCATAAAAATAAAACTTGAATTATATATGTTACAAAATCTGAAATGTTTTAGAGATAATAATTATACCATGAACATGAAGAAATTATAAAAAATCGTGAATGTAGATTTTTTTTCCTATATTCAGTTTTAAATATTAAATAACTATAATATATTGCCTTTGATTTTATAATAATGTCACAACATACCTTCTCTAAAAAAGTAATGACTAACTATTTGCACTAGGTAGTAATGAATCAAAATGAGATGTGACTACACCTACGTGTATTTAGATGGAGAATCCCTCACTCACATTCCAAAAAGGGATGAATACATTTACATTTAAATATATTTTTGTCTGCTCGTCAACTAGTTTTAAAGAAAAGAACATTCCAAAGGAAAGCAAAAAAAACAAAACTATTAAAGAAAAATGTTTCGTAGTCAACTTCATACCAATCTTCATCCTGAGAATACACCTTTAATTGTATTTATTAATTAATTGAAAATAAAAGTTCTATTATATTATGATTTTCAATTAATTAATAAATACAATCAAATGTGCATTCTCTCATAGGTTAGATAGATGTTTCCATGAATGACACCCAAGATATACAATTGAGAAGGCCTCTCGACATAAATATTTATTATATTATATTAATTAGCATATTTATATTTAGAGAAATTTATTTAAAATCGTTTTCGAAATATATAACTAAAAATATTATTATATTATATAAATATATATAATATTATATTAATTATATAGATAATTATAATTTTAGTATTATTTTTATTAGTATATTATTATATTTTTATTATTTTATTATTATAGTTTTATTAATATATTTTTATTATTATCTCTTTTTATTTGATTAGTAAGCACTACCAAAGGTGGCAGCGTCCGTATATCAAATTTGAACCCAAACAATTATTAAATGCATGCCCTTGCCACACGGGGTACCATACAACAACACAAGGTTGTGATATTCAATTATCCCACTTGACTAACAAATAAAGTAGCCATACATGACATCGAAGCACCACAAAAACCCAAAATTGGGTGTGCATCTTAACACTTAATTTCATATTTTCTCCTCAGAATTTACTGATCTCAATGTCTTTGGATGCTTTCCCCTTGAGGAGGGAGATTTCCTCCTCTTAACTTCTGTCCATTCCTACTCAGGCTTGTAGGAGAAATTTTGCACAATGCAATTTTCCAATTCTAACGCCCCTTCAAATAGTAAACTTGTTGAAATCGCAGAAGAATCAAGAGACTATAGATCTAATTTCTTTGGTGGAGTTGGTACTAATAACACAGTTGGAGTTGAAGAAGTTCCTTGAACAACCTTGAGACCAATGACTAGTGTGCACCTATGATTTGGAACATGCAGAGCCAAATATGGATGGGAACATGAATTAGGATACACTTCTTGTGGAGATTTTGGAGAGGACGAAATAATCTTCTCAATATGAGCAATTACACAGTGGTTGGACTTAGCCCCGCCCTACCAAGAGGGTTGATTAGTGACACCAGCAGCCCACAAATTAGCTTGCTTCCTCTTGCACTGGGAGGTACCATGGGTTGTTGAGAAACATTTTTTGCATCTAAAAGCAATCTTTTCATAATCTATGGGTTGTCTCCAAAATCAGTTTTTGACATTCAACGAGATTTTAGTCGGTAATCCTTTGGATAAATCAAATTCGACATGTAAGTGGGCATAAGTAGATTTTTCATAACTAATACTCTCTTTTGAGATGCTATGATACTTACCAAGGCCATTGGCAATTGCAATCAAATACTTGATTTCCCAAAATTGCAAAGGGAGGTAGGGCAATCTTACCCAAAGAAATGTTGAAGAAAAAGTCTTAATTCGTAGATCAATGGAAGGGAACCAAGGCTTAATGCACAAAAATTCACCCTTATATAACCAAGGACCTATGTTGAAAATTAGTTCCTTATCTTCCAGAGATTCAAACTCCAAGATTAAAAAAAATCCCTTTGCATAGGAGTAGATGTTGATTCCATCCTCCATGTACCCTCTCCAGTTTTTGCTTATCCAAGAGTGGAGGTCACACAACTTCGGCTAGACTCTCAGGAATCTGCATATTGGGGTATGGTTCTTCAAATGCTCTTTTTTGTCAAAAGCGATGCTATCCAAACAGATTTTAGGGATCGAGTCTGAGTGGCGAATGAAGAAGGGGGGTTTCAAAGCATTGCAAGGGTGGGAAGGAGAAGAAGTGTGGGGAGAGGCCCGCGGTAGTGAGCTCAAGCCAAAGCTCAAGCTAGGCGATAACCTACCACCCATTACATCAGAAGTATCTTGACCCAGTGCATCTTTAAAACTTGGATGCAAGACCTGCAATAGAGACTCGAATTTGCATGGAGAACAGGCATTACCACCTTGTGCAACAATTTTCTCAAACTGTTGAGCCCTAGCCACGTCCATGGTAGGGCACCGACAAGAAGAGACATTTGACATCGTCTTACCACCATCATTAATCACAGAGGAGGGTTCGAGAATGTTCCAAGTAGAGTGAGCCATGTTTGAAACTAAAAATAACTATGAACTCAAAGTCCTTTTCAAAAAAAATTATTATTATTCTATTATTGTTATTATTAATATATTATTATATTTGTATTATTATATTATTATCTTATTATCTTATCTTATTTCATATTTTTTTATAATGTTATTATATTTTTATTATTTTATCATCTTATCATGTCTTTTTTATTTTATGTACTTAAAATTAAAAACCATATTCTATCATTAGTAAATGCCTATAAGTGTCTCTTGATGTAATTGTATAGATAATTATATTTTTATTAATATATTAGAATTATTAATATATTATTATTTTTGTTAGTATATTATTAAATGTTTTTATTATAATATTATTATCTTATTATCTTATTATCTTATCTTATCCTTTTTATGCATTTTATGTTCACAAACTTTCAAACCCTATTCTAATTGATAAATGTCTCTCGACATAAAAATCTATGGACACATATCCTTCTCGATTCACCTATTCTACTTATATATATTGATGTAATTAATGTTAATTTCTGTTTAGGAATGTGTGTGGAGTCCTTTCCTTTTTCTTAATACTTTATAGTAGCTATTTTTTGGAGAAAAAAAAACTATATGTATTGCTAATTTTTCTTAGTGTTTATGTTGCTTTAAATAACTAGTAGTTGTTGTTATTTTGATGGGTTGTACAAACCTTAAAATATATACTTTACAAAGTTTTAAAATTTATTAGAAAAATAACATAACAATTTTAAAAGAGAAAATATATCTCATCTTGAAGTTTCTAAGGTTCAAGTTTGCCAATTTTGAATCAAAAATTTAAATAGCTACGCTCTAAACCATTTCAAAAGTTGGGTGCTCATAGATAAACCTTTCCCACACAATTTCATCAGATTTATCCTCCTACATTAAATACATGAAGGTACCTTCAGTTGAAGGTATTTCTTTGAATGAAGGTACCTTTATTTGAAGGTATTTCTTTGAACAAAGGTACCTTCATTTGAACCCTAACCTTAACCTTAACACTAGTTCTAACTCTATTTGAACCCTAACTATAATTGAACCCCAATTGATTCCTAACCCTATCCCTAATTGAATTGTAATTGTTACCTAATCAGACCCTAATTTAACCCTTACTCTATTTGAACCCTATTCCTCATCGTAAACCTAACCCTAACCTTAATTAAACCCTAACCTTAGTTGAACCCTAACCCTAAATAAATCTTAAGCATAATTGAATCCTAACACACACATAAATATTTGAAACCTAGCCTTAATTGAATCCTAATTTAACTCCATCTCTAGCCCTAACCTAACTATAACCCTAAAAAGAAAACTCTCACTCCTCTGGTTTGAATTGTTTCTGTGCATGGTGGATTCTACTTTTGGGTACCCCACAGTCCCCCCGTCCTCTCCTGACTGGATTCTCGCCATGACACATACTACTCTAACAACCTTAGGGATCCCTCATGTATTGTTCGTTGCTGGTGTTCTCATGATTCTTGGTCAGGCTACGGTTGATGTGCCTATAATTTCTATCACTCTAGATTTAAAAGGGGTGGAAGAACGTGCTAACTAACTCAAGCCCGACACCTAAGTTGTCTCACCCTCACCCAAAAGTAGAGATTTTTGCGTTTGGTATTGAATTCACTATCCCTAAATCCATCAATGATAAGATTGTTTCCTCTATGGAAAACGTGGTGGTGGGTAATTTTTTCTCCTTTCTACCCACTACAGATATGATAAGAAGATGGGAAACTGCAAAATGGTGTCTTAAAGGTAGCATAGAGTTTTGTGCTATGGCTAGTGGGCTATTCCTTTTCAAATTTATGGTTGATAAAGATTTGATTTATGTTCTATCCTCAGGTCCCTAGGTATATGGGAAACATGGCATGTCATTGTGTCATTGGAATTCGGGCTTCGACCCTGCTATTGATCTCAACAAGTCGACTCCTATGTGGGTTTGTCTTCTTGGACTTCCCCTGGAGTATTGGGATGAATCGTTGTTCAAAAGCATTGGTGGTTCGATGGGTCATTACATCACCTCAGACTCTATCACCAGATCAAAGTCCAGGTTAGTATTTGCTAGGTTTTGTGTTAACATTGGTATTAACAAGTCCTTACCCAACTCTGTGAAACTTTGTTCAAAATTTGGGTCTTGGACTCAACAAGTTTGCTATGAAAATGTTGTGATTTACTACCAAAAATGTGCTAAACCTAGGCATCTCATTTTGGACTATAAGTCCACGGTAAAACATGACCCTATTCCTATTGACTCGCCTGTGGATGACCTAGCTAACAACTACCCCTTTAAGTCTAATCTCCTCAATATCATGAACTCCCTGGCCAAATCTAAGCCTTATGTTCCAGTGGCCCCGACATCCCCATCTGTAGAAATGGCTTTTATGGACCCTACTTCAGTGTTAGGAGGGTCATCTCCCAACAGGATCTTGGAGAACATGTCTTCTCCATTATTACATGGTGTTTTGGGGGATCCTGTCGAGGCATCAGTGGAATTTGTGAGGGCTCTATCCCCTAATCAAGATTTGGTAAAGAATATTAAAGAAGGTGAGATCCTGAATGAGGTCGTTGAGTTAATCCCTGGCCCCAATTAAATAGCAGTTTCTGATTTTCCACTGGATCAAGCCAATGAAGAGGAGTTTTGTGTTGAAAACAAAGGTGAAATTGTAGCTTAAAACTTGTAAACCTATGTGACTGTAGATTTAATTAAGTGTTCTTTGTTAACAATTCTTTGTGTATGATTAATCTTGTTTAGATTAGTTTTACCAATTGTAGAAAGAGACAGAATATTGTAGAAGAATGAGACAAGAAGATAGAAGTGACACAACATATACGTGGAGAAACCCTTTCGGGAAAAAACTCCACCAGAATCAATAGTGATTGTACTATTTAACCTTAGAACAAGATTACAATAATACTGTATCAATCCTTGATTGATATGCTTCTTGCCTTCAACAATCCTTCTTCAAAACCTACACAAAACTCTCATACATTTTTTGCAGCACAAGCTATCCATGCATTCCATGTGACCAAGCATGAATTCACACATCTCATGCCATGCTTCAAACCCTCACACATGCACAAGCTCAACCTGCTAACCTACAACCAAGATTACAAACTCCGATGCAATTGCTGCAATAAATAGATAATAAATGAGAATTGTAAACTCCTAAAAGTTGTACAAAACAAGAGCTTGAAGCTCCTCACAAAATACCATGCCTAGATTGTGCAAGTAGAGTTCCATCATGTAACATGAAGTCGAAACCAAAGTCTCCTCAATTTAAGCGCCCCAAGCTGAACACTTAATTGATCGTTGGTCAAGAAAATATCTTGCAAGCATCTCCTCAAAGTTGGCACCCAAGAATGGGCCCACTTAACTAAGCCTTGTAAATATCTTCTCATACAAAAGGTGTTAACTCAAATATGCCAACTTGGGCACCCAAGGTTGGTCCAAATCAATCTTAGTTAACTGAAACATATCTCTCCACCAATTCATGCAAACATTATGCATGATTGATCATCCCCACTTAATTGAATGTATCCACCTATTATATGTCATGCAACTGAAGTCATTAGTCATGCAACTGAAGTCAACTGAATTCAACTAGCATTCAACTCAAACTAACTACATGCAGCTGAAGATAACTAAACCATAACTGAACTAAACTGAATTGAACTCCACTCATGTAAATATCAATCACTAACTTGTAGGATCTTTACATGCATTACTGAGGTGTTATCAATCCTCCAAATAGTTAACTTAAGCAAGGTGGGTTCCACCTTCCATGTGGGTGCCCCATGTGCTCCTATTTTGTAGGAGCTCTTCTTGGGAATCCCCACATGTTCCTATCATTTAGGAATAATTACAAATGCCAATTTACATGTTCATTTCATTCGAATTCAATATCTTTCTAATCCTAGTGTTGGGGAACACTTTCCAAGGACTTAGCCTGAGATACATGAAATATGTTTGGGATTGCAATTAAATGGCATCATCAAGTCTATGATGGACTCACATCCATTTCCAAGTGTAGGCTCCTCGATCTTTACTGTTGAAAAATTTTATAACAAGTAACCATTCCAACACATATCTCTTAACATAAGAAATATTTGGCCTAACCCAAGTCTCTCTAGTATCCATGAGCACCCACCAATCAACCCATGCCAACTTCAAATGCAACCTACATAATCATGAAGCTCCAAGCAAATGATTAATACTCAAAACCAAAGAGAGCTACATCCTCTCCAAAGGAAGAACAATAACACCTTTACCAAAGACTCTAAGCATCCTTCATGAAACAAGATGTTAAAACCTCTTCAAATCACATGAAGATAAGCATATCCTACCAAAGATCCCATTGAACTGTGATACCGAGCTATACATGGCAACAAGATAAACACAAACCATCACTATCAAAAAACTCCCACTGAAACATGTAACCAAGCTATCCATGACATTGCGATAACCATCTTCTAAATGAAGATCATCCATGGCCTCAACACAATCAAAGAATTTGTTGTTAACGACACAACTCCCAAAAGGTCAAGAAAAAACCATAATCTCTAAACCAAGAAGATAAAACACATGTCTTTTAACACAATAGTAAAAGCTCCCACTACAGCGAAATAACCTTCAGACTTTTAAGAGAAAGGTGTCCCAAACTCTACCCAACTGTTAGCTCTAATACCAAATGTTGAAAACGAAGGTGAAATTGTAGCTTAAAACTTGTAAACCTATGTGACTGTATGATTAATCTTGTTTAGATCAATTTTACCAATTGTAGAAAGAGATAGAAGATTGTAGAAGAATGAGACAAGAAGATAGAAGTGGCATAGCATATACGTGGAGAAACCCTTTCGGGAAAAAACTCCACCAGAATCAATAGTTCTTGTATTATTTAACCTTAATACTGTATCAATCCTTGATTGATATGCTTCCTTGCCTTCAACAATCCTCCTTCACAACCTACAAAAAACTCGCATACACTTTTTGCAGCACAAGCTATCCATGCATTCCATGTGACCAAGCATGAATCCACACATCCCATGACATGCTTCAAACCCTCACACATGCACAAGCTCAACCTGCTAACTTGCAACCAAGATTACAAACTCAGATACAATTGCTGCAATAAATAGACAATTAATGAGCATTGTAAACTCCTAAGAGTTGTACAAAATAAGAGCTTGAAGATCCTCACAAAAATCCATGCCTAGATTGTCCAAGTAGAGTTCCATCATGTAACATGAAGTCAAAACCAAAGTCTCCTCAATTTAGGCGCCCCAAACTGAACACTTAACTGATCATTGGTCAAGAAAATATCTTGCAAGCATCTCCTCAAAGTTGGCGCCCAAGAATGGGCCCACTTAACTGAGCCTTGTAAATATCTTCTCATGCAAAAGGTGTTAACTCAAAGATGCCAACTTGGGTGCCCAAGGTGGGTCCAATTCAATCTTAGTTAACTGAAACATATCTCTCCACCAATTCATGCAAATATTATGCACAATTGATCATCCCCACTTAATTGAATGTATCCACCTATTATATGTCATGCAACTGAAGTCATTAGTCATGCAACTGAAGTCAACTGAAGTCAACTAGAATTCAACTCAAACTAACTACATGCAGCTGAAGATAACTGAACCATAACTGAATTGAATTGAACTAAACTAAACTCCACTCATGTAAATATCAATCCCTAACTTGTAGGATCTTTACGTGCATTACTAAAGTGTTATCAATCCTCCAAATAGTTAACTTAAGCAAGGTGGGTTCCACCTTCCATGTGGGTGCCCCATGTGCTCCTATTTTGTAGGAGCTCTTCTTGGGCGTCCCCACATGTTCCTATCATTTAGGAATAATTACAAATGTCAATTTACATGTTCATTTCATTTGAATTTAATCTCTTTCTAATCCTAGTGTTGGGGAACACTTTCCAAGGACTTAGGAGATACATGAAATATGTTTAGGGTTGCAATTAAATGGCATCATATTCCCAACATTCTAGTCAACTCCAAAGAAGAAGGGTAAGAAAGATGATGTGGGTGGGGATTCCAAACTTGGAAGACCCAACCAAAGACAAACTAGGAATATGGGGACAACAAAAGAGATAGTCATTGGTAAACAAAGTACATTTGAAGTGTCCTCAAGGAAATTTTCTAAATAAAAGTCATGTCTTGGAATATGAGAGGGTTAAATAGCCCCCACAAACAACTGGCTCTGAAGAATTATGTGTTGGAACACAAGATAGATGTTTTGCTGCTACAAGAGATTAAAATGAAAAAAAAAAATTGAACAAATGGCTAAGTACATTTGGATGAATGCTTGTTTCTCCTGTAGTGATGTGGATGGGGCATCAGGTGGGTTGTCTGTGATGTGGAACCCTAATAGGTTAACTAGATCTAAAATCTTCCAAAGTGGGAACAGTGTGGGAATCTAGTTCTCTCACTCTAGTGGTATGTGGTTCCTAATCAACATCTATGCCCCCAATTTGAGGAATGCAAGGAAAGCCCTTTGGCAGGACCTCACTGATTGGATAAAGAATAATGGGGGAGCACGTTGGTTAGTGGTTGGAGACTTCAACTCTTCATTGTACCCTTCGAAGAAGAGTGGGGGTCTGACTGATTATTCTAACAGCATGACTAACCTTACTGATTTTTTAAGTAATACCGGTCTAGTGGACATTGACTTACATGGACAGGCCTTTACCTAGTCCAATAGGAATTTGTGGGATGGCCTTATCCAAGTCTGACTTGATAGATACCTTTTTTCTCCAATTGGATGGCCCTACTTAATTCCAATATGTTGGCTTTACCCCCAGACTATTTTGGATCATAATCCCCTACTATTGGTCATGGATGAACACTCTATTGTGGGTCCCTTTCCCTTCTATTTTGAGATCATGTGGAATACCCACCCATATTTTAGGAATAAAATTGCTACTTGGTGGAACATCCCTATACATGGCTCCCCCATGTTTAGGGTGTTCCATAAACTTAAGTATATCAAGAACATGGTTAAGGGCTGGAACAAGAGGGTATTTAGTGATTTCTTCCACCAAAAAAAGGGTGTTATCTAAAAATATTAGGTTGACACAAAGGAGAATGGAGGAGGGTGATATCATCCTACAGACTTGTCAACAGGAAAGAGATGAATGCATGGAATGGGAAAAAATATTGAAAAAAGAGGAGATTTTCTGGAAGCAAGAATCCAGAGTCCAATGGCTATTGGAGAGTGATTGGAACACCTCTTTCTTTCATTTTTCAGCCCTCAAGCATAGGAAAAGGAATCAAATGAAAAATTCAAAAAATGAGTTGGGTGAGGATGTCACTACCCTTGCCCAAATTGGTCTATTGGTCGCTGATTACTTCCAACTTGCTCTATCAACTCCTATCGAGGCTTCTAACTCTGCTTTGGATGACTTGCTACTAGACCCCCTTCCTATCTCTCTATCCCAAAGGACAACGATAATATTCTAGGTGTTGTCACTCTCGAGGAAGTTTAGGCTGTTGTGTTTAGTATGGGTGCCTACAATGCTTTGGGACCCGATGGGTACCCCCCAAATTTTTTCCAGGTTTTCTGGGACATAGTTGGTGAGGACTTAGCTCTATATATATCATGGCCGATGAGGGATCTCATCATTCCCCTCGTTTTGAGCGAGAAGCTCAAACTAGATCAAATATATTTCAGGATAGTATTGCTAGATTGGACAATGCTCTAAAATGTTTAGAAAAAACAATTCACAACTCCCTCAATTTAGCTAGTCGAGATAGATTAGTCACTATTAGACAGGAGATTATTAAGATGATCGAGACAACTTGATCATACAATCCTTATGATGAAATCAACATTGAGCAGTTTTATTTTTCTCTTGCCAGGAGTGTTACTGGCATAGTGAAACATAGAGAAGTTTCCAAATTAGTTTCAGGTGAAAATGTGTTATCCATGTTCCCATTTTATAGAGGAAAAAATAAAATTAGAGGATATGTGGTTACAAGGTGTGAAGATCCTCTTGTTGTGCCATTCATATACCCTAGATGGTTGGCAGCACATCATAGATGGCCTCACAATGACGAGCTGCCACTGTATTTTGTCAAATAGTTATATGAATAATTTCATTTAGATATAGAGGTGGACTACACATCTTATCCTGAGCATGTTGGCCAGGGTAAAGGCCATTTTTCTGACAAACCACAGTTTAGACCTTCAAATTTGCCACCACCTGTGGACAAGAGGGCATTAGGTTGCCCAAACCTTTTGGTTTTACCAAAACATTTGGAATTGGCAGTAGCAGGGGAGGCAGCAACAAGCTCCACTTAGAGTCAGATTTTTGATAACATTGCCTCTATTACAACGCAAATTGATCAGATTTCATCTGATTGAGTTGGTAGATACTTATTACGCCCATAGATCAACCTTCCTCCCATTGAGGCTACATTTGCATCGTATGATCCATTTATTAGTGCCGATCTACCTCCTCTTGTAGATGTCGAGCATATGACCCACATGACTCTGTGTAATACGTGTAAACTCTCAATTTTGGATTTACTAGCAGCATATCAGGTACCATGGGATTGCTCTTGACAGGGTACCAGACTTTATTAGATAGTGATATCCTCATACACATACGAGCCACAGGGTGGCAAATGCAGCTCAGGATATTCCACATCAGCCTACAAGATCCTATGCACATCATGTTTCTATTGATCCTTTAGCTTGTCCAAGTAGTCGTCAGGATGTTACAGGTCACGTTGAGGCTACTGCGACACCTGATCCTATCCATGGGACATATAGTCAGCTTCTTTTTTCCACTGATACTATACATGCTACAGAGCCCCCTGCGATGTCTTTACATTCTCATGATCTTAGTGACATTGGTAGAGCCATCGAGCAGGCACGACAGGTACTTTCAATTTATAATTTAAATACATATATAAAATTGTGTTCTACAAAATTATGTAATGCATTTTAAAAACTTCTAGTTGTTTAACTCCTGATTGAAATTGTGTACATGAAAATTTTAAGCAGTATGGTGATTTACCAGACTTTGGAAATTTGGAGCATGATGGCGATCCCACGCAGTATGCAAATGAGGTACATTTAAATTTAATAAAAAAATTAATTACTTGATGTTTAAGTTTGAACACATTGAACTCAAGTACATTGTAATTTTAGATAATTTTACATATATGTACTTGAACACATGCAGGGGTTGGGACGAGGCTCAGGACATAGATCGGGAGATCTTGGATCGAGACATGGATCCATACATCTTGGATCAGTAGAGCAATCGATCCATGGATCGAGGGAGATATCGGGCTATGGATCGAGGGAGAGATCGAGCCATGGATCAAGGGAGAGGTCGAGGGAGAGATCGAGGGATAGATCAGGCCAGAGATCTGATGATTCTATTCATACCAGACATCCCTCTCTTTGAGATTTGTTTTATAGTATTACATGTTTGAGATCATATTATTACATGCTGGAGACACTTTTTATGATTTATGTATTGAACATTTGCACGTATTGTACTTATGTTTTATGGTACACATAGATATACTTGTTATGATTTACATGTCACATTCATACATTTATGTTTTATGGTTTGAATCTAGGTTTGTTATATATGTGCATTATTATGGTTTGATGTTCACTTACATTACATCTATAAATACATCATGCATTATTAGTTTATGGTTTTATTTATTTAGCAAGGAACAAGTACCTTTATTTAAATTTAAATTATGGTTTGTTCAAATGCACTTGTTGTACATATCTAAATTTACATCGTGAAATCAAAATGTTGGACTCCACTATCTAATGGTTGCTATTTGTAAATTTAAAAAGATGGACATGTACATGTAATTAATTTAAATAAATAGTTCAAATGAATTTGTCTTTAATAAATAGGTCAAGAAATAGAAAAAATTGAATGCAAATATGCTTGAGAGTAATGCTATATTTTAAAGTAGAACATAAAAATGCAATTGGAAATAGATGATAGTTCTTGAATTCTTTAAAGCTTTAAATGTTCATTTTTAAAGTCAATATAGGTTAAATACATTTAAATTGTGCATATATCATGCTATACATGAACCTAATCTAATTCCATATAATCTAATACACATGTTCATTTGAATGTGCATGCAAAGAATTCTTGAACTAGATGATGAGCTATACTTGTGTCTAGTTGAATGTAAATGAAATCATTATATATATATATATATATATATATATATATATATATATATATATTTGAAAGTGTTCACTTAAGAATTCCATATAATTCAAAGAAAGCATGTAAGCTATAAGTGGAGTTGAATGTAAATGAAATCAAATTTCTAGTCTTGAAAGTTTAAGAATTCCATGTGGAACATTTATATATATGCAATTGGAAATTGATATATTTAAATCTTGAAAGTTATGCACATTTAATATTAAATTAAAAATTGATGACAATTCTATATAAATTAAAAATTGATCAAGTACATCTAAATCTTCCTGGATGAAAATTCTATATAAATTAAAAATTGATCAATTCATATTTAATTGTACCGGAAAGATGGACCATTACATACATGGTCTCAAGCTATACATGGTAAACAAAGTTAAATTGATGCCGAAATGTAGCTATCTCAAGCACCCCAAACACCATCACTGTGATTCACTACAATGTTCATATATTCCAATGCACCTTGAGGTGAACAAGAAAGACCAAACCAAGAGAACCTAGATACAATCTAACATTAACAAAATGGATTTAATAACTATACTTAAAAGATAGGAGCTAATGTTCTTAAGCAAATTTGGATTAAAGATGAAATAAAATTATAAGGTCAAGTGATTTTTTATTAGGAGATTGGATTTGAAATGGATGATAGTCCAAATTAAGGATAAAGTCCCTAGATGTTGAAAGCTTTGAGTGATGATGAAAGGACAATATGATGTATGGACTAGATTGAGACCAAGTAACCAAATTTTGATGTTCAAGTGATGATTTTTTATTAAGGATGGAGAATGGATGTATGGTTGAGATGGATCTAGATGGATAATTTTTAAATGATTCTAGGATGATTATGGTTAAATGGGTTATTACTTGATAAAGTGATCTTAACTTGATGATTAGGATGAGGGATGCTTACCTGATGAAAATAATAAAATTAGGATGTGATGATTAGGATACATGAAAATCTAGATGATCATTTAAAATTATTGAATGTCGTGCATTAGTAATGTATAAAAAATAAAGAAAACTAGAGACAACATTTATGTCTAGATTCTTCACCACTCAAACACCAAATCAACTAGATAATTATATAAGTTTGTGGAGTTGAATGTTCAAATGAAATGAAAGATTCATGTGAACTTAAGAATTTTGTGGAACATAAATAAATTTAAATGCAAAATTGGAACATAGACTAGGTTTTGTACAAATTGTTGCACGTATATATATATATATATTCAATCTAGCTCATGTATATAAGTGGAGTTGAACAAATATTTAAATTCAAAGATTTGAAAGTGAAAGTTTAACAATTCCATGTCAAACATAAAAATACAATCAAGGAATCTAGAGAGATGATATAAAGGAATTTCTAGAGATTCTTGAGTGAACTTAAAAGAATGAACCATGTCCAACATGTAAAAATGCAATTGGAAATTTAGATGATTTAAAGGAATTTAGGAAAAATGTAAATGAAAACATTTTTAAAGTCACTAGGTTTTGTATCAAGCATATATATGATCTAACATACATGTCACATTCTAAAAAAAAAACCCATTCTAAATCATGTCACATGTCCAATCAATACAAATATATATTATCTAGATTTGGAATCATAAATGTGTACATATATCCAAAAAACAACTTAAAGCTCCTGGTACATAAAATCTAGATCCTCTCTATCTTTAATTATCTCTAAAATCTTTTCATGATCTTCAATAGGCAACCTCCACTTTTGTTTGGCATGTCCTCTTTTAGGTAAAGTTTCTAAATTTATTTTTGTTGCCAAAACTAAGTGACTGTAATGTAGAACCTTTTATCCTGGCCTATAATCAACAAATATAATACCATTTTTATCTATCTTTATTTGTTGATAATATGTGCCTTCAATAACAACTAGTCCAATGGGATACTCTTGTCCATCACCATCTGTCATCGATTCAACCAATTTTCTTTTTGGTTGCGTACATCTTAGTAGATAGTAATCTACACCTTCCGCATTTTTAGGATTTGCAACTACAGCAAAAATATCTCATGTACACACACCACATATATACATATTTAAGTAAATTATACATTTAAAAGTTGTAAAAATTTATATTTTATATTTGAAACTTACTTAAACATAGAATATATATATAAATTTAAATCTCGATTTTAACTAAATTAATCAATTTCCATACCTGTAACAACTAAATTAGATACACGTTCGTAATCAGCTGAATATAGTGGATCGTAGGCATCGACATTGTCATCTTCAACAAAAGGAGGCATTGATATTAATTGTTTCATTTCCCATTGTGAAACATACCCATCTCTAATATTCTCACATTGATCAATATTTGCATTGTCCTCAATGCAATCAATACAAAAACATGATTTTTCTCTCACATTAATTGCATAAGGCCTACTACTCCCCGTCGTCATGATTTGATGCAGATTTCTAATACCATGAATTGCTTGACAATTATAAGGATTTGATCGATCAATATCTGTTTAAATTCAAACTTGAAAATTCAATTTGAAATCATGTATGTACTTGAACTTTGAAATTCAAATTTTTAACAAATTTTGACTAGACATGTACCTGTAACTTCCCAAAAATACCATGTGTTGTATGTTGAGTCGCGAGCAGAAAAATGACTTTTGCACCATTCAACAATTTCGTTTGCATTATGTATGGAATTACCTACAAGTTACACACAAGTTGGCACAATTTTTCACCTATTACTTTCAAGGAACCTAAAAGAATTTAATTTAGTTAAATTAAATATATATATCTAATATTTTAAAAAATATCAAGCTAAATTGGACATATATATATATGGTGAAAACTTTACATACCAGCAAGTTCATGTTGACGAAGTGCATGCTTCACACATTCTCTTGCTCCATCGTGCTCTCCTTTTCCATGTCCACTCTCATAAAAATTCCACAAAAATTTGGTGTTGCATATAGCATGTTGACTACTTAACCAAACAAAGGCTTTTGCAGACTTAAATTGTCCTATGAAGTTACAAATAATTAAACACTTGAAAACCAAATTAGCTTCAAAAAAGTAATTATATATATAGATTTAAGCAATCAAACAATTTAAGTCTCAAAGTTAAAAGTAAATATAAATTGAATAAAAATTATTTAAAAAACAATGTACTTACCAGCACATCCATTAGACCATATCCAGTGTTGTTCTTGATTTATGCCACGTCGTCTTAGGTCTTCAAAAAACATTTTGAAACAATGAGCTACATAGCTTCTATCATGATTTGTATCATCACTGATATAAAAGTGAACCTCTTTGATGATAATTCTATCATCTTTGCTACTTTGTATTCCATCGGCCGCTAACTCTGCATGCCTGTAGAAAACTTGCACGAAGATTGCAACTTGCTCTGAATGATAATATTGACTTTGGATCTCAGTTTGAGGACTAAATGTATAGTTCTCAAAGAAATCTACAATAGAGAGAATACAACCTGGTGGAAAACAATTATTTGAATAACGAAATTGCTTAGCTTGCCATCTTGCACCATGACAATGTTGGATATGTGGATATATGATATTGCGAAATTTACTCATGAATTCATTGTAAGGCAATCCACTCTCTTTGAGAACAATTTTTTTGGCCTCAACTCCTGAATTCGTTAATTATGTCTCATATTCAAATCTCTTCCAAGTAACTTTCATTTCATTATTGTCAACATGTAAAAGATTCTTCAAATCTCCACAATCATTACATACATTTTTTATACAATAAACATTGAATTCATCCGAATTTTTTGATTTTTCACATAGAAGAGACTTCACAAATTGTGTTGTGCTTCTAGGGATCGCTAAATTTTGATCAATTGTTGCCATAACTTTTCTATATGATTGTAGGTGTAGATCAAATTCAACATGATTTCGAAAACAACAAGTTTCACGTACTTTATTTATACGTACAAATGATGGTCGCAGTGTTTCAAACATCCTTTGACAAATCTTCACATTTGAAAATTCTTGTTTAAATGCTTCAAAAGTTCACTTTGTGTTGTATCTATAAAATGTTTTGGATGAGAAATTTTTGTACCATCATCACCTATTATTTGTATAGTATCACTTCTATTGGAAGAAACACGAGAGTGGGTGGTCCAATATTCAACTAGTTTCTTTACATCTTCTGAAATTCTATCTTTTCGAGGAACCCTACAAATATTTACCCAATTTTTCTCAATTTTTCCATCTATTTCATCTCTCTTTTCAATATATCTTTGAACAATTCTCCTAGAAACATTTAGTAATTCAGAAATTACTTGAACTTGTCTTCTATGTGATAATTTCTTACTAGAAATTACAGTCATCAATGCTCTACGTGCAACACTTAAATCACTAGATCGACTCTTCTTTTCAATACATTCTAATGCTTCTTGCAGGTTTTCAACAATTGTTTGTTTTAAATCTGATGACCTTTTTCCTATTATCAACCCCTAACAACTCCAAAACAGGGGTCATTTATTTTCGTCTAAATAACTTTGCAATTAATTGTGCTCTTCCAATTAGAGATTTCTCTTCAAAAAATTCATCCCATATTTATTTAGAGTGTAATTTTAATGTGCTTTCAGATAAAATATCTTCAAATGAAATATTATTGAAAAGAGAATCTTCATCCATCTCCATCAAATTTTCCATACCATAGTCCAAAAAAATTATATTAGTACTAGGTTCAATTTATTCTTGTACTTGTATGTCACCTTGATCATCAATATTTTCCATGGTTTGTTGTTCAGTAGATGTTCCTTCATTCGCTTTTCTCTTTCTTTGTCTTACTCGTGTTCGATCATACTTCATTGATCTAGCCCTTGGATTTTCCATCACAAATTACACTCAAATTTGAATTCGTGCCTACATACAAATTTGTACACACATGAGCTTTCCATGAAACATGTACATGTAATATAGCATAAATATTTTAAAAAGTTTGTAACTAGATGCAAAACATAAACATAAAATATTTAAACAAAAGTCTTTAATAAACATAAACATGCAAAACATAAAATATTTTTAATCGAATAATACATACATGTGTATAAAATTCTATATAATTCTCAAATAAAATTATATATAATTCTCTTGAAATAATTCTTTATAAATATATAATTTTACATAAGAGACACTTAAAATTATATATAATTCTCAAATAAATAAATAAACTTCTTGATAATGATATCTTTGATGTTTTTTATATAAATTTACTAATTTCATAAGTATGCTAATTTTATGTATATATATTGGAAATAAAAGTAAAAGCAAAGGTAAATTTAATAAAACATAGGTATTTAAGGACATGTAAGAACAAGAATGGAAGAACATAGAATTGGTGATCAATAATAATGAAATCTAAGAATTTAAATAGTGAAAACAACAAATGCATTTATATTCAAACAATTTTTAAATAAATAAAATAATTGTTCAATAAATAATGTAAATAAAATAAAATAATCTTCTTTCTATATAATTCTTTATAAATATATTTCTACAAATATTTCTTTGATGTTAATTTTAATAAAAAAAATAGTGAAAACAAACTTCAAATGCATTTTTCATAAAAACATAATCAATTAAATAAGTTGAAGATCCATACATACCTTAAAAATATCTCTCCTCTTGTCCAAATGCCTTTTTTTTTTGCCGAAATAAGTCTTGTAAATTTCTGAAATTATAAACCTTCTAAAATGTAGAAATAAACCTTCTTTAATCGAAAATAGTCGAATATTTCAAAATATTTGTTATTTTTTAATTTTTTTAATTTGAGAAATTAGAAAGAATTTTTTTTTTTTTAGTTATTTTCGGCCGAGTTGTTATTGGCCGATAGGTTTTCGACCGATTTATTTTCGGCCTATCCAATATTGGTCGAGAGGGTTTCAGCCAAAACCTTCTCGACCGAAACACTGTCGGTCGAAAATGCCTAGTTGGCATCCTACATGGCAGCCAACTCATCATTTCTCGGAATTTTTTAAAACATTCATCTTTGACAGAGTATTTCTCTAGTCAGATTGATCTTTTTGCAAAAAATAAAAATACCTTTTGTAGAGCTCGAAGTGTAGAATCCAAATATATAATTTTTATAATATTTTGATTAGTTTTAATATGTTTTATTTTTTAAATAATGCAAGTAGGTTTTAAAAATAAAAAAGAGGTTGATTAGATATTAAAAAAAAGATAGTAAAACTTATTAAAATGTTTTAAATCTTATATGGGGCACAAGAGGAGAGAGTCTACTTCAAAAGGGTATGTTTTGTTTTTTGAAAATGATTAAAAAATTTGAAATTAGTTTACGGTCCGTGAAAACTGTCAAATTCTGACATGTTTGACTTTAAAACGTTATTACGAGAAAAATATACATCAAAACGTGATTTTTTTTTTCCATGCACAAGATATTGAAATTACCTATTTGGAAAAAAAATAGGGAGAAATGAAGCTTCCCGTGAAGTCACTCTTTTATGAAATTTTCAGCATTCCAAAATTTGTCCTTAAATTGATAAAAACATAATGAAAACAATTTTTTTTAAAATTTTAAAAATTACAGGAATAAACTACACCAAAAGTTCTACATTTCATTAGTTTGCACCATTTTGAAATTCAAAACATAAAGACCACTTTTATGTAGTCGAAGTTCAGAATTTTTTTTGTTGTTGGCCGATTCCTTTATAAAGTGTGACACAGGTTTGTGCTTTTACCCATAAATTACCATCTGATCATGTGAATCCACTGGCACATTCTGTTCAACGGGTAGTATAACTGTAAATTGAGGAGGTCCAAATGCTTGATCTACTAATTCCTACATATTCAAATAAAGTAAACAATAGGTTAGAACCTCGAATATATATATTTAAAAGACCTAAAAAATTGTATAGGATATTTAGTAAAGTTTATGACCTCGAATGATGTGACCTCATGATCACACACCTGAGATTTCCCAAGCATAAAATTTGATGATGACTCAGATGTGCTCAACATGGGTATCACATGAACTCCCTGCATATAGATACAATAATTTATAGATCATTAACACATGTGTACAAATTCAAATTAAATTACATATGATGTTTATTTATTTTAAATTTAATAAACTTTTGAAAGCATGCACCTGAGATGGCCCATGCATAATAGCTGACGATGACTTAGAAGCACTCACCACAACTTGTGGTTGGTCGGTCATCGATATCGCATGACCTCCCTGCATCTAGATACAATATATCTTTTCACACATGTAAAAATTTAAATTAAATTATATATGTCCACATAAATTAAAATATATATTGGTTTACCTGACCAAAATGTGTGCCCAATTCTATAGCACTCAAAAAATAGACATGATCATATTGAGATTCAGGTATCGTCTGATCATGCATCTACACCGAACACTTCTTGAATTAATATTATATATTATATATATATATATAATTTAATGTTATTTACATGAATTTTTCACATTTCAAACAAATTAAAATGTGCCTTTCAAAAGATGTACATATCTATGTAGGATGATCCTCATAATACAATAATCTATAAATGACTCTATCCTAGATTTATGTGGTTCACCTGAAGTGGATGCCTTAGTGTTCCCATAGCCTGGGCCTCCATGCTCTCTATTGCCCACTTTAGCCACCACATGTGTAGTCTGATGAGTGAGATGTCCTAAAAGAGAACTCAATGCTCCTAATGTCGACAACATCATCTATTGCTAAAATGTAGCAGGAACACTAGCAGATAGAGGAGCAACAATCAGAGGAATTGGAGCATGTCACTGAGGATCAGCGCGTACTCCTAATCTATGTTGGGGCATGCCACGCCCAGCTCCGTGAAATCACCTCATATCAAAATAGTTGTGTTTTAAACCCAACTCAAACTTAGCCCATAACTTTCTCAAAAAGTAAAGGGGCACCTCACAATTGCCATGTGGTGGAGTATCAAAATCCATCCACCATCTATCCCAAAAATTTGCAGCTATCTGTGGGTGCTTACACCATTTAATTAAAATTCATTTTTTAGTGGGTGGAATTGGTTCGTTTGTTTGAGGGCTACAAAAATGTTGGCAAATGGCTTGTTTGGTAATATGTAGGTCATGGATTTCTTTATAAGACAACCCATCCGCATAGAATTGTCTACTCTCTTCTCTCCATCGACAGAATCTATTTAGGTCTGCATCAATGGATCGAACAAAATCGAAAACAGTTTGCATCAAAGATGCAAATCGTGCGAGATGGGGGGAATGTTAGGCTCATTTTTTATCAAATCCATATTTTCTTGAATCACATTTAGGTTTTCTCTTATGTTCTCACTTAACTGATTTTGATCTAATGCAGGGTGTGGGGGGTTGGGAGGTGGAGAGGGTGGAGGTGTAGGGTTTTGTCGTGGTGGAGATTGTGGATGTATGGGATTTTCAACCTGGTCATTAGGTACATGAAATCCTCTATATTAAATTCAGGCTCCATGTGATGAAATGGCAACTGCATGTTAAATAATTAAAAAATATATATCAACAAACTAATTAAATAATGTACACAATTTGAACTAAAAATCACATTGAATGTGCACAAATTTAAAATACATGTCATTTGAAGACACATTCAATTTAAAACATTAAAAAATCCATAGCATGAAAATTTAGACTAATTTATGTTGTAGAATTTATACAAACAATTATAGCCTCACCTACAACATGTACATTAAATTATATAATTAAAGTCATGTGTACCCTTGATTAAATTCTCACTCTATCTTAAATTTTTATTTCAACACAATGGCCTAATTTAAAATCTTTAAATAATAATATCAAGGTCCTTACTTCATTGATTTGACAAGTGGAAAAATTATAAATGCATTAAGTATAATTTAATGAGCTACTTGATCATAATTTATTGTTGGCATTTCATGATTGTGTGATTTTGGGAAGGTGATATTTTGGTTTAATTTTCAACTATTTTTTTTTTTCTTAACTAGACTATATTTCCTGACTAGTTTGAGAAGATAATCATGGCTATTTCAAAAGTTTCTCAGGTTTTGTTATTATATATTTGATAGACATATTTATAAGTCTTGATGATACATGTGTCTGAAACATCTATTTAAGGGAATCATTCTAGATTAATTAGGATCATTGATTACTATCTTAAAAAAACTCATAAGAAACTTAAATTCATGTAACATAAAGTCTTAGTCTCAATTTTAGTTGTAACATTAGTTGATTAAGCCTTTTTCATGTTTGCTTGGCATATTTTCTATCTTTTCATATTGAAACTAAGGATTAACTATTATCGAGGAAGTCAATAGTATTACTTCTATTTATAGTAGGCCTCCTCTTACTTTTCAATATAACCCCTTAATCAAGTAACATGTACAAAAGAGGCAAGCACATTTTGGGAGGTGACATTAGTCACAAACAAGGTCACACTAGTCAAACTAGGCTAGATGGGAAAACTATTTAAGGACTAGGACATGGGTGTGGTTCTATCTAAGGTAGAAAAAATTGTGAACATTAATAACAATTTTAACATCGTGAACATTAATAACAGTTTTAGGTGTCGGTTTTGTTGTTTAAGGTTTTAGGGTTTAGAGTTTTAGGGTTTAGGTCCTAAGGTTAAGGGTTTTAGTTTTTAGGTCTATGTTTTTGGAACCTAGGGTTTAGAGTTTTTATTTCTAATTTTTGTGTCCAATTTAGGTCAAATTCTAGTTAATTTAGGTATAGATTTTATGGTTTTCAATTAACAATTTAACGTTTTTGCTTTGGTTCATGATTTTGGTTACAAATATAATTTAAAAACTATAAAATATTCAACCTAATTACAAACAAAATAAACCAAAACTAAATAATAATTACAAAACAAAAATGAAAGATATAAAGCCAAAAAAATGTAGAATTCAACCAACCTAGAGGTCGGTTGTGCCAACTAGAGGAGGTGGCAGTGAAAATTTGGTTGAATTTTCCCCTGAAAAATGCGTACGTGATATGCTTTGTCGCTTCTGGTCGTCCAAAGTCGCAATGAAAAATGAAAATGGTAGTTGTTTATTTAAAAAATTAAATAGATTTCAATGACATCTACACATTATAAAATGTGTACGCATTTTATAACACGTACACGTGTGTTGGTGTGTACCCGAAACTAAATACATACGCATTAAGATTTAGGCTCGGGTACCCGATCCAAAGCACGTACGTGTTTCCTGAGAATTTTTTTTGTTGAAACTTCCCCTCTTTGTGGAACCAACTTCTTGCTTTTACCCTTATACCAGATTAAAGTGAAGAAGAGATTAGAGATTCTCAGTCAAAAACATACATCTTTGTATCTCATTATACTTCTACTCCACCTCTTACACTTTGTCACTTGCTTCCTCATTAGACTATTCAATTTACAATAAGCATAGATCATAATAGTATATCACAATGGCGGTCCCCATCTCGATTCCTCCCACCTACTAATTTACTTTTAACATCTACAAATAGCCATTTAAATTGAGGTGATTATAACCAAATATTGACTACAAGGAATCAATTCAAAGAAGACCCAATTAAAAACTAAATAATGTTTGGCATCTACAAATGACCATTTTAAAATGAGGGGAAAAAACCAAAAAACTACCTATATAAATCAACTCAAAGAAATCTCAACTAATAGTTTTTGAAAACCCCATCCCAACAACTAATTGACGTAAGCAAAAAACCATGTCCCAACATAGGGCCTTCATAGTAATGAAGTTCAAGCTAAATTAAAAAACTAAAAAAATATATAAAAGGGTTTGTATCGAGTGTTAAAAGAATTGGGGCTTTCCTAATAGACTTCTAATATTAGATCTAAGGAAACATGATGTGTTATTTTTTGATAAAACACATCTAACAAATTAAAAGCAACATATGCCAACTCACATGATATGCTCCATGAATTTGATGGAATATATTCCCTAAGTAGCACCAAATAAATAGAATATTAACATATATTAAAACATGTTAAAAGATAGTGTAATTACCTTATTGAATAAGAGGGTTTACCTGGAGGACAACTACAAGCACACCAAACTAAAATAGAAGCACTTGTTAAGAAAATGGTTATTTTCCAAGTTGTTGAGACAAAAAGAAAAATGATTTAAAATTTGAGTACAATCCATCATATCCAAAGATATGGGTAAAACTGAATTTCAATGGAGCCAGTAAAGGTAACTCAGGTCCTTCAGGTGCAGGGTGTATTGTGAGAGATCATAAGGGTAAGGTGTTGGGTAAATTAGCGAAGTCCTTACCAGTAGGTACTAATAATGTTGCGGAGGTCCAAGCTCTATTACTGGGTTTGGATTTATGCCTTGAAATGGGGGTGTGGAGATTAGTAACTGAAGGGGATTCCTCTATAGTAATAAATGCGTTGAGATCCAAGCAAATACAACATTGGAAATTGGGTGAATTGTTGGAGGTCGCCATGGATAGGGTGGTTAAGTTGGACCAAGTTATGTTTAATCACACTTTGAGGGAAGGGAATTTTGAAGCAGATGTTCTTTCAAATTTAGGTGTTTTAGGGCCAAATTTAAAAATGATTTATAGAGAATGATCATTCTTGTGGGTGGCAGGGAGGGTGTCCCTCCTAGGTGGCAGAGGAAGGTGGCATTGGAAGCCACATTGGCTGAGTGTCATTGTTTATAGGGATGTGGTGGTGGTGAGATTGGAAGGCGTTCTGAGGTCATTTTGAAGGCTTTCGGTAGGGTATCAAGGACATATATGGCACCTGTTTTCATGATTGCCTTTGGAGTGAATTTAATGGAGAAGGATTTTCTTTGTTTGGAAAGGACGTCCCACACGCTGGTAGGAGTACCATTTGTGGTCGATGGCGTCAGTATGGTGGGTAAATTTTGTTCATTTATTGAGGGCCAAAGGTTTTTTTGGCATTCATTTTTTGTAACCTGTGAGTGTGGGGTATGTGGGTGTTTGTTCTCCCCGAAGCTAAATGCTTTTTCTATTGTAGGGTTAATGGCGAAGAGCTCGAAGTTCGTGATTGAGGTTTCAATCTCGGGCTTAGCTCGGTTTGGTGCTGAAACATCAATTTATTTGAATTCATTGACATGACAAGTGGCGTTCAGGGAAATTACGAACCAATGCTTGAAAAGAATTTTGTTAAACAATGATCCGCTAGTGGTTGTGGCTGCAAAGATGATCCTAGGTACGGGCCATTTGGAAAATGGTGAGTATGGACAAGATAATTTGCACATCTCCTCGCATTTCTTGGCTTCCATTTTGGACTTGAGTACTCTGAAGGCTGTTGCAAAGAATTTGTTGGAGAAAATGTTCTGAGAGGACTTGGTCGAAGGCGTGGATGATGCTCTGCATGTGGTAATTGAAGGTAGAGGCTACCCAAGGCTTTGTGACGTGGAACGAATTCATGAAGAGGACACGGTAAATATTTTCCCCTTTCTTTTGGACCTACATAGGTCAGGTTTGATGCACCATTGTATGCTGGCAGGGGCTGCAATTGATTTTCTAAAGAAATTCTTTGGTCTAGTTGCGGTCGGGGATATAGGTTGGAAATCTGAGTTTGAAGATTTTGCAAAATTGAACAAGTTTTTGTAATGTGGGTGTTTGTAGTTTTTTGGTGTTGGGGTAGGGTTTGGTTTTCTCTTCTATTGGTGGTGGATGGTTATGGTGTTGTCTCTTTAGTGACCTTTTGTTAGTTTTTTGTCTAAAATGTGATACTCTCGGTGTATATGGCCTTGTTGTAGGAGGTTACTGTTGTTTGGGAAGGTGGTGGTTTTTTGGTTTGGTGACTCTTTTCCTGCGATGCAGACATTTGTATTCAACTTTTAATTATATCTATAAAACAAAAATGAACTTACGTATCAAAAAAAAAGTATGGACCCAAGTTTCATAATTTATAACAATTGAATAATGAGTATAGGCCCAAGACATGACAATTAATGGTTGTGTAAGTGCCAAAATATAGAAGACTAGAAAACAAAAATGTTTTAAGTGAAATTGAATTGATTACTTCTCCATTAGAACTCATTAGTAAAGATGAGACTGAAGAAGCTAAGGCTAACAAACATTACCTATGTTAAATAACACCAAGAAGAAACAATGGTGTGCACCTTTTTTGTACTGAAAAGCAACTAAAACCTTTTAAGGGTGAATAAAAATCAGATTATAGGACAATCTTTGTGTACCATGCAATGGAAAACAACACTAGGAGAAAAAAATTGGATGATTAGACACCACAAGAGACAAATGAAAACTATGCAAAAAAAAAATTATATGAAAGGCTTGAATCAATGAGAGAATTCTTCTTTACAATTACAAAAACCTAATACTTTAAGGATAGACCTTACAAACACAATCATGTCTATATTTTTTCTAAAAGGTTGTTGAATTGTTGCAAATCAATGCAAAAGTAGAGATGCTAGCTCTATTTGTTTGTAGGAAGATGATCTATCATATGTAGTACCCCTCTTTTTGTTGAAATTATGTAGTCACATGATTTCAAAATAAAGTAATAATATCAAAAGCATGTTGGTACCTATTTGTGCTAATGAGTTCTAACCATACAACCAACTATGTTAGAGCATGTACCCATCTAAAAAACCAAGCTATTTGTCACTTATTCAACATAATATTTTAAAATTTTCCATTTTGTATCATTCATATAAACAAAGATTTTGGTTTGACCCCTCACAATGCTTTGCTCCTCCTAGGGTTTTTCACCTAGAAGAAGAAAGGAGATTGGATGGAGGACCAAAATACAAAGGTTTACCCTCAAGACTGATTTTAATGAGATGTATTATGCCTAATTAAGATGTCCTAATGCTCTGATCTGAAAATGAAATGTTTTAATGATGTGAAATCTAAGAAAACTAGCTTGTTTGAAAACACAGTGTGATATGCTAAAGAGCTAAAGTAATGCAATAAATAAACAAATGAAGATGTAAAACAAGAAATATGCACCTAAAAGTGATTTTTCATTGATATTTTGGATTTGCAAATAAGAGGTTGTCTTCAACAAGTTTGCAACCTATTCTTCAATGATTTCCAAGCCTAAATCTACAAACACACAAAGAAAGAAAGAGAAATGTTGAATGTTAGGGAATAGGGGTTTTCCTTGGTCAAACCCCTTTTAGGTAATTAAACCAAATGGAGAAATAATATGAAGCATGAAAATGAAATAATGGAATTAATACCTTTCCATGATGATGGATCTTGAATTGCTGCAATAATGGATGAAAATTCTTACTCTTGAATGCTTGATTCTTGCTTGCTTGACTTGATGATATGAATGAATGATGAATGAATTGCTTGGATAATGGATGGATGAAAGGTCTCCTTTTATAGAGGAGAGTTGAGAATAAGGATCATGATCAAGGGCGGAGATTAAATTATAAAATAACTTAATCAAGGGTGGAGGTTAATTGAGAGAAGAAAGACATGGATAGATAAAAAAAACTTGAGGTGGAAGATAATATTGGCACAGAAAAATAGGTCATTGGAGAAAATTATTTTAATTTAGGTGGCCAACATAGAAGAAATAAATAAAATATTAATTTTATTTATTAAAAAGAAAGGTGAGAGCAAATAATTAAATAATTAAAAATAATTGTTTAATTATAGAGGAAAGGTGGGGTGTTAAACATTAAATAATTAAAAATAATTATTTAATAGAGAGGGAATTATTTTAAAAATATTTAATTAAAAATAATAAAATATTTACTTAATTATTAAATAATTAAATAAATATAACATTTATTTAATTAAAGAGAGAAAAGGCTAATGAATAATTAAATAATTGAAATAATTATTTAATTATAGAAGAAGAGGGAAAAACTAACTTTTGAATTAAAATAATATTTAATTCAAAAGTGGGGGAAAAGGACAAAATATTAAATAATTAAAAATAATTATTTAATATTGGAGGGAAAGTGGGGAATAATTAAATAAATAATATTTATTTAATTATAGAAGAAAAGTGTAATGAATAATTAAATAATTTAAAATAATTATTTAATTATAGAAGAAAAGGGAAAAGCTAACTTTTGAATTAAAATAATATTTAATTCAAAAATGGGGAGGGGGAAAGGACCATTAAATTTAAATGTTTAATAAAATTCAAGAAAAATGTGAAAGTCATTTACAATTCTTTACAACACCTTTACAAGACATGCACTTTATTCAATTTGCAAGGGCCCAGGACCTAATGTGGATGTGTAGAACACCTCACAACACTAGACCAAGGCGAAATTAAGTCCAATTTATCATCAATTATTCTCATTTCAAGCAAAGTATACACTTTTTGGCGACATAATTCCAATCCATTGCCTTGTGGTGTATGGTTTTTGAAGTATGAGATCTAGTAGAATGGCTCAAAACTATGAAAAAATATGTTGCACAATGTATACAATTTATAAAGAAGCATGTAATAAGTTTAACATATGAAGATGATCTAATCTCTACTAATCACTATTTGAAAATAGCTCTGGCACCATCAACTATAGCTAGTACACATTCAATACAAACATAATAATTATGTTGAGAAAATTGTCTTGAAAAATAAACACAAAAATTTAAAACAAACATAAATTTCATTTCACAGTTCAAAATATCCCTATGTGAAGAAACAAATAGGAATCTAACACTAGGTGTTACAATAATATCATATATGAAAACAACCATGAATAAAACCAAAAATAATGCCTTCATTTAATGGATAACAACATAATTGTTTTAGAATGAAATAAAATGCAACGGTGATTGATCCGGTTGCGTACATAAAAACCTCACTAAAACCAAGGAAAGTGACTTACCTAAAGATTTTGCACAAATTATGTCATGTTGTCAACAATGTTGATGAGGAAAAATGGATAGATTTCGTAGGAAATTATTATGAAACCCTACCAAAGCAAAATTCTTTATAAAATGAGATGAAATAAAACTAATCCTCATATAGTTGCTTCAAACTATTCACAATAAGCAAAAAGTATATTTGAAATTATCATGGTTTTAGAGCTAAATCTTGAGTTTGAAACAAGATTTTTGCAACCTTTTAAACAAAAATATTGCTTGCAAGGTAAGATTTTTTTGAGGCATGAGGAAAGGAATGTTTCATCTGCCTAAAATTTATTTTCATGTCCTTAACTTATGAAATACTTAAAGACAGATTTAAGCACTACTTACTCATCTAGTTTTCATTGAACTTTGGTGTTTCCAAAAAGCAGTAGAAATACATATAAAATATGACAAATTAAAAAGCTTAAATAAATTTTGATACCATTATTAGCTTCCTTATATTTTGAGACACTCAAAGATTGTAGATCTTTAGAGAATTTATCTCAATTTGCTCAGTGAAAGGCCCAGTAAGTAGGTATGATACAAAAAATATCTAATATGAACCATGCATGACCACCAAATGTTGATGAAATGTTCACACTTTATACCCATCAAAGACTAATTAACTCCAAAAACTCAACATTTTATTTCATAAAACAAAAGACTGATGTAGCCCATATTCCAGGTGTTTATTAACCAACCACAAATGCAACTATCAAGAATTTTATATATATAGCCCCTACTTTCTCCCAGTCATAGAGAGAATTTAACACATTCAAATCACAAAGACTTCTCCCACCACTGTTTTTCACACAACCACTAAAAGTTTAGAGTGTCAAAATAGATCCCCACATGTTTGGCCAGAGAAAACTTCCCAACACCAAGTTATATAGAATGAAGAAAAAAGATCCCTCAAAACACTAATCACTTCAAAAGTGCACACAAGAACTTGTAAATATAACTTTTCAGATAATTTTCTCCAAATAGAATCTAGATACAACCTTAGGCCTGAAATATAGTCTTGGGGTTGCCTAATATCCATCCAAAAGTTAGGAAAGACCATGGCAAATAGCTTCTTCTCGTCTATATTTTTGGGAACACTTCATTTTCTATGGATGTAGGTCTCAATGAGATTTAGTCCAAAACAATGGGGTTCAAAAGTCATATTCCTACATTGATCTTGTTTCCAACAAAAACTTTGGCCTTCTCGATAAACCTCTCTACCTGCCATGTCTCTTCATTGAGCACCACAACACCATATTTGTATGGTTCATCAATCTAGCACAAAAATATAATCAATGTTTGCTTTTACAATCATTAGGATAAATTTTGGATGTAATAATTTACTTTAGGTAGTTTCAAAGATACATGATTCAATGTGTAAGATCAAATTTTACCTTGGTCACCATGATAGATGCTTCCCTCCATGTTTTGTATGAAATTCAATCATTTTCTTTAATGGGTATTCACTAATGACATCACAATTCAAAAAAAATGGTGCTCCATATCCATCTATTTTTGTCTCTTGCAAAGCTAAAGGGCTTGTAGTACCCCTGGGCTCAATTTCATGAGACCATGTAATTTAAATCCCAATTTTTTATTCGACTTATTTTTAATCTGAGGACTTACATTTCATCCTAATCAACAAACCTATTCCCATCGTCATGTTGTGATCTCGACCCAAAAATCATTTTTTTCGATCAATCTCTCGAGGGGGAAACACACCATGATTCCTTCTTCTGTTGGGGCACAATGGGGCATCATGTAAAAATCAAGAAATTTTAAAAAAAATCAAGCAACATCAGGTCTTTGAAACAATGCAACAAGTACATTGCTTCAAAGAGGGGAAAAATGTAGACACCTAAAAATTTCCTGACTATATCACACATCTTGATTTCATTTATTAACATCATCTTCCTCATTATCACCCTAATTCCTCCATTTAATTAAATAATGTCCAATTATTTAATTAAATTCACTTTATCCCCTTACTAATTGAATAATTAAGGTTATTTGACTAATTCATCATTTTCATGCTAATAATCCTTCTTGATTAAATATTTCCCAATTATTTAAGTAAAAATCTTGATTCCCCTCATCCTCATAATTAAATTATTTTCATAATTGTTTAATTTTCTAATTTTCCTCCAACTCTCCAACTTGCACAAAGAATATTCCTTATTCAAATTCAAATTCTTTCCTCCAATTCAAAATATCTCCAACCTATTTTCATGAAATTAAGGATATCTTTGGATCTCTTGAATCCTCAATCATTGATCCTCCTTGATCCTCACCCATCTCCTTGATTTCCTCTCATCCATTGATCCTCATTTTCAATCTTGACTATTGATCAAAATTTTCAAAATCTATAAAATAAGTCTTTTCAAACATGAAAATCATTCGCAATCCTCATAAGCATAGGCACTCTCTAGAATTCTTGAGCCAATCTTGAGCATTTTAGAATACCTATTTTTTGAATCACACTTCTCATATCAATCTTTTGCAACATGGATTATGCATAATTTGAGCAATCCACATCACACATATGCATCAGTCCACAATGGGATTGAAGTTTTACACTTTCTAGTTGGTTAATTGATTTAATTTGAGTTCAATTTCTTAGATTAAACCATTTGAATGTTTTATAAATAAATTTAATTGAGTATGGGTTTCTATTATCTCAATTGTGTGAGTTATTAGTGTTTGTAGACTCTAATTGCTTCATTCATACTTTTATATTTCGCCTACAATAGTATTATATTTAGAGAAGAGAAGGTCTAGGTATGAGAAAAAGAAACCTACAATTTACCTCAGGTTGATAATTGATGGATAATACAACCTCATCAACACCAATAGCTTTGAGTGCTTCTATCTGCTTAAAATTTCTAGTTCATTTTTTAGTATTGTCATAAGTGAAGCAAAAATATTTAACCAAATAGACTGAGAAGAGTATATGAACCAAACTTGGTGCAAGATCATTGGTTTATTTGCAAATTCCACAAGATTCTTGGGGACAGTCAATGTCAAGGGACGTAGATGATTCCTAAAACCACCAACCAATATGAGAGCCTTCATGATGACCTTAGTCTCCTGACCACCTAGAAAACATTTTTTTTGAGTAAAGAAACATATCAATTGTTATTCCACATGATCCACAAGATATGATTGCATAAGGCTTCGCAACGAAAATCTAGGTTCTATTTTATAGCAAGAACACAATCCACTTGTTTAAGTATAGACTGTTTCACAAAATGAGAACATTACTTCAACATTTTGGTGTGAATTAACTATCTAAGAGGAAGAAAACATTCCACTTATCCACTACAACCTATTTCACAATATGGGAATCATTGTTTCCCATGTGAAAATCTTGTTTTGATCTTATAGTGTGAATTATATTTGCAAGTAGAATGAACTTAAATTATGAAATACTTAGACAAATTTAATCACTACTTATTGATCCAATTTTCAATAGAAATTTGGTGTTTTCAAAAAGCAATAACAATGCTTATAAAATATGACAAATTAAAAAGCTTCAACAAATTTTGATACCATTATTAGCCTCTTAATATTGGAGACACTCAAGGATTGTAGATATTTTGAGAATTTAACTCAATTTGTCTCAAGGATTGTAGATATTTTGAGAATTTATCTCAATTTGTTGAGTGAAAGGCCCAATAAGTAGGTATGATACAAAACATATCTAACATGAACCATGCATGACTACCAAATGTTTATGAAATTTTTAAACTATATACCCATTAAAGTCTAATTTAATTCCAACCACTCAACAGTTGATAATTTCATAAAACGTAGAAATGATGTAGCCCATATTCCAGGTCTTTGTTAACCAACAACAAATACAACTATCAAGAATTTTTCATATATAGCCCATGTTTTCTGTTGGACTCAAGCAACACTGAGAGGGGGGGGTGAGTCAATGTTGTGCAATTTTTAACATTATTAATATGTTCTCTTCAAGTGTCTGTAACATTCAATCAAAAGAAATATCAATGAACATAGAATAATAAGCCACAACACCATAACACAAGGATTTTTATGTGGAAACCCGGTTAAGGGAAAAACCACGGTGGAGGTCAATCCACAATTTGAGTACTCAAAATATAAGTGTTTTACAAAATGGGGAATGCACTTGCATTCAGGCACACTGCCTAGAGCTCACTACTCAAAATCAGGAAGGCTCACTGCCTTACAAAAGATTTGGATTACATCAAAAGGTTGAACTGAGAAAATAGCATCTATAAATGCCTGATTACAGTCCCGGTTAGGCTCATAGATCAAATTCTGGATCTTGTCTGATTTTGCACTTTGCTATGCTCTTCCTTAATTCACTTCACAAAATCCTCTTCTACACAAATGAAAATAGTTTAACTTCTCTTCTAATATTCGCAATACACATCCACACATATCAAACACCACATACACACCAAAATGAATTAACCGATCTCATATATATATCCGCTATCAAGAATTCAGTCGTTATATGTCAGCTTCAATAAAATAGAAAATATCTTTCAACTGACGGCTCAAATCATGAATAACATTTAATGTGCATCCATCAAAGTCGGCCATAGCATAGTTAGGACCCAAAACAAAATCTCCAATACAAAAATACTTCAAAAAATTCTTCCTTAAACATCCACAACACCTTACATTCACTTAGTCGGCCTTCATTTATTGATGAACAGAAAATCAAACAACCAGATCCCATAACACGTACACCACTTGATGCAACATCACAAAAATCGAGAATAACACATTTCATATATCCAACGACCTTCCCTGAGATCCACAACCAAAACTATTAAACTAACAATGCAAACCACTTAACGAATTCAACTTCAACCGGATACCTTGTTCTTCACTTTGTCTTCCGGTATAGTTAGATACTACAGTGTAGACCGGATCAATGACTTCAGTTTCCATCAATGACAACACTAGAAGCCATATTCCAACAATCTCCCCCTTTGGAATTGATGGAAACACTTAGTGAAAAATGACTAAGTGTCAGAACCTTCAAAACTTTAAAACGCCAAAGCTGACAATACTCAACAAAACTCCCCCTAAGTTTGATAAGGAATTTTTGACTGCTTTTTCTCCCCCTTTGACATCAATGACAAAAAAGATAATAAAATATTTTATTTCTCTCCCTATGAAGTGAAACCAAAAACTTATGCAAAAACGGAAGGAATATAGCTACTATTTGAAGATTATTTTGTACTTTTCCTTCATCTCCGGAAGAAACTGCTTTCATGCTTCAACTACAATGCTGGTGATTATGATCATGTTGTTGTTTTTAGATGTTCAGTTGATAATCTTGATGAGGGATTCCAGAATGGTAAAGGCTTCTTCCATTACTTCTCCCTTCCTCAGTATCTCAATCAATTGTTCCAGCCTACATTTAGTTATGTCCTTCACTTTCTAGAAGATGTCAACAATCCTATTCCTAGTGTTCTGAACATTTGTATGCTTTGCCTACAATTCGTGAATCCTTTTCTTGATCGCACCATCTTGATCCTGAGACATGTTAAAGTTTTGTCCAATATTTTTCAGCTCCATTTCAATTTGTTCCAGCTTCTCCTTGTACTTGTTGATTGCATAAGGCCATCGAAGACAATAGTTATAAATGTTTTTTGTTGAGCTTATGCATTGCCTTAGTTCATTAATGTGCCTTTTTAGCTTGGTAAGTGATAATATGTATTGCTTCTTCAGGTGCAGGATCACTTCTCCTTCCTCCTTGTTCTGATATTCAGAGTCCATGGTTTCCTTGATACATTCAATCAACTCTTCTGGCAATTTATTCTGCAAACTCTCCAATTGAATATGATTGTGCACAAAATGAGCACTTAGTACGCTTAAGATCATGTCCTGCTCATTTGAAGGTCTGATAGACCATATATTTGCAATTTTTTGCATTCCATCTTTCTCATGAATAAGTTGCAATAGCTCTTCCTTGGTTAAATCATCTTCTCCTTCACTTCCTTCTTCCATTTCCTTTTCTTGTTCTGATTCAGCTATTTCTAGTTCTTTTCCTAGGGTGTCCTCAGATTCCTTATCAGATTCCTAATCTGGTATGTCCACAATCACTTGTTCTTTCCCTTTCCCTTCAACTTTTGGAGTCTTGCATGCTGGTGGAGTACTGATATCAATTTCTTTTGCTCTTATCTTCTTTCTCTCCATCTCACCAGAGGAGGAACCAACTTCAAGTCCTCTTACCAAAATGGAAATACCAGTTGATCCAAAATTTCTTAGAAAACCCTTAAAGAAACTTTCATACACTTGATCATAGTTTGTCAAATTATTAGAGTATATGTAAATCTACTTGCAAACTGGTTCACTCTCTTCCTACATTACATTGTTATTCAAGGGTAAGCAATTCAGAAAATACATCACAAGGCATATAACCAAAGTACCAAACCTGAAAGGGTAACCTGTCTCCTTTGTCAATTGTACGTTCTCCATCAATTGATCTTTCAATAATCCGCAAAGATCAAAATTATGTTCTTCCATTATCATCTTGTGTGAAATGTAAACAACACCTGCCAAAGTTGCACCTTCTCTGTTTCTGAAAAATATTTTGTAGGATATTCCATGTGCAATGTATCTTGTCACTGAATCTTTGATTGTGGATATTGTTAGTACCCTTTGATCTCCAGTTACTCTGGTTAGGGTCTTGAATTGACTTCTTCTTTGGCACATCTACAATTTTGCATAACCCGGTTACAACTACAATCACTTCTTTCGAGATATGATAGGGTTTATCTAGAGTCAAAATATCATCATTTAATTTGTTAAGAATAAACTCAACGACTTCTGCGCTTCCGAAATAGGGAAATTCACTCCAAATATCCAATCTTTTGTGTTTTTCCTCTTTCAACCATTTTAATTCATCGTGCGATAGCATGTTTCTTTCGGCTCTAATCTTCTCACAGCTATATTCATCTAGTTTTACCATTCCTTTGTTTTTTTCCACTTTCCCTTATGTACACATGTCTCAAAAATACCAAATAAGTTCTTCAACCGCACACCAAATTAAAATTTCTCAATATAACAAAAGTACTTGATGGATTAGGGTTTTGCCGCCGAATTCTCTTCACGCATTCAAAATTCTGGTGTAGAGCGCTCTCCTACTTCTTTTCTTTGACACAAAGTGGAAAATGAGGGTTTCAAGTTGCCTTATATATTTCGCACACTTAACTTTTATTGTAATAAATGCTTTTGCCCTAACTTATCTGGATACCCTGTTTTCCCAGTTTGTGAAAGATAACTCTTTTGTGGATCCCCAACTCAGCATGACATCCTTTCCAACTATTCCAACAACATTTTTAAATCATCAGTGCAGCCACTACACTCATCCACATCCCGGTTTCAGTTACCGGTAGGGGGTTTGAAAGATTTTCTTGACAGCTCCCCCTAGGCCAAAGGCCTAAAACTAATTCCCAGAGGAATTACCAAAAGCAAGTTCTGGTGTTGGATCATTTCCTGTAACAGAGGGACACTTCTTCACCTGTGTCTTCTTCATCTGATCTCTTATTTCATCCATAGTCACTTTCCCTTTTCCTTTATCATCTTTCTACATATTTTTGCCTTTGTATCCCGGACCTCTTCTATCCATATTCTTATTTCTGCAAAATCTTGCAATGTGACCATATTTGTTGCAATTAAAACACACAAAATTTCCTTGTTCAGACGAGTTACTCCATTGATTTCTTCTTCATCTGCACTAGTTAGCAATATTCCCAAATCTTTCACAGGTATAACATCTAACACTCTTATTAACAGAGTTGTTTGACACATTTCCACATTCAATTGAATTGTGACCAAACTTATTGCAATTGAAACACTGACCGTAAAATGATGAATCACTTAATTTCATTTTGCTTCTACATTGAGAAGCCATATGACCAAATTTATTGCAAGAAAAATAGTATCCATTAAAATTTTGAGATTAGGTTATCTTACTGTATGCCTTTTTGCTTTGTTCATCAGATTTCCTTGCTTAAAATTCCTTTGTCCAGATCTGGAACTTTCTCCTTTCTCATAACCAAGACCTCACTTATCATTTGCATTCTTTTGTCCTTGAGTCAACTCATCAAGCTAAACAGAGCTAATCTTGAACTTCTCCTTGTATTCATTTGCAATAGTGAGTTCATCCCTGAGAATAACAATCTATTTTTCAAGCTCTTCTTCATTGTTTCTAGATTGTTGCAGTTCAATCTCTAACTGAATGAATTCTCCATTAATTTTGCTACATTCATTAGATCTCTCATTTAGGGAATGGACAATATTTTCCTCATTCTTCTTTCTTTCTTCAATCTCCTTAGTCATCTTTATCACCATAGACTCCATCTCATGCTTTAGGGTAGCATTGTCTCTAGCAAGCTTTTCACATTCTTCAGTTATTTCCTTCAAGGTTTGATTCAAGTGAACATCATCCATGATTTTTCTCTCTTTCTGCTTAATATGATCACAAAGATCCTTTCTCTTTTCCCTAGACTTAATAATCTAATCCTTCAACTTCTATATGAATTTCTCAACATCCTTAAGATTTTCTCTCAATTCTGGGACTTCTGCTTTAGACTGATCAAGGTCATCAAGTGCCACCAAAAGCTAATGTTGAAGACTACCAGAGTCCATTAAATTCCAAGATCCACCTCAAGTTGTAAAACTTCTTCTAAGGAACTTATCTCTAATACCAATTGTTGGACTCAAGCAACACTAAGAGGGGGGGTGAATCAGTGTGCAATTTTAAACATTATTAATCTATTCTCTTCAAGTGTTTGTAATAGTCAATCAAAAGAAAGATGCATGAACATAGAAAAATAAGCCACAACACCATAACACAATGATTTTTACATGGAAACCCAGTTAAGGGAAAAACCGCGGTGGAGGCCAATCTACAATTTGAGTACTCAAAATATAAGTGTTTTACAAAATGGGGAATGCACTTGCATTCAGGCACACTGCCTAGAGCTCACTGCTCAAAATCAAGAAGGCTCGCTGCCTTACAAAAGATTTGGATTACATCAAAAGTTTGAACTGAGAAAATAGCATCTATAAATGTCTTATTACAGTTTCGGTTAGGCTCATAGATTAGATTCTAGACCTTTTGTTTGATTATGCACTTTGCTCTTTTTTGCCTTAATTCGCTTCACAAAATCATCTTCTACACAAATGAAAATCGCTTAACTTCTCTTATGATATTCACAATACACATCCACACATATAGAACACCACACACACACCAAAATGAATTAACCAATCTCATATATATCTACTATCAAGAATTCAGTCGCTATATGTCAGCTTTAATAAAATAGAAAATATCTTCCAACTTGTTGATGGTGTTTTCTGCACAGCAACAACTCAGACAGAATGTGATATTCTATCTCTCTTGAAAGGTAAATCTCTATCAGCAACCCTCAAGAGATAACCCCAAGGTCTCTAATGTCAGGTCTTGACAATGCATAAACAACTCAGTGATAAATGTGAAAATGTTGGTAATCACAAAGGGACCTTACTACAAGCAAATATTGAATCCTTAAATTTATCAGATCTAGCGATATGATGATATTTCCAATCCTAGATTTAACCCAAATGATAAAAGAAATAACAAAAGATATAAGGTTTCAAAGAGATTTATAAATTTAATAAAACTACTCCTAAGATTAACAATGCAAATGACAAAACACTTGAAATGGACCAATCCCTCAGAAATTGATTTCTACTTGACCCAGATGAATCTGCAATCTTACAGAAACAGTGCAATCTTCTAAGGCATTAAATATTTTCAGATCATGAACCTTCATTCAAAACAATTCTATTGCAATCAAAATGAATAAACCTTCACAATTGAACTAAGCTTAATGAATATAAAGGTCCAGGATAACTTTTCAAAGCAACTAACAATCAGTTGGTTGTGAAAATATGGACCAGAGATTGCTGCAACACTTCAAGTACTAAATCATAAACACTATCAATTTATCTAACATTAAACCTAACACATCTCAGATAAAATTCAACATAAGAAAGGCACCAAATAACAATGTCTTCACTTGCATTAAATTACCCAAAGTAGCAACAATTCCAGTATTTTGTTACAGCACTTGCTTGCTTGAAAAAAAAACTAACTCCTAACTCTAGCTCTTGCTATACTGCTTAATTCGCTCCAAGGAAAAACTATCTATCCCTTACAAATAAGGTAGAATTCCATATTAATAGAAACCCCCCAAGATATGTCGGCCTAGTTAGGTTTTACAATAATAAAATAGCCACAAACAAGTCAGCCCAAGGAGAATTCAAAATAAACAAAGTGGGCATTAAATGCAAGCACTCCATCCAGGTCGGCTTGGGGTCTTCAACAAAGCTCGGTCCAATGCATGTGAAGGAAGAGGAGAAATAATGGGAAGCACAAATTTTGATGTAGCCTTGCATTAACTGCTTCCCCCTTTGTCTTTATTTTGCTCCACCCTATCATGCACCATCAAAAGTATCCTATCCAAGTCAACTATAGGTGGTAAAGGTAAAACCTTAAGTCTCTTCTCAATAGATTTAATATTTTCTCTTAAGTGTTCCACCGACTTATCCCACTCAACCTTACTGGTTTGATATTTATCAATAACTGCAATATAGGTGGCTGCATCATCCAATTGATGCTTAGTAATTGGATCTTCACTGATTGGAGAATATACATCTCGCCACCATTTTCTCAACTGCTCTAAGCTCAAATGCTTCGATGCAAACTTCTTTCTCCCTGTCATCACTTCAAAGAAGGAAATGCATTTATTGTAGATATCAATCAAGGTGTCTTCAATTTGCCTCCTTTGCTTATATACCTTCTTCAAAACCTTTTTCCTTATTTGCAAAGCCTCAAACCATTCCCAAGGTTTTGCAGCTCTGGGGGAAGGAAGAATTCCATCACTCACCAACTTATCTTCAGTATACTCCATGATGGTCTTGGTTTTCTACAACAGGAGATCTACATCTTCCTTATCTTGAGCCAATACATCTTTCAACCAATTTATTGACCTCATTGCATCTCCTCCGGTTGAAAGGATATCTTTGATAGCATCATCCCCCTTAGTTTGCACCCCTGTAACCAATTCACTGTGCCAAGAGTAGTGGTCTTCATCCTCTCCAATTTTTTTATGGTTTCTTGTGGTAGGAAACTCGCAGCAGAAGATGACAAGCTAATAGATTGCAAGGGCTTCATCAAGTCTTGCAAGTACTTCTTTAATTTATCATTCTCCTTCTTCAATTCTTGCTTGGTCTGCACCTCTTTCCTCAATCTGCCTAGGATCACTGAACTAGAGCCTTCATAATCTTCAATATCCTGCTCCATAGAAGTAGGCCCAAGGTTGATGGTTTGTACATTGTAACCATTTCTAGTTACATCATCTATGTTCTTATCAGGGGCAGGAGTAGCAATGTGGACCACCCTGTTAATTGTTTCATCTCTCTCAATCCTGGAGATGACCCTGGCTTTCTTCCTTCCTTTACATTTTCCTATGTTTTCCAATAGATCATCCCAATTGGGAGGGGTATCATCCACAACAATTTTTTTTCTCTTCAATTCCCTATCCAACCAACCTGGAACAGTGGATTTAGATTGCACCTTACTCTGCCCAACCTCATCTTGTTGATCCTTAGGTGCATCTTCGTTCAAATCCTGCTTCTCAAGAATCTCCTCAGCTTTATCCTCCTTTTCTTTATCATGCTCTTCTTCTTCATGTACCGGTGATGGAGTCTTAACTGGTATTTCCCCTCTTTGAGGAGGTCTATCCTCTTCACTTCTAGCAGGTGAATCCTCATATGTTACCAAGGGAGACTACATCACCCTCTCTACTTCTGCCTCAGCACTAAAGAGCTCACCCTCTTGAAATTCTTCTCCTTTTGTATCTTGGTGACCTTCTTCTTCCTTGGATTCACCTAGTTCATCGTGAGCTTCATGGGAAGGAGGGATATCATCATGTTATTCTACATCAAGAGTGACTAGAGGGATATCCTTCTTTGGCACACTATCCTTAGGAGAAGGAGTTCTTGATTTCCTTGTGTACACTTGTGTCCTTTCTCCTGATCTCTCCACATTTATCACAGGTGGGCCAACTTCCTCCCCTACCTTGGAGCTTCCCTTTTCCTTATGTGATAATCTCACCATTCTTCTTCTCTTTGGCATAGGAACACTAACCTCTTTGTCTTCTTTTTCAGCTTCATCTTTTGTTGACTTCCTCATTGTTGAAACATGTTTCCTCTTCTTTGCAATTGGCTTCCTTTGTTTTTCTGCTTCTTGTTCTTCCTCCGCCTGAGCATCTTTAATTTTTATCTTGAAAGGAGAACTCACCTTGCCCTTACCCTTAGGATCCTGCTCAACTGACTCCTCAACAATAGAATGAGACTCCAAGTCTCCCATTAAATCATAGGTCCATTGCACACCTTCACTTTCCAACTCCCACATCTTATTCTTGAGCCACAACTTCGTATACTTAATGACTGGGGTCATAAGTTGTTCTAGTTCAGTTTTCTCCTCTTCCAACTAGTCTATTTCTCCTATTGGCTTGTCCTTCACTGCCTCATAAGCATGGACCTGGATCATATCTCCATCATCTTCAACTTGAAATGGGATGGCCTTCACATTGTATAACTGAACCAAGTCAACAGGCAACCTGGAAAACTTCTTCTTTTTAATCTCATACTCATCACTGCAGTTAGCCCAATAGTCTTATATATCATCCTTGTGGTTGTATTCTCTGCTAGCCTTCTTTTGAGCTTCGCCAATTCTATCAAACCTAGACCTCTTAGAGTTAAAAGATAACCCAAGGGTGCTCATTTCTTCCTCAGAAGCATGGGCTGAGTTAATGGAAGGGCATGCCTCACCAGTGCCTATCCTAAGAGGAAAATCTCCACTGAATCCAGTCTTATGCTTATCTTTCTTCACAATGGTGTCAAAGTCACAAATTTTCCTAGTGACTTCCAAGAGTATAATATGGTCTATTGGGTACCTTGGAAGTCGATATGGAGCCCTCTGGTAGCCATCTATCCTTATGTATGAGAAGGTGGGAAATTGTATGAACCAAGCCCATACCTCTTGATAAATTCCTTGGCCTAGTCAAATATCCTCACATGCTCTACACCTTGCAATAATTTGGTGATGTACATGGTGAATGCATCATTCACCCTCTTGTAGCTCGAGTATCCTAGATGCAACTGTGGATAAACCTCATAGATGACATCCTACCCAAACACACCTCTTGTACTTAGCCCCTTGTCTGGATGGAATCTTGCAAGCGCATAGACTAAGTAGGAATTCATTGTGAAGGTCTTTGTTTGCAATACATTGCACATCTTCTCATGAATCATGGCACTTATAACACCTGCCCAATGATAATTAGTATCCTGCTCCATCCTCACAATGATATGGAACATCCAATTTTCAAACATTCCAGCACTATTTGACCCTACCACCCTGTTGAGAAGGGTGATAGCATCATAGTACTCCTTGAATTTTGCTCTAAATAGTTGTATGGGAAGCTTGGAGTAGTGAGACTTAGGCTTCTCCAACCATGAGTTGATGACCTGTTGAGGCTTGATAGTATCCTCCTCATATAATTTCCTTGCCATATCCATATCAAAAGCCACCACATGAGATCTGTCTGGCATGTCAAACATCTCGGCAATAGACACAGGATTCAATTTTTCTACAATTCTCCCTTGAGGGCCAACTATCCTCTGTGTACCCTTATCGTAGTGTCTAGCACACTCAAGAACTAATTCATAACATTGCACTGTGGGAGGGAATCCAGCCACATGCGCCAATCCTGATTCCAATGTTCTTCTAGCCAGCAAAGGAAGGTTTTGCTTTGCCATCCTGGTCTTGAACTCCTCATATTCCCATAGTCCAACATTTGTATCAATCACCTCCTACCAGACAAAAGTAAGCTTTCTCTTAGGAATTCTACTCTTGATATCCATCTTGATTCTTTCTACCTCAGAAACAGAAGACCCTTGTGCACTTGGATCCATCACCTTACCCTTGGTTCCACCAGTCACTGCTTTACTTGATTCAGCCTACACTCAACAAGGAGACCATAGTAAAGATCATACAAACCCAAGTAAGTTAATCACAAATGATAAATTCATCCTCAAAACGAGTCCCAAGATAAGAAAGATGCCTTTAAATATCATAAAAAGAATGATCACATCAAATTTTGGGTTTCAAGTCATCCCGCGGAATCCAGGCCAGAGAGGAATTTCGAGAAATTCCTAGCCAAATGGATTCTAGTGGAATGAACATGAAAAGCCCCATTAGTCACACAATTCAATCATCATAAACAAAGAAACATCATGAGACATCTTACAGTAGCTCAAATTAATCATAACATCCATAATCATATGTTAATAAACCATGCTATCTCTTATTCCTTCATTTTCCACTAAATTTTGGGGAATTCTGCCTAGGACGGATTTCTGTGAAAGAAGCGATAATCTGCAAATTTTGGAAAGATGAAGGGACAAAGGAAATTTTGGGAAAATCCGGAAGCGAAGGAAATCCGTGAAGCAGGAAAGACTTCGGATTTCAACACATTTCGGGAAAACGGAGAGAACATGGAAAATCGGGGAAATCCGCCAGTGAAGGAAAATCCCAAAACTGAAGGAAAACTCAAATGTCAACATTTTCTCACAATTTCACTCAAATTGATTGAACGATCACAAATTTGAGGAACTTGGGCCTGCAACTGACTCGATTTGGACCTCCTACAAATCATCTTTAAATTTTAAGCTCACCTTGAAGGAACTCAAAAGGAATTGGTGATGCCCTAGGAATAAAATGCTAAAACTCCGCCATGGTTGCACAGGGAACACTTGGGATTCAGGTTACTCGACTGTTAGGTTCTCACAAAGGTTCATTATGGTCCACAAGCAAGCTACCTCATGATGAAAATGAAAAAGCAAGATCAAAACTCACTTGGGGGAACCATCAATCAAACAATATCAAGCGACCCTAACCTGAGACGCTCAAACATACAGAAATTTGAACCCCAAGCACACCCAGGATAGAAAGAATCACTCACATGTTATCAATAAAAAGCAGGGGAATAGGTACATACCATTGATAAAATGCAAGATGATTATAGCAATGACAAACAACAATCCCAAACGCCCGAGCAAGCTACAACAACTATGATGCCCAGAAAATGACTACCAAATCCCACAATTTGGAGGTTCAACATGCCAAATCCAGAAAAGCATTCAAGATCAAGCACTTTGGGTCAATTAGAGAGCGAATGATAAAACATAATAGCCCAAAATTCACCAAAATTGATTAAATACCTTGCTTAGAAGTCATACAAATGATCATAAATGTAATCGACAAGACCACCGAAAACAAAACCTGGGAATCTAACAAGACAACGAACATTCAGAAAAATCCGGTCATGATGGAATTCCGTGAAGACCAAGAAATTTTGAACCACAGTGCAACGCAGCTAGCATCAAGTTATGAGAGGATCCGGGAAATTCCACCAAGAGCAGATTTTTCGGAAAGCAGCCAAAAACTCAAAAATTGCCCAAAAAATTAGATTTTCAAAGTGCTTCCTAGAAGGGGGGCATTTGCACGAATAAGATAAGAATTCAAGCACATGCAAAGGTAACAAAACCTCAAAATAAAAAGGGAAAAAATACCAAAAGCAAAAGCAAAAGAGGGTCCCTGCTTTCAGTGGGGCATGTGTGCAAAAATTGCACAACACAACTGTCGGCTCAAATCATGAATAACATTTAATGTGTATCCATCAAAGTTGGCCATAGCATAGTTAGGACCCAAAACAAAATCTCCAACACAAAAATACTTCAAACAATTCCGCCTTAAACATCTGCAACACCTTACATTCACTTAGTTGGCCTTCATATATTAAGGAACAGAAAATCAAAAGACCAAATCCCATAACTCGTACACCACTTGATGCGACAGCACAAAACTTGAGAATAACACATTTCATATATCCAAAGACCTTCCCTGAGATCCACAACCAAAACTGTTAAACTGATAATGCAAACCACTTGACGAATTCAACTTCAATCGGATACCATGTTCTTCACTTTGTCTTTCAATGTAGTCAGATACTACAGTGCGAACCCGATCAATGACTTCAGTTGGCATCAATGACAACACGAGAAGCCATATGCCAATATTTTTCTCCCTATCACAAAGAGAATTTAACATATTCCAATCACATAAAATTTTCCCACCACTGTTTTGCACGTAACCACTAAAAGTTTAGACTGCCAAAACAAATCTCCACATATTTGGAAAAAGAAAACTTCTCAACACCAAGTTATCTAGAATGAAGAAAAAATATCCCCCAAAATACCAATCACTTCCAATAAAGTGCACATAGGGACTATAATTTTTCTTTCTTTGACATATTCTCTAAACACCAAGTGTTACAAATTATAAGATAAAAATAGTATCTCCATGATTCCAATGAAGTGCAAAAAAAATTATAATTTGCATGCCTAACATTTGAAGGAAATGTCCCAACCAAGTTAGGATAGCCTAATTCATAGATTACTCAAATTTTTATACAAAATGTAAGCAGTATCTCATTGCATACACCAAACTTAAACAGTAGCCAATTACAGGGATCAAATTTAAATAGTACCCAAATGCTTACACAAAATTCAGAAAAAACCCAATTACTTACCATATAGCATTGCGCTTGGTTTCACCATACATATCTATTTAGAATCCCAAATTGGAAAAAAAATCATAGATGTCAACTTAAAATAGTTGCTTTTTAGCACGACTCTGCTTTGAAAAAGCCTAAGTTTTGAAAAGTTTCTCTATGTTTTGAAATGCTCCAAGGGCTGAGATATGAAAATATAGATTTTGCCTCATCCTATGCACGAGTCCCCATTCTAGTTAACACCACTGGACCTCAAAGCCCCATATTAATTTATAAAAAAAATTCGCAAAGACAATCCATAGAAAGAAAATCAATACTTTGGACAGTCTGTGCATACACGATATGTCCCTTATTCAGAAACTTGTTTGTAGATCTATATTCTAGCGAAGAGTTATGGATAGCATATTTGATATTAGATTTAGAATTTATTAAAAAAATAAAAACGAATCTTTTCCATAATCCATTCCCAATAGAAAAAAAAAAAAAAAGTAGATCTAAAAATATTGGGGTTTCAGAGCTAGTAGATTGTTGAGCTAAAAAAAGATTTTTGCAACCTTTTAAAACAAAAATAATGGTTGCAGAGTTAAAGTGTTTTCAAATGCAGGGCGAGGAATATTTCATTGCTTGCGAGTTAAATTGTTTTCAGATGCAAGGTGAGGAATATCTCAAATGTTTGATAGTTGTTTTTTCTGGCATGAGACAACTTTTCTCAAGATCCATGCCTTCATTTAGTAGATAACAATAAAAATCCATAAGACCATGGCTAGTAAAATACCACAAGATTGTGCAAAAATTGTGACATGCTATCAATGATGTCGATGAGAAAAAATGGGTAGAGTTTGTAGGAAAAATTATGAATCCCTACCACAACAAGATTTTTTTTTAAATGAGATGAACCAAAACCAATTTCCCTACAACTGTTGCTTCAATCTATTCACAGAAAATGAAAAGTAGATCTAAAAATATCAGGGTTGTAGGGGGGAAAATATTTCATGCTAATTCAAATCCAATTTGATTTGGAGATCTCATATTGAATGTGAATCAAACATATTTTTTAAGCATCAGACGAAGAATTTTTAATAGTGACAAGTTTTCAATGTGAGACAAATTTTAGGTGAAATGGTAGCTGAAACTTATTTTCTAGTGACTCAGTTCTTTGGAGGCATGAGACTTGTTTCAGACTCAAATCTCACACTATATGTATCCTATCAGCTAAAAATATATAATATTTACTCTATGTTAAGAAATTAAGAAACTAGTTGTCGAATATGGTGACTCTCTTGAATATGCGAAATGTTAGGGCTTTAGGTAGTCATGATGTGTGTTAGAGTAATCATGCATTAGCTAATAATTAATTAATCTTTAATTGTTTATCAGTATAATTTATTATCATGCACTTAAGCTAAACTTGGGAGTGCTTTTATGCTTTTATTAGTTGAGCTAATATTAGATCATTTGTCTCATCTCATGTGATATTGACACTTGTCATGATCTGATATGTTTCTCATTTAGGGTTTTGCTCTTATAAGCACTCAACCCTCATTGTAATTATCTTGAGCTTTCATATCTTTTTGATGGTCTCTTGCTTTTGTAGATTTTTCTTGTTGAGGAATATTGCATATATTGTTTGCAGATCTCTTGCGAGGAAGGTGTATTTGTTTGTTGTTTGATCTTGTGGCTCATGGTTTTATGCTTCTTTCACAATTCTAACATGGTATCAGAGTGTTGATTCAATGAACCCCTTCTCGATTTATGAGATTTTTTTCTTCAACAAGGGTTACAGGCTTTAGATTTGAATCCCCTTTGTTTTTTTGCATTTTTTGGAGGTGGGCAATTTTTAGGTGCATTTTAGCATAGAAAAGACCTCACTGTTGGATCTAGAGTTGTCGAGAAAGTCAAATTTTCCTTTTGTTTGGCCTGATTTCGACTCCTGAGGTTAGATCTGCAAGGGTTTGAAGTGGTTTCTTTTTTCCTTGATCTAGAGGGTAGCTGCATTTTTGATGCATTTTGGTGCAAAAAGGACCTCACCGGTGAGATTAGGAGGCCAATTCCAAAAATTTTGACTATAAATTTGACCTTTTTGCACGTCAAGAGCTTTTGAGGTAAAAAAAATTGCTTTAGGGGTCGTACGACCCCTATGCATGAAGTTCAAAAAAAAATTAATGGGTCGATGTTTTGTTTTTTTTTTAATTTCTTTATTAGAAAAAAATTTATTTTTTTTTAAATGGTTTTAAAAAAATTGTAGGTTTAAATATTGTTTTGGGGGAAAAAAAAATTATGAGGGCCGCATTTATCACAATACTCGTAGGGTACCTACTTTTTCCAGGCCCTGTAGGCCCTCTCTATCGCAATAGTGGCTATACATCCTGCTGACCGAAAGCTTTTCAAACTGTCGGCGCCGGCTATACAAGTCAACCAACCATTGGCCATTTACACCTACCAGCCAGAAAACTATACTGGAAACCTCATGTTCCACATGAAAAAAATTAATTGGTGATTTCTAAGGTTTTCCTGGCAGACTCAAAAAATTTACAGGCATCAGCAAATTTTTTCAGCAATTGCCATTTTTTCCAGTGACGAATTTTTTTTCGACATCACTTTTTTCCAACACTGGGTACAGGGAATATTTTGACAAATTTTTGTTCCCCGTGGGCTAGATTTTTTTCCCTGCATAGTAGAATATTTCGCTAACATCAACGGTATGGACGCATGCACATGGCCCCAAGACCCCTTTGTGCCCTAAAAGGGGTGTTTTTTTTCTTTTGGCCATAACTTTTGCATACGATATCATTTTTCAGCAAACAAGACATTGCCAAAAAGCTAATTCCATCAAATTTCTAGTGGTGTGGATCTCATCACCTAGTTTTTCTATTGGTGTATTCTACAGCCTGTTGAAGTTAGAGGTCCTATTTTTAGTCCCAAGCTCGTAACTTTTGACCAGGTTCTTCATTTTTCATGATTCTAGTAGCGTTGGAACCATCTTTCAGATCTCTTCAATTCCATCCATGCAATTTTTCCATATTTCTCTCTAGGTAATTTTTTATTTTTATTTTTTTCAAACTCTAGTGAATTACTTGGACTCTTTAGTTCCTGGGAACTTGTTCTTTGCATGGGATGACTCGTTTTTGGCTATTCTATATGTATTTTTAGTATTATGTCCTATTTGGGCATTGTAGACATCTAGTTCTTTGCATATTCTCTTTTGTAGATGCACTGAGATAAAGTGTCATTCTGGTGTATACTTTTTGAGGATTTTGTACATCATGTTGTGCCTTTTGTATTCGCACTATGATATAAAGTGTCATGGGGGGGTTGATTTTTTCCTTTGGTTTGCTATCTCACCTTTCTCAAGTGAGTGTTCCTTCCATGACAACAATGAATCCTAGTGATTCTACGTGTGTGCCTTTGTTTACACACCCTTTTATATTCAAGTTGTTTCTCCTACACTCACTTCTTGGTTTCACGCAGTTTCAGTGTGCCTGTCATGGCTCTCCCTTTTTAGCATTATGGGGGGGTTTCTACTATTGGTGCTAATGCTTCTTTGGTTTCGCGTTTGAGTGATCTATGTATCTAGTTCTTGTTCCTATGTACTAGGAAGATGCAGCAGTTGGTTACCCATGCATTTTGGTGAGATGGATCATTTACCATATGGACACTCTTGCATTCCTATTTTTGGAGACAACCTTTCATTTTCATTTGATCAGACATTACTGGTACTTGTATTTTTAGCTTGCATCATGCATGTTGAGTAGTGTCATTTTTGGTCACTCATAAAATATCATGTGCCATTTGTATCTTTGAGTTCCAAATGTTTTCCTTTGTTTGCCATCTAATTCGAGTAGTGTCATTGGGGACACTCATGTAGATTATTGTCTCTCTCATGATTAGTGTTCTTCATACTAGTTGGTACCTATATTGTTGACGTGCATCTTGCATGTTGAGTAGTGTTGTTGGGGTCACTCATGTAGGTTCATGTACCACCTATATCTTCAACTTCCAGATGTTTTCCTTTGTTTTCCATCTAATTCGAGTAGTGTCGTTGGGGTCACTCATGCATATTATAGTCTCCTTAGATCTTGGAATTTGTATCATTGATTACTAGATGTTTTGCCTTTGTTTTCCATCTGATTTGAGTAGTTCCATTGGGGGCACTCATGTAGATTCTTGTTATCTTGATCTCGATCATCATTTGTTTCAGAGGAGGTTCTTCATTTCAGCACCATATCAGTCTTCTTTCAAAAATAGTCTACAGCTTCTTCGTGCTTCAGTGATGTTCTACATGTTCCTCTTTTTTGGGACATTGTCTTGTTTGGAGGCTTCTTCATTCCTTCACTTAGATTTCATCTCTTTTCGAAGTGGAGTTTTTCCCATAAGGTTTTCTTTGTTTCTTCGCATTATAGAGATCTTTTGTTTGTAAATGGGTACATAACTAGGCCTTGTTTTGTCGGGACCCATCATGCTTTCTTTTTAGGGTTTTTAGCTACTCCCTAAGCTCATCTTAAGGGGGGGGTGTTAGATTAATCATACATTAGCTAATAATTAATTAATCTTTAATTGATTATTAGTATAATTTTTTTATCATGCACTTAAGCTAAACTTAGGAGTGCTTTTATGCTTTTATTAGTTGAGCTAATATTAGATCATTGATGCAGTGCAAAGGAAGAGAACAAAATCACTGAAAACAAATCTCAACCACTATGGGTTTCAATCCCACAAACTCTTCAAACTTCACAAGAAATCATCATAAAAACAATGGCACAAAACTGATTTTTCACATTTATGAACCAAACCAGGCTTCACAATGCCTTCTTATTCCTCAAGAACACTAATTCAACTAAAACAAACTTTCACCAAGGTCTGTCTTTTCAATGATTTGTCATTCCTTCATTAACCCTTCATATTCCTAGTAGCCATTCAATTCAAGACTGTCAAACATAACTCTCAATATAAACCTCCTTTTAGAACTATGATTATTATTTTGGATACCCCTTTAAGGGTTTTAAATAATATCTTAAATCCAGTATATGTTGTTTTGGAAAGAAATGATCAAATTAGGACTGTGTCGTTGCACATCAGGCCTAATTAGGTCTTAACACAAATAGGGCTTATTGAAATTACTATCTCCAGACATGTTTTCTCCTAACCAACACTTACAACACACCACATTAGGTCTATTAAAGCTTAATAATCCATCCAATGTCCATTCCCATAACTATTTTCATAAACCCTAGGTCTTAGGCTTCTTAAACTTTGTTTTAGCAGATTAAGACACGGTTTTACAGTCAAAACTTCAACTCTTTGCACATTGCCTTAACCTTATGGTCTGAGACCTTCAAAACATGAAAGTATATGTAATATGAAATATTTTCACCAAGAATCGAGATTTTCCAATGGTTAGAGTAAGAGAAACGCAATATATTAAGTCATTGTTTACCCTAACAGGGGTTTTTGGTAGTTTAATGAAAAATTCAATTATCTCACTCCAAATTTGATCAATTTGCATGAAACAAAGTGTTTGAGGAAGGTGATTGGATAATTTATCACTTACAACCATTCAAACACGCATGTTTATCCATACAGATTTGTACATGGCCTAAAAACAATGAATTTCTTAAGAAATATGCTTAAAAAGAGTGCTTTCATTGATCTAATTCATTTATTCAATCACCCACGCCTTCTCAATTAGTTAAAAGGACTTTTTAAAGGAAATTCATCATGACCTTTCATTTCCTAACTACCTCCAAGTGAAACTAACCCACTATGACCTTTCATCTTCCAAATGTTGCATTTTGCAACTTTTACAAATTTGCAATTTTACACCTCCTTGAACAACTTTTACATTTTTGCAAAATATGACATAATGACCTCCCAAGGGCCTATACATGTGCAAAATGACTCATATAACCTTATTAAAAGGTACAAATAACAAATTTGATTAATCTTCATTATTTCCCAAATGGAGGCATGATATTGCAAAGGTGCTCTGCACCAATCATTATGTCTCCTCATCTGATGTTGACACTTGTCATGATCTAATCTCTTTCTCATTTAGCATTTTTCTCTTATAAGAACTCAACCCTCATTGTAATTATCTTGAGATTTCATATCTTTTTAATAGTCTCTTGCTTCTGTAGCTTTTTCTTGTTGAGAAATATTACATACATTGTTTGCAGATCTCTTGCGTGGAAGGTGTATTTGTTTGTTCTTTTATCTTGTGGGTTGTGGTTTTGTGCTTGTTTCACAATTCTAACAATGTGAGTTTGCATGGTGATGTTGTCGCTAGGAAGGATGATTTTGGTGGCATGGAAAGTGGCTTGTCTTAGCCATGGCAAGCTCTTTCCCATATCCCGCCTCATTTTGCACATAGATGTGCCTCTGTTGTGGTTGCGAATAATTCCAATCCCTTTGTTTTAGCTGTGAAATTTCCACGATCTTCCTAGAGGACTAAGGAAGTGTAGTCTAGTGTGAGTCTTGCAGATAGGCTACCTATGATGGACGATGTGAAATATGCAATCCTTCCTTCCTTTGTGATGCTTTTGAATTTGAATGAGCATACAAGTAAGTATTCTAGGAGGGATCAAGCTATGGGATTGGATGTAGTTTTTGGTGTAGAGGAAGACTTTCTTGGAAACAATAACTCTTTGTAGGCCCAAATTAGGAAATCCTCTTCTATGTTCTAGTCACTTTCTGCTCAAGATAACACTCAAACAATGCTCAGGGGGGATATTCAATCGGCAAGAGCACCCTCACGAGCCACCATGAATTCCAAAAATATGCCTATTGGGGCCAGATCTATTAAAAAAACTTATTTTTTGGATGTGATGAAAAATGGGTAGGGGAACAAAGTGCGGCCTATAAATTCCCTTCAAACTAGAGCTCCACGGATAAATACCATATTTGGGTCTGGATCACTTGCATACTCATTGAAATCAAAATATTTAGGTACATCCAATAGGAGAATTGTTCATTGCACTGATAAACCTCTTAAATTAGACTTTGATGCCACTTTATTAAAGGAACTGAGGGAGAATGAAGATTTTTTTTAGAATGGATTAATCAATAGGTTCAGTCTTTTTTGGCCTAGTCTTCTTGTGCTCCATGAATCGATTTCAAAATCATGGTTGCCTCTAATGGAAAATAACTTGGATATTTATCCTTGTGCAAGGGGTTTCTTCATAGTGGTTTTTGACAACAAGCAAGACAAAAATTCCATTCTCAGTTACACATGGTTCTGAGGAGAGACCACACTGCTCTTAAAATCATGGCACTCAAACTTTAGCCCAGTCACTGAATCGTTTTCAATTATGTTGATTTGGGTTCGCCTCCTAAATCTTCCACTACACTTTTGGTTGGAATATTGCTTTGTAGCTATTGGAAACATGCTTGGTAACTTCATTCACATAGATTAAGATTCAAGGTATTTCATCCATACAACATTTGCTAGGATTTTGGTTGAGTTAGACACTTCCAAAGCCCTCCCTATAGAAATCATTTTGAATGCAAATGGTAACAGCTAGTTGCAACCCTTGGACTACGAAGGCCTAACATTCAGGTGTAGAAGATGTTACAAAATTGGACACATTACAACAGAATGTCCAAATGATAAAGGTCAAGAAAAATGGGAGGCTTCATGGTGGAAATATGCTTCCCCAAAATATTAATCTGTTTTGAATTCCCCAAAAGTTGCAATTCTCCAAAAATTGATACTAGTAGCATGGTGGAGGAGAAGATTTTTTAGCTCCCTCAAAAGTTAGAAGCTGATTAGAAATTATCTCATGTTGATAACAACGAAGCTATCTCTCAAGGATCTATCATAGCAGGTGAGGGTTCTAAAACCACAACAGTTAATTTCCTCTTCTCTCGGGCTTCACCACATGATCTAAGGGATTCAAATGTTGGGGATGGGGGAAATGACTAGAAAACAATAAGGAAAAAGAAAAGGAATACCAGTAAAAATGGGGATGTCTGCAACAAATTGCAGCTTCGATCTCACACCAAATTGGTTTCTAAGGAACAAAATATTGGGGGAAAATAGATAGACACAAGCACAAAAAAGGGAAAATGTTATCCAAAAATTAGAGGAAATTAGAAGTAAGTTGCATCCTCATGCTAAATCTAGTGTCAACACTCAATAGGCAATGGTTTTCATGTTTTGTCTCATAAATTGGTTTTTCTTGGTCTGATGTTGATTCAAGGATAGGTGGTTTCCTTCACAATCAACACAATTCAAGTTAGAATCAAACAATAAATGATTCACAAAACCTTCAAGTGTCACCTTTTCAATATCACTCTACCCTTTATCTATTAGTTCTATAGACCTAGTTTGCACAAATTCTCTTATCAAAGTTTCTCACCACAACCTAACACATGATATATTCAAACACCCTTCATAGCCAACTTCTACATATTCAAAAACCAATTAGGGTTCCTTTTCAACAATTCACACAAACCCCTTAAAACCACACTGACCTAGTAGACCGATTAGGTCTACTTTCCAAAGGAAGTCCTCTAGAATCTCACCACCAACTTTGAAAAACTTCTCATACCTTTAAAACAATCAACAAAAATACAAATTCTTTAGGTTTTAAGGCTCCAAACTCTCTCCCTATCGTTGAACCAACAAACCCTCCTTTTTCACTATTTGTGGGTAGGGTTTATTCAAACTCTAAGTTCTCAACCTTTTACAATCTTAAAATTGCCTCCAACATTCTTAAAATTTTCTTCCTATGCTCATAACACCAACTCCCAGCCTTTGCACACCTTATTTCATCTAACTCACTCACAAAACCTTCATTTTTCATGCACAATCCTCCACAAAACCCCTAAGACAATCATGTTTTGTTCCCCAAATCTCATCATACATAAAAAAAAAATCCTACTCCCTACCATCCTAGACTAATATTTTATGCCCATTCCATAGAGATATAGTGAACATGGTTTGTGGAATGGGCTTATAACATATTTAAGACTTCAAAACCCTTAAACAGGGTATGCCCGGACTGTTACAATAAAATGAAGATAAAATGCCTCAAACACGGTTTCAAATGCCCAAACCAGATACAAAAAATAGGTATCTCACCCCTCTACAATGTTCACAAACTTTTGTAGTGAAAGATTATAGTATGAGTTCGTACAATTTGCTGGTAATGCAAATTTACAGAGAAAAACACATAATTTGAATAAAACAGGGCTTTATTGATTGAATCTTCTTCCAAAGATTTTCAAAAACCTTCCACATCGGTGGAGGAGATATATTTATACATTTCTCACACCTATCTTCCCTCCAAACCGCCTAACCAACTTTCAAATTCCTCTTGACCGTTGAGTTCCCTGAATTTTATATTTTTGCATTACAACATTGGCAATTTTTGACAACTTTGGCATTTTCCCAATTTTGAACCCCAAACCTTCTAAAAACCATTAAACATGACTCAAAACAATATTATATGATCTCCTAAGACCTTATTTGACAAAACCTACAACTTGAAACCCATAATCCTTTATAAACCTTATTTACATACTTTGCATCTTTTGAGCATCAATTAACAAATTTGTTTTTTCTTACATAATTGAGCTCCTAATTACATTTTGTTGGTCAAGTAGACCTTATTGACACAACTTAAGACCAAAACTCATAAAAAACATATCACTAAACATATTGATCAGATAAATCTAGATGGGTGCTCCTGCACCATGCAACCGCCTTTGAAATCTTTCCAAGTCTCTTGGAAATGTACTTTAGTCTGCTCCAACTTGTGTTCTACATCCTCTTGCTCTTCATTTTCTCTTTTCTCTTCCCCTGAACCTTACACGGTTGTCCTGCAACATCCCTTCCAAAATCAAATTGTTCTTCATCCAACTTTGCTCTCTTTTTCTTTGACTTCCCTATCACATGGGTATGTGCAGGATCATGGGGGTCCAAACTAGGCCTCTAAGTGGCGATGAAAATTCAAAAAATCAGACTTAGGCAACTTGACATAAAAATTTGAATAGATTATTAACATAATTTGAAAAATACGTAAGAACAAAATTTGTAGCAAATTGAATGTAGTTTCTAGGCTACTAGTCCTTTTTTTGGAAAAAAGTAAAAATTTTTTGAGAAAATTTTAAATTTCAATACAATGGTACTAAACTTTCAAGAAAAAGATAAGAAGCAGGTGTGTGTCTAACCACCCTAAGTACAAGAAAAACATAATTTTTTTTGTAAATTTTTAAATAAAAGTAGAGGACACATGTCCGGATGTGCCAGATGTTTTTTTGTACTTTTTTGCCACGTAAATAATTAGTTATGTTTTTTTTACTAGAACTTTTCAGAATTATTAAAAGGTATGTGTCTAACTACCATAACTTGGTCAAAAAATTATGAAATTCATTTATTTTTTATCCTATAGTATGCGAAGCATAAAATGTAGTGCATCTTGTAGATTCAAAAAATGTTAAGTAGTTTGAAAGTTATAGAATTTTTTCAATCAACCTATCAATCAGGACTTTAGACGTAATGTAGGTAGAAAATCAGTAATAATTATTTATTTAATTCAAAATAAGGCAAAAGTTATATTGGTGGAAAACTGACATTTTTTTCTATAAACCCTTTTCGTTTGATGAAATTCGGGTCAAAAAAAAGTTGTCAGCCACAAGGGCGAACTTCAAAAAACTAAACAAATTTTCATAAACACATTTTTTGGGTTGACTTTACAGGTCAAGAAATTCCAAACCAAATCCTAAATGAATATCCATTTATAACGGATATCTATTTTGGAAAGTGGGAACCCATTTTTTTTAAAAACAAAACGGATATCCGTTTTGAAGACCTAAAAACCCCTCTTTAGTAAAATGGGCATAACTTTTGTGTTGAGATCTCTATGAAATGGACTAGGTGGTATTTCTATATTGTACACAATAAAATAATTATAATCATTTGAACTTCATATTTCATTTTTGAAACATCAAATGCTCACTACTTTCACATGCAAAGTCTTTTTTTCATGATTTTTTTGTAACACCCATCTCAAAATACTTGAAACATTAGAAATAGTAATGAATAATGAATTATTTATATTTTTTTTAGCAAGGATATGAACAAATCTTCATAAATCATTATATCTCTCTATCACTTTCTCTACCTCTCTAAAAATAGTTGTCTCCCCTTAAGCTCTAGACATATCCCTCCCTCCTTTCTTCTCTCTTTGTCCCTCTTTATACCTATCTTTCTCACTCTCTGTCTCCTTGAGCTCTAGACCTATCTTTCTACCTCTATCTCCATCCTTCTCTCTCTCTCTACCTCTCTCTCTCAGGTCCCTCTCACACCCTCTCCCTCTCCATCTCCCTCTCACTCTCCATCTCCCTCTCCATCTCTCTCTATCTCTCCCTCCCTTTGAAGCCTCTCTTCCTCTTAAGTCTCTCTCCCTCTTAGGTCTCTCTCTCAGGTCTCTCCAACTCCCTCTCTCCCTCCTAGGTCTCTCCCACTCCCTCTCTCTCTTTGTTCTCTCCCACTCCCTCTCTCTCTCTCAATCTCTCACTCACACTCACACTCTCTCCCTCTCAGGTCTCTCCCTCTCTCTCTCCCTCTCAAGTCTCTCTCCCTCCTATCTCTCTCCCTCTCTCCCTCAAGTCTCTCTATCTTTGTCTTTCTCTATCTTTCTCTCTCTCTCAAGTCCCTACTACTCCCTCTCCATCTCCCTCTCCCCTCTCTCTCTCCATATCTTTGAAGTCTCGCCCCCTCTTAGGTCTCTCTCTCTCACACACACACACTCCATCTCCATCTCAGGTCTCTCTCTCTCTCTCTCCTCTCTCTCCTCTCTCCCTCTCCCTCCCTTCCCTTCCTCCCTCCCTCCTCTCTCTCGATCTCTCCTCTCTCAGGTCTCTTCCACTTCTCTCCCTTCTCTCTCTCTCTTCCTTTCTCTCTCTCTCTCAGGTCTCTCCCACTCCCTCTCCTCTCTTCTCTTTATCTCTTCTACCACACCCTCCATCTCCCTTCTCTCTCTCTCACACACAGTCTCTCTCTTCATCTCCTCTCAGGTCTCTCTCCCTCTCTCCCATTCTCTCTCTCTCTTACTCACCTTCCCTCCCCTCCCTCTCTCTCTCTCCACTCTCTCTCTCTCTCTCTCTCTCCCTCTCTCTCTCTCTCCTCTCTCCTCCTCTCTCTATCTCTCTCTCTCTCTCTCTTCATCTCCTCTCAGGTCTCTCCCCTCTCTCCCTCTCCTTCTCCCTCCATCTCTCTCTTACTCACCTCTCTCATCTCCTCCTCTTCTCACTCTCTCTCTCTCTCTCTCTCTCTCTCTCTCTCTCTCTCTCTCTCTCTCTCTCTCTCTCTCTCTCTCTCTCTCTCTCTCTCTCTCTCTCTCTCTCTCTCTCTCTCTCTCCCTGCCTCCCTCCTTTATTTTAGGTCTCCCACTGCCCCTCTCTCTCTCACTCACTCACTCACTTTCCACCTCCCTATCAGATCTCTCTCTCCCACTCCCACTCCCTCTCTCTCACAGGTGTCTCCTTCCCACCCTAATTAGATAAATCTCTCTCTTTGGTGTTTCCTTCCCACCCTAACTAGATAACTCTATCTCTCCCTCCCTCTATCTATCTCCCTCTCCCTCCCTCTATCTATCTCGACGCTGATCGGTTTTCACGTTCGATCGATCAGATCGACGCAGACTCAACGCTTGCGGCATCAGACCAAACACGCTTCAGAAAAATGCGGCAGATCAATCAGGGCATTTTTGAAATCAGGAATCAAATCGATATCCGGAAAATCGCGCTGCGCGAAATCAGGCTCGGCGTCTCGAAAAATCAACAAACCAGCATCAATCAGGACTCAAAATCGCTGAATCAATCAAAATCAACCGAAAAATCGAGATCCGTTACGGTCAGCTCAAGAGACTTTGCATGTGAAATTAGTGAGAATTTGATGTTTCAAAAATGAAATATGAAATTCAAATAATTATAATTATTTTTTGGTGTATAATATAGAAACACCACCTAGTCCATTGCATAGATCTCTCAATCACCTTTCCAACGCCTATAAAAAGTTGAAATTTTGATAAGAAATGCAAAAGTTATGCCCATTTTACTAAATAGGGGTTTTTTAGGTCTTCAAAACGATATTCGTTTTGTTTTTCAAAAAAATGGGTTCCCGCTTTCCAAAACGGATATTGTACCCAAGCCTGCAAAAATTCAAAGGCGTGAATTCCACATTTTTGGACATGTTAAAAATGCCTTTTTTTTCCATTGCCACTTTTTGGACCCCCATGATCTTGCACATACCCACATGTCTCTTGACTCGTCCTCTTCTCATGACTATCATGTTGTTGACCTTATCACTTGCATATACACTCTTCTCAATCTTGGACTCTTCTCCATCTGTGTTACCTCTGACTTCACAATTGGAGCTATTCACTTGCTCTTGATTCACTATCTCTTTTCCATGTTCCTTTTTATTCAGATTTCTTTTCCCTTCAATCTCTGCTCTGACAGACTTGTTTACCTCAGCACTTTCAACTTTTGATTTCCCTGCAACATGTTCATCAACTATTGGACAAAACACAACCCAACCTCTATTCCATCTTGCTTTTTCAAATTACCTTATGTCTTTTCCTCTTTTCCTTTCTCAAACTCATTCCTCTTCACCTTGTTTTCACCCTCTTTATTTTTTCCCATGACTGTGGTAGCCTGCATATTCCTTGTTTTCTCATTCTTTGTCCTTGAAGTGGCTACAAATGCACTTTTCTCATCACCTACACACCTTTCAAACTCTTTCTTTCCAAAGTTAATAATGTTAGTCTCCTTGTTTTGTTCTTTCTCACTCTCTTGTAATTGGGTTAGCATAAAATTGACACCATCCTTCAAAATCTTATAAGTGTTATCTCTCCCATCATAAATAGAGTTCCTATCAAATTGCCATGGTCTACCAAGGAGTAAATGGCAACAACTCATTGGTAAGATATCACAAAGCATTTTATCCCTATATGCACCAATTTTAAATTCAACTAATATTTGCTCCTTAACAAGAATTGATTGATCCTCACTCACCCATGAAGCATGATATGGCTTTTCAAGAGGGGTCCTTTCTAGCTGCAACTTGTCAACCATTTCACAAGACACAATATTATCTATAGACCATGAATCGATCACAATTTTACACACCTTACCTTTGCATTTACAAATTTTTTTGAAAAATTTCCTTCTTTGAGCCATCTCTTCCTCCTTGGATGCTTGAAACAAAGTTCTTCTCACCATCAGACTTTCACCAACTTCAAGTATAACACGTAGAGTTTTTGAACTTGAACTTTCACATTCATCCTCCTGCACAATCTGAGCTCTTCTTTCATTTCTCTTTTCTCCACTACTTGATGAAGTGCCAAGATTTTCAGGACATTTCCAAGCAGGGTGAAAATACTCATTACATTTATAACATCTTCCTGAAAATATGTTAGGATTCCTACCTCCAAATCTGCCCCTTTATCCCCTTAATCCACCTCTGAAATCTGCAATTGGTTCTTGTCCTCTTTGTGCATCACCTTGACTTTCATTGCTTTGTCTTGAAGAAGTAAATGTGCCTCTACCTCTTGAAGTGCTTCCCCTTCCTCTTGTTGGTTTTTCTTGTCTCCTTTTAACCTTTTCTTCGGCCATTATTACCATCTGATAGCATTCTTCAATTGTTTTTGGATTAAGCAAACTTATCTCATCTTGGATATTAAATCTCAATCCACTAAGATACTTGGCCACTTTCTCAACATCATCAACCACATGTCCTGCCCTTATGCTCAATTTATAAAATTCATTAGTGTAGGTTTCTACATCCATCTCTCTTTGCTTTAAATCTTGAAGTTTCTTTGACATTTGAATGGCATAATATTTTGGCAAAAAAAATCCCTTTAACTTTGCTACCATCCTATCCCATGAAGAAATTTTTTACTTACCTCTTCTCCTCCTCTCTACCTATTCATAATCCCACCAAACTAAAGCATGCCCCTTCAATTTAGTCTTAGCTATCTTCACTTTTTCATCATCAAAAACTTCTTCACATTCAAAGAAATTTTCTAAAGTAGAAATCCAATCTAACAAAGCTTCTTCATCTAAACTACCATCATACATTGGTAATTCAACTTTCACCTTATGCTTGCTACCTTTTATTGCCTTCAAAATCCTTGCCATCTTTTGTTCTTCAGCATCTAACTCTTCTTCAACATATTCAAAGTCTTCATCTTCTTCATCTTCAGTTTCACTATCCTCACTCAAAAACTTCTTCACATTCAAAGAAATTTTCTAAAGTAGAAATCCAATCTAACAAAGCTTCTTCATCTAAACTACCATCATACATTGGTAATTCAACTTTCACCTTATGCTTGCTACCTTTTATTGCCTTCAAAATCCTTGCCATCTTTTGTTCTTCAGCATCTAACTCTTCTTCAACATATTCAAAGTCTTCATCTTCTTCATCTTCAGTTTCACTATCCTCACTCATAACCATTCCTCTCTTTTTTCTTGTCTCAACATCTTCCAACCTTGCTGCAAATATTTTTTTAAATTCTTGCATCTTTCTCATCTCCCTTTCCATCTTTTCTTCCATCTCTTGCATCTTTCTCACTACATTATCTTTCTTTGGAGGCATCTTGTCAATTGACTATTCAACTTCATGTTTCCTTTCCTTCAATTAGCAACTTTCAATCTTCAAAAACCTAATCCCTATGCTTTGATACCACCTGATGCAGGGATAGGTGGTTTCCTTCCCAATCAACACAATTCAAGTTAGAATCAACAATAAATGATTCGCAAAACCTTCAAGTGTCACATTTTTCAATATCACTTTGCCCTTTGTCTATTAGATCTACAGACCTAGTTTGCACTTCTCTTATCAGAGTTTCTCACCACAACCTAACACATGAAAAATTTAAACACCCTTCATAGCCAACTTCAACATATCAAAAACCAATTAGGGTTCTGTTGACGATGGTTTTACTCGTAGTAAACAGGTTAAATTAAATCTCCACAGACAAGACCATGAAGAGCCTATCTTTCTTGAAAAATATGGAACAAAGACAACCTAAGGGGAAATTCTGCATTCACAGAGCAAAGATTGACTTCTGTTCAATCCCAAGTCTTCAATTACCAGGTCATGATTGCACTAGGGTCGCTCTCAGGTAATGATGTGACATTTTTTTGTTAATCTCAAAGGGACATTTTAATACATATATACACATATCTCTATTATTTCTTTGAACATTTTAAATCACCATTTCTAATTGAAATGATAAACTTGGACATCATGAAACCAAAAGATTTAACATAATATTTCATGAATATCACAAATCCTTTGCTATCACTTAAGTAGATTTAGCATTAAGCATTCAAAAATTTCATGGAAAATAAAAGATTGTCAACAAAACTATTTTCATTCACTTATATTTTTTGGAACAT